>JAVLUX010000030.1:21580000-22180000 GCA_032164185.1 Moxostoma hubbsi | reverse complement strand
TTGAAAAAAAAAAAAAATCAGTTTTGTTTGTGATGGCAAAAAAAGAAAAAAAGAAAAAAGAAAAGGTAAAAGAGAACCGCACTTCAATCAGAAAGACAATTAAAACGTGAGGGCTTGTGTGTAATTCAGCAAGGTATCAGGAGTGTGAGAAGACAAGCTGTGTTGTTACAGGTTGTTGTGAAGGCACATTAGTTTATTGCAGATAGTGTAATCGGGTTGTGCCATGACAAATGAGATTAGATTGATCTTGCTGGATAATGACTACGGGGCCCAGAGGTGTGTATGACTTCCCTGTGAACAAATACAACTGCACACATTCGACTGACCAGTCAAGAGAATTGAAATACAATTTCTGTACAAAAGAACTGCTCTGTGTTTCAGTTAAAACTCATTTTAATGACCTTGTCGGGTTGCATTTGCCCGGTTCATTCGATTTCCATTTCATTTAATCAGAATAAATTTCATTTTAGGTTGGAATCTGAGGAGTGTTTAATATTGCACAGGGGAGAAAGGATCTTTGGTGTGAACCGAAGCAACAAGGGCAATGTGCCGGAAGGTACATTCTTTGTCTGCATCTGAACCCTGAGGCTCTGTAAAGGACAAACAATGTTTGAACTCAGTAACCCCCACCATGTATGTTCTGGCTCAGAGAGAGCTGTGCAGGATGAAAGAGAGATGGTGGCTTGCAAATTCTGTGATATTAGAGTCATGTGAATGTATATTGTAAAATGTGGCTAAAGGGATAGTTTGCCCAAAAATTTAAATTCTCTCATCATTAACTCACCCTCATTACATCCCAGATGTGTATGCCTTTCTTTCTTCTGCAGAACACAAATTAAGATTTTTTTAAGAATATCTCAGCTCTTTGGGCCCAAACAATGTGGCCAAATCTTTGAAAAGAGATCCAAAAAGCATATAAAGGCAGCATAAAATTAATCTGTATGACTCCAGTGGCTAAATCCATGTCTTCAGAAATTATAGGATAGGTTTGGGTAAGAAACAGATCAATATTTAAGTCCTTTTTTACTATAAATGTCCATCTTTGACCAGCCCCAATCAGTAGGTGGTGATATGCACAAAGAACGCAAAACACAAAAAACAATAGAAGAAGAATGTGGAAGAAAAGTGAAAGATGTATAGTAAAAAAGGGCTTAAATATTTATCTGTTTCTCACCCTCATCTATCATATCACTTTGGAAGATATGGATTAAAACAATGGAGTCTTATGACTTTCTTTTATTCAGCATTGAATTGCTTTTTGGAGCTTTAAAGTTCAGGTAACCATTCACTTGCATTGTATGGACCCACAGAGTTTTGAGATATTCTTCAAAAGATCTTTGTGTTCTGCAGAAGACACAAAGTCATACACATCTGGGATGGCATGAGGGTTATTAAATAATGGGAGAATAGTTTTTTTTAGAACTATTCCTTTAAGGTCATTAACACTATCCTTTTGTGTCTCAATAAAGAGATGATGTCAAACATGTTTGGAACAATGAGGGTGGTAAATGAATTAGAACAAAAAAATGTTGTGTACTATCGCTTTAAGATCCATTTCTGGTGAACTGATCACAAGTTGTCAGCGGTAAATACAGGCTTCCAAAAAATTGTGATCCATTCACTTAAACCACATTTGAAAGTATTTAGAAATGCACATGTCCACATTGCATTTGTTGTGTAAATGTTAATCTGCCTTGAACCATCTCAGACAGCAGCAATAGACTGCCTACATACCTGTCAATCAACCACAGCACTAAAACAAGGGTTTTAAATTTTGCAGGATATTAGCATGTTTAAAAGAAAATAACTGTTTGAATGAAAGTGATTTTACTTCACTAAAATCACAGTTTGAAAAATCAAGTTTTTGGTTAGAATTTCAAGAAATGGTTGCATTATTGCACTTAATAAACATGCTGTAAGTGTAACACATTGACAAAGAATGATGTATGTGGTCACAAAATCAGAGACCCACCCCTCGAAATCCAATCACGTGTGGTCACAGGAGATGCACCAGAGATGGATGTTAATACCAAGGCCTTTGATTAGGAGAGAGAAGATTGCTGTAAGTAGACTATCAAGTGATTAGAAATTGGCTACTCCCTGCTGTAACAATTAACCAATCAGCCTCCAGCACAGAATCACTGCAGACAGTGCTGGTTCACCTGCTGCAGGCTAACCTATGCAGATGTGAACATGACAGCAAGGACCTGTACAGTGAACCAAAGCTGAACTCTAATTATCTACACCTGTGTTGTTGGTCTGTACCTTCATATCTGATGGCTACCCCTGTGTTGGTGCCGAAGCTATCTGTTGTAAACTCCACGAAGAAATGTCTGGAGGAACTGACGATTCCTTCGTTTGGCAGGTATTCCACCTCATATGAGTCATATAGAATTGGTGAGTCGATGTGGTTACCATTTTTGATCAGAAACCTATAAACACAAACAGAAAATAAGGATTTAGTTTTGCTATGCTATTCCACTGACAAAGTGAAGATCTCAAAAGTATCTGTTTGACAGTAGATTACATTCATTCCTAAGATTTCTAGTACTGTCTTTTGGCAGTTTGCATAATAATTGCCTGATAGGATTTTGAACAGCTGAGCAGCAAGTGACCTCATTAAAAGTCCATTTGTTAGAAAAGCCTGCAGAAAAAGTGGATACAGCTAATAAAAATAACTTAATCCCACTCCCGAGGCCCCGGATTGGGCTCTAATTGCTCTCTGCGCACTCATACAAGGGGATTTGATTATTCTAAATTATTTTAAAGGGGAGCAAGTGTCTGATCTCAGAAACTTTCATCCACTTTTGCTTGTGTGCTCACAGCTGTTCCTGTCATGCTTAGCTCTCACCATAGCAGATAATGCCATGAAGAGCAACGCCACATTTGGAGTGTGCCTGCTCTGTGAAGAGACACTCTGAGCTTCTCCAACTGTCTCTCTTTGAACATCTAATGACTAATTAGTGTTCAAATGTAAAGTGGCTGACACAATATAATAGCAGAGCATTGAGTGAGTTGCACAGACCTGTCATCGTCTTCTGCGAGGGCCACCTTCTCAAAGTGTACATGGAGCCATTGACCCTCGGGGGCCTCCAGCACCCAGTAGCAGGTCAGATTGTTGCTGTAGTTGCCAGGGAAACCAGGGGACACAATGCGACCGAGAGTTGCATTCTTTATCATTCCACCGCAGGCCACTGTGTCAAGTACAAATGAAAGGAGACATATGACATTGAGAAGAAAAAGAGCGAGTTAGAAGTCTCTCTTTTAAAAGAGTGAACTTTGTACAGTTGATAAAACTTTCACAGTGCAGGGCCTTCGAGACTGTGTGACAAGTTTTGTGATGAGACTTTTGTCATAGAACCAATAATATAACAACAATAAAAAGGAGACCTAATAAGTGAAGGTGAAATGCAGTGGGATTTCAGACACCATTATGAAGTATGAAAAAAAAAAAAAAATATATAGTTCAGTGGTTCTGAACTGGTTTTGCTCAAACCAAGATTTTAAATTGGACAAAGTGGCGACCCAACATAGTACCACATTTGTTTTTGTTATAACATGTATGCCTCATATCAATAGTGACACAGATCATAGGTGTGTTCCAATCACACGTGATAATCCCTGAGTCTATCTTCTACTGTGAGAGCTTAAGAGAGCTCAAAGGTGTGGGGTCTTTCATATTAAATTCTATTGGGAACGACCCTACAGCTTGGCTACCATGATTGTTCTACCTTCCAAGTTGCCCTACGAAGGCATCATTTATGGCATTTGGAACACAGTGCATGTGAAGCATAAACATCTGAAGTTTACTTACAGGCACTCCATTACAATTGCAGAATTATGCTTCATGCTTGTGGTTAAAATTCTTATTTTTTATTTATTTTAGAAATGTTAAATTATGGATTATAAGAACACAAAGGTTTTAATTTAGAACAAAGGTTCTCAGCTGGTTTTCCTTCAAGGTATAATCAACCTAAAAATGAAAATTATCTCGTCATTTACTCACCCTCATGCCATTCCAGATGTGTGTGACTTTCTTTCTTCTGCAGAACACAAATTAAGATATTTCTAAGAATATCTCCGCTCTGTTGGTCATCACGATGCAAGGTGAATGGTGAGCAGAACTCCCAAGATAAAAAATGTACATAAAGGAGGCATAAAAGTGATCCATATGACTCCAGTAATTTAATCCATGTCTTAAGTAATATGATGGGTGCGGGTGAGAAACAGATTGAATAGATATACATAGAGAATAGTTGTCCTTTTTTCACTTTAGTAGTCCTTTTTTTTTTTTTTTTTTTTTTCTATCACTCTCCACATTTGACCAGCCCCAACTAGTAGGTGGCTGAATATGTAAGTTTAGTAAAAAAAGGACTTAAATATTGATCTGTTTCTCACCCACATCTATCATATCACTTCAGAAGATATGGATTTAACCACTGAAGTCGTATGGATTACTTTAATACTGCCTTTTTGGGCCTTCAAATTTCTGGTCAACATTCACTTGCATTGTGAGGACCAAGAGATTTCTTCTTCTGAAAATCATTTGTGTTTTACAGAAAGTCATGCACATCTGGGATGGCATTTGTGTGAGTACATGAAGAGAGAAAGTTCACCAAAAATGAACAATCCCTTTCAGGACCCAGAGTTTTACAATGGACATCAAGTGGCGACCCAACTCTATACCAAATATTGTTTATTGTACAAATTTAAACAAAAAAATTCCTTGATGTATTAATGAGTCATTCCTACAATTCAGTTCCTTTTCGTTAACAATTTTGGTTTCTAAATGTCTCTTGAATTTAAATTTTTTTTTCATGCTGGCAGCACCCAATAACACACAGGACAAAACAAACTGTGGTTGGCAGGCACCAACCAACCACCAACCATACTTGTTGCAAATAAACCTGTATATGAACATAGTCTGGGTCATATTTTCATTTACTTTGAATAGTTTTGTTCATGGTTTACGAGGATGAAAGCATCTCAAACAACCTGTCCATGTTGATATCTGCAGATTTTAACATGGCCTTTAACAATAAAAATAAAGGTATCTAATGTGTATTCTCCTCCCTTTTAAAAGTTGATTAGCCCATTTATTTTGCCATCCTATCAATAAAAGGTTATATGGTTAGCTGCATTTTATCATTGGCAATTACCACTGTTATTGTCTTCTGTCCCTGACTCTATCAAAACAGGCCTCTGATCCAACAGACCCACCAGTTGAGAACCACTGCTTTAGATCACGACACAGAATAGTTCAACAGAGATGGACAGCAATTGAAAATTGTCCTGTGAAAAGAGCGGTGGATAGTTTCTGAGCTCTGAAGATTAGCCAGGTGGACAGAGTGTAATTAAAGTGGACTCGAAGCTCGGCTCTCTGGCAGCTTGACCATGCTGATCAGTAATCAGACTCAGAGAGTCTGGCCCAGCCCTATATCAGCATGGCAGGGACACACTTCTTAAATGGCATGATTATTCTATTTCACTCTGAATCAATGCTGAGAGTAAGAAACCCCAAGCTCTGTAGGCCACGTCTGGCAGCCACAGGCTAACTAAACCTCCTCACGATTCACACTATAGCTGTACCTCCAAACCACTAAATCATCAAAACTGCCCCCCTTCAGGGAGCTCAGCCTTTCTCAGAGATGCTTCTCTGTTTGTCATGCAAGAGGAAGAGTTCCTCAGCTCTGGGATTCGACTCTCAGAACAGACAGAGGCGCACAAAATCCTTATTTATGCACGGGAGGTAGGCCTGTCAATTAGGCTGTCACATTGGGCTGCCTTGAGAGGGTATGGTTGTTAATATTCACTGTCTTGTACACAAGCACTTCAGTAAGCCATTCCAGGCTAAATCAATGATCAAGCCCCAATTATCTTAAAAGGTGTGGGAGCAACCGCACCAGGAGTCTCTCCCCATTTAGATAAATCACGCCTGTGTGGACAAAATATTTACACAGGCATTCGATTTGTTTTTGTGTGGAAAGCATCAGGTGCTATGCAGGGTTTGTGTGAATGACATGATGACTTGTGGGTGTATGTTTCTGGTGAGAAGCAGAAAAAAGGGAGGATAATTGCTACTGAGCAAGTCCAGGGTGACTTCACAATGATGCAAATCAGCAAGTGTGTGAGAAGGATGTGTTTATGATTGGCAGGCAGACCAAACACCTTGCTTCTATATGCAAATTAAATAAGGTTCATTTAAAAGTTTAAGCTACTATTTCATACACTCATTCAGAGGAGAACTGAAGATTTTCATGTACTTCTAAAGATAACAGTGCCAATTACTAGTGCTACTGGCCTGCTTCATTATTAAATTTCTCAAGGGCAGAGTTCAAACACTTCAGATTTGGTAATTAACTGTCATTTAGCTGATGCTTTTGTTACAGTGCACTCAATATAGGGACAATCCCCCTGTGAGCAACTAAGATTAAGAATATAGCTCAAGACCAAAAGGGACATGGTGTGACAACTTAATTACTTTCTAATTCAAGATTTACTGTCACCTGGAGTCTACCTGTATCCATTATCATTATCAGCCCAGATCCATAATTGTCAGGTTAAAAATAGACAGGGGAATTCACAAATAATTAATTGTGCCAGCTGATAGCGTTTGTTTATATATATTTTTTTTATTAGCATGCATTGTGTCATTAGCAATTGATTCACTAATGTTATTGAAATCTGGTAATGACCCCAAAGCAGCCAAACAATGTGTGGTTAATGCAATAGCGCAATTTTAAGCCATAAAAATATACACAAACATTTTTAATATTATTCCAAGCAATGTTAATTACATCAGGCAAATGGCACTCACATTTTTAAATTTACATAGAAAGGAGGCATGTTTGCACTGAAAAAGGACAATGACAAATCAATAGTTCACCCAAAATGTTTAATTCTGTTTATTCTGTTAAATTCCTTTTATTTAAAAAGTCACTGTACAACATCATACAGCATCTTTTTTGCACTAAAAAAATGACAGTGTTATAGTAATGAGAATCATCATTAATGACAATGGAAATAGTCAAAGTAAAGCACCCAGATGTGTTGTGGCAATGACAATTTGGGGTTAAAATGTGCTTAAGTGTCCTGAATGCAAAAAAATCTTAATGGCCCTAAATGTAGACTTAATTTTCTTTATGCAAAATATAATTGCCTGAGGATATTTGCACCATTGTGCAAATAATGGTATATGCTATTTACACCCCAGCGCAAATAGTGGCAGATATTATTTGCACCCCAACTCTGGTGCAAATAATGGTAGATAATAATTGCACCCTGGTGCAAATAGTGTTAGATACTATTTACACCCATATTTAAATGCTAGCACTGCAGTGAGTTTGTGTTTATTTAGTGTTCTACAGACACACTACATTAATCCTTAATCCTAACTTTTTTATTTAATTGCATTAAAACGATGGTGTGGAGGTGAGGGCGTGGTCAAGTGCCCATCTGGGGAGAGAGAAACGGTAAGGGCATCCACCTGAGATGAATTGTGACTAATTACCGTTTCCATGTTCACAGTGAGAGTCAAGGGAAATAAAGATGGCCCAGTCCACCGAAAAGGAGAAAGAGAGCCCAGCTGAGAAGCTGTTTGTGTGTTGGCCGCTGCCATGTTTCAACGTTTGAGTGTTTAACATCTCAACATCTGGACTCCTTTTGTGCATGAGCTTGAAAACGACACACCCAAAGTTCTTGAACCCTTTGGTATACAAATGCAAACTTGGGGTCATTTGAAAGTAGACACTTGGATATTTTCTTATTCAGGAGTAAAAACGTATCATTGTAGTATAAAAAAATAGAGCTTTTCAAATATTTTGAATAGTGGATGCAAATATGATGTATTATTTTTTTCTTATATGCAAGACTATGCACAGTACTCCAAAAACACATCTGAAACAAAGCCACATATCTGATGAAGGTCTGACACAATTTTGACATCAATATGACCAAAACTCTTGGTTCCATAATTATTTATGTAAGTGTATGTAGCAAGGTTACTAGCTTCATGGGAAAAGAGGAGGCTGAACCGTCAAAATAATAGTTTAATGAAAACTTAAACAAAAAGACACCGAACACAAACACACACACTGCCGCTGTGTGTGGCTCTCTCCCGAATTGCCGCATCCCGCTGCACTTATCCCTCTCCTCGGCTGATTAGCCCAACTGGGGGCCGGGCGTGTGTAGTCACGGCCTGCCCTGACCTCCTCTTCCTCAAACTCCTCCCTCCTTTGCCTCAGGCCAGTGACTGTACTTGGGGAACCCCTGCCCATTGAAATGCGAAGTCATTCCAAGGGCTTAAAAGGTGGCGACAGATCGGCATGATGGCTGCGCAATGCAACCCGTGGTGCCATGCCCGTCTTGGGACTCGAGTCCGGAGCCAGTGCTGAAGCAGTCTCATATGCATCAACCCAAGCCGTGTGGCCACCACCAAGGATGCCATATGCCCCAGGAGCCTCTGAAAGAGTTTCAGTGGAACCGTGATATTCTGTCTGAACGCCTTCAAACAGATCAGCACTGACTGAGTGCGCTCGTTCGTGAGACGCACTGTCATAGAGACATGAACTCCTGACCGAGAAAAGAAATGCTGTGAACCGGGAGGAGCTTGCCCTTTTCCCAGTTGACCCGAAGCCCTAATCGGCTGAAGTGCGAGAGCACCAGGTCCCTGTGCGCACACAAGGCGTCTCGAGAGTAAGCTATGATTAGCCAGTCGTCGAGTTAGTTGAGAATGCGAATGCCCACTTCCCTTAATGGGGCAAGGGTGGCCTCTGCGACTGTGAAGACGTGAGGAGACAAGGACAGGCCAAAAGGGAGGACTTTGTACCGGTATGCCGGGCCCTCGCAAACCACAGTAAGGGTCTGTGTCTAGGTAGAATCGAGAAGTGGAAGTACGCGTCAGTCAGGTCTACCACCATGAACCAATCTTGATGTTGAATGCTCGCTAGAATGCACTTTTGAGTCATCATCTTGAACGAGAGAGTGTGTAAAGCCCGGTTCAATACCCGTTGGTCTATGATTGGCCGCAACACGCTGTAAAACCCCTTCTTCATTTTGGCCGGAGGGACAGACTCTATCGCACGCTTCCGCAGAAGGGTGGTGATTTCCACGCGCAAGGTCGCGGTGTTCTCACCCTTCACCGTGGTGAAGTGGACGCCACTGAACCTGGGTGGGCGCTTGGTGAACTGAATCGCGTAGGCAAGTCTGACGGTCCGGGTCAGCCACCACAACGGGTTGGAGAGCGTGAGCCACGTGTCCATGCTCCGGGCGAGGGGGACCAAGGGAACAATCTCATCAGCCGTACCGGCCACCTTTTCGGGGCTTGAGTCCTGTGGCAGTGCTGAGTTGAGAGACATCGAAACACTTACCTACCTCCTGATACTCACCAGCGGATCGGTCAAGGAGGAGGAAGGAGGTGCTTCGTCCCCATGGTCCGTCGGAACTGTCCGGGGTTGAGCATGTTTGTGCCACAGCTTGGTGCGTGGGGGAACTGCCGCCAAATGACCTGCCAAAGAGAAAAGGTGGACGGCGGTCGGGGTGACAGCCATACACATCGGTTATGTGACCCAGGCAATGAGGAATCTGCTCTTTTGTTGAATGTAAGGGAATCACATCTACTGGAGAGTGCGGCAAAACATAATGAAATGGGAACAAAAGATTCTCCTCCTGGCCCTCCACCGGGGATGGAGTGGTCTGTGTACCAGCTCCAGAACAGCAGGTCTTCTCGTCCCTGGGTCGCCCGTCTCGGGGGAGCTTGGAAGTCTTCTTCTTAGCTGGTAGCCATGAGACCGGTGGTGTCTGCTTCCTGTGGGAGGCTCGATGCTGGGGTAGGGCACAGGGGTGGGCCAAGGTGGAGACGGTACAGCCACCGCAGGGAGACATCCTTGGCGATGTGCAGAAATGACCTCAGTCTGACCTCAGTCTTCACCGTCGAGAACTGCTGAGCGAAGTCTCTGACGGTGTCGCCGAATAGGCCAGTCTGGGAGATGGGGGCGTTCAAGAAGCGTATGTGGATATGTGGAGGTGAGTGGGTGGTCAAGTTGGGGGAGATAAAAGATGGCCCAGTCCACCAAAAGGAAGAGAGCCCAGCTGAGAAGCTATTTGTGTGTTGGTCACTGCCTTGTTTCAACGTTTGAGTGTTTAAATTGAAGCTTCACCGTAGCGCTTTTAAGCAAACTCGTTTATTTTCTGTTAATAAAATTGACATTCCTGAGTTGGAATCGCCATGTCCCGCTTCCTCCTTTTAATCCAATTACGAATCTGTTACAGCTGTTTTCTGCAAAAAACATAGTTACTACAATATTAGTAATACAGTGATGCAATCTACACACAAGCAGTGAAGAGCCTCGGGAACGAGTGCGATCGACAGACCCTGCCTCTGGATCATACCCTTCTCTGCACTCCTCGACATTCAGTGTGACCAAATCACTGCAATGAAATCAATATTTATATTTATTTTATCTATTATTTTAATTATTATTTTATCTATTATTTAGTATTAAAGGAAATATTAAGTGTGGAAACAGGAAATCTGACAGGAAAAACGGTGGGAAAAAAAACAAGGATTCGAACCGTGGTCGCTAGGACACTATGCCACTACAGCGACAACTATTGTTCATCTTGTCATATTTTTATGTGGTTCCACCAGACTATTGGGGTGCAAATAGCTGCACTGTGTGGCACATGGTATTTACACTGTGGTGCAAATAGACACTCAGAATTTAATTTCTTCTTTTTTTTTTCGACATTTCCTTGACAGGTTTAGGAACCTGTTTCTCACCAAAATCATTAGAAACACCAAAATCGTATTTATCGCATTACTACTTTTGTTCCACAGAAGAAAGAAGTTCATACAGGTTTGGAATGACATGAGGGTGAGTAAATGACGAATTTTAAATTTTTGGATGAATTATTCATTTTAAATACTCATGCCAAAGCATTATTTCCTCCATTTAGCGCTGTCTTAAACTGGATCGTAGCGGGTGAATGAATTAAATGCATAAGTGGCATAACTATTTTGTTAATATGCCCCACAATACCAACATAATGATTGAATGTAGTCTCACCAAGACACCGGGGCACCTTTCCACTCCAGTAGGGTGTGGTAGCATTACGGCATGTCAGGGTGGAGGGACCCTGGAGCTTATATCCACTGAAGCAGTAGAAATAGGCCTCTCCCCCCGCATGAAGACTGGTCACGGACACATCCCCGTATGTTGGTCTATCAGGGAAGTTACAGCTCAACACAAAGGCTGTAATGGATGAGAGAGAGAGAGAGAGAGAGAGAGAGAGAGAGAGAGAGAGAATAAAAGATTAGGCAAACAGTCTTTCAATTAAAACTGCAGCTCTGCATAACAGACTTGTTTAAATAAATGTCTGAAGCTGTTCTAAAACTATCATTAGCTGGTATCTGTACTGAGAATATGGTCTACGGGGAGTCTATGAATATTGCATTGTGGCGACTCACTTATTTTAAGAAGGCTTATTATCTAAACAAACTCCATTTGTCTTTCTCTCAGTTTAATATGGTCTCTGTGGGTCTGTCCCCAATGCATGTCCTATCTCAATGTCTTCCAGCCCTGCATTCCGAAGTCAACCTTTTTTTTTGTGAACAGGACATCTCCAAGTTGACAAATAAGCCCAAACTCTAAACACTGTTCATGTCCATTTGTCCAGACAGACTGGGCCTGCTGGGATGTATAGAGACAATCATGAGCTGCCTAAAATGATAGACTCACATTTGCCCTAATGTTTGCAATAGATCAAACCCTCTCTACATGCTTTACAAAATCTTACCGATAAGACTAGTGCACAAAACAGAGCCATGCAAAGTTGTTGAACAATCTCCCCATCACTTTTATCTGGACATTCCTGGACCAGACTGTAGTCACTAGTCTCAGCCTTAGATGGCATGCCAATAGACCATTTATTGATTGACTGATGAATGGTCGGGCTTTTTTTTTTTTTTTTTTTTTTTTTTATCAGTCTACCTGAGAACAAAACAACTTGGCCCTAAGCACCAAGTACAAAGGTGAGTCATTATTTACCATTGTCTTGTTCGGCTCTCTGCACTAAACAAGGCTGTCAATACTTTCTCAAGCAATGGCCACAAAAGCCATTTCAGTGTTTATCGCTATCGCAAGTCTTTTTCCTTTCACAATTTCAAAATGCTTGAAGGTCATTTTATCCAAACTTTGCTGTGTAATATTTTATTTTCAAGCTACAACTGTGTGCAGGACTTTTTCTATTCTACCCTTTCTACATATGAATCTCAACAAGCAGCAACCTTGTGAATACTGAAGACATAAAAGGCATAGATATTTTCTTTGAAATGAAATGGGTCAGAATTCAAGGCCAGAGAGAATTTCAATTGCCAGTTAAGTACAAAAAGGTGTATGCATATGAAGGAGGTTTGATAAGCAAGGGACCCTCATTTCATTCATCACAAAAGCTCAACACATGTTCCCCGGGAGGTCCCGATGGGTGGTAAATCCAGGTCGCACCGCAAGTGCCCATTTAACTAAGAACTGTTTTTTGTTTTCCTCCTCCGCATCTTCCACCGAGAATGTTTTTGCAATTTATGACAAATTTCATGGCTCATTTGTCCCTGCCATGACACGGTTGTGGCAGCCTTCTTGTTAGCTGCTGAAATTCAGAGCAGTGTGTGTGGGCGTTGATTTTGTCACCAAATGACAAAACAAAGCCTGAGGCCAGAAAATATGCACAGGGTGATAAATTATAACCTCTGACCTGGCTCAGATTTATGTCATATCTGCTCTCTACCTCACTTGCTGACTGCCAACAGCCAGAGTACATATCTATTAAAACATGTCCATAGATTTTACACTGTCAATTCCACCACTAAGGCTTGTTTCACACAGCACATAAGCAACATCAGGCTTGTGTTATGCTGTCATACTGACAGATTCTGCTCTGCAAGAGACAATGTTCCAACCCTTTTTGACTAAGGCATTTCTGTTACATTTTCATGATTTTTCGAGATGTTTGTGATTACTATCAATGGAATTTAAAAAATTATTTTGATTCAGACTTATTTGCCAATAAATAATTTAGAACTAATTGAAAACCGTTTATCCAGTTAATTGAAAATAACTGATTTGGAGTACAAAGAACGTCTAGATGACTGTTGTAACCTCCCTGATGGAGGGAATGAGATGTTGTGTCGAGTGAAGCGACAATAGGGATCCCTATTCAGTCATGCCATACACTGAACCGTGTATGTGCGCTGCTGATGCAGGTGCGTGTAGGAGGTTGCATGCCAAAGCAACAGGCTGCGTCAGACTGCATGTACCCTTCCCCAACGTACACACAGGGGGATTAATCCAAAAGGGCCCATCCTGTGGAGCACCTATTCAATACAGAGTAATTTTAGTACCCATAATGGATCTGGTCGGGGAATTTCTCCACTGAATTTGTGGACCAGAGGGTTAGGGAGGAAGAACATCCAGAGAGCGCGAATCTAGTGGACTTTCCTGGGGAAAAGAGCACATGTGATCACCTCAGTGGAGGGGAAGGGTGCTATGTGCAAGGGGAACACCTGGTCAGACGTTCTGCATTCCCGAGTTCTATGTGCTCGGACCTGATAGAACAAGGGACGAGACTGACTCAACCCTGAGATTGTAAAATCTCGTAAAGGTATAGGGTGTTGTCCAGCCCACTGCTCTGCAGATGTCTGCTAGGGAGGTGCCATTGGCCAGTGCCCATGAGGATGCCACACTTCACATCGAGTGTGCCCAAACCCGCAAGGAGGCGGGCACAGCCTGGATGTGATAGACCAAATTGATTGTGTCAACAATCCAGTCGGAAAGCCTCTGTTTGGAGACGGCATTCCCTTTCCGCTGTCCACCAAAACAAATGAAGAGCTGCTCAGAACATCTAAAGCTCTGCGTGCGGTCCACATAGGTACGAAAAGCACACACCGGACACAGCAACGAAGAGGCTGGTCTGCCTCCTCCCGGGGCAGCGCTTGCGGGTTCACTACCTGGTCCCTGAAGGGGGTCGTAGGAACCTTGTGTACATAGCTTGGTCGTGGTCTTAGGACGACATGGTTGTCTACTGGACCGAACTCCAGGCAAGAGTCGCTGGCAGAGAACGCTTGTAGTTCCCCAACCCTCTTGATGGAAGCAAGCGCGATCAGGAGGGCCATCTTCAAGGAGAGGGCTTTGAGCTCTATTGATTCTAGCAGCACGAAGGGGGGTCTCTGAAGACCTGAAAGGACCATGAAGAGATCCCATGAGGGGAACAGGCATGTCCTTGGAGGGTTCAGCCTCTGTACACCAAAAAGGAATCAGAACGTGCTTTCCTAGGGACTTACCACCCACTGTGTCGTGGTGAGTCGATATGTCCGCTAAGTTACCTGGCGAACTGAATCGCTTAGCCTGAATCACTGAACTATGGCACCGGGTTGCCATAAGAATGGCATTTGCAGGCCAAATGACCCAGGAAACAAGGAAATTGCTCTTCTGAATGTGGGTACCAGAGCCCGAAGGGGGTGTGGCAAAGAAAATAACTTTAAGGATTCTCCTCCCATGCAGAGAAGGAGAAAGCCGCTGATATGTGCCATAGATCCAACAGCATAAGCTCTGCAGAGGTGAGTGGAACAGTAAGTGATCTCAGCTCGCTGATCGCAGAACCGCTCAGCTCCGTAGAAGAAATCTGAATTAACAGAGGCATGATTCCCTCCCTTTATACCCGTATGTCTGGAGGAGGGACATGCAAATTCTGTCTTCTCAAGTTCAGAGGTAACAGGCCTTCAAGAAAGTCCCCTAGTATTGTTTCACTCGACACTACTTCGGAGTGATTTATAGGGTATCCCAGCTCTAGTTTAAAAGGTAGGTTTATTTTTGAAAGTAAGTTTCTGCATATTCTGCATATACACAGTCTTGGCTACCAATGAGTTATCGAACACTTTCACCATTATGGCCCTGAAAAAAAATGTATTGAACACACATTGACCTTTTGTGAGTGGGACAAATGGTAACACTATATGGGGTATTAAACTGGTGGATCACAATCACCAAAAGAAAATCTACACATCTCTTTAAATCTACACCTGCATTTAGCAACCTATAGGCTTTTCCATAAATTGTAATGTGTAAACAATTTTGAGGAACAAAACGATTCATAAAACAACAAATATAGAAAAGGGTTGCTGAGTATGAGGAGGAAGCGGGGTCCAGATTAACAATCCATGTGAGCTTTATTTTAATCATACAGATGTCACTTTTCAGCGTAAATGGAAATCAAAACTCTGCTTTTCAGCCTCAAACAAATATGTACTCTCTCTCTGTAATGAGAAACAGGTGTTAAAGATAATCATTGACAGGTGATAGTTCTCACCATTCACAAACCGGTGCTCGACCACACCCCCACCACCACCGTAACATACAAAAATGTTTAAACATTGCTTTGGCCGGCCAACAAATATTGTAAATGTAAAATGTTTATACATTTATGACATTTAAAACACATTTGATAACCTGCCCCAATAAAAACGTGACAAAATGCCATGACCTAACTTTTGTGAAATTAAGAACAACTTTAAACCTTTCAATAAAAAGCTGCCTTCATAAGTTGGCCCTTGCCTGGATGTATGCCTATGTGGTTTGATCATGTTTGCCTGTCAATGCATGTGTAACTTGCATCAAGCCTGAAAGAAAAAAAAAAATTTCAGACAGTGTGATCTGTTTACTCCATTATATGTTGCTTCACAAAACATAGCCTTTGTACGTTCTGGTGAATTTAGCACACCACTTGTGGCAAAAGTACACAGGAAGTGTGAATTATGTTGTAACCTGTTTTATGGACGGCAAAACAAATATGCAATCTGAAACATGACTAAGTCTTTAGGGGCCTAAAAAGAGTTTTAGAGCTTTAAAAGGGCTAGTTGCACAAAACTAACACAAGGTATTCAATTACACCAAAGTCCTAAATAACAGCTAAAAGCATCACGTTGGATAGCAACACTATGATCATGATGCTATCCTTTCCCCAAACATCTGTTATCTCACATTAGAGGCCATAGAAGCTGTTCCCAGCAAGTCCTTTCTGAAATATTACAGCAATTTTTCAGATGTGAGGTATTAATTAAACCGTGCTGACTTTTTCAATGCCCTCTAGTATTGCTTTCACAGTACAGATACTCCATATCTGATTTTATAGTAATAGCAAATGTGAATCATGAAAGAATCACTCTGCTCTGCTCTCTGATCCTGTGGTGGTGTTTAGAGAGGTAGAGGGCACTGTCAAACAGAATTAATGTTTTTTGTTACATTTTTTTCCCCCCTCTGCTGGCTCAGGTTGGATTCCTGTGTCTAAGAAAGCAAATATTTTCCCTCGCTGAGCATAGAGGAGCAGCGTAATGGGGTGGTGCACCTCAGCAACAATATAGGAGCCCGTGAACAAGGGTTATACAGAGTGACTGACATCTACAGCCCTGTAGAAGCAATTTAAAAATACCCTAATTCAAGTGCTGGGCATAGAGTTGGTTGCTGCATTTGAGGAGTCAACTTTGCATCCTCGCTCTTGTAGCCATAATACAGAGCATCATAAAGGGACAGTTGACCCAAAAATTTTAATTCTGTCATCATTTACTCAACCTTTCGTTCTTCTGTGGAACACAGATGTAGATGTTAGGCAGTTTGTTAGTCTTAGCAAACATTCAGATGCATTACAAATTAAAATTTTTGGGTGAACTAATTCATGCCCTGTTTGTGAGTGCTGCCATGCTCAATTCCACTGCATCTTCTCACATTGGCGCACATGCGTGAGAGCTCAGTGCTTGCGGCGGCAGGGCATGTGGAGAGGGTATCTGTCCCTGATGACTGTATAATCTCTGCACTGAGAGGGGTAGCACTCCTCTAACCGACTCAATGAGCAGGCACATGGGGGGGCCCTCCACTCCCTCAGCCATCTTTTTTATTTATGGTTTATTAGTGCTGTTTCAGCACAGCAGGGCCCGTGCGCCAGCATTGCAGGGTTGTTACAGCATTATTACCCTTCTGCTTCCATTTCAATTAGACTAATACCGAGGGGGCACCGGAGGATGGCTTTATTTGGAGCAGTGAGGTCGACATTAAACCACATACTCGCACACAAAGTTGCCTTGCGGCTTCATAGGCCATAAAGTCTGACTGTTTTAATGCAACCTGAAGATGACTGTGGCAATTGGCATGGTGGAGATTAGCTAGCAACTGCTTAGACAGCAACAGATGCAGTGCTAATGTCCACCATTACGTGCCCTGGAGGAAGGCCCATGGGTGGATGTGGTGGGTAGACGTATGTCTGATCATCATAAGGCAGTTTAGTTGATTAGAAATGTTATAAGCATCATGGTAAATGGTCTGCACTAATATAGCACTTTTTAAACTTTACAGGTAACCAAAGTGCTTTACATTGTGTCCCAATCACCCATTCACACACACATTCACATTCAGACTCATATAACAATGGAGGCAGAGCTGCCATGCAAGGCACTAGCCTGCCATTGGGAGCAAATTGAGGTTCGGTGTCTTGCCCAAGGACACTTCGGCATGCGGAGACGTGTGGGCTGGTTAGGGTTATCGAGCAGGAGAACCGCTCTACCACCTGAGCCACAGCCGCCCCATCATGTGTGCCTATTTGTGAAAATAGATTTTGAATGCCACTTCCAAAGCAGTTTTTTTTTTTTTTTTTTAAAAAAGCAGTTAAAAAATCTTTGCAAATAATTAAAAAAGTGTCTTTCTAAAATGCTGTGGCAGAAATTA
Organism: Moxostoma hubbsi; assembly: GCA_032164185.1. Classification (NCBI taxonomy): domain Eukaryota; kingdom Metazoa; phylum Chordata; class Actinopteri; order Cypriniformes; family Catostomidae; genus Moxostoma; species Moxostoma hubbsi. The sequence goes on along the minus strand of JAVLUX010000030.1, from coordinate 22,162,235 downwards.
TCACTTACATGTCTAATTTTGGTCACTACATTTAAGTTGCATTTTCTATCAACATATATTTGCTCTCATGTCACACCAAACTAAATTAATACATTTCCCCCATGATACACAAACTCCGTTTTTATAAAAACGCTAAAGTTCCTCTTTTCCATATAAGAAAAAGCATGCTGATCACTGCCTGTCCAGTTCAGATAAAATGCTCATTGGTTTATTAAAAATTAATATAAATTAGGTCTGGATTAACTTGGGTCCTGTGGAATGCTTGTCTTAAACAAGGGTCATCAACGTGTCTGTAGCAAGACACACATGTGTCCTTGGCAAAATATATTAAGATTGCGAGAAAAAACTATATATATCAATTTATAATAAAGCACTTTCAGTCTGAATAAGCACTTATGTTACTTGCTATATATATATATATATATATATATATATGAGTTTAACATTACAAGTACTTTCAGGGTTCAGAGGTTAAGCCCCAATCAAACGAGATATCTAATTCCAGTGAGATGAGTTAGCTAGGCAAGAACCCCTAAAAAATATATATCCAAATATGTACAACTAAAGTAATGGCAGGTGAATGGAAGACATCACTGGTAGATCTATTTGTTCGGACAAAAACTGGTACTGTAGATCTATTTGTTCTGTCTCAGTGCTGCACGTGTATAAACATTTCCATCCACATACAGCAGACCATTTGCCCACTGGAACTCTCTGAAGGCTTTGAATATAAGTCAGGAACTTCACAAGGCACATCTTGGCCTTCTAAACAAACATGTTATCCACCTCTGGCTTGATGCATTCTTAGCTGTAAACACACACAAGCCTTTGCAATTCAACCACAAACACACCCTATATTCTGAAGGCAGGCCAAAGAATAGAGAAAATTAGGAATGAAGGTGGAGTGCCAAGACAGATCAATGTATTGAATAGCTGTAAGTGATATCAAGAGGAGGAAGATTTCTCTGATTCCTCTTTGCATTGTTTTTAGTTATACCTACCTTACATTACAGAAAATGTTACAGAGTCTGATTTTACATGATTTCTTCATGCTTTGAAGGGAAAAATATCAGAAATGCATTACATATAGGTTAAATCTTTTTAGGAATGTTTTGGGTTCAAAACAAATTAAGCTCTATTTAACAGCATGCAGAAGACACTCTCAATAGATCTTAACTTGTTTTACTACAGTACATAATTTTGGCTCGTCCCTCATTTTGTAAAAACAAGATTAAATCTTAATCTTAAAAGTGATGCACTTATAATGGAAGAATATGTTGCAATGCATTGCACTGAAATTAACATTACATTTCACAATCACTAAAGTATTGAACCCAGAAAATTCCTTTAACCCATAAGTTTGGGTCATTTTTTACCCATTTAGGAGTTAAAAAGTGAAAAACATATTAATCTTGTATTTGGTCAAAATGTCTTTGGATTCTCCACAATAATTAATAAATCAATAAGTAATTTTTTTTTATAAAAAATTGATACTTGCTTATATTTATGCACTGTCAGGCTATTTTGGATGATTGCTATGGCATGGCAAGGGCATTACTAAAAGGGTGCAAGATGGTTGCTTATTAGCTCAAGTCAAAAGAGGCCATCCCCAAGTCTTCATTACATCCTGACCCCTAGATATGTATAGAGACCATTTTTTTAAATGGAAGTCTGTTTTTTTTTTTTTTTTTTTGACTAATTTATTGTCCACTGGGCAGACACTTATATTCTGGAACAAAACTTTTATTAAACCCCCCTCCAAAATATTATTCTGCATTTGATTAAAAAAGATACAATTGAAACTAGTATTCTAAACATCAACATTTTGTTTTACTCAAAATGAAAGGTTTACTGTATATCTACTGTAAAATAATATTACTACCATTGATATACATGTGGTGCTCTTTCCAGGTAAAGTACAAAGATGTTCTGGAACATTAAAAGGTTCTCCAATGACATCAGGCTCTAAGACCATTTTTGGTTCTAATTTGAACCTTTTTTTAAATGTGTACTTCAATATTATGGATTTCTTACTTTTCCAAGATACTTTTAGATAAGTTAGCAGAGGTGGTTTTAGTGAGGAAGTCACTGCTGGGTCAATATTTGCTATAGTCACATTGGACCCAGTCTGCTGTTTAATAAGACCACAGTGACCAACATGCAGCTGTATGTCAATCTGTTCTGACACATGTCAAGAGCTACTGGAGCTGTTCAAGTCCGTAAGTGCCGGAGCTTTAACTCTGCCAGAGCTTGTACTCTACATAACTGCAAAAATCACTGATAAGCAGGGCTCATCTCCCATTCTGAGCATAAAGTGCCAGTGTGTGAGAGAGATGAGTGTATATATTGTCATCTGGGCAACACTTGTGTTGGGCAGTTACCTCAGTAGGCATACAACTGCAGTGTAGTAATAACAGAAATGAGAGCACTACTAAATGTGTTGCATATTACATGAGCTAATAAAAATATATAATCTTTTGCATGAGCACTGACATATTATGAATTATATGGAGCAATTCACACATGCCAAGTCTTTTTGGGGCTTATTGCATGTGTGGGGTCAATTTAAGAGGACAAAGATGCAAGGGAAATCTCTCTCAATTTATGACTGGTCACTTTAATTAATTTGGGCAATGTCATGGGAGAAAAACAACAACATAAAGTAGATAGCCAGGAGACATGAGGGAACCACACAGGAATCTACTGACATCTCTGATGCTCTACTGTGTAATTGACATTGCAAATGGAATAAAAACACTGTTTAAAGCAACCTGGTCTCACAGAATCGCATTACTATTCCTACACTTTTGCTAATTGATTTTTACATGGCTAGTGGTACATATACTGGCAGTTTCCTGAAATTAATGCTAAAGGTGCAATAACAATAAGTACTTTGAACTAAAATGTCAGATTATCAGTTCATAAACACATAATTTTCAACCTGTTCATCACAAAATGCTTTCTTATGACATCTAAACACTTTTACTATAGTGCATGACATGTAAGGCAATACCTTTTAACATGTGCATTACATTACTAACTACATGTACACGCTTGTTTGAGAGCAATCAAACTGCACAGGAACTCAACTGTCGGTCCTTTGCATTGCAAATGCAATGCTCTAAGTTACATGTCCTGAAGAGAATGCGAAGCAACACGTGAGCCAAAATTGTCGAAGTACCACAATATGTTTGCATTTTTCATGTTACATTTTCTTTTAATGTCACTATTGGTTGGGTTTAGATTGAAGGTTTTGATAGAGCATTAAGGCCTATTCACACCAATTCATATCCCCCCCCCACATAAACAGAAGGGGTGTTTTTATGGAAAGCAGTCAGATTTTAGTTTCTTTGGACTGCAATGAAAACTGACTGAACAATGAGATAAGAGCTTTTTGAGAGTTGCTGCTACAACAAAATCTGTGCGTTGGTGGTGCTAATCAAGTAGCTATCACAGGTGCTGTGCTCTTTTACTCGTCTCATGCACAAAAACTCTGAATTCAATGCAAATATGCAGTAAACAAATAATACAGAAGCTTTAAACACAATCTTTCTTTTTATAATATTACTGTAATGTGCTGCTCCTTCATAAAATCTCTAAACCTGGCATTTTGCCTTAATGTACAGTACTGTGCAAAAGTCTGAATGTGCATAAGATGTTTAACAAAAAAACATTTGTCTTATGATGGTTATTTATATCTTTAGCTGTAGTGTGTCAATAGGTAATATACATACATTCCTTCTACAAACAAAATGGAATAGAAGAAAATGTAACCCTGCAAAAGTTGGCATGGCCCCACAGAGCCCCCCCCCCACTGAACATCGAGTCAGTCTGGGATTACATGAAGTGATAGAAGCAATTGATACATAGAAGAACTGTGGAGAATTCTCCAAGATGCTTGGAAAATCTTGACAAAAACCAAGAAAAACTGTGCCCAGGTGTCCCTAAGAGAACTGGGGCTGTTTTGAAGGCAAAGTTGGTCACACCGAATATTGATTTAGCTTTTTTTATGTTTACTAGATTTTGGATTAGATTAGATTAGATTAGATTCAACTTTATTGTCATTGTGCAAAATACAAGTACAGAGCCAATGAAATGCAGTTAACATTTAACCAGAAGTGCAAATATGTATATATAGTATGTATATATTATACCCGATACAAGCACACACTACAGTGGTCCCATGGGGTGGAAAGTGTACTGAAAAATCATCCTCAAGTAAAATTACTGTTACTTCCCAAATACTGTAGTGTGAGTAGAGTAAAATAAGCCGTCTTAAAAACTACTCAAGTAAGAGTAAAATAGTAGCTCATTTAAAAGTACTCATGAGTAGTGAGTATTGAGTACTGAGTTGCAAAACCTATGCCCCATTATAATGAACACTGTATACTTTTAAAATACGTCACATATCTATGATAAACACTACATGAATCTGATTCCAAGAAATAAAAGGGAGACATGATAACAGAAATGAAAAGATTAAAAAGGTATTTTCAATACACAGATCACCATTTTAAATCGTAATGTATTATATGTGTAATGTTATGTGATGGATTAAGGATCTAAATATCCCTTAATGCCAACAGATCGTTATTGTTGTGCATAAAACATATTCAAACAATGCAAGGAATGCAAAAAAATGCTAAATAAGCAGGATCACTTGGCACGTCATGTCCGACACAATAGAAGAGGTAGAGCAGGCATGGGAAAAATTGTTTAGTACAGGGGCTACATCATGTTTAAAAAGGAATAGTTCACCCCAAAAAAAATGTCCAGAATGTACATTCTGGCACTATACAAATAATTATTGGGAAAAAGTCATTAATTACAGTAATGTGAGTATCTGTAATTTGTAACTTTACACCCCTGGTGGTCACCAACAATTAGAACACACACAAAAAAAAAACACTTTTTACTTTCAAAAAACAACAATAATGCACATACACATCTAAACTAGAAATCTCTCTCCACTGCCCCTCCCCGAGAACCCTCCAAAAAAGCCAAATATCCACCCCACTTCCTATCAAACAAATCACATTTTCCCAGCCTTCTAAAAATCACCTCCTCAAATGCTGCCACCCCGCCCATCTTCCCGAACCACTCCCAAAACGATTGTGCCTCAGCCGACTTCCACCCCCTGAGGATAATCTGTCTGCCGATCATAACTCTGGCTAGGACCAAACTTTTTAAATGACTGTCCCCAATATTAATGATTGCCCCATTCCTAAGATACAGAGCCTGGGGCAAAATGAAAATTGAGTATCCAATCCATCACACATAAAGCTCTGAAACCTCAACCAAAATTCTTGGATCTTAACACATCCCCAAAAAACATGAGTTGTGTCCCTGTATTCTGATTGGCCTCACCAGCAGGTGGGTGTGTCTTTATTACCAAACCTATATAATCTAAGGGGGGTCCAATAGACTCGATGCAAAATCTTAAATTTCATCAGATGCACCCTTGCACCTCTAGATGTAGCCCACACTCCCTCCTCCAATATACCAAGGTTAAATCTTTCTCCCATAATCTCTTAAGAGAAGTTGAAGCTCCATCCCCCAGACTCTGAATTAACAGGGAGTAATACCCTGATGCCTCATGACCTTTTCCAAAAGCAGTAATCACCACTTCCAGAGTATCTGCCACTTTAGGGGGGTGTATGCTACTCCCAAAAATAGTACAGAGCTGGTGGTGCAGCTTTAAATGCCTAAAAAAAACTGAGATCTGGGAATCCCAAAATGGTGAACCACATTTATAAGGATCTCAACAATCCACTCTGACCAGCAGAAAGGGGACTTATTAAAACATAATTTTGGGGTCAGCCATATGCTCGAGGCAACATAATAAAATGTCAGAATTAAGCACTCTGGACACTTTTGTCCATACCGAGTGCAAATGCGAGATATCAGGTTGTAACTTAACTTCTCTGGTTAGTTTAATAGAAAGGCTTTGCAATGGCAAAATAGGGGCAAGAATTCCAGTTCAATACAAAACCAGGCAGGGGCTCTCTCAGGTGGAAGTGACCAATGAGCCAAATGTCTGAGACTGAATGCATAATAATAAAATAAATTCTTAGGTAGGTCTAGCCCACCTTTGTGAATCGGCCTATGTAACTTATTGAAATGTAATCTGGGACATTTACCATTCCAAATGAAGAACTTCGCTATGCTATCAAATTGCTTGAAATAAGAGAGGGTGACATCTACAGGATTGTAGCAGGCAGTTGAATTTTGGAATACAATTCATTTTAATAACATTAACCTTCCCAATCATAGATAAATGTAATGAAGCCCACCTGCCCACATCGCTCAAAAACCTTTTTATTAAGGGGTCAAAATGAACTCTAACTAAATAACACAAATACAGTACTTAAATTATCTGTTTGGGCTACTGGAAGGCACCTGGCTGAAAAGCCGTTACTGGGCAGTACGCTGTTGGAGCCAAAGCTTCGGATTTAGACCAATTGACTCTGTATCCTGATCATTTAGAAAATGAATTAATAATTCTGTGGAGGCAAGGCATATATCTAATGGGGTCAGAGACGAACAATTAAATATCATCTGCTTAAAGCAAAAGTTTATGTGCCATACCTCCCGCCACCACCCCTGGAAAATCCTTTCTTATCGCAGCTGCTAATGGTTCCAGGGCAAGACAGAAAAACAATGGAGAAAGAGGGCAACCCTGCCGGGTGCCCCTATCCAGATTAAAGCACTCTTAAATTAATCAATTTGTTTGTACCAACGCTACCAGATGTCTATCAAGTAATTTAATCCATTCAATAAAAGTATTCCTGAAACCGTAATGTAGCCAGGTTCACATTGGGAAAGGAGGAGGCAGGAACCAGCTGAACCATCAAAATAATGGTTTAATGAAAACTTAAACAAAAAGACAGAACACAGATGCACACACTGCAGCTGTGTGTGGCTCTCTCTCTCCCAAACTGCCAAGTTCTGCAGCACTTATCCCTATCGTCGGCTAATTAACCCGATGCGTAGTCATGGCCCGGCCCCACCCTCCTCCTCATCACACTCCTCCCTCCTTTGCCTCAGGCTGGGGAACCAAGCAGGCTTTTCCTGCCTCTCTCTCGGGCTGGGGAGGGATAAGAGGGGAGGGGAAAAAAAGAGGAGAGGGAAAGGGCAAAGCAGAGGGACAGCGAGAGAGAGAGAGAGAGAGAGAGAGAGAGAGAGAGAGAGAGAGAAAGAGAGACAGAGAGAGAGAGAGAGAGAGAGAGGAATAACCTGGTTTACCAGTGCCCAGATGCGCTATCGCCCAGCCCTCAGCCACACCTCAACCTCAGGTGGACAGTAGTGGGCCCTTTGGCCACGGGCAGATGGTTATGACCCCCCCCCCCCCCCCTTTTCACTCTTTTCTTTTTTTTTCTCTATTCTTTTTTCTATGGGGGGAAACAGCAGCACGCCTGCTCCTCGGTTGGCTGGTAGCGGCAAGGATTCCACGACAGCGCATCCTTCTTCCTTCAAGGGCTTCGGCACCAATATAGCAAGGTTTGCAATGGGAAAGGAGGAGGCGGGAACCGCATGAACTGTCAAAATAATGGTTTAATGAAAACTTAAACAAAAAGACACAGAACACAAAGACACACACTACAGCTGCACGTGGCTCTCTCTCTCTCTCTCTCTCTCTCTCCCGAACGGCCGCAATCCACTGCATTTATCCCTCTCCTCGAATGATTAGCCCGATTGGGGCCGGGCGTGCATAGTCAAATATAACTTTCTGTTTAATTGTTAATTTTTAAGGGCACAGTGAGATCATAGGTGGCAGCAAACAAAATAGAGAGGAACAGAAATGGAAAGCAGAGATTTCATCAGCAAAGAAAAATCTGCCTTGTCCCCATGGAAATAAAACCAACCCACCTTTTTTATTTGCACTGACACCTGGAGTGACAAAACATAGAAACAGTAAAAATCCTTTGCTTCATTAAATGTATTGCTCATTGTCAGACTCTCTTTTATGGAAGCGTTGAAGTTGATTCATGTCATCTAATGTCTGGCTCTAGCACGCCCCTGTCACTCGGTGCCAACAAATACAATTTCATAAAAGCAAATAGACAGTTGGTGGCAGAGTGCAGTTTGTTCTCATGCTGGCATGTTTTTCATACAGCCCAGCTAATGATCTGAGGGCATAGAGAGGGGTCAAATAAATGACAAAACAATGAAGTTTCACAGCACGGCCAAATTGCTCGACAAAAGCAGACTCATTAACTGGCCGAACTGAAGCACAACTTTGACATTCAACATCCCATGGCCCAGTAAAATATGAAATGACTTAAAATAATGGTAGTGGGTGAGGATAATAGACTTTGATTTGATTGAGGCGCTCTCGTTGCCATGTGCTCGCCAAATGTTTCCGGACCTTTCACATAGCTTGAGTGCTGTATGAAGGCAGACTTCTCTCAGGAAGATATCATATTGGTTATTCAAGGTAATCAGATTGGATTCTTGAAGAAAGTTTTTTCAGAGAACCCAATGTGGTCATGGTTAAAGGAATAGTTCACACAAACATTTTTATCCTGTCAATTCTTCCTCATGTTGTTCCAAACCCACACAACTTTGTTCTTCAGTGAAACACAAAAGGAAACATTTTTGAAAAAGTCATTCAATAGTATGAGCAATACACCTACATTTAAGTCATTATTCACTAAAGAATCTTGACATCCACCCTAGTTAGATATGTCTGATTTGCAAGGGGATTGTTCTTTTGAGTCATTATATCTTCTTAGTGAATTAGTTGATCTGGTTCACAAAACCATTCTGAATGAGGACTTAATGATCTGGTTGCAGTGGGTCTCCTGTTGACAGATAATTAGAGAGGCATTTAATAATTGAATAAAACTTACATTTCTGCCTGTTTCTCACCTAAGACTATCATATGTCTTCAGAAGACCTGGAATATGGAGGATATTCTGACTCTAGGAATACACAGTAATATGAACCACTTTTTTTTTTTAGTGCTCCAGTCCTCAGTCATTATAATAGCATGTAAAAGAGTGACAAGTATATTCTTCAAATTTTTTCCTTTTGTGTTCCATGGAAGAAAGTCATATGGGTTTTAAATGACATGAGATTGAGTAAATGATGTCAGAATCAATAAAACTATCCCTTTTATACAGAGATAGGGGCAGTCAAACCATGCCACAATCGTACAGGGTCGTTCTTTCTGACCAAATGCATGATAGTATGCCATAATAATGGCTAGTCCATCAGTAGTCTCTCATCTCTCCGTCTCGCCGCGTGATGCTTCGCTAGTGAACGGGCCTCTGCATCCTGATTCTATGCAGCGCATTGGCAGGTGTAGTGTATCCTTTTAAAAGCAATTGTAATTTGTGTGATATATACATATATATATATATATGACCAGAGCTTTGTCGTCATTTTTAATATTCGAAAACGATTACTGTCAGTTACCATTGTTTCTAATTATATTCACAGAGACCAGAGCTATGTCATTAGTTTTTACACTTACTCATAACCGTACCTTAATTATGCACAATACAGTAAGGTGATTGTCACCTTATCAGTGTCTGATTCTGGTTCATAAATATGTGGCTGAACTCTGGTATTTACATATTTATAATCAGTCATATTGATTCTGATTTGTTGTTGCTGTAATATCCCAAGCATGAGCTGTAAAGGCACAGCCCTCTTCCGGAAAGGGGCGGGGAGCAGCAGCTCATTTGCATTTAAAGAGACAAACAAAAACAGTCTGTTGTTGATTACACCCAAAAAGAGGCATTTATAACATGGTATAATAAATGATCCGTGTGGTATTTTGAGCTGAAACTTCACAGACACATTCTGGGGACATCTGAGTCTTATATTACATCTTGTAAAAAGGGGAGTAATTGGTCTCCTTTAATATTCAAGTTCATGTGTTGACAGTAGATACCATTCATAGGGTTGTATAAAAGATTTATTTCATTTTTCAAGAGTTTATATTGTCAACTGTGAGAAACTGTCTTTTGTAACAAAAGTGTGTGAAGTGAGTTAAAGGAAACGCTAATGTATTAATGCATAAGTTCTGCAAAGAGTTACATTTACATATACATACCTGTTTGTCCATGTCATGTATTTGAAAATGTGCCAGTTCTTTTAATTGTCTGTTTTTACACTTCTTCAGGGGTGTAACACAGTAACTTGACGTGACTGGCCCAAGAAAGGTCAGACTTAGCACACAATTCTTCAAACATAGCCGTTGACATTCGGAAATATTTAACCCACTGCTGGTCATTAAAGTGGGTCCTCACAATCCAGCAGAAAAGTTTTTGAGCATGTGCTGTCCCAGGTATGCGGAGGCTGGCAGCTTGTGGGTATCGCAGCCATTTCAGCCCTCATTATATCAGATATTACAGTTATTCTGCATTGTTTCCTGGCAGCATCTAATTAAACAAGGCACAATTGCTCCAATCATGCAAATAAAATCTCCTCAAATAATTTTTTTTTAGCTTCTCCATCATGACAAGGCAGGGACACTCAAGATCATGTGATGGATAGATCAAGACATTGGATGGAAACATGCAGCAATTCAAATTTTCCTTCATCAAATTTTTAGAAAAGCAAAACTTTGATATTTGATATTTTTTCCAAAGTATTTTTAACATAAAAAAATACACACATTGCCTTTCATTTAGAAAAGATGTAACAGAGAATTCATATAAAAATACTGGTAATGTTAATGTTCACATTGTGAGCACATGGCTGCCACTGCTCTTAATGAACGATGTTTGTTAGTAATTGGGCAGATGAGCAGGTGGTCGGTGCTATCAATCAATTACGCATGCCCGCCCTGACCACCCCCTAAAGCAACTCCAATTTAATTCCATTTGTCACTGTTAGATTTCACACTGTATCTCGTCCATTAAATGGAAATGAAAGAGCAGCAGTCTGTCTTTTCTATATTATGAACTGTAATTACTTTAATCATTATTATTTGATAATTCATTACGATAACATCCTAAAAACATATTCATTTAATTAGGGACAGTGGATTGTTTAAAAAGGCCTCCTGCAAGTTGATTAAGACAATGCCCTTTATAAATTTATTAAAGTGATTTTATGATATGCGCTCCTCTATCCAAGTGTTGCCAAAGGTTTATAATAATATCCCTGCTGTACAATTTAAAGCTCCATAGAGAGATAGCTGTTCAGCTGTTCACTACAGTCCAGAAATAGGATGAAAATATGGATGAATATTTTTCATATATGCATTGTCTCATTCTACCATTACATTTTCAAACCAATAATTACAACCTACTATTTTTTATTATATGATTTAAAATGATATATATTGCAAAATACATTATGCAGTATATTACAAACATTTATTTAACAAATTATATAATTTCACTGTATAACAGCCTTAAAGAAATAGTTCTCCAAAAATGATCATTTGGTCATAATTTACTCACCCTCATGTTGTTCCAATTGTATATTACTTTCTTTCCAATAGGTATGTGCCAGAATTCCTTTTTCAGAAAGGCAAGAATAATGACTTCAAAACAAATAAAGGATTCACACGAATAATGTAAAATATATTCGTAGGACTGATTATCCAAAAAGCACAGGAATAAAACGACATTATACAAAAACATGTCCAAAATTACAATGAATTTATGAATCTGTGAAGATAATATTTATAAAGTGTAAACCTTATGAATGAAAATGCACACAGTGTGATTTCAGATCGGATGGTCTCGACTCCGTTCACGGTCTCTGATAATTGTGTGCTTCTGGAGCTTGTCAGGTGTAATATCAACTAAGATAGGACATCATGTACACTTTCCACTTCTGAAATGTCTGTGTTAATGTATCACACGACTCACACGTGATTCTCATGTATTTATTTATAGCCTAAACCTGAGCATGATTGGTGCGTTAAATTCCTGACCTGAAGTGATTTCATGATGGAGCTTGTCTTTCCGTTTCTTAAAGTTGAACACATTTATATCCACATCAGCAATTAAGGTAATTAAATAGTTAAGACTTTATTCTAAAGAAAAGTTAAAATCCTCCATAAAGGTTTAAATTCTCCATAGAGTATACATCTATTATATTATTCCTCCTTATGTAAATCGAAGAAACTGAAACATGTTCCGTCTTTTATTTCTTCTTCTTTAAACTGTGCTTAATTTGAAAATGTTAAGTGTTATTGAACTCTGGTAAGGTGCTATATTCATTTAACATTATTATTATTATTATTATTATTATTATTATTATTATTATTTAACTACATAATAGTTTCCTATCATAAAAATTCATGATAGACTAACGGGACTTTCACCTGTTTATAGGCAATATTAATTTTAGTTTAAATTTGTTTTTCTTATTCAATGCAAAATGTGTGCTTGATTTCACATTTTGCTTGACACCTCTTGCCTACAGAATAATGGTGTTATACATGCACAGACAAATGAAAATTCTGTTTCATGCAGATATTAATATCTGAAATACCAGCAAAAAGCACAACATATTCCACAGTTAATGTAGCCTACAAATTCAGCTTCATCTGGTAAGAAAAATAAATAAATAATATTTTTATAAATATACTAATAATAAAAATAGTAGTAATTATTATTATCATCAGGCTATTATTACAAAAAGGCACAAGGAATAGTTTATTAATAGAAACTATAAATGTAAGAGTAACACTTAAAAATGGGCGTTTCATTTAGTTTTGAAGCACTTCCGGTTTAAACCCTGCCACACCATTTCTATCGGAATACAGACACAGACACAGATAATTTTGTCATATGAAAAGATACAGATACACATACCAATAATGGCTTCGCTGCACACCCCTAATTTCTAATGTGGAAACTATAGGAGGTAATAGGCACAATGTTACTACAATGTTGCCTCAGTCACTATTGACTTTCACTATATCTTAATTCCATAAAATCCACAGTGAATGGTGACTAAGACTAAAATTTCATCTCCTTTTGAGTTGCATGGCAGACATTTCTCGCTCTGACAGTGCGTCAGAGCGCTTATGTGCTTTTGGTCAAATCCAGAGCAGCCATCCCCCTGACTCAAGTAACATTGCTCTCTCACTCTCTTTCTGTCTATCTGCGTCAGAGATTCACAATACAGTGACAGATTATCTACACATTGGCAGCTGCACAAAATGATGTGAATGCATTTCTATCAGTATGTAGCGAACAAAATTGAACAGATTTTTTTTTTCTGGTCTATTGTATTGGGATGAAGATATACTTTTTCATACAATCAGTAAACAACTGATTGTTTTCTAAATAACTTCACACGGTGATATTTGAAATCCAATGGATTATTTCAAACGGTGAATCAATCCTCACAAAAGTGTTTTAGGGAGGCAATTACATGGAATGAAAAGTGAACTTTGCAGCCATATATGTGCTCATTGAGATAGAATTTACATATTAAACTGAATGTCAAACTTCAATTGCAGCCAAAGGGAACAGAATCTGCCTACCAGAGAAACTGGAATATGAATGAATAGAACTCTGCGGCTCTCCCTCTGTGTATGTGTATTTAAAAAAAAAAAAAAAGAATGAAAAAAGACGAAATACAGTATCTAAGAAATTAGCTAATTTTAACATGACAATTGCATATGTATTGGACAGCAGTTGACATGAATGCACGTACACAGTCGCATCAGCCAGCAGCACACAAGAGCATGAAAATTCTTGATATTCTCTCACACTTACTGGGAGATCACACTCCATTGTTAAACTATGTGCACTAACATGCACCCTGTGTCACAGCTAATCATTAATGTATTTACTGGGGTTTTGTATCATTTCTGTTATTCACAGTTCTGAGGAAGGAGGGAGCTGCTTTTTGTGAGATAAGGAAACAATTGCAGTCATAACCCAGACATTGCACAGTGTGAAAGGTACATAAGTTAGGCAGATCTGGACCATCCAAAACAAGAATTTTTTTATTATATCGTGTGCATATGTGAGCAAAAAACAAGATCACTAGTAAACAGAATGACTATATTAACATATCTAGATTTGATCAAAAAGGTAATCGACGTACTGAACGTTCATATGAAGAAATTAACCCCTTAAGCAGAATTACTGATAACCTCCATCCCCAATCAGATATTTTTCCATCAATTTAAGTTTGAACACATTTATAGCTATTGATAGCTTGTTGTGCGAGCCACCTCAGAGACAGAAGTTCGGGTCCCGTGGGAACCAGGAAGTCATTCTGAGGTTGCATTTTTGCTCTAAAATTACATTTTTACTCCAACGACAATTAGGTTTAGTGTTGGGGTTTGAGTTAAGGGGTACAGTTAATTAAATAAGCATTCCTGAAGACTATATTATATCATTTATCATAAACATAACTACATTTTTGCACCATCCAATGGACATTTTACCTGGAAACTGGAGCTCACACATGTCCATAAGTTCAGCAACAGTTACAGTTTCAGCCACTGGGGACAGTGATTAGATTTTCAGTAAGCATAGACCGATTTCCACAGCAAAACTTTTGATCTCCGAGTAATGCTTGCAAGTGCAAGCCTTGCTGCCATGATGCTGCAATGAGTGGTTGCTTTCAGTAACAAAAAGCCCAACCCCAAGTGTCTATAATCATGGTCCCAAGAAAAAATCAAAAGTCTGAACACTTAGAAAAGTAGTAGCTCACCTCTTCTCAACAAGCCTCACAATTTGAGGTATAATTAATGTTCAAAGTGCAAATGTGCAGTATAGGTTACTCCAAAGTTAAACCCTAACCCTAACCCAAAACACGAGAGATAGAAATAATGATGCTTGCCTTAGAATAATAATAATAAAAAAGCCACTACAGATGAAATAGTGTCAACAAATGGAATTGTAAATGTTTTTTTTTTCTACTCTCTACATGAACACTCTGCCATTGGTCTGTCCACATTTTTTAGACATACGAATGGCTTATTTATGGTTGTTTCTGCATTGTAGAGGAGAGCTCATTATTTGTGGGATGTTACAGTACATATAACATTATTTGTGGGACAATGTTAATTACCACATATAATAATTTGACAAAAAATAAAATAAAATATAAAAAATAGCTTTTACTTTAAGACACTTGTAATGGAAGTAAATGGAGCCAGTCCATACACATTCAAATACTTTATACACTGTTTCAAAAGCATAGTCACAATATGTGAACATTATATATGTTTACCTTATTTGAAGTTGTATTGAATTTAACCAGGACCATTGCTTTAAGCTGGGATGGGTGAAAGTATTATAATATTGACAATATAAACTTCACCATGATATTGCCTCAGCCATTGTGTTTCTACAGCATTGCTTGTTACTAATAATTAGGAATGGAAAATAGACACGCTCAATTTCAACACTTTAAGTCACATATTTAATAATTCTACATCATCAGCGTACAGATTTTTTTCTCTGCTATCTAGGCAGTGCAGCACACTTCTCTAATTGCCAATGAGGATTCTGCTCGTGTTGTTTCTCATTTCAGTCAAATAAAGCACACAGTGTACTTCACTCATCGCGCTTGCTTTGTTACATTCACATCATTCTTATTAGATCAATCTTTAGGAGTAAGAGCCCTTCAGATCTGATTGTAGTGGGGGCGTCTGTTGTGATCGTTGGTTTTCTTGTGTAAGCTCATTTAACACTGATGAAGAACAAGTCCCTCAATACTCCCTGACTGTCAAAGTCATTCAGATATTGAAAGCTTTGGCCATTTAACTGTGTGGCCAGACATGGTCTGCATTTCATTTAAACTTAATGCCTCCAAAATAGACTACTTTTCAGATGGCATGCTAACCTAATTATCTACCGCTGTCATGGACAGTGACAAGGACACACTGTGCCAAAGGGGCTAATTAAAATAGCTTTTTATTCTTCTTCATTGCATGACTGAACCTTGCACGATGAGCCAGGACTGTTCTTTTTTTTCATTCTTTTTTTGCGACCAAACCAGTGAACGGACGCCCGCCTTGGAGGAATCCAACTGAAACGATTGAAATCTTATATGCGCTCCAAACAAACATAAAAGCTGTAGGCTGGTCAGATGTTTTCATTAAGCTTAAAGATTAGGATCGAAGGATATTATCTGGCACCACGCACTAGTTTTATTACTCATTGCCTGTGTACTTGACATGTGCAGCTTTAGAGACACAATAAGTGTGGGCGGAGAAGTGGGATTCTACCTGTATAAAGGATTCTCTTCTCTGGGGGGGACTTGTAAATAAATGGATGGAAGATCTGAAGTTACTCTATCTAATCTATGCTACTGCCATGCTAACATTTGTGCATGAGCTCTTTTCAATATCGTCCAGCACACCTACACAATAGATCTCTAGGATAGTGTCCTTATTCTACCACCAACCAGCCACCATCAGTTAAGAGGAGTCTGGATGTGACTACAATGATGCCTGAATAGCACGCTGTTTGTAATAGCTATTAGCTATGGGTTAGCTAACAGCTGCCAAGAAGTGTTGTGGCAAGGCCATTATCATCAGAATCATCATCAAGTGGATGGGGTGTTACTCAGAGGATGTCATAATCATTTGGGCCATAATTCTACTGAGCAGCTTCCAAGAATGGCTGGCAAGCTAATAAGCCAATGAATGTTCATAGTATATTTCCTATCTTGATGCTTAAAAGCGTTTGCATGCAATCACATTTGCCATCTTACAATTGCCATTTGCCAACTGTAAGTTGTAGACAAACCTTTAAAGTCTACAAAAAATATAATTTATTACCTAATTTAACTTTCTTAATACATGTTCCTGGTTTCATAATTGCATGTTATTCCAAAGGTGATACAAGTCTTGTAATCAAAATATATATTACTTGCCCCTCCTCTGAAATGACTATTCTTATTGGCCTGATATAACAATTTCACTTTATTTTCAACACCTCCTCTCCACCTGGTTCCAGTCTTGTGTGTAAAGGCCAATTTTTAATACTGATTACAGTATGACCATTTTTCCTCGTATTTACGATAAAAATTATGTGACGACAATTTTGATCCCATTTACAAATATGCAATATGTCATTTCCACTTATGAGGAGCATTGAAATCAAGAATATTTACAATGGGTCTGATGTCTGCTTTACTATTAAAAAAATCATAAGCGCTCAAACGAGAGTGGTTACCTTTGACATTTGTTCAATGTTGCGGTAATTTTGCTTCTGTGATTCATGCTAGTCGCTTGGCTGAGCTCAGGAGCATGCTTGACTACTTCCATGCAAAAGAGAACCATTCTATTCTCAGAAACGTATGCATATAATAAAAATGCAAGATATAATTTTATTTGCCCTGTGTGAGCATCTAGTTGCTCGATTTCCAGAAGACATATTCATTAATTACACATTCATTTGTTAATTAATTATACATATATACTGTATGTTAATACAAAATATGACCATTAATAGGCTATTAAAAATCAAAGTATTATATTTTTGTAATTCTTTATTTATGAAATGGCAGGAAATAAAGAAATATGTTGGGCCTCCCAATCCCCAACCCCACCCTGACCCTTAACAACATCCCTGTAATCACTAATGATTATAGACACACATAAAAAAACATAAAAAATACATAAATAAAATATAAAATAATCACACAGATTTAAAGCTAAACTTCTCTCTCCACTGCCCCTTCACGAGAGCCCTCCAAAAACACCAAATAACTATAGAGATCAAGATAGAATACTATAAAAGCATTATTAATATCAGTGGCTGAGGTAAATATTTCCCCACCAGCAGAATTCACTGAGGGAATGGTAGAAAAACACTCTCTCTTTTAAATATCTAGCCAAAAGCTTCCCTGCTTTGTCACACGAATCAAAGTATGACTGACTTGCCCTGAATAGCCAAAACTCCACCTTCCACAAAACAAAATATGATTCTATCTGTATTTCAATCAGGTCAGTTCTGTAAGGCCATTAGACGACATTCAGTGCTTCAGCTCTGCTTCGGAGTTCTTGTGCTTTCGATTTTTTGGTGAGTGAGGCATACTGTATGATCCGACCCCTAAGAACTGCCTTAAGTGCCTCCCAAGCCATGCCCACAAAGGATACAAAAAATCTGGTGGTCTCCATATAGACATTGATTTCAGACTTTAGCATTTTTTGGAATTCAGGATTTTGCAAAAGATATATATTAAAGCACCAACTATATGATATATTTTTCTCTGTATGTAGCAACAACTTAAAACACACCAGGGTGTGTTCTAAGACTAAAATGTTTCCAGTTGAGCAATCAACAACAGATGAAATGAGGGATTTAGATATAGAAAAAAAAGATCTATTCTAGAGTAAATCTTATGGACTGATGAAAAAAATTTACAGTCCTTACCAGATGTGTTCAAAAGTCTCCAAATATCTGTAAGACCAAGATATTTACACATCCTGTGAAGCACCAATGTTGCTCTAGGGGGCTTGCACACTTTTGCTTCACTATGATCAAGGACAGAATCCATCAAAAGTTTAAAGACTCCTCACAATATTATATCATGAAGGGTGCTTGGCTTGCAACATCCCTTCAAGATTTCTAAAAAAGCCCTGATCATCAGCGTTAGGTACATAAATATTAGCCAAAATAAGACTTTGCCCCTGAATTTCTGCAAAAACAATAATGACTCTTCCTAATTTATCTTTAATCTGTTTAAGACATTTGGATTGTAGATGTTTACTTATCAATGTAATGGCTCTTACTTGAGCCAGCACTAAAGAAAACATGTCCATCCCATATCTTCCCAAAATGTTCAGCTTCCTGTGGGGAAAGATGTGTTTCTTGAAGAAGCACTATATCATATTTCTTACGCTTAAGTAGAGAAATAACCTTCCTTCTTTTTATGGGGTGCTACAACTCATTCACATTTCATGTGGAGAAAGACAATCCACTCATTTAACATTAACATTTTACATTTTGATATATGAGAAAAAATCAATTGTGTGTCAAAAACAAAATTCCACATTCCAACATTAGAGCAACAAACAAATCCTGAACTTCCCCCAGAACCAAACAAATAGAAAAAAAGAAAAATGTGCGCATTAACCCTGTGGATGACAGCGCCAACTGGCATCCATCACTCTAAACTCAAACAGTCCATGTACGCCTACGAGAGTCTCCGTAATACTTTTCAGTCGGAATCCTCTAGTCCGGTGTTTATATTCAAATTTTGTGAGGCAGAATTACACAACATAAGATAATCTATAAAACAAGCTCAAAAAACACAAACACAAAGAATGTATAGATTCATCATTCGAAACCAGCACAAAACAAAAATAAAAAATAATAATAATAGCAAATAATAATAATAATAATAATAAAAAAGCTGTTAATTTTCCTCAGACAGTAAAAACGAATTTTCAGTGAGCTGGCCTATTTGGCAGCTACATGAGTGCAACAAATGACCCAATCACTCCAATGTCCTGCAAAAACTCCACAAAACAAACTCCAACCAATAGGAGACATAAGCACGAAGAACAAGCAGATTCATCCACAACACTGTCCTGAAGAAGTAGGTGCTCAGTTCCTGTAACGGTCAAGTGAATGTTCAGCAAATCAGGCCCACTCGGCTGCAATGTGAGTACAACAAAATAACTTACTCACTCCATTGACTTTATGAAGGACAATGCTTGCTGTGGGCATGTGAATAATTTACGGCCATCCTTAACAGCTATTCTCAATTTGGCCGGGAACGTCAGTGCAAAAGCGACCTTCTGTTGATGTAAGAGTTTCTTGCATTCCTTAAATCGATCACGTTTCTCTCTTGATGAATTCGCAAAGTCTGGAAACAAGAAAATGCTGTGGATTTTCCAAGAAAGCCTTCCTTTACTCCTCGCCTCGCATAACCACCTCAGTGAATTTTGTCTTCATGGCAGTGATCGATCAATATATTACAGGAAGTTCATCCAAGTTCAACAATTTACGCTGAATTTCCCACACTTCACCGGCCTGCTACTCAGGCGTGTCAGCTTAAGCATATAAGTGTCTTTAAATGTCTCTAGAGCCCGAGGATTTTGAATTCTTTGATATATTGTCTTCCTAGAACAGTTATGGAACAGGGTATATCGAATCTCACCTGTTTATGACAATAACAGTGTTAAAACAAGCAAAATGCATGGAGCTTGCCGTTCACACGTCTGAACCTCGCATGGCTTCACTTGACCTCCATCTTTGATAATTATTAATTATTGCTGATAACCAACCCCGCTACTGAACGAAGCTCAACAAATACATATAGTCTACAGTACTGTGGTGGTGGGGACAAATGCCCACTTATGGAAATTATGTGAAGCAGTATTTATATCAATATATCAAAGAAGTAATTAAAAACAATATTGTATTAAAATTGCAGTTAAAATTTAAGTAGTAAAAACAAAAATACATTTTAATTTGTGCTAATTTTTTTTTTTTAGTTCAATAGCACCAGTGTTAACACCTAAAAAGTTAAGCATAAATCCCTGTTTTCTTTGGATACAACATGCCAGGTATGACATATTTGATGCTATATGGCAGGGGTAAGGAACCAATTTTAAAATTTTTGGTTGATGCATTTTTTCGGAAGAGTCATACCATAATAATTCACACAAATAATTTACTATATTACTAAGTTTTTCAATAAAATACATGGTTTATATTGCCCATAGACTACTCAAAAACAAACAAATATGCAAATATTAATATGTAACATGCAATATGGAATTGAGTACACGTGTTTGTGCGGGTCTCCATAAAATTACTTAATTTTACTTCTTGAAAGATTTTACTATCCTTTTGGACTGGGCGATATGTAAAAAACATTTTAATGATAATCTCATTTAAAATATCAATATCCGATTATATGGTCAATCCCCAAGGTCGGTGAATATTCTTGCTTTAATGACTTTGCTTTAAAAATGAAATTAATTTATTGAAAGATGAAAAACTAGAACAAAAGACATTTCTAAATTCAAATTGTACTTTAAATTAAACGAAAAAGCAATACAAATAATGAAGTGATAAAAAAATCTTATATATATAACCACCTCCCCAAATATAAACATTTACCACCTCCAACAGCCCCATTTGCCATCACGCAAGTATCAGTATGCGGCAACAGGTGCAAATTACTAGCATACAATTTAAGAACAAATAACAATTATAAATGTAAAGATAATTATAATAATCATCATAATAAATAAGCCTAAAAAAATTCTTGTGTTCCCAAAAAATGCTGCCAAATGTGTGTTCTTATCGAATGTGTTTGTGTTCCGTTTTGGTCATATTTATGCTGCCTAAAGAAAAAAAATTGTTCCCCATCTGTCACTCACTTCGATGTTGTGTTGAAGAAGCGACACTAGGGATCTCTCTTGAGCACCGAATATGCCTCTGATCTATGAAAAAAGGCCAATGAGAAGTTGGCAGACAGTATATGCGTACCCCGCCCCCGGAAATACAGGTATAAAAGCGGGGAAATACTTCGAGTTCATTCAGAAATTTTCTTCGGAGCCGATGGTCGTGTATGCGGTCAGTTGCGAGTCACACATCTGTTCCTGTTCCTCTGACGTCATCTGTGGTTGAACTTGGTCGAGATGCGTGAGTCCGACAAAGTGTGCTTCCTCAACGCCCCTGTCTCCTAGTTCGGCCTCTTCGGCGACACCGTCGAAGACTTTGCCCAGCAGTTCTCCGCGCTGAAGAAACAGACGGAGGCCATCTCACACATCCTGCCCCACCGCAAACCTGCCACCATGGGCCATGCACCGTCTGCTCGCCGAGGGCGTCCTCTTGCAGCGATGAATTGTTCCGAGAAGCAGGCATTCGCATACTCAACTACCTCAACGACTGGCTCATTCTGGCCTGCTCCCGAGAGTTACTATGCGCACACAGAGATCAGAGGCTCAGGCACCTCAGCCGTTTGGGGCTCCAGGTCAACTGGGAAAAGAGCAAGCTCACCCCGGTTCAGAGCATCTCTTTTCTCGGCATGGAGTTAGATTCAGTCTCAATGTCAGCAAGTCTCACCAACGAGTGTGCGCAGTCGGTGCTGAAATGCCTCACTACCTTCAGGCCAGGCACAGCGGTCCCCTTAACTTTTCCAGAGGCTCCTGGGGCATATGGCGTCCTCCGCGGCGGTCGCACCGTTGGGGTTGATGCATATGAGACCACTTCAGCACTGGCTTCAGACTCGAGTCCCGAGAAGAGCATGGCGCCGCGGCATGCACCGTGTGATGGTCACCCCGCCTGCCGCCAAACATTCAAACCCTGAACAAACCTCTGCTTTCTGCGGACAGGAGTACCCTTGCAGGAGGTTTCCCGACGCATCCTGGTCATGACCGATGCCTCCATATTGGGTTGGGGCACCGTGTGCAAGGGGCCCCGCTGCACAGGTACATCAACTGCCTAGAGTTGCTGACTGTTTTCTTTGCCTTGCAGAAGTTTCTCCCAGTAGTTTGAGAGAAACATGTCCTAATCAGGTCAGACAGCACCAACGCGGTAGCTTACATAAATCGCCAAGGCGGCGTACGCTCCCGCCACATGCCAGTTGTCTCCTCCTTTGGAGCTCAAGTTTGTCCTGCTGACAAACAGCCCTCTCTCTAAAGACGGCCCTGCTGATCGCGCTCACCTTGTTCTCTGTCAGCGACACATGCCTGGAGTTCGGTCCGGCAGACACATATGTGATCCTAAGACCGCAACTGGGCTACGTGCCCAAGGTTCCTACCACACCCTTTAGAGACCAGGTAGTGAACCTACAAGCGCTGCTCCGGGAGGAGGAAGACCCAGCCCCTTCGTTGCTGTGTCCGGTACGTGCTTTGCGTACCTACTTGGACCACATGCAGAGCTTTAGACGTTCTGAGCAACTCTTTGTCTGCTTTGGCAGACAGCGGAAAGAGAACGCTGTCTCCAAACAGAGGCTTTCCCACAATGTGGTGGATGCTATTTCCTGGCCTATCACACCCAGGTTCATGTTAATCTCTGTGTTAAGTGCATTATATAAGAAAATTCCTATTGACAATTTATAGAGATTTCTCTTGGAAATCAAGAGAGACAGAAAGAGAGACAAATCCAGAAAGAGAGAGAGAGAAAGAAATAATAATAGAGGGAAATAAAGCTCATCAGTCATAAATCTGCTATAGACTTGAGCACGAAGGTGGCATGGTCTTTTATTATTGGCCGTCTCACCAGGCAGGAGAGCAGGAAAATTAATGTTGCAGAAATGAGTAGGCCTTAGGCAGAGGTGAACCTGGCATAAAGTTGAAATTCAGCCTGGGCCGCATAGTTCCTTAAGCTGTTTTGACACCTCTGTCGCCGAACGCTCTGACAGCACTAAATGTCAGAGCTCTTTTACGGAAACTTTGCCTTTTTTAGTCTTTTAGCGCAGCCATCAAAGACACTGATTCATCTCGACGTTTATCACTGAGAAGGGCAACATTTGCGGCGAGGAGGTTCAGAGCTGCAAATCAGACATGGGACATGACATGACTTCTTAATCAGGTGAGAAAGGTGACAGACAATGTACAGACTGGCAGGTCAAAAAGTTAAGGGGATAAAGGTGCTTATAAAACAAAATAGAGAAAAGAATTACTGCTGTTGTGGAAGGGTAACTCAGTGGGGTGAATTTCACTACATAGCTGCACCATATTTGCATAACAATTTTTGCATAACAGCGTATTATTCATTACCCAACCTCAATCCAGTTTAACCAGACACAATCAGCACTGAAATAGCACTGAAATAGCACTGCGTTGTATTTAAATTAAGTAATTGTCATGCTTTTCAGAGCAAACAGGCCTCCTTTCTATGTAAATAATGCTTATTGTAGATTGTGCTATATTAACGTTACGCTATTACCATCTGCAGAAAGCATGCTGTAAACCAAATTTTACTTAAAAGAGATGTTGGTTTACAGAAACTCGTCAAATTATGATTAAATGATGGAGAAGACTGGGCATATCTCCAGATGGGCCATGTTGTCAAATGCCAGATCTTGGTGGACTGCTGTATCCTCCTTAGCCTAGCACTCAGCAGTGTTCAGAACAGATTTTGCAGGCACAGACTCTCATTTAATAAAATGCATTTATGTAGACAGAATGCACTATAAAGCCTGATTTTTTTTTTTTGTGTTCTGAAAAACCAAAATGCATTGCAAAAAATAAAAAAGACTGCAGGTTACATGAGACGTGTGTTTAAAAAAAAAATTATATTCTTTTTCTCTTGACACACTAAAACAAGGCAATCCTAAGCAAGACTCAGAAAAAACAGAAACGCAATGGTCAAAGACATCTATCTAGCACGTTTACATAGAAAACAAATAGAGGAACGGTGCAGACCGCCACAAAAAGGCATTCTGTGTGAACGCCCTCTTAGTGTCATACAGATGCCCTGAAACATTTAACGTTCTAATCTGTCAACCCACTGACTCTTTAAATGTTAAAGCAATTACCCACAAAGATGAAGAGGACATAGAGTGCTTTCTGCTGGATTGTGGAGCTCTTTCATTTGAAAATCTCCTTTATTCTTTTACTTATTTCGTGAATGGCTCTATTTTCATCAATCTGGATGGACTTGTTCACACCTGCAGAATTGTTAGCTCAAAGTCATGCTTTGAAATGACCTTACATGACTCCTCTTACTGCGCCGGTCCAGGTCATAGGATTTATTAGCCTGTCAACCTCTCAAAAGAGTCAGCTCATTATGAGGAAATTAATTTGCCATTCTCTCAGAGACAGCATGTCCATCTATAATCAGATCTATCTCCTCTGCCACGCCTGTCTAATGAAAATGTTTTCACTCTTTCACACCAGATAAGGTGAACCTAGTGATCAAAGAGAATGGGACATCAAAGCTTCACCTTCCAGAACAGGAAAAATCCACATAAGGGAATGAAGAAATATCTATGACACACTTAGATCCTTTTGATGAGGGAAAACCTGTAATGACTCGATTTTACTTTACAAATACTGACCTGTATCCTGTATCAAGATAAAGCTCACTTCAAAACTGGTTCTACATTTCTATAAACGGCAAGGGCGGAACTAAAATAAAAATCTGGACGCAACGAGGTCAAGGTAATTTGGGATTCAGCGTCTCTGCCTGATGCCGTACAGGCTGCCATGGTCAAACGACAAGAGTGTGAAACAGTCATGACAGGGAACGTCTAGACACATAAAAATACAATTTTCTAATTTATTACACAAATCCAACCTGTCAGCACACAACCTGCATTTACAGTGCCTTCATAAATACCTTGCTGACAAATAAGGTCAAAGGATGACTTTGACAGAAGGGCTGGGTGATCTGGCCAAAAATATAATCAAGATATTATTTTTCGTATCATTCGATATTGATATTTATTTATATATTTTTTTAATCCTAAACAGCCAAAGTCTGAACATAGTCTCTACAAAACTGCATTTGGGGCCCAGAGACAGCCAGAGCAGTGGGGTCTGAGGGATCTTCTAGTTCTCCCAAAATATTAAAATATTTTATAGAGTTTGTCAATCGAGTGTAGTTGGACATGCATGTTAAAATATCATCTGTTTTGTTTTGAAGCATAATGACAGCAGTCCAGAACTTTTTGGAATATTTTTACATTCAGATTATACTTGTACATTTTTATATTCAGATACCCAAGTATGAGCATAGGAGCCCTTGTGACTGAGGAATGATAGTGTATGGAGGTTCAGGGGTGTCCCCTTAGAGAAAGTATTTAGAAAATGTAAAAGTCTGAATGGACCTTTTTATATTCTCATTAAAGTGAAAAATGCTACCAACTAGTAGCTAATTTTATTGAATTTCCTTGTCATCCATGCCAGAGATGGTAACATCTGATACATTTTAACAAAATTAGAACAGAAATCTATTTGTTTATTATTAAAGCCTTGTAACATGCTGATAAATAATGCTACATTTAGAAGGAAAAACTTTATGGTTTAAGGACGCTCTGGAACCATGTTAACATATGTGGTGCGGCAGCACCTCATGTCTACTCATAAGCGGGGAAAAGAGGCAACACGTGTGGAGCGGGACAGGGCATAAATGAAGTGTGTTAATTTTAGAGAAAAATATTCAAGAATGCAGCACAGAAAGATCAGATCAGCTGTACACAGCACTGTTGTTTTGTCACACTGCTCACTAGAGACGATGAAAGGGCGCAACCATCGTCATGAAGTATTGCGGAATGGATGGAATCAATCCAGGATCCGGACCTGGCCGGACTGCAGTGACTGGCGTAGCCTAATCTAGCAAGGCAGCTAACATTAGCAACTTCATAGTCTAAGAAAGCCAAACTACTTGAGTTTATAGCGACTCATACCTGATCGTCTAGATGTAGAAGATAGGTTAAATATCAAAATCTTATCATCGATATAGTGGATTTTTTTTATCGTGATAATTATTGAGATGAATTCCTCTGACTTGGCATGACCTAATGAAAAATCATTGTAGCTTATCATTGAGATTTAATGCATTATTAATTCAGATGACCTCATTATTTCTTCTTTTTTTATTTCTTATTATGTTAATGAAAATTGAGAATGTTTTTCAAGTAGGACTTTTTGTTCAGGTTTGTAATTTAAAAAATATATATATATACAGGACTTCCAAACTTAGGGTGACCATACGTCCTCTTTTTCCAGGACATATTCTTTTTTTAGGACCTTAAAAATCCCTTGCCGGGATTTCTAAATTCGCGAAAATGTCCAGGATTCGGCTTTAGTTGCATTATGATGTGCATCTGGTCTAATACATCATTGTGTGTGCTTGCATATTTGCAATGATTTAACCCCTCTTTGTAAGTCCCGCCTTCTCGCACACCAATTGGTCAATTATAAGAGGCTCGCAGCAACTATAGGCCAAATTACTGCCTGTCAGTCTCTCCATGAACACTGTTGTGTTCAGCATCAAACAGTTTTTTGACATTAGCAGCAAATGACAGCTGAGTGGAAACAATGCCCAAACGAAAGTGCAAATTTACAGAAGATTTGCACAAAAAATTCCCATGCTTTCGTCCAGCTCGAGATCCATGGGAAGCAGAATGTATGACATGTAAAGTTGGCACTTCTGTGTCAGTTGCTAATAAAGGTGCAAGTGATTTAGAAGCACACATTAGCTCTGCGATGCATAAAGGGTCAGTTAAGGTGAAAGTTCATCAGGTAAATTAACGGACTATTTGTGATCAGGTAAAATTGTTATCAAATTGCTTCATTTTCCATGGCCATTCAAAATAATAGTAATAATAAATGAAGGTACACTCATGGCATCACATATTTTATTTTAGTACATGGGCATTCAAAATAATGTTGTAAATTAGTATTTATTGATATATATTTATTTTATGCTAATATAGTGTCTTTTTCACTGTATTCAAGTTTGCATTCATATTAACACTGTTTTGATCCCAATAACCCCACCATCTAAACTTGTTTCACCCATGAGCTCTCACTCACATGAACAAATGGATGAGTTAGGGACGTTCATACCTAATGTGTTTTTTGCCCGTCTGCTCTGTTTTTTCATTGTTTTCCTAAGTAAACACGCTGTATACCTGCTGCACCGTGTCTCGCTGTTTCTCAGTGTCTCACAGAACCGGCACATTTTTAGACATTGTGTCAAAAACTTCAGGTCTCAAAAATGCATGTTGTGACACCTGCATTCTGTTTCAGTCGTTGCGCTGCATCTAGATTGTTTTTAGCACAGGTGTCACAAATATTTAACATTCTGAACAAGTTCAGGTTGCAAAGAGGTGACTGTTACAATGTTTAACATCATTCCAGATTATTCTGCACCAAGCTCATTTTCAGCGCTTGATAAACGGCAATGGTTTTTCTTCTTCTGCTCTAGTGCGCTGAGGGGCCACCGTGCCTTGTATGTCTACAGTTACAATACTTTTACGAATGTTGCCTACAATGCTTGCTTTGCAACAATGAACAATACACTGCAGCGTCAGAATATAAGCTCCAGGTGAAAGTAAAGTTAATAAAACTGATATATATTTCTATTGTATACAAAAAAATCCTCAAAGTTATAACAATAATTCTGTAACAAATTATAATGACAAACTGGACAACAATAAATAATTGTTGGGTTAGAATAATAAATAAAAACTGAATTAAAAATGTTAGTTAGTGTAGTAAAAAAATACAATAAATGAGTGTTTTGTAAAGATATATGTAAGTATAATTTTTTATCTCTGTATTGTGGAAAACTGGAAAACATGCATTCATTATCTTTAACTAGATTTTTATGTTTCAGTAAACATTTTGAAAATACTTAGCTACAAGGCTGATAGGATAATTTAAAATATGATGTATTTTTTTTTATATATTTTTGTAAATGGGGCCCTGGATTGGTCAGTTGCTTGGGGCCTCAGAAATCGTAAACCCGCCCCTGATAGGCAGTCAGAGAAGACCCTGGAAATCCGTTTTTATATTACAAATGAATGGAAAAACAAAAATATATATATTTTATTTTACATTTAATTTATTTTAGATAACAATAAACAGAAAATTCTGCATAAAAATATGCACACAACACATGCATCAAATTATCCAATATTTAGAGCAGAGTATTCAAGTAGTCATCAGCGCTTTACAAGAATGGCAGAGCAAAGCTTGGACATACCGTGAAATCAAAGGATGTGAAACTGGGACTGGAAAATGGTCAGTTTAGGTGTTGAGAAACCAACCTCAGGCAAGATGGGCATCATGTCACGCATTATCTGATAATATCAATAACAGAGAAATAAATGTGATTTGTGTACACTTGTTGTACACTCTGTCTATTTGTATGGCTTTTGTCCTATATGGAAAACAAATGTGGGGTTGCGGGAACGGGAGTGGTTGGGAAGGAACTCACTGTGGGCAGACAGTGGGTGAACATGGAATAAAATTAAGCAGGACATTGGGGAGTGGGGTAAAATCTTGTGGGAGCGGGATGGAAAAAAATAATTTTAACAAAAAGTGTAGTTACTGCACTTTGCCACTGCACATTTGCTTTTTACTTCTAAAGTAAGATGTACATGCTGTTAATTTTTTTAAAGTGTTTCTATGTGTAAATATATGGAGGCCCAAACCTGTAAAAATAATAAATAATTGTACAAGAAAATAAATAAATGAATAAATGTCTTGATAGAACATATATAATTAGTTTTGAATTAAATTGATTCCTGAATTTATTACTGTATGACTTTTTTTCTTTATTATTTTCTGTATTTATTTTTAACATTATTTTGTATTCTTTTTATCTTTTATTTATTTATTAATTTATTTTGCATTGTTTTTATTTCTTTATTGTGTTAATTTATTTGTATATTTATTTATTCCCACATATATTTATTTCCATATTTATATATTCCCATATATATTTATTCATTTATACATGTATTTATTTGTACTTTTCCATGTGCAACATGGAAATGAGGGAGGCGGTCCTTGCGTAGCTCCAGTGCATCATTGGTTGAGAGCTCAATAGTACTTATCGAAGCAAATATGATGGACCTCCCACCTTACCACACTCTGACTCGCACAGATTTTGAAAATGCAAGCACACATTTTGTAGAAAGTCTTACAATTCAGGATGTGCTTCGACATTCATACCGGCATACAGCTCTCCTAAAACATCAATAAGCACCTCTAATCTATATTAAACGTACTCATTTAATGCATGGTTATTGACTTCATTCACTAAGTTGCACAACTCTCTAGATATACAGTATGTGAAGCATCAGCTATATTTTTATTTTTTATTTTTATTAATGCTACGAGAAATTTGGCTATGACCTGACATCACATCAAAACAAGTCAAGAGTAATCGAGCACAATCATTCAATCTACGATAAACCAATGGTAAGCAGGACCAGCCCACATAATTATCATACAAGAGACAGAAATGTAAGAATAAATACAAAGATAAACACATGTGGGAATATTTAAATATGGAAATAAATACATGTGGGAATAAATAAATATAAAAATATATGAACGCATAAATAAAAAAAAAAATAAATGACAGATTTTTTTTTAATTAATAAGAATAAAAATAAATAGAGAAAATAATACAGGACAAAAAGTCATACAATAATACATTCAGAAATACATTTAATTAAAAACTAATTATATTTGCTTTATCAAGACATTTATTCCTTTATTTTCTTATTATTACGTTTATTTATTTATTTATTATTTTTTCAGGTACGGTCCTCCATATAAATATGGCAAACAAATTTGTCTCTCAGACAGTGAATATATTTCTGACAACTACAGGTCACTACAGAGTGTCTGCAGAGGCACCAAACCCATGACTAGAATAGAATGAAATACTGTATAACAAATGTCAGAAAACAGCTTAAAAAAAAATTGTAATGTTTGCATTTAAAAAAAGCTGGAGCTTTTCTGCCCTGAACCCTGGTTTATTTCAGACCCTGGTGCACATAGGCGGAACTCACTCCATCACCCATCACTGGTTTATCTGAAGCAGTTAAAATGACCAAGGTACACATCCCTAAAATGTAGAGAACAGTGTAGAACAGCGTAGAGTACACACTAACAGTAGAAAGATAGAGAAGTGGAGCCCTGCATTCACTGAGGATGTGTGTCAGTGGGTGAGAGCGTGTATCTCGGCAGGTGATTCTTTGGCCTGCAGAGTTAATCTCCTCTGGGAGGGGCAAGAGGCAGGGTGGAGGATATTACAGCAGCTTCCTCAGCCATCTCTGTACACAGAAGACTGCCATGCACGGCTGGGCTCAGCTCAGATCAGCTGAGTTTATCACAGCACAACTGAGCTCTTACTGGGGCAGCACACCAATCCTCAGTTCATAATACCCACTCTAAGCTGTTCTAAAAATCAGTTTAACCACAGCAAATGTATGCTTGCATGACAACTCTTTTGACTCCTAATTTTTACTAGTCGTCCTCAAACGTAGTTGACTATTCGGTGGGTGAATGTTTACATTATGAAATGAGTCGGTGCAAACCATACAGCAGTCTTTGCTGTTTTTGGCAAGTTTAACACTGCATTAACAGTGTGTGTGTTTATGTGTGTGTGTGTGTGTGTGTGAAGGAAGAGAATGCCCGTAGAGCTGAGACGATTTGTGAGAAACAAAAGATAGATTCATCCTTTTCTAAAGAC
Source organism: Moxostoma hubbsi (assembly GCA_032164185.1). NCBI lineage: Eukaryota > Metazoa > Chordata > Actinopteri > Cypriniformes > Catostomidae > Moxostoma > Moxostoma hubbsi. The sequence goes on along the minus strand of JAVLUX010000030.1, from coordinate 22,131,159 downwards.
TGATAGATCAATCTTAGCTTGTGACATTTCAGTGGTGGGGCGAGAGTAGTGCAGTGAATTGGGTGATTACCTGTTAAAAGGCCAGTCAGAATCCACACCGTCTATTTTGAACTTTACTCCATCAGTCGTGCTGTTTGAGTTTAACCTTTCTACAGACTTGAAGGGGGGGCGGCAAGGGTGGGCTATGGCATACTGTCATTCTGGTATTAATTATTGAGAGATCTAAATCTTTGATGTACATACTCAGAAGGAGTTTCCCATTTAGAGAGTCTATCATCCATCAAACTGCACAGGCGGCTGCCAGTCTGAACATTGAGACAGGACAGGTGCTATGCTCAGAGTGTTGTGTTAGAACTTTGTGTTATGTCGAGTTTACACTACAAGATTTTAAGCCCGATTTTCGCTCGCAGACAGTTTTGTGGAGATCGCCAACAAAAGTTTGATATCGTGGGCAAATCGGAGCTCACTGCTGTGAGCAACGATCGCAATGTACGAACTATCAAAAACGCAATTTGATAGAATCGCCGACTCATCGCCGATGGCAGCGAGTTATCTAGGATGTTAAATATCTGGACCCGTCTGCGATTCCAAATCGTGCAATGTGAAATATGTTTTGACTGAATACAACAGCAGAAACCGGACACTGGAAGTTTCAGTGGGAGGAGTCGTGATGTACCTCCAACAGAACATCAACTAGCATGGCTACGGTATCAAGAAAGTCTCATTGGAAAAATGATTGTAACATTTGATTTTTCCTATGAAACTGTATCACAACCAGTGACCTCTGAGTGCAATAAAAGAGCTTCTCCAAGACATGCATATTCATAGAGTTCTGGGCCTCGTTTCCCAATAAATATTGATCTTAGTTGTTATGAATGTTATTTTTTATGTCCACCCAGAGTGTGATACTGCACCCGCCACCTGCAAAATGCAATGAGGCTCAATCCAGTTTGCGAGCTCCTTGTCCAAATGTATTTCATGCAAGTCATTTTGCTCATCTACCCGCAACAGGTGGATGACATGTTAGATGTCTCGGAGTGACACATGACAACAAATGCAGTTAGTCAAAAAGATGCACTTGAAGAAACACACTTTATTGCATTTTTAAGAACAGACAAAAGAAAAGACTTCAGTGCTCGTGTCTGATTCGCTGTTTGTTCTGAGGAATGCAACGGGACCCTGTCTCTTGAAACAAGCACATGTAAAGAGTTATCACTCCTTTTTCTCTGTTTCATTGAACTAAAAACTGTTTGGAAGAATAATATCATCTATGAGAATGCTGCACATGATCTTCGATCATCTCTTGAGATGCTGTGATCATGCAGTTCACTCTTACACATTGTGAAGGTAACTCTGCAGGTTGAGTAATATATACAGGTGTCTTTGTATTAAAAAAACAAAGACGAAAATGATTAAATCATAAAGTAATACAAGACACGTTCACCTTGAACATAAAATTGAGTTCTATTGTATTTTCTTTAGGCAGCATTAACTGTATTAACAAACGCAATACACACACTTTCGATAAGAACACACATTTGGCAGCATTTATTGGGAACTCAAGGGAATTTATTTGGCTTATTTATTAAGATGATTATTATAATTATATTTACATTTATAATTGTATTTAGTTTTTCATATAGGCTATTAGTAATTTTATGGAGACCTGCACAAACACGTGCACTCAATTCCATATTGCAACATGTTACCTATTAATATTTGCATATTCGTTTGTTTTTGAGTAGTCTATGGGCAATATAAACATTTTGTTTTAATTAAAAAAAAAAAGGTAAATTATTTGTTTGTGGTATGGCTCTTTCGAAAAAATGCATTAATCAATTTTTTTAATTGGCTCCTTAGTGAAAAAAGGTTCCTGACCCCTGCATTATACGGAGGTAAGATGAAAAGAAAATGACATAGAACATTTTTTGAACACAATCAGTTCCCTTCAGTGATACATTTATATACAATATCATAAAGGTATTGCATTCAAGGACTTTAAAGTCTTCAGTAGTCATATGAGAGCGCTTGGATTTCGTCACAAGTCATTCTGTATATTTTATACTACTTGCCACGTTTTAAATAAAGTGTTGTGACTGCAAATCTGCCTGTTATGTTTTTATATTGCCAACAAATGTTTATGGTATTATACTACATTGTTACAGGAAGTACCCCCCCCATTTGAATTATTTCTGTTTCTCTCCCCTTGTCCCCTCCCTCGTCCAGGTAGATGGGGATGACCTGCCGGCAGATGGCGCGGAAGGCGCACCCGGGGGGGGGGGGGTGTACGTCAAGCCGGGGGCTCCCCAGCCTGAAAGAACGAGGGAGGAATGTGGCAGGGCGGAGGGCGGGGCCGGATTGTGATGATACACCCCCGGTCCCGTATCAGGCAAATCAAGGGATAAAGGCCAATGGCAGACGGTGGTGCGACGAGAGAGAGATCATTTACTGACATGTCCGTCATTTGTGTGTTTCTTTTTTGTTTTAAGTTTATCATTAAAATATTATTTACATTGTCAAGCCGGTTCTTGCCTCCTCCTTGCCCTTGAACTAAGTTACAGTATATTGTTGAATGATGAGAAGGTTTAGAAAAGGCACACACACATTTTGAGGCAGTGTCGGGTCATTTGAAACCTGTCGCACTACAAAACATGAGATTAATCATGAGTCATTTGAATTTACTGACAAGCCTCAAACATTTGAACAGTAATTTTACATATTAATCTTTCTGGATAATGAAATGATAACTAAATGATTTACTTAACTTTCCTTGTGGTTTCTTAAATGTCTGATGAAATTCGAGGTTGTGGTGTATGTAACAGATAATTTAGCATTGCATATTTTCATAAATTTTTTATTCACAATTTTCATTCAAATCTTTATATCCAAAGGAGATTAGCCTATTTGGGAACTTGACAATCTCTTTCTATCGTCATTTTGGCGCATTGTGAGCATTAACTGTTCAGATGCAGATCAGTGGTGCTCGTGGGCTTACATTTTTGCATATTAATTAAATGACGTTGCAATATTATAATAATAATAATAAAAAAGAAGTAATTGTCGAGTCATTTAGTTCAAGTCAAAGTCAAGTCTCGAGTCACTGGTTCTCAAGTCAAAGTCAAGTTAAGTAATTTTCTTCATTTAGTCAAGCAAGTCACTAGTCCTTAAATTTGTGACTTGAGACAGACACTAGTCAAGTCATTTAACTCGAGTCCCCCACCTCTGGCGTTCTTGCTTGATTTGTTCTGAAACAGGTTCTGAAAAATTGTTACAATGTAGCATTTTCTTCAAGGTTCATTTTGCTTTCTCAAGGGAATATTTCAAAATGGACCAAAATGGTGTTAATAAAAGACACATGTGAGCAATCTGTCCCCTCGTTGGTTAGAATTTTTGTGCACTGTTCAAGGATTTAGCTCTTACATCAATATAACTGTAAAAATGTGTAAACTACTACAAATATTCATGTAGTGCTTTGAATTTTATACAAAATGTTACCGCATGGTACATGAATGCATGTTCCAGTCAGAGATTGCACTGTAAATAAACATTATCTGGCACACGGATGGATGTGTTTTGGTTATTTTTATTAGACATTAGTTCCTTTTGCATTATTCACAGAGATCTGTCTCTCTCCCCCTCGTGCCTGTAGAGAGAGAAAGAGACACACACACACACACACACACACACACACACACACACACACACACACACACACACACACACACCAAGGGCATAACCAGGAAATTACTTTTGTGTGGGCCTCAATAAAAATGGATGGGCCAAGTTTTTGACAAAGTTTTTTTTTTTTTTTTTTTTTTTTTTTTAACAAAGTTTCCTTAACAACAGAGAATAATTTTGTAAAAGTAAATTTTGTTCATACCGACTAACAGTCTGAAAATTAAAAAACTTTCATGAATCCGAAAATTTACAAACGATTTACACAAAAATTAGTCCTGCTCGTGTTTCATGAATGAGGCCTAATAAGAGTAAATAATGACAGAATTCTATGGATGTAAGTGGAATTGCTAATAATATCCTAATATCCAATTTTGGTCAAAATTGTACTATTTACTGTGCTCTCAGATTCCCTGTGATGGCAAAAAACCTTCAAATGTCTCTGGGAATAACAACACCACTTCCCTCAGAATCAAATGCAAGCTATAGACCCCCCATTGCCATATAGAAAGCCAAGGCGATCAAAAGAAGGAAACCAACAATTTGCTCACCCATGCTGATATGCAGCCAATTTTGTTTCTAGACATGCCTAACATGGCCATGTTAAAACAGATATTCAAACAAAAACATCACACAAATAACTCTTTTCCACTGCACTACTGAAATTATTTTCTCATAGTTAAAAGAGAGTTTGCAATGAAAATAATGCATGAGCAATAAAGCAAGGGGCGTCTGTATTTGATACCACTGATTGCACAAAATAAAGAGCACCATAATGTTTTCTATTAACTCAAAGAGGAACTATCCTGTTGCTATATATTGCAATATGTATTTACAGTATACCAGAATCCCTGCTTGCTTCTTTTCCTTACTGCTGTCCATTTATATCTTTGCCATGGCAAGTGTAAAACCCAGTGGCAAAATTAGCTCCTCTTGCTTGTGCACATCCACCCAGCATAACGGATGGAGCACATTAAATTGAACTGGAAACAGGGGGAAGCAGAGCCTTCAGAGTGAAGTAATTGGAAGTTTTATAGAGAAACCGAAAGCTATTATGAAATATGTGCTGCCTGGCTCCTGTGGATGATTGTAATGAGTCTAATAGAGGACGGCTAAGGCTTCACTCGGAAGCATTTAGAAGGCTGTACACCACCAATTACCACCCCATAGACCCAAAAAGGCAGAGAAAAACTCGACGGAGAGCGAGAGAGAGTGGTTGAGAGTAAATTACTTTGTTATTCAACAGGCATATTAAGGATTCACAAAATGATATTACTGCATGGCAAACCTGCCACAGTTCATTAGCTCCCAGAGACAAAAGTATTTGTCTGTATACAGTCATTTGTCATTTTCTCACCCTGAGCGATGAAGGAGAAAACTTTGCTATGCGGGGAGGGACACATCAGCGTTCTGTAACCTTTTCTGTTGTGCCAATCTCCCTTTGATGACTCTGTTAAAATACTATTAGCAGAGAATTATCCAAGTCAATTATGCAGCCTATTGACAGCAGCTGTCATTTTCAGGCGAACATGAGCATATTATGTTAACATGAGATAACAAGGAGTGTTTCCCCTTCAGTGCGCAGAGAGTCTCTCCTAATAGCAAGCAATGATTGAGAGCTCCCTACTCACAGAGTCCTAATCGTTCGTGCCAATCTAATCATTAAGTGTACACTCATAAACAGGTTTCTCTAGAGTGCTGGATCTGTGCCAACCTGAGACACTGGCACAAGCACAATTAGTAGGAAGTGGATTAAGCAGATGTTTAGAGGTTGAAGTGTAGGACGACTCACCTTGGTAACGCAGAAGCAAGAAGCTGGACTGCGGCTGCCGGCTGCGGTAATGGATGGCGATTTGGTTGCTCCAGCTGCGTACCACCAGACCCTTCAACAAGATAGACTCGTTGGCCAGCACAGAAGGCTCCCAGCTACCCAGGTCTTCAAATCTGACAACGTCACCTTCAGCCAGGCTTACATTCATCACCTTAATATTCAAAGAGAGTAAAAAAAACAGGGACACGGTTAAATATGGCATGAAATTTTTGTGGCTTTTGGTCCATTTTTATTAACTCTGAGGCCATCTTGTATATTTGCATATATCTGAATATTTTGCAATAAAATTAAAACATATTGTTAATAAATGTTAAAATCAATAGACCCCCTTCATGGGACTGTAGATAATTTCCTTATGAAAGAGGTTAAGTACATAGTCTTGTACCTTTGTCTGTTTGACAGATTTTTTTGTAAAATTTTCTCAAAGCTTGTAATGATGTTATGCACCTCGATCGGAGCTGGTTGGTTTGGTTCATGGCTAAAAACTCTTTTATGAAGGATTTTATGAAATCTCTATGGAAGAATTTAAAAATAAAAAAAGTTGTCTGAAAATGTGGGTAGGCACTGTTGTGCTCTGTACCACCTGTATCTGACTAACAAGTGCAAATAATAGTTCATGGATGTGGCATAACTGAAACCTATTGGCTATTTAAAAACAAAAGGAGTGAGCCCTTTGATACATCCCATCCAATCTTCCTTTTTTAACACAAAATACTTCCACATTGGAAAGAACGTTTTTTCTCTCATCAAATGATTTCATATGGTCTTGAAAGACGGTCAGGGGACAGGCGAGGATCATGTTACGTGGAAAGTTTAGACAATGCCCAAGAGTGCAGCTGGAACCAGAAGGATAGACTGACGTTTTTTGGAATATGCAGAGATCGTGGTAGGGTGACATATTCTGCCACTCTGACTGCACTCATAATAATGTTGGCCTACCTGTCTGCCAAGTGGCATGGTAATTGCACCATGGTCAAACTCTTGTCTGCAAAAGCCAGCATGCATATCCTCACCTGTCACTGATACACGGCATCCCATTATTTCTAGTTCTGTTTGTCTTCCCCTTTAGAAAACACATTCAACAACTGCAAGAGCCAATTGACAATTCAGCAGTGTAGGAGGTAGTCGAGATATGGACCACAGTAAAATGTGTCTGAGGAATAATTATAATTACAACTGTCAGATGTATTCACCTTGCACGCCGTGGTGAATTCGTGCCACTTTGCCTGATCTGGGATAAGCTGGAATGTGCCCTGATGCTCTTCTCATGTAATGAAAGTGTCTTTCATCAGATGCAGGAAAATTAATCTGACCTGAGGAGGGATCCTGCCTAGACACAGACTTGAAGTTAATGAGGCCTCGCCCCGCCATGTATGCATTGCCCTCATTCTAGACGCACGTAACTCCTTCAGACACCTCGGACTTACAGCACAAAATAATGGCACTGTCTCAAGTTACTATAAGAAGAGTCTCTTTAAAATCACATCTGTAGCTTCCCATTTAAATATTTATATAGGGAACATCTAGGTTACTATTGTAACCTCCGTTCCCTGATGGAGTGAACGAGAAGTTGTGTCGAAGTAGCGACACTAGGGGTATCTCTTGAGAGCCTCACGCATCTCTGAACTTGAGAAAAGGACAATGAGAAATTGCGCTGAGTTAGCGCTTTGGGAACAATTTTAGGTGTGACCAGCTGTGAATATGTGTGCAAAACGTCACTGAAAATTGACCGGAATTTAAATAAGCCTGGGGCATCCCAATGCGGCTATGAAGCACAGCATCTCATTCGGCATTTATCAGGGAACAGGGGTTACAGTTAAGTAACCCGAGACGTTCCCTGTCAAAAAGCTACACTTATGATTCTGCGCTGAGTTAGCGCTTTGGGAACGAGAATACCCTCGCCGCCGCACTGTGGATGTCCGGACCCCTTACGGTTGTGTAGTGTGCTCACATGAGCACGAGAGGTCTCAGACATGAGCTTGTGATGTTGACTCAAGGAGATTAGAGCCCGGAATGGCATGAACATCCAAACTATAAAATCTTATGAATGTGTGCGGAGAGGACCAGCCTGCCGCATCACAAACATGCTGCAGAGGGACACCTTTAGCCAAGGCTTTAGAGGAGGTGACCCCTCTGGTAGAGTGAGCCCTGATACCTACTGTCAAAGCTTGACCGTGCGCCTCGTAGGCCAGGGCAATAGCGTCCCTCACCCAATGCGACAGTCTGCTTGATGGCGGCCGCCCCCCTGTTGCAGCCCCCATGGCAAATGAATAGTTGCCCTGACTTACACCACAGGTTAGTGCGGTGGACATAAGTCTGAAGGGCACGGACTGGACAAAGTCTGTGAAGTCTTTCCTGCTCCGGCGTTGTAAACGGCGGGAGCAGAAGGCTTCGAGAGAGACCGGATATAAAGTCGAGAAAGGAACCTAAGGTTGGTAGTCAGGGTGAGGGTACAAAATTGCTTTAGCCATTCCTGGGGCAAAATCTAAGCAGGCTGGCAAGACAGACAGAGCCTGTAGCTCCCCAATTCTTTTTAGAGAGGTGACTGCCATAAGAAAAACCATCTTTGTGTCAGAAGTTTATCAGAAGCTGACTATAGAGGTTTGAAGGGGGTCTCAACCAGACATTTTTCCTGCAGAAATTCCAGAACTGAAGCAATCTGGCAGTTAACTGGATCTACACTATGTGCACTGCACCATCTTTCAAAGACACCCCATTTATTGGCGTAACTTCTAGTAGAGGGAAACACATACAGGCGCATTCTGGGCCATGTATGCGTCATCGCGTCCAGCCCCAGGGGGGGTCTGTTGGGAGGCGAAGAGGTCCACTTCTGCTCTTGTAAAATCTCAACCAGATTTGTTCCACTATCTGGGTGGAGTTTCCACTTCCCTGTCGGTATTTTCTGTCTGGACAGTACATCTTCTCCCATTCTTGCATCCAGGGATATCAACAGGAGCTTGCCCTGGGCCCAAAGGAGAATCTGCCGTGCCAGTCTGTTCAGCTGGCGTGAACGTAGACCTTCTTGATGGTTTATGTAAGAGACTATCGCTGTGTTGTCCACCCGCACCAAGACATGGCAGCCTCTGGAGGAAGTATTTCAGGGCCAGAAATACAGCCATCAACTCGAGACAGTTAATGTGACAATCGAACTGACGACCCTCCCATTCCCCTTGAGCTGGACGACCACTTAAGACCCCTACCCAGCCCGTCAGGGAGGCGTCTGTCGTTAGCAAACTGTGATGGCGAGACGCACCTAGAGTGGGACCCTAAGTGAGGAACCAGGTTCTGAACCACATAGAAAGGGTACATAGCATGCGGTGCGTAACTCTTATCAGCCTAGGGGATTGGCCCTTGGATGAAATCCCCTGGCTTTGAGCCACAACTGAAACGGTCTCATATGCAAAAAGGCCCAAAGGGATCACCGAGGATGTAGTTGCCATGAGACCTAGTAGTCGTTAATACTGACGAACAGTGAAACCTTGGCCTAGCCTGACTTTGCTCAGGGTTTTCTGAATGGACTCGAATCGAGTGGGAGACAATTGTGCCTGCATTGTGATCGAATTCCATACGATCCCCAGATAGGTAGTTTTCTCATTGGGAGAGAGGATGCTTTTCTTGGCGTTGAGCCTCAACTCCAGAGAAACCAGATGAGCTAAGACGATATCTCTGTGCTAGTTCTTGTGACTGTACTAGTATCAGCCAGTCGTCAGTGTAATTCAGAAAAGGAGCTAGTGTTGCATCCATGCATTCCGTGAATGTGCAGGGTGATAAGGCTAGACCGAACGGAAGAACCCGATATTGGAAAGCTTCGCCCCCGAAAGCGAAACTCAGGAACTTCCTGTGTTGTGGCAGACTTTCTACATGAAAGTATGTGTCCATGAGATTGATCGTGACCAACCAATTGCGATGTTGGATTTGAGACACGACCGTCTTGACGGTTAGCATCTTGAACTTGAACGCCCTCGGAGCGATTCAAGCCTCGAAGGTCTAAAATCAGACGCAACACCCCATCCTTCTTGGGAACCAGGAAGTATCTGCTGTAGTAACCTGACTCTCTCTCTGGAAGGGGAATATGTTCTATGGCCCCTTTGACCAAGAGATTTGCAGTTCTTTCCACAGTAAACATGCTTGCTCCGGTTTCATGGTAGTGGGAACCACGCCGTTGAAACGCGGAGGATGGCGAATGAATTCAATTCTGTAGCCTTTTTCTACTGTTCTTAGGACCCACATAGAAACACCTGGCAGTAGTTTCCATGCTGCCAGGTTCTCTGAGATGGGTATCGATTCTGACACTTCCTGTTGAGGGGATGTCGAGTGTCCCATGTCCTGGACTACGGCAGGAAGCAACGGAACACCCAACATTTAGCTGGAAACCGCTAACTCCCGAAACACCAGTGGCGGTGGGAATGGAGCGGTTTTGTGAGGGTATCGGGAGGGTACAGGTGGATGTTTCACATGACCCGTCCCAAGGGGGGACTACCCCCACAAGGCTGGGTGCAAAACCGTCAGGGTTTTTTCCTTTTTAGAAATAACTGCCCTGAGGTCTTGCTTTGGGGGCTACTGAGGGCGACGAACTGGCCCCCAGTCTTTACGAGGGGGAGCACGATTCGCCACGCTTTGTTTTTGAGCGTCCCGTCTAGAAGGGCAGGGCTGGGTGGCTGACGGCCCCTCCCCCTGAGTGAGGTGAGGAAGGAATTGCCTGAAGGCTTCCTTGTGGCTTTTTGCCTCCTGGAACCTGGTGATAACTACATTCATAGCGTCACCAAATAAGCCAGAATGCGAAACCGGGGCATCGAGAAGGAAAACTTTGTCCTTATCTCTGATGCCCAAAAGGTTGAGCCATAAGTGTCTCTCCGTGCTGACTAAAGCAGACATAGACTGGCCATTGGCACGGGCCGTCTGCTTGGTCACGCATAGAGACATATCCGTGGCTCGACGAAGCTCAGAGAAAGCCTCTTCGTCGACCGTGGTCCCGCAATCAGGTCCTTCAACAGATCGGCCTAGTACGCCTGTAACACTGCCATAGTGTGCAGGGCAGCACCAGCCTGACCTGCTGCCTGATAAGCCTTCCCCACAAGCATGGAGGTGGTCCTGCACGGCTTTTTTGGGGAGAGTGGGTCTCTTTAGTGATGATGTCGAGCAGGGCGAGAGATAACCCACAAGTGTCTCTTCTACCGGTGGCATCAACGAATAGCCCCGTGTCTCAGAACCTACAATAGTCGAATATGTCGAGGTCGAGGGCTCGAAGACACAGGAAGTAAAAAGATTCCTCCATGAACGAGAAAGCTCGTCATAGAGGTCATCAAAGAAAGGAAGGGACTGATATAGCGTTTCCTTCCTCCTTTTTTTTTTTTTTTTAGCCACCCGACAGAAATCGTTCTTCTAGTTTGGAGCGTTTGGGGGGGTCTCTTGTTTGCGTGGCCAGTCTAGCTGTGGTCTGGCCACAGCCCGAGTAACCACCTCGAGTAACTCCTCAGCCGTTTTACTATTGTGCGTGGAATGTACAGATATTCAGCGTCCCCCTCGTGAACTGAAGAGGTGCCAAGGCGTGATTCAGGCTTACGAGAAGGATCAACTGGATCTGGGGAGAGAGCGAGCGATAGGGACGGACCCGTCTCTTGCTCCTCAGCCAGATCTATGCGAGAGCAACACGATGAAAGAGTGGGCGCTGGCTCTTGGAAGTAAGCGAGACGAGTGTGAAGCATTTTGACTGTAAACAGATCGCAATGCCTGCACCTGCCTTGCCGCAACTTAAGAGCAGCATGCTCTTCCCCCAAACACACAAAACAAAAACTGGTGTGTGTCCGTTTCAGCCATAGAGCGTAAAAATGGGAACACACACCGCTTGCCGATTGGTCTGTTTATCAGTCATTCTTTCTCTTCTTTTTTCTTTTTTTTTTAAAGAAAAGAGAAAGAGAAAGGTTTCTGCACACTGCCTAACAATTCTAACTCCTAACAGAGGAAAGTAGAAAGTTTCTGACAGGCTCATGAAGCACACACACACACACAGAGTGATCTGAAGACAAAAGATCTGACAATGCACCTGTGACGCATCTATTTATAGCCCTGCTACAGGTGCATCCAATGATGTCACCGGCAGAGGCTATAAATTCCGGTCAGTTTTCATTGAGGTGTTGCACACATATTCACACCTAAGTCACACCTAAAGTTGTTCCCAAAAGCGCTAACTCAGCGCAGCATCATAAGTGTAGATTTTTGACAGGGAACATTCTCTTTTAAAAGCGCTGTCGAAGCGCCCAGGGGCAAAGCTGCATTGCTGTGCAGAGTAGGAGAAAACCGCTGATATGCGCCGTAGATCCAACAGCATACGCTCACAGAGATGAAGTGAACAGCCTTGCGAATAACAGCTGGCTGATCACACAACCGGTCAGTTCCCGAAGAAAATTTCTGAATGGACAGACACATTTCCCTCCCTTTGTACCCGTATGTCCGGGGGCGGGACATGCAAATTCTGTCTGCCAATTTTTCATTGGCCTTTTCTCAAGTTCAGAGATGCGTGAGGCTCTCAAGAGAGCTAGATTCGCTTCTTCGACACAACGTTGAAGTGAGCGACAGACGGGGAATGATTGTTATGTAATTTAAATGGGGCATAGATTGGATCCAAGGCCCCTGAGTGCTGTGAAGGCAACAGGTGACAACCTGAGGATGTGTACTACAGGAATAAATTCACGCTTAATAAAGCCAGAGCTGCAATGTGCTGAAGCAGTCTATAAAACAAAAGTGCATTACAAAGTAATCACATTACACTAAAAGCCCTTGGATAATAAAATGTTTCCAGAATATTGCTCACCATAATCCAATTTGCGTTGGCACTGGGCCCGACCGCCTACACCACACATGTAATCCCTTGCATAAACATGACAGTCAGTCAGACGCAGATGTTGGCATGTAAACCTGCAGTTGCGGATCTATTCAGGGTCAGTGTTGATTAAAACATTTGTTGTTTTTTAACACTGAGCACAACAGACATAGAATAAAGGGAAATAACATAAATTATCTCTGCAGTCCTAGCATGCCCAGAGGGCCCTTATGCTTTAGAGTGAACAGGGTAAACCAGGAAGCCTGGTGTTCTATATTCTAAATAGGAGCTCCAGATCTGGTGCCAACTGTGGAGAATGCCTCAAGCACAGTTTACAGCTGAACATAACCGTCCGTACCTGAAAGGGCTTTTCATAGTGAAAAAGGCCAATTGCTTGATTGTGTCATGTGAGTTTAACTTGCTCAAGCTATATATTTCAGCATTAATCCTGCCTCTAATGTGAAGAAACATATCGAGGTGAATTTCATATTTCTGCTTACTAGAATCTTTATATCAATAATGTAGCCTGTAATTTAAATATCTATCTCTGAGATTATTTGGCTTCTGCGAGAGATTAATGCAATGTTATCAACAGGGCTGGGCAATAAAATTATCTAGATGTTTATCCGAAAAAAGAGAGATGTCCTCGATCGAACATTTGAGTAGTTTTCTATATTTAGCCTATGTTCTACATTTAGAAAAGGGTCGTTCATTACATAAATCACGAAAGCAAGAACACCACTGGTTGGTTGATCTAGATGAAATATAAAAGATTGACTTTTTATTTTCTAACGTCTGTAGCTGCGCAGGGTTTGATTGATAGGCAGCTAATGCTTGAGCACTATTGCGGCTTCGTGGATAAATGATCAAATACATTTTATAATTCCGCCTATGCCTGTCTTGGTGAGGATTTAAAGTAAACGCAGTCGATATGTCCAAAGTGAATTTAAACAGTGGGACAACAAGCGCATTTGCATAAAAATGTTGGACTTGAAATGTACATGTAACCGAACTGAGCACTGTCTAGTAGGCTATGTCATGTAAAGTCTATTAATCAAACAACATTAACAAGGAAACGAGAAAACCACTCACTACTTTTGGCTGAATAACTTGAGTAGTTTTAGAAGTATTAATGTAATAGAATCAAACAGTGACATTTTTAATAATAATATTTTTTTAAATATTGTTCGTTTTTTTTAAATACTGACCCCTGATGTAGAGTGGGTTAGTTTTTTTAAAAAATTACCAGTAAAGTAGAGATAATAAAATAATTTATAATTATGCTTAGCATTATAAAGAGAGAAAAGTATCAACATTTGCAGAGCAATACTTCAGCAGAACATTCCACCAGTAACAAACTTCAGAAAATTGTGCATCATGTGAATTAGAACACAGCTATTGCTGGGCTTAAAAGATACAAGAACTAAATCCATGTTGAAAATTGTATCTCAAAAGGAGGACAATCAATGTATCTGAAGGGGTGACAAAAAAAATGCTCCAAAAAGCACATAAAAGCAGTATAAAAGTAATAAATAAAACTCCAGTGGTTTAATCCATGACTTCAGAATTGATTTGACAGGTGTGGGTGAGAAACAGATCAATATTTAAGTGCATGACGAACCGACAAGGTCATGGGGGACACCTTACTCTTACCCGACTCCCCAGTTCGTAAGCTCTCACTACCCTCGATGGCGATGAAAGTCACGGTGCAGGCACTCGGGCATACAGTGTCCACCCTGGCGGTCCAGGAACGCCACCTATGGCTGAATCTGGTCAAGGTGAGGGATGCTGACAAGGCTCGCTTCCTGAATGCGCCCATCTCCCAGATTAGCCTATTCGGCAACACTGATGAGAACTATGCCCAGCAGTTCTCAGCAGTGAAGAAACAGACACCAGCATGGCTCAAGTATGCGTACCCCCTCTGTTCGTCGAGGGCATCTCCCTGCTGTGGCGACAGCCCAGGCGGCTCCGCCCCAGCCGAGGTGTGACCTCGGCCCCGGTGTAGAGCCCCCTGCAGGAAGCTGACACCCCCTGCCTCATGGTCTGACACTAAGGCCCCAAAGAATGCTCCGAAGTGCCCCTGAGATGGACGATCCAGGGAATTGTATGTCCGCCAGAACCCTGGAGCTGTAACCAGACCACTTTGTCCCCCGGTGGAGGGCCGGGAAGAGAATCTTGTGTTCCCATTTGGGATACGGTACCCACAATGTCAGAAAAAGAGTGGTTTCTTCTCTCCTTGGGTCACGCACGCCTGCTCCACACCCATACCCCTGGCCAGCCGGTTGTGACGTGTCTTGAGGATGGCCAAAAAGGTCCTTCTTCTTTGTTGCTGACCCACCCTATGCCAGGTACGCAGAGCAATGTAAGTGCTTCGAGTTTCCCCTCACATCCAACTCGGGATGAAATGAAGCTCCTTAACCTGGCATTTTCTGCTCCCCTCACCACGAGGCCCCTCCCCCAGGTACGTCATACATGATTGTCCCCTTAGTGCCCCTCTCCCGGGGCTTGGACGCATGTCTAGCACTTTCCAACCCATCGTGGTGGCTGGCCAGGACTCGGCTACATGATTCAGTTCGCCAAGTGCCCGCCCCGGTTCAGCGGCGTCCACTTCACTTTGGTGAAGGGCGAGAATGCAGCCATCGTGTATGCGGAGATTCCGGTCCTTCTGCAGAAGGATGCGATAAAGCCTGTCCCTCCAGCCAAGATGAAGAAAGGGTTATGCAGCCCTTCATATACATCATCGTGCCAAAGAAAGGGGGTGGGTTGTGGTCAATCTTGAACCTGCGAGTTCTGAACCGGGCTTTGCACAGACTCCCGTTAAAGATGATGATGCAGAAGCGCATTTTGGCATGCGTACGGCATCAACATTGGTTCGCGGTGGTAGACCTGATGGATGCGTACTTTTACATCTCGGTTCTACCTCGACACAGACCCTTCCTAAAGTCTGCTTTTGATGGCCGGGCACATCAGTACAAGGTCCTCCCCTTCTGACTGTCTCCGTCCCCTCGCGTCTTCACGAAGGTCGCAGAGGCAGCTCTTGCCACATTCTCAACTACCTTGATAACTGGCTGATTATAGTGCACTCTCGAGAGTTGCTGTGTGCACACAGGGACCTGGTGCTCATGCACCTCAGCTGTCTAGGGCTTTGGGTTATCTGGCTAAAGTGCAAGCTCTCCCCGGTTCAGAGCATCTCTTTTCCAAGTTAGACTTGGTCTCGATGATAGCATGCCTCACAATTGAGCGTGCACAGTCAGTGCAGAACTGCCGGAAGTCATTCAGGCGGAGGACAGCAGTTCCACTGAAACACTTTCAGAGGCTCCTGGGGTATATGGCATCCTCGGCGGCGGTCATGAGTTATCATTTCCTTGAATTTACAGGAGTTACTGCGGTTGTAGAATGCTGTGTATTTAAAGGGCATTAAACGACATTAAAGAAATAGTTCACCCAAAAATTGTAATTCTCTCATCATTTACTCACCCTCATGCCTTCCCAGATAAGTATGACTTTATGTCTTCTGCAAAACACTAAATAATAAAAAGAAAATAATATTTTAGCTCTGTTGGCCCTCACAATGCAACTGAATGGTGACCAGAATTCTGAAGTCCCAAGAGGCAGAACAAAAGTAATCTATAAGACTCCAGTAATTAAATCCATATCTTCTGAACAGATATGATTGCTGTGGGTGAGAAACAGATCAATATTTAAGTCCTTTTTGAACTGTGAATTTACACTTTCACTTCCACATTCTGGTGTTGATTTTGGTCATATTCAGCCACCTCCTGGTTGGAGCTGGTCAAAGGTGGAGATTGATAGTAAAACAGGACTTAAATATTGATCGGTTTCTCACCCACACCTATCATATTGTTTCAGGAGATGAAGATTTAACCACTGGAGTAATATTGATTAGTTTCATGCTGCCTTTATGACCTTTTAAGTTCTGGTCACCATTCACTTGCATTGTGAGGACCAACAGAGCCGAGATATTCTTCTAAAAATCTTAATTTGTGTTCTGCTGAAGAAAGAAAGTCATACACATCTGGGATGGCATGAGGGTGAGTAAATGATAAGAGAATCTTCATTTTTGGGTGAACTCTCCCTTTAAGCACTAAGAGACAGATTGACAATCGCATATAGCTGCAGTGTGTAAGTGGCCTATGAGAGACACTAAAATACAATCACTGTATCAGCACTCTGAGGGCAGGCGGATGGTTAATTAATCTGGAAATGCATGCAGTGTCACATTAACAGAGAATTAGCAGAAAACCCCTCCAGCTACGACTGAGTTTGAAAAAAAGACCAGCTTTCAACTCTCCTTCCTGTGCTGTGCCAAATCGGATTTCCTGTTTACAGCAATACAACATTTAGAACAATTGAGGTGATGCCTCATAAATAAACTAGCTTTGTTTGCAGGTGATAGAGATCACCATTGCAGATATGAGTGAGAGGTAAACCAAAAAGAAAGGACAGAGACAGACTAGTGGTAGTGTATACTAGATTTAGTATAGTAACAATGCACATGCTGAGGACATATTAGGAGCTGTTGTGTTCACAGGGACACAACACTTTTCCAATTCATCTACCCTGTCCTATAAATTCAAGGCAAAAAGATCATAAAAAAATTGGAACAAAAATGTGAGAGAAAAGATAAGATAATAAGAGAGTGAAAGAAAGAAGAAAATATGAGCGAGGCCTGCGTTGCCCTTTCAGTAGCTGTCTGTCCCTCAGAGTTTCTTTAATCATCTCTAATGCCTTAAAGCTAATGAGAACACTGGCTTTGTCTTTCTCTAAACCTGTCTCCAATTCTCTCTAAAGGCCTTGATTTACTTCCTATGAAATTGAAGAAAGAACAGGTGTGACGTAATTTAGAACAAACTTTTTTTTGTTGTTTAGTGAGTCAAAATGAGTCAACATGATCACATCGGCGTGTAGAGTTATTAGCTACCTGGTGCATCTTACATCTGTACGATCGTTCACTTAGAGATATTTTCCAAGACCATGTCATGAGATTTATTTTTGTTTAATTAGTCTACCAAAGGAATCAAATCTCCTCAAACACTCTCAAGTGCCCATGTACTCATGTGCCATATGCAGCGAAAGCCATTCACACATATGTCTAAAGTAATATTATTATTTACCATGATTATTCTTTTGTCTTTATTCTGAACTTTATCACTTTTATACACTTATCTTTGCAATTGTATCAGTGTCATTATAAATCACAATAACAGCGTAACCGGTGCAGATAATGACCACATATAGCATGCTAGTGCATTAGCGTCATGAATTCACAAAATATACAAAGTTAATACAAAATAAAAATGTTCTACTGCATAGTATATATTACTTTAAATCATAATTGAGTTATTAAAACAGCTTCTTTTACTGACCTCATGTGAAGTCTACTCATTTTAGTTTAACACATTGGTTAAGGCTTTACATATAGTGTCCTCATATTTAAATGCATTTCTAAATGCCTCCCACAGTGGCGTGGCGGGTGTCTGAATGTTCAGAAACACCTTACAGTTGCTTGGCTGATTAGAACTTCTTTTTACCCCTGAATGAAGAATGAAAAGGAACTTCTCCGGAAGTATATTGAGGCCTTAACTCTCTTGTACACAACAAGAGAGTGATAAAATGTTATTTTTTGGTGAGTTAACCTTTTAATTATCCAAACATATCAACAAGCACATCAACAAGCAGCTTAAATGTGTCTAACTTCAGTGGCAGAGACTGCCACAGTGAAGAAGTTTTTGTTGCAACATTAAAAGTCTCAGTACAGTTTGACATTCACTTCTATGCATATCACTGCTTATGTGGGCCACACATGCCTGAAGCTCTCCCAACATGAAGGACATCAGATGACAATCATGATCTGATATAAAGTGGTCACCAATTGCACCCGCTCTCTCTCTCTGAGTCTATCTCCCATTGTCAGACAAGTGTTGAAGAGTCAGTTTTATTATAAACCGAGTTTATAAAAGCAGGGCTTGATGTGTATTGTTTGAGTTTGATTGATGTGCTCGTGCATTTGGTGAATTCTCAGGGTGTTTCTCTCATATGCATATCCAAGTCATGTAAAACCCAAATATTTTCTCTCTCTCCCTTTTCTGTATAAGAATAGAAAACCCCCAAAAGCCCTCTGTGGTGCGACTCTTTCTCGTTCTTTCAATGCCTACTGCATGCTGTTCATCCACTCCCATGGCTCCATTTTTCTGGGATGAGTGGAAGGAATGAAATCTTCCCTAATTAGCGGAGTCCATTCCTCAAGAGCCAAGAGAGACCAAGCAGAGTGCTAGAGAGGAAAGGGTTGTGGCAGAGAATACATGGTTGTATTTGGGCTGCTAATTACAGCCTATAATTAAGAGCAAACAGGAAATGATGAAGCACTCTTAGTTCACACAAACGTCTTCTTTTTTTTTATGTCTTAACTGTTACGCAACATCTTGTTATTTTTCAGTGTCTTGCGCAGAAATGCTGCATTTTTTAGATGCCGTGTCAAGTTAACTGTACTTACTAATACCCCTAGGGTGAGTTATTTAATGTACTCTGTACATTACTCTAATGTACAATCACATTACACTTTGCAGCAGACGCACAAAGGGCTGATTGTATATTACAGGGATAGTTCACCCATATTGCTTCAGAAGATATGGAATTAACCACCAGAGTCATCTGGAGTACTTTTATGTTGCCATTATGTGGATTTTGGAGCTTAAAAATTCTGGCACCCATTCACATGCATTGTATGAACCTAAAGAGCATAGAAGGCCATACACATCTGGGATGGCATGAGGGTGAGCATTTTTGGGTGAACTAACACTTTAATAAACATATTATGTGATTTTAATATGTTTAATGATTGATTATGATAAGATGTGATCGAGAAGTCTAAAGCCATGTTGTTTACGTTGCAATGCTGCATTCGATTCTGAGTTTATTATAGCAAAGATGGTTATATGAAAGTAGCCCTTCCATTTGTTTCCCTAGAAGTGCTGAAAATTAATGATGGATAAACTATGAGAAAGCTCAAGTGCACTAAATTACGTTCTTTGTTTGATAAAAAAAAAGTACATTTAAGAAATTAAAAACTGCATTAACACAGCCAACTCAAAATAGCAACAGCTATAAACTTTTATCCTAGTAATTCTGTGATTATTTTAAAGTTGATAACATAAAAAATAAAGATATTGTGTGGCTGACAACAGCTTCAATGCCAGTTCAAACAATGTCGTGAATACAAATCGCACCGATTTGATCACATGCCTCAGGGACCAGCCTAAAGTGATCACACCGGTTTGATCATACAAAGTGGTTAAAAAGAACTTCAACAACTCAAGATTTCTGCTTTTTTTTTGTGCAAGAATGTTTTCGGTCTGAACACCCCCTTACACTCCTGGCCATAGGTGTGAATGGTTTGAAACAGGATGGGAAAGAGTGAGAGAGATTCATCCTGTTTGCAGAGAGGGTCACCCAGAGAGATCAGGGCGTTGGTATTATTTTTAGGCGTGCCTCGAGTGCAGAAGAGATGAAGAGACCCATCTGTACCATCTGGAAGGGCCATACCTGGGCAATCCATCTGACAGAGAAAATCCACAGATGGACTCCAGTTCTGACGGCCCTTATCTCTCTCACCTCTCCACCTCACACATTATTGAAGAAAGACAAGCATTGTCTGGTTTATATACCATTGTGCCTCATATTATCAGACATGTTCTCAGCATGTCATTTGCATGACCTTCTTCACTAAAGCAGCATATCGCTGTAGGGACTTTTTCATGACATTCAAAGGCACTCATTATTTTTCATTCTATTTGAGCTCTTGAATAATCCACAGTGAATCCGCTCTATGAATACGGATGTTCTTCAGAAGATCTTCAAAGCTCTGGCCTGCCAAGGGAGGACAGGTTGAACATAAAGATGCCAGCATTAATTTCAGTTGAGCAGAGAAAGAGAAATACAGGTAGGAATTATTATTTTTGAATAACTTTAGTTTCTCCTAGAAAAAAATAAACAGAGAATTGAAGAGCCAAAGTTAATTGAGAGCCAAAGTAGAATTTTACTTCTCGACTCTTTCTCCTGAGAATCAGACCCTAGTAATGTGTCTCTGCTTGAGTTTCAGAAGAGATCTCAACAATGTCTCAAACTGTGCTCTGACTTGCCAAGACACCAAAGTCTGCAATCAAAAGTCAGAGATGTCAATATGAATTTTAAACATTTCTCATTAAATTCTTCCAAATCCAAATGATCTGAGCAGTAATTTTTATGGTATACCAAGAGTTGTCTCACTATTCTATTGTTCTATTTCTATTTTTATTACCCTTAAAGGAATATTCAAGGTTCAATAGAAGTTAAGCTCTGTCATCAGAATTTGTGGCATTATGCTGATTTCTGCAAAAGTAGTTTTGACTCATTGCTTCTTTTGTTTAAAATGCGAGGTTTCAGTGAAACCCTTACAGTGGTTGTGAATGGGGCCAGTTTTTGGAGGGTTTAAAAGGCAAAAGTTTTAAGTTTAGATTTATAAAAGGCACTTAGATTAATTCCTCTGTTAAAACGTGTATTATATGAGCTGTAAAGTTGTTTAAATTGTAATTTTTACAGTGGTTTTATGGTTTACAGCGTTACATCTTCAAACTGTACATAACTTTACACAGAAAAGGTTAAGAAGCGAATTTATCACATTTAAATCATATTCCATTGAAAGTGCCTTCCTGTATCCCAGATTTTTTTTTAATAAAAGTTGGGACAAGATGACATACATTTTTGTGGCAACAAACATTACGCCCCAAATGCTGTCGAATAAGCTTTACTTTTTTGAAAACTGCTTTAATCTCTAGTTATGAAAGAACAACATCTCAGCAATAAAATAAATCAAGCATAGCATTAGTTCAGGCAGGTCGTTGTGTTTACAAAATGGAACAATGTTGTAATAATTCTGCAGGATCTGTTCTCCGCATTCCTTGCTCTGTCCATGCATGGCAGCATGGATGATAGAGAGTTGGCCCAGAACAGAACCTTACCGCCAACATAAATAGATTGATTTAATTGCCTATAAGTGATTAAAGTAATCATTCAGATATTCAAGGCAAGTAGCCTATTCATTTGACGGAAGTAATCCTGACTGAACTTGCATTAAATTCAGAAGCAAATGGACTATATTGCAATTTTGCCATCACCTAATGTGGTTCTTAGCCAACCTACTGTATATGGGCCATCAAAGCCCTCTAGTTTATTGACTGTCCAGCTCTGCCAATACAAGTCTCTTCATTCTGGTAATATGTACAACACACACTAATGTCACGGACTTTATCAGCATCCAATTACCCTGCTGTTGTTCTGGACGTGTGGCAAGAACAAAGAGTCATGGGAGGGAGCGACACTGGCCTTCCAACCAACGGGGCATTCACACACACTCCATGTCTACGCTTATCTCATTTTAACATTCACCTCAGTCAGTCTCTTTTTCATTATCTCTACAATCCCCTGCACGCCGCCCCAGAAATTGGTTTTATGCGATGCGGCTGAATAACGGCAAGGAAATTGCAGAGGAAGGCAAATCTTGACAACATGAAAACAAGGGCAGGGTTATGGAAAAAAGAAATAGCGATTATCCATGGAGTATAAATAAGGGTGTGTTGGGACGAGTGGTCTATTATGGAAGTTGAATAATGATTTTTATAAACAGAAAGAAGAATGGAGAGTTAATTTGGACACAGTATTGAGTAGCACTGAGCTCAGCGTTGAAGATCTTTTCAATTAGAGGTTGGGGAATTTCCAATTCCACTGTTGAAGAATCTCTAGAGACATTAGTCAGCAAGAAAAGTCCTTCACACAGCAATTTTTCTTTCATTTAAAAAATATTTTTCCTCTAAAGCTTCCCTGAAGATAAATCATCCTCTTACCATTTTACTTCAGGGCTTCATTTATACAAAACAACCACACTGTCTATCTGGCTGAGCTTTATAAACATAAGAATACATTTTCTCTCTCTGTTCTCACCTGAATTGCCCCTCATTTCAACATGAATGCAAGGAATTTAAAAGGGAATTAAGAATATATAAACATTATGGTATTTTTCATTTCTGGGACAAGAACAAGAAATAGACGATTCTGACAACCACTCTCGAGATTTAAAGGAAATCACTTTAAATGTACTGCTCATATTATTTCTTAACATATCAATAATATTAATATTCTGGGTTCAATACAAGTTAAGCTCAGTTGACAGCATTTGTGGCATAATACTGATTGCCACAAAAATTTTTATTTTGACTTGCCCCTCCTTTTCTTAAAAAAAAAAAAAGCAAAAATCTGGGTTACAGTGTGGCTCTTACAATGGAAGTGAATGGGGGCCAATTTTTTAACGTTAAAATACTCACTATAGCCACAAGACATAAGCAATAGTTGTTAATATGATTTTTATAACATTGTTGCCATGATGACTTAATGCCAACACACCCTAAAACTAATAAATCTAAGTGCTTTTGTAAAAGGATAAGCTTCTCATTTTTTCCTTTAAACCCACCAAAAAACTGGCCATATTTAGTTCCATTGTAAGTGCCTGACTGTAACCTTGACTTTTGCTTTATTTTATTTTCTATTTTAAGAAAAGGAAGGACAAGCTGAAATACATTTTTGCCACAAATATTGTTGATTAAGCTTAGCTTGTATTGAACGTGGAATATTCCTAGATTCTTTTTGTTACCATTTAGAAACCATTAAAAAATATATTGAGCATATAACAACTGACTACATTATGTTGCATATACTGTAACCAATCACTCCTTAAAGATTAATGGTCTGAGCATCCCACAAAGACAAGTAAAAGCTGACATTTCACTGAAATATTGATTTTCTTTCTCCATTAGCTTTGTCTGCCTGAGAAAAAAGGGAACATTTATAATCATGACACTAGGCAGTACAGCTAGGAACACTGTCATCTGTTCTTCTTACATGAAATGTGTTCATATGCTCTCTAGAAAACAAATCTGTCATTTTGTTTGATTGAAGTGATGAGTTACTTGCACACTGCTACCTGTGAAGATAATTTGAGTGTATTTGTATGCCTGTGAGAGTATTGGCTATGACACATGGAAACTGTGCCCATAGAACCCCAATGTAAGCGCCACAGGTTTCTGCAGAATTCAAATGTCTGTCACTCAATTCAATTCTACACATCCCTACTGAAATCCAGTCTGCAATAGCATGATAATTAATGCTGGTTTATGCTGGTTACTGCTGGTTTGGTGTTTGTTTTGTTGTTGGACTAGCAGGCATTTCCCACCCTTTGATGGAAAAAGTGAAAAGAGTCTTTAATAAAACCATTTTTTATGTAATATGTCAATGTAATGCAATGTCTTTTAAATATTTTTTTAAAATGAATTTAGGTCTGTTAATGGGAAACATCATCTTCCGAAAAGCTCACATTAAGTGGCTAATGTTCAGTCTGGGTTTCCTCATGATAATAGAAACAGCCAATTAAGAGCTTTTCCACCATCAGGCCGAAAGGTTCTGTGCAAGGTGAGGAACGCAATCAATTCAACTGCTTTACATAATCCAAAAACAACAGACTGCAAGCTGTGCAAATTCACCAACCAACACCCATTCTTTAAAAACAACTCATAAATCAATCAACAATATTATACGCCATCAAAATCTGAGGCACCACAGACCAAACCTTTAATTAATCAATCAGAAAAATAACTTGCACAGTTTAAAAAAATATAAAGCAAATTTTCTTAGAAAATGTATGTAGTATTGTGTAATATACTTTCAGTCTGCATTGTTTAAATTCCTGACTAGCTAAACGAATTTGGCAAAGTAGGTAATGGCACAAATGTGCCCAAACATTTTCCCATCCTGCGTTTTGTTCTGAGAGCTAGGTTGTGAAGCATGCAGCAGATTCCACAATATGGCATACTGTACTTCACAGGGACTATACTACATCACTTCACCATTGCGAACCATGCACCTGAATTGGCTCCTTGAAATGTAAAGAAAGTGTGCTTGATTACAAAACACATCTGGATATATGGCCAGTTGAAACACTCCTCTCCATTATTTGATGCTTATTTGCGAGTCTGTTTAGTGAATTTGCCCCTTGTGTGTTAAGTATGAATGTAATGTCTTTCTGTAATGTGCCCTTTAAAATAACAAAATACATTATAATTCAGTCTGTAACAACTGACATTGATGTGTCATCCTATTCATTTTTCAGTATTCAGTAAAGTCTGCAAATTTATATAAATATCTTGAGCTCTTCTGTCTTCATTGTATCCTTTTCCCATTTCCTTCCATTAATCAAGAGCTTCAGAGTTTCTTTTTGTAACATGAAATGAATTGAATAATAAAATGTTGTCCCATTTTCTGTTCATACTTGGTATCCCCCATTTCTTTGCACCTCTCTTTTGAAAAACTCGTCTAAATTTTCTCTCACTGAACAATTCACCCTCTTTGGCTGAGTGAACATGCCTAGATGTGCATTTTAAAGGGTGCAGAAAATTGCAGCTGGAATCTTCCAAAAGGGTGACATCTGGGAGTGCGGGGCAGAGCGAGGCAAAAGAGAGGGAGCACCCTCACAACAGAATAAATCAAAGGAAGCTGAGAGGGCTGCAGAGAGCTGATAGCTGAACTGTCGAGGCAAAAAAAAAAAAGCACATACACACAGGTACACACAGGCACCAATATACTCACACCTGAAAAGCTTCTAAAGTATAGCGCTGCACTCTCAAAATCTAAAAACCCTGCATCAGCCGCACTGGACAAACTTCCAATCCCTCACAACAATAACACGCTACAAAAGAGTCCTGCAAGAGAGGCTGCAGGCCTGATGATGAGTAATGGACTCCCTCATCTCTCTCTCTCACTTCACATTACTTTATATCCCTCTCCCACTCTCAATCACTCTCTTTCTCTGTTTATATTACTCAATATATCTCTCTCTCACTCTGTCTTTCTCACTACTACTCTGTACATCTTTCCATTTCTCTTCCTCTCTCAAGATTCAAGTAGCTTTTTTGGCATGAGAAAAAAGTTTACTTTGCCAAAGCACTGGTAACATTACATATATACATACTGTAGTTTTTTGGGAAGTTGACATATCCAGTGGCGTGACATGCTACACTCAAACAGCAAATCTACATGGACTCTTTGTACATTAAAAAATGTATGAAAAAGTTTATTACAAAATGTATCATTCAATAGCACCATTTAAAATAACTAATGCAGGCAAAAAGGTAAAAATGAAGTGGTGAATGGTGAAAATTAATGGAGTTGTTAAGGTGGCCCCAGAGCAAAAATACCACAAGTTCTTCATATTCTATAGACCTATATTATGGGGGAAAAAATTTAATAAAAAAAGCACAAGCGGATGAGAAACAGTTAATATTTTATATGGTTAGAAAATATGTGTCCTCATGAAGCTAAAAATGGCCCTGAACTTTTAACCCAGAGGGCAAATATTGTCCCTAAATTTGAAAGTTAATTTCTGACACGTATATACTGTATAGGTACTGTATACATACAGAAAATAACATTAACAATAATACTAAATGATTAATTAAACTGTTTACATTTCACTGTTTACACAAGTTATCAATACAGTAATACTGTACTATTCACTATTTATCTCTCTCATCTCCATTTCTATTATTCTTTCTCTCCAACTCTATGCATCTCTTTGACTTTTTCTCAAAAACTGCCAGTATCTCATTTCCTCAATCTATTTGTCTTCCTCTAAATCTTTCCCTATTTATATGTCAGTTTATTTATATCTCTCCATCTCTATTTTTGTTTCTTTCTCTCTCTACGATTCAGATTCAAGTAGATTTACTGATACACATCTAAACATTGTACTGACTTACACGTTTACACACTTAAAACAAACAATTGAAACTTTCTAATTTTCTATCTCTTTCATCTCACTATTCTCTGTGAGATGACCCATGGTGGTTCGACAGTAGGGACTTGCCAGGGGATGCAGTGCTCTGAACCAGTGGCACAAGGTGAAGTTGGTATGGAGCTGAGCCAGAACTCACAGCTGCTTCATGGGCTGCAGAGATTAGAGCCATTTAATGAAAGTAGATCTGAGCCAGAAGCTGAGCTGATATGACAGACACCCGATGTCGCTTGCCAATTCATCCCTTTAAATCTATCATCAAAGAGCAGACAAGTGGGTCAGTGGTGAGCGTGACGACTGGAATGGGAATCTGCAATCCAGTGGACCCTTCAGAGCTTGACGTGAGATTTATGTACTGCGCTTTTATGAGAAAACTATCAATTCTTATTTAGGAATGCAGGTGAAGTAGTAGATATATGTCATAGTAATGTCAGCTCACCACAAGGTCTTAACACTCTTACAAATTCCAAAGTTTATTATGATCTGCACATCAACACTTATGCATTCAGTAAAAATAATTTATTTAAAACAATACTGATTCAAATATATTTCAACTCTTATGGATACTTGTGTAATGGGTAATGGCTACTTAATGCTATTTCAAATAACACACTGAGGAAGTGCAATACATTCAAGAAAAGAACATTTTGCCTTACACTTCGACCCAGTGCTTGCTTTGTGGAACCTGTCAAAAGATTGTCAAAAGATCAAATGAGGCTGAGAGATTTAAAATTTGTACTATTCAAAGTATTCATCACTCATATTATTCAAAACTGCAAAAGGCAACCGCTTTAAAGAAAGTACAGAAGGCAGTTTCCACGAGAAGTGTACACTTTGGCTACATTTGTTTGGTGAGACCTATTGGACATTTTAGATTAACTATAGCTGGTTTTAAACACATCAAAAGTCTAATTTCATTTGTCAAGCTCAACCATTCAAACTTACCATAATTATTCTTAGATTATCAAACAAGTATTTTTATTTATTTATTTAGTATTTAGTATATATGGGAAATATAAGTTTATCAAAAACTACGAACCAGCTTTTGGCCCCAAAGAGTTAATTTATTTTATTTGATTAAAAAATATATATATATTTAGGATTTTTTAATTAGGGTTTGTCAATTTTCAGCTGATTTTTATGGCAACTTTGAGTTTTTAGAAATAAAATTAAATATATAAAATAAAATTACTACTACTACTATTATTATTATTATTATAAATAATAATAATAATAATAATAATAATAATTGGCAATTTGTTTATGTTCTCTATAAAATGTTTGAACCCTGATAATCGCTGCTTACAACTACATTTATTATAGTCTTTTAATATTTTGTTGTTGTGTTTTTGCTTTTATTGCCTGAAGAAGACCCAAGTGGTCAAAACATTGTCTATTCTATTAAATGACATGGGAGCATTTATAGCAGTGTGCTGTTCTCTCCTTGTTTTATGAGTGTTGTTATTTTGTGATCACAATCAGGTTGGCGATCAACATTTATTTAAGGTTAAGTACCTCTTTTAACAGACTAAACAGACTAATAAAATAAAAATGTAATTTTTTAACAGTTTAGGGTCTATTTTGTAAGCTATTCATAGAAAGTGCCAGACACCAAGAGAAAGCTCTCTCTAATGGTTGTCTTACACAATTTTATGGTAAAGCAAAGTAGGGTAGACAGTGCCGTTTTATCTGTGAACGAAAATGGCACTGAAGTGGTGTCAAATAGGATTACACATGAAAGAACTCGCCCTTGGTGGCCAGTGACCTTCAGAAGGGGTGGGGGGAGATGCGGTCTGATGTTCAGGAGAATGGCGTGCACGTTAAAAGCCTTCAGGCTCAGACGGGAAAGGTGGAAGGCTACAGTCATCGCCATCATTCCATGTGTTTCGCACCATCTCACAGGTGCACTGGAGCCACTGGGCATTTCTGACAAGAGAAATGCAGATCATGGTTCACAAGCTCCTTTTAGTGCATCTCTGTGTTCTCACATCCCCCGTGTGGAGTTATGAGAGTATTATCAGAATTTGATAATTGTGTTTCTCTCAGCCTTTGAAAAATTAATGCAGAGCCTCGCAAAAGCAATAGATGTACAATCGAAGTACAATAACAATATATATATATATATATATATATATTTCAATAACAAGATAACAAGCAGAAAGTCACAGATTAAATGTGGTGAGTGAGAGAGGCAAAAAGCGAGAAGGGGAGATAGAAATAAAAGAAGTCAAAAGGAGACACAATGATGTTGAGCTTTGACTGAGCGTAACTGTGAGAGCTCCATATGAGAGATCAGTGTCATTACCAACATTTGACTGTTGAATTGACCTCTGAATATAGATAATTTCCGGATCCTTTAAATAAAATGAAACGTTTACCTGAAGTGACTTCTCTACACGTGTTGTTGATACTGAGCGTCTATGCGACAGAGGAGATGAAATTGTATTGTAGTTTAGATGCTCACAATTATTTCCTCAGCAGAAAGTTTGGGAATGTTGGATCACTTCTATTATAATCAATGAAGCCGTTCAAAGATGCTGTCGGCATGACCTGCGGACAAGATAAGGCTTTCTTTTTTAAATTATAAAAATACTTTTCTTGTCTCTTTCTGCTACTCCAGCTATTCTTAAAATGTAGCAGATACTGTTGAAGTTTGTGTGACAAATTGCTTGGTATATTCCTAATTTGTAAGTTATTTTGTGTAAAAGCATATGCTAAATGACTAAATGTCACAGTAAATTACTTGTGTGGCTTCATTAATTAGAATGGGAGCTATCTATAGTCACTTTTAGAGCTCTCAAAAATACAATTTGTTGGCATAAAGGAAGCACCTCCTGCTGTTGTTTTGAATGAGTTTTAATACTAGCAGGAAATGTTCAAGGCACAAAGACGTCCCTTCCTCAAAACAACGAACAGTCCTTGAAATGGTCTTTCACAAAACAGATTAAAAAAATTGCACGATCAATTAAAAATTAAAGAATCAAATGTTCTAAATGTTAGCCTCAGTCACTAATCACTTTAATTGGATCTTTTGTCCATACATTGAAAGTGAATGGTGACTGAGGCAAACATCTCAGCCAAACATCCCCTTTTGTGTTCCACAGAAAAGAGAAATTGATACAGGATTGGAACAACATAATGGTGAGTAAGTTATCTCAGAATTTTTATTTCCCAAATATCCCATTAAACTTAATTCTATTTCTCTGTATCTTTGAGTCCTAATGTGATTTTTAATTGATCATACAAAATGTAATCAAAGATGTCACTACGGCTGCCAGGATATGCAACTGTCCATGTTATTGAAGTTGACTATACTTTACTTGAGAAACTCAGCCAGCTTTACTTTTGACATTGCCTGTACTTAATGGAAAGTGTGTGGGTGAGCAGAGCATGAATCATACAGTTGGCTCTACTGATGGTGGAAGTGTATGAACATGTTTGGTTCCTCCTTATGGTCAATATGTAATCCAATATGCAACCCATGTTCCAATGAATCATTCAGCTCCATACTTCACTCTTAATCCTTCACCAAAACACACCCTCATATGCAGCCATTTCACATTTATCGACAGTTATCGAGTGCAAATTAAATCCATTATTGGGCCTGAGCAGGCAGATAACTCCCATTCAATCACATTCTCTTTAGCCTTGTTCCTAGTTTCAAGGCCCCCTGTTCAATTTAATGCATTTCCAATTTTAACCTCACATATGCAATCACCAAACCAGACAGGGTTTTAATAGGCATTGGGGAAAATTCGCTGGAAGGCAGGGCTGCTTGCTGCTGCCTGGTTTCATTCCATGGCCCTTTTCATTCTCTGCATGGAGGCATACACTGGATGAGGGCAACAATAAAATGAGCTGAGCAAGATGGCTGGAGCTAAAATGGGGCTGTTTGCATGCACATTATATCTTAAGGCCCTGGTTGGGGGGCACAGAAAGAAAATAGTGTTTTGAGTGGATAAAGAAAGGGTTAAAACACAAAGTGCTGTAATCTAGAGTGCAATGGAGCTGAGAGGCCGTGTGTGACAAGAAAATAAAAAGTGTGTGGGGTGTGTGAAAAAAAAAACATTATGGATTGACACTGGAGGAGTAAAGACAAGAATGACCCCTTGTATTGAGAAATCATCATCAGTCCAGCTGTCACTGTCTGATCGCATCTATTAACAAAAACACATCATTACACCCACCGGATACCATGGAAACAAGTGTGCAGGTAATAAGGGGGGAAAAATAAAAATAAAAAATATACAAAAAACAGAAAAATGGAAAGGAAAAAGACTTGCAAACAGGTGTGAGCAAAGTTACAACAGAAAACATAAAAATATAGTCCATCACCACAGTCACCACAAATGTTGTATTACTGTATGAGTGATTGCATGTCACTATGTCATGTTGCTAGAAATTCAACCCAAAAAAGGCTTTATATAACAACTTATCATGTAGGAATGATATTCCTCATTTTCTTAATGATCCAGTGATTTAAATTCTTTGAAAGGCACTTTATTTGGAAATCCTGTCTCTATTTTTGTGACTGCGCTAAGCATTGCTCTATGCGCAAAGATCTTATAAATTTATGTGAGAGTGCTTTTTCGAAATGGAAAAGTGCAAGTGGCCATGGGTGGGAGTGTTTACACTATATGTGGATCTATGTGCACATTTTAAGTGGCATTTTAGAAGCAAAAGTCCAAACATCCAATGGTCCAAACTCTGAAAATATAATGGAACATCAAATTATGACCCTAACAATCACTGTTAAACCCGTCCGTGTAGCGCATGATCATCGAGTGAAAATGTACCACTTTTGCGGAATACTAATTTAGATTTTTAGAAGAATATCTATCGACTCAAAACAGCAACACAATTATTAGATAAGCTTCAAAAATATGGCTCAAGTGCCACATTTTAAATAATTCTGGACTAGAGCAACATATTCAGGTCTACAATGCACAACAACCCAGTACTTCCGATCACAGTGAAAATCAGAGAATGAAGTTGCCCAGCCAACTCTCTGAAAGCTTGCTGCTGAAGTGCAGATAAGGCAGACTGTTTTTGCTGATCACACCTTGGTAAGAAACAGCGAGTAACAAAGAAACGCAACACTCTCTGCCCAGACATCCACTCTTCAGATATCTGTGATGAAAAAGACAGAACCAATCAGTCAAAGAGAAACAGAGTGTTAACAGTGCAACAGAAAAGCATGGCGTCAGGACAAACACAATTAGTCAAGGGGAGAATTGCACGCTGGTGCACTACGATTCGTTTGGAATAAGCCATGGGCAGTGTGCCTTCAAATAAATGACACTTGCTGTGGGGCATTGTGCCCATGTGAATAGGTTCAGCTGACTTTCACACTTTGGATCTGTAATTAATTCAGATGGACACTGATAAATTGACTGAGTTCCCTCACTCAGGTGACCCTGCATTCTAATGCAAGAAGCTTATTGTGCAATAGACGTCCTGCATTAATCAAAGGCACTGTGATATGACATTGGTGTAAACATTCAAGGGTGTCTCATGGCTGGAATGTGATCCAAGTTACATGCACATAATTAACAGTGGAATTGCTTGGATCATATTCAACTTTAGAGTTTATGTGAGCAAAAAATTTAGTTTTACTGGTTGCAAGATGATAAAATGTTGAAATTGAATGTGTTTCATCGTCATTTTACTCTGCTCTTGACTACCATGACGCACACACTCGGCTACGAACACACTATTCGTGGAATCCTCAAGGATCTGCCCACCATGCGGCCATGGCGTGCACACATCTACAAGCTTCTTCCCCTGTTACTGCAGCTGGTGGTGGGTTCTCCATTCTTCACAGCAGAGTTTTAGTTGCTATTTATTGAACGTAAATCCTTTGAACTGTTCCTATGTCCTTGGGTCTGTTTGTATCAATCTCACTCTTTGACAAATGGTAGAAATTTGTGCCATTAGAAGATCATCTGAGGCTACTTTGGCAAAAAAATGTGAATTGAATTGTATTATGGATAAGATTTATGAATGACAGCAATTACAAAAATCTTTTCAACAATATTATTGTAAATTAATTCATTGTATTCTCCTTCACAAAACGGAAAAGCAGGAGAGTGGTTTTGTTATAACCTGATTCCACTGCTGATGCGCACTGTTCCAATCAAATTAGTTCAGCACAAATCTCTCCTGGCTGTTTAAGGTCTTTACTATAACTTATATCTACAAAGGATTAAGCCTCATTGAAGTATCCCCCTGCAAGGTATAAGGTATCTGGAAATGAGAGCAGAGGAATTTCTCTGCAAAACAAAAAGATCTCATTACTACATATCTACTCTTGTACAAAATGTCAGCATTTACAGTTGTACAGGCATCGCTACAAACTGTGTCAGTGAAGAGGATGGGATCATCAAACGCAATCAAGAAAACAAGTGACAGGCTATTAATAAAGCTTGACCATTAGCCCTCGAGTTATAAGTGAGCATTGTAGGAGGACAGATGAAAATGTCTGAGGTTATTGATCCATGCTATTGAGGAGAATGATACTTCAAACATAGTTTGTGCGTAGTAGGTGAATTGGCTCAAAACCTCCACCCAACATCCAAAAAAGGTAAAGAGATATAGATATGAATATTTATATTAATACTTAGAATAGTTCACCCTAAATTCACAATTATGTTACTATTTACTCACCCTTATGTTGTTACAAAATGGCATGACTTTCTATCATTTGTTGAACACAAAAGGTGATTTTTTTAAAGAATATCCTGGCCACTCTTTCCATATAATTACAGTGAATGAGGACAGAGGCCATCAAGATCCCAAATGTAAAAAACAAAATAATCATTATAAAACATCATAAAAGTTGTATATACTAT
Source organism: Moxostoma hubbsi (assembly GCA_032164185.1). Classification (NCBI taxonomy): domain Eukaryota; kingdom Metazoa; phylum Chordata; class Actinopteri; order Cypriniformes; family Catostomidae; genus Moxostoma; species Moxostoma hubbsi. The sequence continues at coordinate 22,098,088 of JAVLUX010000030.1, read as the reverse complement.
TCATGTGTTATATTCCAAGTCTTCTAAAGCTATACAATAGTGATTTTGTAAGAAAGACATTTGGGTTTGTTCTGTAACAACATGTGGGTGAGTATATAATGACATAACAGTGATATATTATTATAAGTAGTATTATGTGACAAAGGGGAAAATCAAACCGGGTCCATCCGCACGAAAAATACACATCCACACCATCAGGGTCGTAGCACCAAATGTTGGACCTCGGGTATAGAACTATTTTAGGCCCCCCTAAATAATTTGGGTTTGTGATGTAGGTTATTGTAATATCTGAACAGGCTCCCGTCCACCAGAGGGAGCCCTCACCAGAATATTGAACTTTTGTCACTTCCTGTTCCTGCCACATCAGTTGGACTGTTTGAACATTCACTGTGTATATAAGCCATGTGCTCAAGTATTTCCTTTTATCTGCCTTACCAAGCGTTTGTTTCTCTGCCTTTTTGATCATGATCCCCAGTTTTCATGGAAGAACAAAGACTTAATTTGTTAGTCTCCTCATTGTCTTCTCCACTGTCTGGAACTACCGCCTAAGTTTACGGACTGCACAACTCACCTTGCCAAGGAACCCCCTTCATGGCCAAACAATGTCCCCAATGTGTATGCTGACTTGGCGGAGGTTTTTAGTAGTGATGGTCACACAGTTACATCCTCTTTGATCCTGCGACTGTGCCATCAACCTTCTTCCAAACACTTCTCCACCCAAGAGCCGTGTTTATCCATTGTCCATCCCAGAGACCAAGGCCATGGAGGAGTATATTGACGAGGCTCTATCTTTTGGATTTAATAGACCCTCTACTTCTCCAGCTGCTTCCGGAGTCGTCTTTGTTGGCAAGAAAGATGGTGGCTTAAGACCTTGTATTGACTATCGTGCACTCAACTCAATTACTGTCAAAAACCGCCATCCACTTCCACTGATTCCCTTTTCCCTGGAACAATTACGAGAGGCCAAGTTCTTAACTAAACTGGACCTCAGGTCCGCTTACAACCTCATCAGGATACGAGAAGGTGATGAATGGAAGACAGCCTTTCTCACAACCAGGGGGAACTACGAATACTTGGTAATTCCATACGGATTATCCAACTCACCTTCCATCTTCCAATCTTTCATCAATGGAGTCTTCAAGGACCTCTTGAATCAATATGTGATAGTCTACATAGACAACATATAGTTTATTCACGATCTTTGGAGGAGCATGTTTACAAAGTAAGAAATGTCTTGTCACGTCTACTCCAGAACAATCTTTTCGTCAAAGCAGAGAAGTGTGAATTTCACGTCCTATCCATCACATTCTTGGGATACAATATTAGCCACTCAGGAGTGGAGATGGATCTCAACAAAGTAAGAGCTGTCATTGACTGGCCCACACCCACCACGGTAAAGGAACTACAATGATTTCTAGGCTTCGCTAATTTCTACCGTAGGTTCATTCGTAACTACAGTAATATTGCTGCACCCATCACCTCTCTTCTAAAAGGAAAACCCAAGAGGTTGGCATGGACAGAAGCAGTATCAACCACCCTCAATAGACTCAAGTCCAGTTTTACCTCTGCTCCCATTCTCAAGCATCCCGACCCTCAACTTGCCTTCATCGTAGAAGTTGACGCCTCTGATACTGGTAATGGTGCTGTACTGTCCCAACGTCATGGAAACCCAGGCAAACTACACCCCTGTGCATTCTTCTCTCGGAAATTAACATCAGCAGAGTGCAATTACGACATCAGTAATAAGGAGTTACTGTCTATCAAAGCCGCTCAAGAGGAGTGGAGACACTCTTCGCTCATTCCAAGTCATCACTGATCACAAAAATCTGGAATATATCAAGGAAGCCAAGACATTGAATCCTTGCCAGGCCAGATGGGCACTCTTCTTCACTTGGTTCGATTTCATAGTTACATATCGTCCAGGAAGTAAGAATAGTATAGCTGATGCTTTGTCACGTATCTATGAATCTGTTGAGACAAATATTATTCTGGAGAGAATTCTACCTTCCTCCATCATCATTGCACCCATCCGGTGGGAGATCATGGAGGAGATTCAATGCCTTCAACAAGAGGAACCTTCCCCTCCTGAATGTCCCACTAGCAAAGTGTATGTTCCTTCCAGTCTACGCAACAGAATAATTCAATGGGTTCACACCTCCCTCGCCTCTGGGCATCCTGGAATTAACCGTATGACCAATTTAATCAGGAATTCTTTTTGGTGGCCCATACTATCCACAGATGTCAAGAACTATGTAAGTTCCTGTCAGACTTGTGCACAATCCCGCACACCTCGTAAACTACCTGCAGGACTATTAGAACCACTACCCATACCTCAATGACCCTGATCCCACTTATCTATTGACTTTGTCACTGATCTGCCGAACTCTCAAGGATGCACCACTATCATGGTCACTATTGATCGCTTCTCTAAATCATGCCGTCTAATACCATTGAAGGGTATACCCACTGCCATGGAAACTACGCAAGTACTGTTCAATCAAGTGTTTCGAATCTATGGATTACCGGATGATATTGTCACTGATCGAGGACCACAGTTCACTTCAAGAGCCTTCTGTCAACTACTCAACATCAGCATTAGTTTCACCTCTGGATACCATACCATACACAGGCCAATGGACAAGTGGAGCAACTCAATCAAGAGATCGGTAGATATCAACGGTCGTACTGTAGTTGGGAATAGGAGAGGTGGAGCATCTTCCTTCCATGGGCAGAATATGCCCAAAACTCCCTCACACACTCTTCTACAGGTCTAACCCCCTTTCAATATGTCCTGGGATAACAACCTGCCCTATTCCCTTGGTTTGGGGAGCCTTCTGAGGTGCCTGCCATGGATGATTGGATTAGAAGTGAGCTAGTCTGGAACAGTGCTCATGTCCGTCTTCAACGAGCTATCCGATCTCAAAAGATCCAAGCTGACCAACGCCCGCATCCTGAGTATCAACCAGGTCAAATGGTGTGGCTTTCTACTTTGGACCTACGCCTGAAACTCCCCTGCAAAAATCTAAGTCCCAGGTATGTAGGTCCCTTCAAGATCTTACGTCAAGTTAATCCTGTCACATATTGTTTGGAATTGCCTGCCACTTATCGCATCTCTCCTTCTTTCCAAGTATCCCTTCTGACACCGGTCCACGAGTCACCGAGCCCTGAGCCTAATGACAAGGGACCCCATCCACCGTTTGAAATCGATGGAGCTCCTGCCTACCTAGTTCGGGAGATTCTCAATTCTCACAGGAGGGGTGGTCAACTGCAATACCTTGTGGACTGGGAGGGATATGGCTCAGAGGAGAGATCGTGGATGCCAGCCAAGGACATCTTGGACCCATTACTCAACAGAGACTTTCATCAAGCCCATCCGGACCGCCCGGCCCCCAGACCAAGAGGCTTTAAAGGGAGGGAATCTGTAATATCTGAACAGGCTCCCGTCCACCAGAGGGAGCCCTCACCTGAATATTGAACTTTTGTCACTTCCTGTTCCTGCCACATCAGTTCCTGTTTGAACATTCACTGTGTATATAAGCCATGTGTTCATAGTTTATCTTTGCAAAGTATTTCCAGTTAACTGCCTTGCCAAGCGTTTGTTTCTCTGCCTTTTTGACTATTGTTATGAGCATTGCGTACGTTTACTGGATTTACCTCTCTGGATTACTGTTTTGGTTATGTTTGCCTGTGGACCGATTTACCAGTGTTTTGACCCAAGCCTGTGACCTGATTACGTTTTAAGGAATACTGTTTGAATTGTTTGTTCAACCTTCCAATAAATATTTGCAAATGGAATCCGCTCAGCCTACGTTATCCTTACAGTTATAAATAAATGGTTTTAGTAATTTATAAGTAATCCAAATCTTTATTTTCAAACACAAACAGTCTTTGAATGAACAAATTAGTAAACAAAAAATGCAGACAAACAAAATGTATTATACGTGTATAATTTAAAAGATCTTACATTGACAAAGTCACCATAAGATCTCTAAAATGAGAGGGGTGCAAGGTTGTTCAGTCTATACTGAGGCTTTTCTGCTCTTAGGTAGTTTTTGCAAATATAACTTGCTAACTCCAAAATGAACTTAAAATACTATTAAACTAATTACAATACTTATGAATTTATTTCTAAAAGAAAAATTGAATTTTGCATTTTTTTTTTGTATATAAAATATATTTTTTGTCACTGTGACAGTGGAATTATTTAGCTATGTCATTTTATGTTATGAAATTGTTTTTTTTTTTATCAAGTTATCATGGTTAAGATTTGCATTCCAATGACGCAGTTTATAAAGACAGTTTTTAGAATTTTTGCTGAATTTTGGTGCAGCATACCACGGTTTTAAATATTAAAAGATATATTCACATTCTCTCAGTGACTTAATGTAGGTAAAATCGCAAATGTATCAAAAAAAAACTCTTAGGTATCATAAATCAAGTAGATGTTTCGTTTAACAGACAGTTTTGATTTTAGCAGGCATCAGATTAGTCTCACAATTCACTTTAAAGAATGTGATGCAGTTGCTAATAATGTTACCAGCCAGCTGGTGAATATTTTGCTTTTATTAATTTTTATGTCATTTGGCATGTGTCTATTGTTAATTTTGGATCCTGTTTCCATGGAAATCTAATAAATATTTACCTACAGTAAGTAGCAATGTTAAAATGTATGGTTGACATTTTTTCTCTAAGAAAATTGTCTGCTTCTTCTCGCTCTTTCTCCTCTGCTTTCTGTTTTGAAAGTCAGATTTTGGCTACATTTCTGTAGATACATTAGCAGTAATGTACATGATGTATTCACAGTTTGCACCACAGCTGGCTAAACTTGAGGACCATCCCACTTTCGATTTCATTTGGGGTGAGGAGGGGGGTTCATTAGAGATAAGACAGATGAGGTGAATCCCTATTTTTAAGGATGGACAATGGGGTCTTGCAACGTTTTTAACTTTTTCATGATAATATCGTGGAACATCAATTTTGCCTTTCCACGGGCCCCCCTACAGTGAGGGCACCTGTTAATCGAGAAGGGTATAGCTGCAGACACAGCTTCAAAAAGGGGCGGGAGATCCAAACTGCCAGCAAAAATATAGGGAGCCCCTTACCTAACCCTTTTCCTAACCCTAACCAACTGTGGAGGTGTCACCCCATTTTGGAATTGGCACAACCCCCTTGGGAGTAACCCCATCCCCTTCTGGAGAAACCATGCCCTATTTTGGAGATTCAGTCCTCATTTAATAGCTATCCGGCCTGGAGCTATACCTACTTCTGTTACTCAGGTCCAACATAACCCACGGTCTGGCACTCTATCTACACACACACACACAATGCAATTGCAATGACACTTGGTGGCGCAGTTTGTCTTTAAAACCTTTGTTTCCATCAGATTATTTGTGTGCAAATAGCCAGGCTGTGTGGGCAGGTGCTATTTACACCTAATTTTCTGGGCAATAATTTGGGGTGAGCTATCCCTTTAAGGTTTGACATCTTGTATTTTGTGGATGAGGATATCTAATTTTTTGAGACCAAATGTGAGTTATTGCGAGATTCTATCTAAAGATACATTTTGGACATGAAAAATGCCTTAGGGTTATTAGAAAGAAAACTTTCAGCAAAAATAAATATCAGCTCAGACTCTTACCAATTATGAGCACCTATTTCTGTAAAATCCATTGAAATACATAAATAGTCCTTAATTATCCAAGACAGATTGCAAAGGAGCAAAAATCTCCTTTTTTTCGTTGATTACTCACCATCCTTTTGTGTGCCATAGAAGAAAGAAAGTCATATGGGTTTGGAACAATATGAGTTAATAATGACAGAATTTTCATATTGTCGTGAATTATCCCTTTAAGGAGACTTTTGCTCCTCTGCAAGTGGCTGTAAGACTTTAAGCAAACCTGTCAGTGTTATACTGACTCAATGTTCTTTGCAGAGGGGCCCTGCCAACAGTCATCTGAGTGTTTAACTGTCCAGGTTGACAAATACATCCAAATCAATGTCAGCTATCAGCTCAGACAGGCGAGCCACTTAATCCAGAGCAGTTGAGAAAATCGACCCTCAGTCAATATCATTGCACCACCAATGGTTCTGGAGAAGACTTATGGATCTCTCTCACTTTGGTGGACAGCTGCTTGAGTTTTGACCCTCTCACAGCAAACAGTGCTGTTTAAGCATTCAATCCATATCACCATATTAAACCATGGTATGCACTGAATTTCCGCCCCCACACTTGGGAATGTACAGTATGTGAGTCTATTTAAGTGAGAACAATCTGGACACAGAAAGCATTACAGTATGACTGCACTTATGAGTCAGCGTGAAGTGGAAACAGCACTGTTAAAAAGACAAAATTGCTCATGCAGCTCTGAGATGCTAACTGTAATAGGCCAAGGCCGATGGAGTTGAGAATGAATAATATAAAAGCAGAATTCTACAAATTGTGAAGCAGATTACTCCATCCATTTTAATGTCAGTTGCCTCTTTCTTCATGAAACGGCCAGCACATGTATGATACTTGAATAACTATTTCAATGTTAAAACTGCTCCTCGGCAGAAAGACTGTAGCTAGCAGAAATATAGAAAATGTACTGCAGTAATTTCTCTAAGAATCTGACATAAACTTTATTGGGATCTTTGATTTGCTTTGCATTGTTCAGATACCATGTAGCAGAATGCATTATATTGGGAACGTTCTATTATTTTCATGAAAAATTATTTTCAACAAATCTGCTTTATATACAGTGGGGTTAATACAGGGCTGGTCAACACATTAGGCGACATAGGCAAGCGCCTATGGCAGCATCGCTTCGGGGGCACCAATCTACCAAAACATTTTTTGCATGCCAAACTGTGTCGAACAAAATGTGCCTTGTGCGTTCCGATAACGTGTTGTGGTGCCCCCCATGGACCATAGATCATGTTCTAAATGCCTTACTACCATACTACTCTTACTGTTTCTGTTATATCTGTGTTTGGCAAAAACAATGAGAGTAGAATGGAAAGTATGCCATTGTGAAAACATCCAAAGAAAGCGGGACTCATAAATCGGAGCAATGCCCGATGCGTGAAATAATCACTCTTTTGAGTCAGTTATTCTCAATGTATATGTCTAACATGTGGGCAGAATTATTTGAAGCTATTTGTCATGCAGTAAAATGATTACGGAATGCTTTAGAAGACAGAGAACAAAAACAATGCTAAATGAAGTGGATAATGACTTAATTAACTGAAAGAAAACCTGCAGCAGCAGTGATGAAGAAGGTCTTGTGCAAGTGCAGTGTGAACGATTGTCTACTGCTGGTAAATAATTTTTTTTTTATTAAAAATGTATTACATGAAGAGTGGAGGGTCTCGCTTAGGGTTCTAAATGGGGTAGGACCGGCACTGTGTTAAAAAGTCAGAGTTCACATTGAAAATCTGCATTTCAGTAGTTTTATGATTTTCTTAAATTTGAAAGAAAGGAACATTATGATGTAAAATAAATACAAAATATTTTAGATTCTGAACTATTTCAAAGTTGAAATTCAAAAATCAAAGTTGCTAAACGCACACTGAATTTCAAAATAGGCTGAAAAATTTCTTTCAAAAAGATATAACTTTATTAACTTTGTATCCTAAAAAAAAAAAAGTGTGTTAAAAGCCAGACCAACAAAGGGAGCAGACATTTCAGCTCATTGCTTTTTTCAATGCATTGAATAATTCATAGAATTAATCAGTAAATTACATTTAATTTATAAACAATGAGATTAGTTAAATGCCAGCACATTTATTTAATGTCTGCTGCCTGATACAACATTTTAAAGGAATATATCACTTTAACCAAGACTAAACTTTAAAATGTTAAAATGTAATCATTTAATCATTTATTAAGCATTTAATAATATTTTTGTTTACAAACAATTGGGACACAAAAGGAGTTTAAAAAACAAAACAAATTAAACCACAAAAAGCACCATAAAACAATAATCAAATCTATCCATATACTGTATTTGTTACCTATAATCCAAATCTTCAGACTGCTTTCTGTGAAGAACAGACACAAATTCAAGCCTTTTTTCAATGACCTCTGTCTCCACACGCCGCAGCGCCATCACGCCAGCTGTAACCATCAACCCGCATTGGCTTCGATTTAAAAATTAAAAAATTGCCGCCTCAAGCATTATGACCAGTGGTTTTATGGCAGTGATGTTGAATGCTCATTGGCTCTCAAGTGTCTCGTGACCATTTGCAACATGCCATATTCTGACATGTACATGTTTGGATGAGGTATCACAGTGACATTTTGGAGTGCATCAGGAGAAGATTTCCAGTGATTAATCATTTTAATTCTACTCTCCATCTCACAAAATGCTATTGTATGCCATTGACCTTTTTGACACAGCGGGTTTCCCTTCTGTCACTCACTCAACATTATGTCGATGTAGTGACACTAGGGGTCTCTCTTGAGAGCCTCGGTTACCTCTTATCTTTGAGAAAATGCCAATGAGAATTGGCGAACAGAATTTGCATACCCCTCCCCGGACATATGGGTATGAAAGGTGGGAAGCGTGCTTCTGTTCATTCAGATGTTTTCTTCGGAGCCGAGTGGTTGTGTTTCCCACTGTTGTTCCACTCACCACTAAAGAGCATACGCTGTTGGAAATACGGCGCATTTCTATGGCTTTCTCTTCTTCTGCACGCCAGTGCAGTCTATGCCCATGAGTGCTTTGACAGCCCTCTAAAATAGTATATATTTCTCTAAAAGAGTAAACACATTGACGTTGAAAGTCTTTTTAAAGATGCATCTTTTTCAAGATGCCCTTCCGTCATTGTGTCATTCCTGGATGCAGTCGTTACCTCTCTGCTTCTGATGTCCACGGGCGCTGCCTCTTCTGCCTGGACAGAAATCACCTTATGGCCAGTCTGATGTCCCTTTCGGAGTCCCCAAGCTGGATAAGAGTTTCGGTGCTGCATCAGAAAGCGTCTTGGCGGACTCCAAAGTTGAGGACTCAACTGAGCTAGCACCTACGGGTGTGCCGGCCCAGTCTGAGGCCAACGGCGAGCTGTCGGACTGGAACCCTCCATCCTCCCCTCAGCCCTCTTGGCAAGGCAATTAGTTCTTGGGTTTGGTGCGCCGCTCACAGCCACGCCCCCCCGGCTCCCTTTTTCTCGGAGGTGCATGATGAGCTGACGAAGTCATGGAGGGCACCTTTCACTGCGCGAAACCGACTCCCTCACTCGTCCGCTCTCACTACCTTGACGGTGGGGTGGTCCACGGGTACACAGAACTCTACCAGCTGGATAATGGAGAGAGATGTCTGCCACAGAGCTGGTATCCACACCATTCCCTGGTGGATGGCCGGGTAGAGAATCTTTTGTTTCCTTTCCTTTGCTTGCTGCACCCACAACGGGTGCCCACATTGTCACAAAGGAAGCAGTTTCTTCACTCCCTTGGGCACTTAGCTGGTGCCCACAACCGCCGTTCTCATGCTGATTCGACACCAAGCACTTGCAGTCGGGCCCCCTTCACACCTTCACGTGCATAACTGCACAACACTCCGCTGCAGGCCAGCAGGGGGTGACGAGTCTAGAGGTCGTCACTACAGAACCTTCTCCTCAGTCGCCTACCCATCCCAGGCTGGGTATGTGGAGCAAGGTAAGTGCTTCGAGCCTCTCCTCAGCACAACCACCTTAGGACGAAGCAGTGCTCCCCAATGTGACGTCGCCTGCCCCCCCACGCCACGAGGCCCCACCTCCAGGTATGTCATATGGGATCGTCCCCTTAGTGCCCCTCGCCCGGAGCTTGGACGCTTGGCTTACGCTTTCCAACCCCTTGAGGTGGCTTGCCAGGACTATCCGACTCGGCTTCATGATTCAGTTCATCAGGCTCCTGCCCCGTTTCAGTGGCGCCTGCATTACCTCTATGCAGGGTGAAAACGCCTCCACCCTACATGTGGAGATCGCGCCAACGATGAGGTGAAAAAGGGTTTCTACAGCCCTTACTTCATAGTACCCAAGAAAGGCGTACCCCTCGCGTATTTATGAAAGTCACAAAGAAAGTTCTTGCCCCGTTAAGGGAAGTGGACATTCGCATACTCAACTACCTCGATGACTGGCTAATCTTGGCGCAATCTCGACAGTTGCTCTGTGCGCACAGGGACCTGGTGCTCACGCACCTCAGCCATTCAAGCTCTCCCAGAGCATCTCTTTTCTCAGCAAGGTTGTTAGACTCAGTCTCAATGACAGCGTGCCTCACAAGCAAGTGCATGCAGTCGGTGCTGAACTGCCTGAGCTTGTTCAGACCGGGCACAGCGTTTACACTGAAACACTTTCAGAGGCTCCTGGGGCAAATGGCATCCTCAGCGATGGTCGCGCCACTCAGGTTGATGCATCTGAGACCGCTTCAGCACTGACTCTCATCCCATGTGCCGTCACTTATTCAGCCCTAAAACAGACCTGTTTTCTAAGGGCAGGAGTCCCCCTACAGCAGGTGTGTCGTAGTTACTATGGACACCTTCCGGTTGGGCTGGGGTGCCATGTGCAATGGGCACGCAGCCGCTGGCTCCTGGATGGGGCCCCGGCTGGGTTGGCACATCATATGCTTAAAGTTGCTGGCTGTATTTCTTGCCCTGCGTAGAATTCTGCCATCGATCCGCTGCAAGCACTTGTTGACTCACTCAGACAACACAGTGACACTAGCGTATATAAATCGCCAGAGCGGCGTTCGCTCTCATCGCAACTAACCTGCCACGTCAGATAACACTCAGCATAGAGTGGAGACTCCACCCTCAAGTAGTCCAGCTGGTTTGGCTCAGTTTGGCAGAGCACAGGTAGATCTGTTTGCCCCCTGAGATTCCACCGACTGCCTGCTCTGGTACTCTCTGACAGAAGCCTCCCTCAGCACAGACGCGCTGGCATACTTCTGGCCCCGGGGGCTTCGCAAATACGCATTTCCCCCAGTGAGACTACTTGCACAAGTCCTCTGCAAGGTCAGAGAGGACAAGGAACAAGTCATTGTCATATTCAGCCCCCCACTGGCCCACTCGGACTTGGCTCTCGGATCTCATGCTCCTCGTGACAGCACCTCCCTGGCAAATTACCCTGAGTTAGGACCCTCCTTCTCAGGGATGGGGCACCCTCTGGCATCTGCGCCCAGACCTCTGGAACCTTCACACCTGGGCCTTGGACAGGATGTGGAAAATCTAAACTGTCTACCACCAGCCGTCATGGACACGATCGCTCAAGCCAAAGCTCCCTCTATCAGGCAGCTTTATGCCCTGAAGTGGCAATTATTTGAAAATTGGTATTATTCCCGATCTGAAGACCCACAGAGGTGTGCAGTTGGATCAGTGCTCTCATTCCTACAGGAGAGTCTGGAGGTGCGGCTGTCCCCCTCCACCTTGAAGGTTTATGTAGCTGCCTTAGCGGCTCACCACAATGCAGTGGACGGTAAGTCGTTAGGGAAGCACAACCTGATCATCAGGTTCCTTAGAGGTGCCCGGAGACTGAACCCTCCATGACCATGCCTGTTCCCCTCATGGGATCTCTCCGTTGTCTTCTCAGGCCTTTGTAGAGTGCTGTTTGAGCTGCTAGATTCAGTCGAACTAAAGGCCCTCTCCTTGAAGACGGCCCTCCTGATTGCGCTCACTTCCATCAAGAAGGCTGGGGAACTGCAAGTGCTCTCTGTCAGCGACACTTGCATGGAGGTCAGTTGGGCAGACTCTCACGTCATCCCAGGACACCGACCGGGCTACGTGCCTACGACCCCATTCAGGGATCAGGTAGTGAACGTGCAAGCGCTGCCCCTGGAGGAGGCAGACCCAGCCTTAGCGTTGCTGTGTCCGGTGCGTGCTTTGTGCACCTATTTGGATCACACACAGAGCTTTAGACACTCTGAGCAGCTCTTTGTCTGCTTTGGTGGACACCGGAAAGAGAATGCTGTCTCCAAACAGAGGCTTGACCACTGGATCGTGGACGCCATTGCGTTGGCCTACCAGACCCAGGCCGTGCCTGCCCCATTGCGGGTTCGAGCACACTCTACAAAGAGTGTGGCTTCCTCATGGGGACTGGCCAATGGCACCTCTCTAGAAGACATCTGCAGAACAGCAGGCTGGGCAACACCCAATACCTTCATGAAATTTTACAATCTCCGGGTTAAACCAATCTCGTCCCGTGTTTTGAGATGTCCGAACATGTAGAATTCGGTAATATGGTGACAACAGCTGGCCGGATGTATCGCTTTCGCATAGTGCCTTTCCCCTCCTCTGAGGTGAAGATGTGCACTCTACTCCCCCAGTCGAGTCCATAAGTCACGGACTCTGGGTATCCTTCCTCCCTAGCCCTCTAGCTACGAACTCAGCGGAGGAAGTTTGCAGCCAGACCCACCGCAGGCACCAACTTGCCTGCGCTGGAATAGGTGTTCCACAGGTTCTGAATATTCCAATATCTCCTGTGATGTATTTTAAACGATACGGCTCCCTCTGCCCCCCGGTCGCTGTGTTTGTAGAGCTCCTCCATGACAGGCAGGACCTACCACCGCACCACTTTCATGTGTGGTTGATAAGCCCATGTGGTGTATTTGCCACATGTTAACCTCCCCTGTTGGGCAGGATGTGGTCTCCGTGGGGTCTTTTCCCCCTGAAAGGGGATAGGATTAAAAATCATCGCCTTCTTCGATGCATGTTGTAGAGTTAGATGTCCCCAGCCACATCTAACACTCATGAGAAATGATAGAGAGAGGAAAGGCTGCGGCTGGCAGACAGAGAGATGGATTAAGCAAGTCAGATAGGAGAAGATACCAAATTTACTGTCACTCACTCAGCAGCTGTAATAGAAACCCCCTCGCAGTAAATGTACATTTGTAAATGTGTGTACATAAAAACGTTACAAATATTAACGTACAAATAGCTACGTATATTAATGAGATCAGGCTGCTTTTTCCATTATGTAAATGGGATGACAATAAGGTCACAATTCTTGAAAGGAAAAGGAAAGAAAACAGCTGGGCAATCAACACCTAAAAATAAAGTAGTTGCGTAAACAACAGGAAAAAGAAAACACCTAAAACGAGGTAGCAAGATGTTTCTCAAGCAAGTTTCAAATGTAAGGTAGTAGCAGTTTTTAGGTATGAGAAATTAGCTATTTGTAAGGCACACAGACATACATATTTTATGAAAACATAATAACATTTTCAACAATAATTAGATAAAACTTTTGTTGAAAGGATATTAAAGGTAAAGTGTGTAATTTCTGCACCAAGGTTTCTGAACACACCCCTCTCTTCAATCGATCAGGCAAAAAGAACCCAAACTCACACCATTGGTTGAGTCAGTGTTGCTGTGTTGGGCTGGTTGGGATGCTCAAACAAACACAGCAACGTTTTTAATAGCGCAACCAATCTACAGAGTTGACACTTTTCAGGGACACCAACCTACAAATTGCTTATAGTTGTCTTTGCACATTAAGCTGGGATATAATAATGTAAGGTTTGTTCAACAGAGTTTTGAGTTCAAACAAGGTAAGCATAGCAAGAATCTCTAGGAGTTATCTTGTTCTCCTTAGCACCCCAAGATTCAGACTCATTAAATTTCAATGTGCCATCTTGCTCTCTTATTAACTTGGTAATTGTTTACAAGCAGTGATAATACCCTGAGCCATAGCAACTGCCATGGCTGAGTGGACAGAAGTGATCTCCGAGCACCAGGCTGCCACATTAAATTTCTACTCTCTGTCCAAAACAGAATTGAGAATGAGAGTGAGCTCTTCTTTCTGCTGAGTTCTAATAGACAATATGTGTCTCGCTTGCGGGTAATATCAGTGTAAAGATCATTACGCTCATCTGTACATTCCTGCACAAATATGTGAGATTCTGACATTAGAAGACTCATTGTTTGTTTTTGAAAGTAAGTCTGTCCGATTTCCAAGGCATTTGGCAACACTGTCAAGCAGCAATTTATGAGGAATACTACAATATCTATTATCTTGTAAAATCAAAGACGCCTACAACGTTATCTGAGAGATATCTGTTAGCATTCCTATTCATCCCAACTTAACCACATAATAAAAACAATGTGTAAAGTTCAAATTAGATAAAATTAGATTAAACTTAACTTTAATCTAAAAGCTATTCTCATAAGGTTGTTCTCGAGTGGCGATATTTAAACTTCAGTAAAATCGAGAGCTTTACAGCTGCTGTGCTTCCTCAAAAGACTAATTTTCATCAAATAAAGGGAGTTCAGCCAAAGGAGGTGGAGATTAAAGTTCCAGATCTGAGTATTAAAGGAAGAATGAGCCATGACCTGATCTCCCTCTGCTGAACTCAGACTGATGAGGGTTTAGCCATTTGGCCTGGCTCAGCAAGTCAGGTGTGTACAGGTGATGAGTCCTCTGCTCATGCACAGCCCTCTACATGCAAGGTCAGCAACCACCCGGCACCAGTAATACCTGATTCCCAATGGAATTCAGCAGGTGAAGGCCAATGGCCACACAGTATGAACAAGAGATGGAAACTGCATTATAGGCATTAAAAAGCAAATCTCTTTCTATCTTCCAGCCAATAAATAATGGAAATGGTTTAACAAAGTGATAAGCCACGAGAGGCTATTGGTTATGGCCTGCGGGTGTTCAAAGGCACAATGTGAAGCACGCTTTTGGTTTTTAGAAAATTTGGGGTCCACATTAATTTAATAAAATCACACAAATATTTAATAAAGTAGCATATTGATTAGGGCAGTCAATTTAAAGTGTTAATTTCATGTGATCAATTAAATTAATAATAATGCATACAAAATGTATGCAATTACTCATGCCCCCAGCCACATTAATTCAGTATTAAGGAATGTTCCTACCATCAAAGCAATTCAAGCTTGATGTACTACCTTCATGCAGTAGCGGGCAGTCGTTGCATTACAGCTGGATGGAGCACTACAGAATACATAGATTTCAAAACGTGTTTTTCAAAGTTTCAAATTTAAATTTAATTTCAATTGATTTTTTGTCCTGGAAATACAGAGCTTATGACTACAGTACAGTACAGCACATGATGTATTGTATTTGAATTATCTGAATTATATTTATTATATACACTGGTGGCCAAAAGTTTAGAAAAATAATTTACATATTTTTCTCTTATGGAAATAAATTGGTACTTTTATTCACCAAATTGGCATTCATCTGATCACAATGTATAGTCAGGACATTAATAACGTGAAAAATTATTATTACAATTTGAAAACATTTTTCAGAACTTCTTAAACTTCTTCAAAGATTTCTCATCAAAAATCCTCCATGTGCTGCAATGACAGCTTTGCAGATCCTTTGCATTCTAGCTGTCAGTTTGTCCAGATACTCAGGTGGCATTTCACCCCACACTTCGTGTAGCACTTGCCATAGATGTGGCTGTCTTGTCGAGCACTTCTCACTCACCTTACAGTTTAGCTGATCCCACAAAAGCTCAATGGCGTTAAGATCCATAACACTCTTTTCCAGTTATCTGTTGTCCAATGTCTGTGTTTCTTTGCCCACTCTAACCTTTTCTTTTCGTTTTTCTGTTTCAAATGTGGCTTTTTCTTTGCAATTCTTCCCATAAGGCCTGCACTCCTGAGTCTTCTCTTTACTATTGTACATGAAACTGGTGTTGAGCAGGTAGAATACAATGAAGCTCTCAGCTGAGGACATCTGAGGCATCGATTTCTCAAACTAGAGACTATGATATACTTATCCTCTTGTTTAGTTGTAAATCTCTCTTCCACATCTCTTTCTGTCCTTGTTAGAGCCAGTTGGCCTTTGAATTGAAGACTTAATTATAAACCATTGTGTAATAAACATAATGTTATAATACACCTTTGTATTCCTCAAAATGTCTTGATTACTAACATAACCTCATTCCCTGATGGAGGGAATGAGAAGTTGTGTCGATAAAGTGACAATAGGGGTCGCATTTCCTGCCATTCATCTCTGATCTTTTGAGAAAAGGCCAATGAAAATTGGCGAGTGGAATTTGCATGCCACGTCCTCGTACCCTGTGGAGGCAACTACATCAGGGATGGTTTTGTGCCACAGCTGGGCAACGGGGGGTTGGGGACCTGCGCCCGAGGCGCCAAACCTGCCAAACGGTGCCTGGCGGTCTTGAAAACAACGGCCGTGCACACCGAGTGTAGGGCCCAGAAATTGCGGAAAATGCTCTTTTATTGAGAAGGTGGGTACCGCAGCCAATCAGGCATGTGGCAAAACCAAAAGAAAAGGGAAAAAAAGATTCTCCACCCGGCCCTCCACCAGGGAAAGGAGTGGTCTCCTTACCAACTCCTGAAGCGCAGCTACTGAGCTACATGGGCTGCCTGTCTCAGTGGTGCTTTGAAGCTTTACGCGAGTTCTTGGCGCCCGGCAGTGAGATGGGTGGCGTCTGCTTCCCGCGGGAGGCAGGAATAACACACAAACAAAAAGGCATCTTGAAAAAGATGCTTTCGTGAGTGCCACTATTTTAGTAGGGAAATATTCTCATTTTAGGAGAATAAACAGGAAAATCAGCTCTTTTACTGTTGTCAGGAGTGATTCTCTACACAACACCAGTGCAAGAGGGAGAGAACCGCTGCAATGCGCCATAGAATACAACAGCTCCTAAGAGCAAGAGATGAAAATTGCTTAGCAATGTAGTTTCAGCTAAGTGAAATACAACCGCTCAGCTCAGAAGAACAAATCTGAATGAGTGGCTAAATTTTCCCTCCTTTTATACCCGTAGGTCCGGGGGAGTGGCATGGAAATTCCACTCGCGAATTTTCATTGGCATTTTCTCAAAAGATCAGAGATGAATGGCGCTCCCAAGCGCAAGGCTATTCACAACAAACACATTTCTGCATCTATCTGTGCTTTTTTGTTTTTCTGTGTAAACGTGAAAACACACTGTTTTTTCAGAGAGGAGTCAAGATTAGAGGAATGCTTAACCAGGTCTTTAAAACATGACCGATCGAATAAACTAGTCCAGAAGACCATAGCTAATGCAAAACTGGCCATTGCATTGTCTGAATTAGACATTATTTTTGTCTGTCAGCAGAAGGATGAGGCTGCTTTAATTAAGTTAAGAGTTGCCTGAGAGACAGTTTAACAGGAGGGCATTAAAGAATACCATAAACAAACAAAAGAAGTGGACAGATAATCCATAAGCAATTAATTAGGGGAGGAACTCTGTGGTTTCCGTAAATATCGGTCACATTGAATAATTGCTTGAAAAGAAAGAGATATTTATACACTGTCCCAGGTTAACAAGTCTGTACAAGGAGAGGAGGAATGAGATGAGACACAGAGCTTCCCTCCCTCTCTGTCTCTCTCTCCCTCTCAGCTTAAAGGCCACAGCAGCTGTGCTGTATGGTTGACAGTGATTTGGTATGTGCAAACTTTACTATTCAAGATATATTGGCCAAACCATCTGGAAGTTCAGAGAGGTAATGGCTATTGTATATTTTATTAAAGCAGGCTGCAGTTAATCATATGGATGAAGGTAATTCTTGTGAGGGCTTGTGTCATTGTTCCAAATCCAATTGAGCTACCTCACTGTCTTCTGTCTTCATAGGCAGCTCATAAATGACTCATTTTAAATGGTCTTTGTAGGCAGCAACTCTGATTCTCACTCACGTGTCCCACTCAAATAGAGAACTCAATTACAAGAACTCACTTACAGTTGATTCCAATGCAGTTTGATGTTAGCATGTGCTATGCCAGGAGTGTAATTGAGTAAAAAATACTTAGGTATTCTATTTAAGTATTGTTTGTTGGAATTTGTACTTTACTCAAGTGCAATTTAAATGGAATATTTGTACTTTTACTTAATTACATTTCCTCAGAAAAAATAGCATTTTTTTACTCCTTACAATTTAATTTAAACTTGAAAAGTACTTGTAAAATATATAATATTTTTGCAGATAATTTTCTTTTGTCTTACTGGACTGATGCTGCCTTTTCACTGCATCAGTTAAACGACAGATGACAGAGCAGAGGTCGTTAATTTCAAATGGAGTGTCGCACGGCGACTGTGTGGAGTTCTGAATGTTTGCAGAGGTGGAATTTCGGATCAGATTTGAGCTTTGGATACATAGAAATATTTGTGCGACTAGACCATATGTGACCACTCGACTAAATGTGATGTATTCATTCAAAAATATGAGCACTAAGTAAGAAACACTGACAGTTTTTGTCCTAAACTTTATTCTACACCTGTTACTTCGACAGATTGTCAGTTATTAAGTCAAAAATTATAATTCATGTTGCCAATATATATATCAACAAAAGGCTTTTGTAATTAAATGGGTACATGTAATTTATTTCAACACTTTTGAACTGCTGAACTGTTTTTGTTGTTAGCCAACTATTAATCATAATGCCACTCGGGGAGAAATATGACAGTCGTCTTAGACAGTACAAAGGTTTGGAAAGACTTAACAAACCAATCGAATTGAACAACATCTTCTTGCATAATCTCATCTTTTGATTTAATTCTAGCTAGAAAAAAATTCACAGCAGTACAATTTAATGTGAATACAATACCATGTCACTTTAAAAAGAACATCAACTATTAAAAATGGGTCTCATGACACCTGCGTTCTGTTCCATACTATGTCTAGCTTTTTTAGCACAAAAATGCATTCTGTCTGAATGGCCCCTAAGATGCCTAAAGATTTTGCCTGGGTTTGGCAGCTCTCTAGGGTTTGGTTCAGAAGATTAAATTATTGGTAGATATTTATGTATTTGCCTTCCAAGACAAATCTTGCAATTCAGAAGAAAACCAATATGAATAAAATCAGTCAAATCCTTCAAGCCATTCATAGACCACATGATCACATGTGAAGTCGGCATGCTGTTTCCGAACGTTCCAGTGCCCTAGGATTGGCAACAGTATGCTGACTCACTGACATACCCTATCACCCATCTTATATATCTGGAATGGCTCAACAACAGTTACTTTCCCTCGTGGCATGACTGTTAGCTTGTTGCTTCAGTTGCATGGGAGACCACATTTCCCTATCTGTCACTCACTCGACGTTGTGTCGATGTAGTGACACTTGGGAGACAACTCTGATATTTGATAAAAGGCCAGATTTTCCCTTCGGAGCTGAGCGGTTGATGATTCAACTAGCTGAATTTCCCACGGCTTCCATTTCACCTCTGCTGGATCCTTATGACACATTACAGCGGCTTTCTCCCCACTCTACACGGGTGCACTGCAGAGATCGCCCCCGGGTGCTTTGGCAGATCTACTAAGAGTATATTATAAAAGAGTATTTTCCACCTAAAAGTGTATATTCTAAAAGAATCAGAACGTCTTTTTAAATATGCATCTCTTTAAAGATGCCCTTCTGGTTGTGTGTTATTCCTGGTTACAGTCGATATCGCTCGCTTCAAATGGCCACGATCGCTGTCTTTCATGCCTGGGTGCCGCCGACGCCAAGACATCTTTCGTGAATGCGTCATGTTCTCATTACGAGGACATGACCATGGCAGATTTGTGGTCACGGCTCGCTTTCGTGAGAAAGCACACAACCCCAGCAGCTCCCTGCCTCAGTCCTTCTACCTACGGGTATGAGGCCAGCACGGCGAGCACTGGGGGCGATTTGGGGACCACAATGGGACCACCTCTGCCGGGTAAATCCCCACGTCCTCCCATTCCCTGGCATGCTCGTTTGTTCAGTTTAGGCTCCTGGATGAGTGCGCCGGCTCATCTCAGGGTGAGTTCAACCTCTTGTTCGGTGCCCACAATGGTGATGAGCTCTCAAGCACAGTGTCGGAGAGCGGGCTCATCCAGGCAGACACGGAAACCTCCACTAGGCTTCCCTCTTCGGGCCCAGGCAGATTCGGAAATGACAGACATGCTTTCCCGGGCAGCCGATTGGTATCTGGGCTCACGGCACCGCTCACAGACATGCCCCGCCCCAGTGCCTTTCTTCCCGGAGGTGCATGAGGAGCTGACAAGGTTGTGGGAGGCACCTTTCACTGCCCGATCCCAATCTTTCGGCTCCCCCGCTCTCACTGTGGCCTCTCTGGCTCCGCATCACCGCGAGGCCCAACCTGCCAGTATGTCCGCTTGTCCCCTTGGTCACAGAGGCTGCCAACATGGCAATGGTAGCATATATCAAGCACCAATGTGGTTTACGCTCCCCTCACATGTCACAACTCGCCCGCCGTCTCCTCCTCTGGAGTCAGCAGCACCTCAAGTCACTGTGAGCCACTCACATCCCAGGCAACCTGAGCACCACAGGAGGCGCTGTCATGGCAGGTTACCCACAAGGGAGAGTGGAGACTCTATCCTCAGGTGGTCCAGATGATCTGGAGTAAATATGGACAGGCACAGGTGGACCTGTTCACCTCCACAGAATCCTCCCACTGCCCACTCTGGTATGCCCTGACTGAGGCGTCCCTCGGTATAGACCTGCTGGCACACAGCTGGCTGCCTGGACTACGCAAGTATGCATTTCACCCAGTGAGCATGCTTGCACAGACCCTGTGCAAGGTCAGGGAGGATGAGGAGCAGGTTGTCTTAGTTGCACCCTACTTGCCCACCTAGACTTGTTTCTCGGACCTCACACTACTCACGTCAGCCCCTCTCTGGCAAATTCCCCTTAGGGAGGACCTTCTTTCAAAGGGACGGGGCACCATCTGGCACCCGCGACCAGATCTCTGGAACCTCCATGTCTGGCCCCTGGATGGGAAGCGGAAGACCTCAATGGCCTAACATCTGCCATGGTAGACACCATCACTCAGGCTAGGGCCACCTCTATGAGGCACGTGTATGCCTTGTAGTGACGTCTGTTCACTAAGAGGTGTTCTTCCAGGCGCAAAGACCCCCAGAGATGCGCAGTCAGTTCGGTGCTTTCCTTTCTGCAGGAGAGGTTGGAGGGACGTCTGCCACCCTCCACCTTGAAGGTGTATGTAGCCTCTATAGCCGCACACCATGACACAGTGGACAAAAAGCCCTTAGGGAAGCACGACCTGATCATCAGGTTCCTGAGAGGCGCCAGGAGGTTGAATCCCTCCAGACCGTGCCTTGTTCCCTCGTGGGACCTCTCTGAAGTCCTGCAAGGCCTATGAGTGGCTCCTTTTGAGACTTTAGAGTCAGCAGAGTTTAAGGAACTCTCCTTGAAGACTGCCCTCCTGACGGCTCTCACCTCCATCAAGAGGGTAGGGGACCTGCAAGCGTTCTCTGTCAGTGAAACGTGCCTGGAGTTCGGTCCGGGCTACTCTGATGTGATCCTGAGACCCCGACTGGGCTATGTGCCCAAGTGCCAAGATCAAGTGGTGAACCTGCAAGCGCTGTCCTAGGAGGAGGCAGACCCAGCCTTAGCATTACTGTGTCCGGTGCACACTTTACGCATCTTTTTGGATCACATGTAGAGCTTTAGGGTCTCTGAGCAGCTCTTTGTCTGCTTTGGTGGACACCGGAAAAAGAATGCTGTCTCCAAACAGAAAATCACCCACTGGATCATTGACACCATAACTATGGCATACCATGCTCAACACATGCTGCCCCATGCAGGGCTACGTGTCCATTCTACCAGGAATGTGGCAGCCTCCTGGATCCTGACCAGTGGCACCTACTTAGCAGACATTTCCAGAGCAGCGGGCTGGGCAAACCCAACACCTTTGTGAGATTCTACAATCTCCGGGTTGAGCCAGTTTCGTCCCGTGTCTTAGCAGGAACGGAAAGGTAAGTCCGGGAGAGTTGGCCTGGTGTATCGCTTGCACATAGTGACTTTCACCTCAATTGAGCTGAAAACGTGCGCTGTTGACTCCAAGCAGTGTTCACAAGATGTGTTCCCTGGATGACTTCCTCCTAGACCTGTGGCAGACGAGTTTGCAGAGGCTCAGTACACATGCTAACTAAGCCCTGTACTGGGGTAGGTGCTCCGCATGTGCTGGTTCCCAATAGGTAACCCCATGCGATGAGAATCTTCAGCTAAATCGTTTCCCTGTTGGTAAACTGCATCTTCCTCAGGCAGAGGGCACTCTGCCCCAGTCACCATGTTTGTAGAGTCTCCTCCAAAGGGCTTGTACCCTGATGGAGGGAACACGACATTGTATCCCCTCCTGCCACAATGCTGAACTACCCGCTGAAATGGCCGGGACCTTATTCTCGGCTCCTCAGCACAAAACCTGAATGAGAGGTATGCACGCCAGCTCCTTTATACCCGTATGTCTGGGGGAGTGGCATGCAAATACCACTCACCAATTCCAACTGGCTTTTTATCAAAGATCAGAGGTGTCTCAGGCTTCCAAGGGTGACCCCTAGTGTCAATACATCAACACAACATCTCATTCCCTCCATCAGGTAACAAGAGGTTACGGAAGTAACCAGGACGTTCAATCCCCATTCAAACGAGGAAGTAATTACATTTGTATAAACAATCACAAGCGTGATATGGAGATTGCACTTTTATCCCTAACATTGCATTTTGTCTCTACTTAAGGTTAGGGTTAGATATGGGTTTTGGATGGGGGGTAGATTAAATAAAATAAGCATTTATCTTCACTGTTTTACACCCTGTTCAGCTCAATACAATTATTTTTACAAGTGGCATCTGTCGATCTCTCCTGGATATAAATGAATGTCTCATTGTTTATATGCTCTGAAACACTTACTGCTTTAGCCTCTGGAGGCAGTGTTTTCAAATTCAGTCAGCGTATACCGATTTGACTAAAGAAAAATATGATTTGATGTGAGATTAGAATAGAAGTCATAGAAGTGGATTCTATCAATAATTTATTTTAGCTTGTGTATATATGGCTCTTGTCATTCTAAAACCAGTTATTTGTGGTCTTTACATAACACAAAACATACTGCACATCTGAAAGAATAAAAGACCAGAAGTGGATTATCAAATAATTGTGTTCATTTCCAGTTAAATCAGTTGTGCAGGTCAATATCAGCATTACCGTGACATGAATTTACCTGAATTTCCACCCCATAGCCCATGTAGATGGTCACTGTGTACGTGCAGTCCACATTTGTATTGTACCAACTCTTGGCTGGCTGTGGTGTCTCTATGTAGCCTCCCGGCGCTGTGAAATTGCTACTGCACGGAGCTGCATAAGAAAAGGTGGTGGCAGAGAAAGAGAGACAGACAGAGTGCATCAGAAGAACAAGCTTTTTCTCATTCTCTCTATCTCACTTCATTGAATTCCAACCCATCTTTAATTGTCTTTCAAGGTTTTCTCATTTTCTGTCTGGATCAACAGGGTCAGCTTTCCTGCCCTATCGTGTAGACTCAGAAGGACAATACTGATGAAATTGCAGGTAAGAGAATTTTTTTTGGTTGCCTTGAGGTCTTTCTGCTCTGCTGGCTTCTTTATCTCCCTCTAGAGTTAAGTGCTGCTGGTCATGTGATATGTTCTCTATAACTGAGTACTCACTCCATATAGATTCATATACTTGTCTTGGTTATGAAAGACTAAATCACTCCCCACAGCAATATCAATTATTCAGTAACATCTGTAAATCACATGAAAATCACATGCCAAGACACAAGCAGGGCAGGACATTCAAAGATGATTTGTGTCATTAAATGTTGTAGCACCAGAAGTATTTTGACAGTATCAGCAACACTTAAAATGTATGAATGTTTTTGCGATATACAGTACATAACAATATATCAAACCAAGTGGCATTTATTTTAAAGACATATGGAACAAACACATATTTCAAGAAAAACAATTAGCAAAACGTTTGTAAGGTTCTAAATGATAAAACAACAGATGTTCAAAATTTAGACAAAAAGTATTTGGACACTTTCTGGTTGGTAAACTTAAAGGAATAGTTCACCCAAATTTTTTTATTATCTTATAATTTGAGAACTATCCTTTTAATTGAATATTTCGACAGTCATTTATTTACTCTGCTAGGACACCTGTGTAAATCTGAGTAAATTGCTCTGAAAAGAAAGAAAAGGTCTAGCACCATTTGTTTGCAGATGCCACTTGGTTTTGTGAGTGTCCAAGTACTTTTTGGTACCAATGTATGTGTAAATCTACACCTACAATATCAACATCAGTCATGCTAACGGTGTGAATGGTAATACCTGGTGTCTGCATTGTTGTAATAACCGTTGTGGTGATGATGGTGGAGGTGGTAGTCTCATCATCCAAATCCACAGATGATGCTGTTGCAGCGACATCACTTCTTGGAGCATAATGTTCTATCTTGAGTTTTGATGCCTTTTCTTTATTAGTTACATGTTTGGGCCCATTGTTGGAAGACACAGTGATGCCCCCTGCATCTAAATGTATTTCATTGGATGTTTGAGCATCAATGGTCAGTGATCCTGTGGTCATGAACACAGGTGGCTCCTTGGAGCTTCTCTTTTTTGTTTCTGCTGAAGGTTCATACTGGACGCTGGACATGTGTGGCTGTGTGAGGGCAGCAGAAGATGGTGCCAGTGTGGTGGGTCTGGAAGTTGTTACATCAGAGAATGAAGGTGTGTCCTTGTGTGGGACCAGCTGAGTGGATGGATCTTGGAGGTGATGGGCTGTAGCGGATGGAAATGTGGGATGATGAGCCATACCTCCGCTGTCCTGAAAGTACTGCTCATGGTTTTGGCGTCGGGGGTTGTAAGGCAGGAAGGGCTTATAAGGCGCATGGTGGTTGAGGCTAATGAAAGGGGGAGCAGTGGTGAATAGGGGCAGGTCTCTCTCGGGGTCCTGTGTAGTGTGGTATGTGTTGGACCCATCTTCTGCCTCCGGCTGACCTCCTTTTTGGGTGACTGCTAACCTCCCATCCATAAAAGAACCTGGAGGAGACATTCAGTTCAAGCAAAGATCATTATAAAAGCTATAGTTAGTTCAGAACTAAATAACTTGTGTGTTCGAACATCTTCAGTCCTTTAAAAAATATCTTTGGCTTTGACTGTTAACTAGAGTTATACAGGATACAATATTAAGGGGCCATCCAAAGCAAATGCTTTTATAAATATGTCTTGAGACACCTGGATTCTGTTCCATTTGTTGATTAGTTTGGAACTTCAGTATCAATTTCTTAACTTTCATTCAGCATTGCAATGCAGTCCAATGAAACCCCTGAGTTTCGCAGAAAAATTAAGGGTCAAGTTGGATGGCATCTTGTGACACCTACATTCACTGGGCTCAGATGCATGCCATTACCTTGTTGAGACAGAGTCTTTTTATACTTGCAGAGCTGCAAATGCTGCTCCCACGAACAAGTTCAGCCTGAATATTAGACTACTACTATCTGGGTATATGGACTACTAACCTGTACGACTCATGATTATGCTGTTACCGTAAATAATGCAATGCATTGTGCAACACACAAGTTGGGAGTTAATCTCCCATCTATAAAAGAACCAGGAGAAGACATTCAATTCAAGCAAAGCACATCATAAAAATCCATAGTCAGTTTTGAACTATAATAAAACCTGTTTGCTCAAACAGCTTTAATCCTTTTAAAATATTTCACAGCGAGGCACCCTCCCTTTTGCAAACAGCAGAATTTTTTCTACAACATATTCTTTTTCTATACCACCCAAGGAGAGGAGAACTGCTTGGATTTTATGCTGCTGATGCTTTGTGGTTCAGCCATACGTAATTGCAAAGCATTCAAACTGCAAGGTCAGAACCTCTAGGACATTAACAAAATGGAAAAGTGCCCACTAAATTGATTATGACTGGAGATTCTATGAATACACTTTGCAGCACAGGGAGGAAAAAAGATAAGCTCCTTCTCCGTAATTGTTCATTTGAATACTCTCTCTCCTCCCCTTGCCAATTAATGAGTACAAATCTTCATCAGGCAGTTTGTTTTAATGAGCGGTTTTAAGAATTGTAGGGGGGGGAATGGATCTCCCCACATACACCTGGTGAGAAGTAATCAGCCAGTCATTTGGAGGCTGCCAGAGCACTGGGGAAAGTTTTTATTTCACAATACTTAATTTGCACCCTAATAGCTCTCTCTTTCTGTTTCTCAACTTACTAATAACAATCCGCTTCCAACATTGGAGATCGCTATATTGGAAGCACATTCCCATGAGCCAATGTTTCAATAGGAATTGCAAATTGTGGTGCGGAAATCAGAAATATTCAGAAGAGAAAGGATGCTATCTCAAATTGAACGGAACTGATGAGCAATATTTTTTTGGTATCGTATGTGTCAGGAGCAAAGTTGCACATTGTTTCTCTTAGAGGTGATGTGTGTTTAGAGAGACTGACTCCTCTTTGTGGGTAAAATCACATTGACAGCTAAAGCATTACTCTGATCCATGCAAATGACACATGAGAGGCACATGAAAAGGGCATGAAGCCCCCAATCTCAACCTCATCTATTAGGGATACAGTCATATATAGACTAAATCCAAAAGGCTTTTTCTACTAGAACACTTAGGAGCAAAGAGCTCAAAGTGTCAATTAGCTCTTCGCTTTATGATAATTTTTTTTTACTGTGACCTTACATGAGTAATTATGAAAAAACTGATGTCAAATTTCAAGGTTGTTAAATCAGACATGCTCAATGTAATGAATGTGCCAAACATTATGAAATATTTTTGAATCCATTCCACCCTGAACTTTGTGGGTCGAGCCGAATGGTTCTGAGCACAGTGATTAATGGTACTTGTGGCATTTCCATTACAACACAGTTTGGTATAATACGATTACGAACCGTTCCCAGCTCGCATTTCTCAACATGGTTAGCTAACCATATTCAGGAGAGAAAACAAATTTTTTTCTCTTGATTGGTGACTTGCCCAGTCAGTAATTTAAAATCAGGTTTTTGCAGCACAATGGAAGACGAAACCATAATCGTGACAACAAGCCTAGATCGATACTGAAAAGCATGATTCAACAATGGTTATCGCCCTGCCTGATGGAAATGCATCATGAAAGCAATGGCAATGAAATGTTGTATTTTGGGACTTCCAGCCTTTAAAATGGTTTAAAATAGTTTAACTTTTTCTTTTCACGTAAATGCCACTCGCACTCGGTGTCAAGGGAATTGTTTTTGTTGAAAAAAGTCCAAAATGTTTCTTGGCAGAAAGCATTCCCATATACATCATGCACTTCATATAACCCCAGAAATTTCGAGTTCATGCTCACCTAAAAAACTTTAGTCAGGCCCAAAGAGTTGCATTTCATTGAGGAAGGACAGTCAGAGCTTCTGTGGGGATGAGGTCCTGTTTGATTTGCTCCAGTTGTGCTGGTAGAGCAGAAACAGAATCTCAGTCTGTCTTTACTGCACTATACTGTCTTCAATGGATGGATCTGACTTTTAAATGACCATGGGTCTGATTTAGAAACTTTTACACAATCAGCGGGGGAGTGGAGGAGGTTTGTTTTACCCTCTATTGCATTTTCTCTTAACTTGGTATAGCATGTATGTTCACTGAACTCCTATGTAAATAGGAGCCTTCAAGAGCAAAGCACAACACAGAAGGAATAGCTGCAGATAACAGCTGAATGGAAAAGTGCAATGTCATGCAAATTCTAGACAAAAAGTTCCCTGACATAACATCTGTAAAGAAGAGCATAATTTAGAAGTCAATGTTCAGCAGATGCTTTTATCATAAGCTTTCTGTGGGGCTTGAACCAGCAATCCTCCCTAAACTAATGTACATACAGCACACAATGTATATGACAATAACAGCGGACAATTACATATTATAGTGCAATTGAAGAGCTTTCAATTTATCCAGTGATAGAAGCAATCTCCTGATCATTTTCAGTTTACATGGCTCGGATCACTGCCTGCTTTTGTCACAGACTGACTGTCATGCAACATTTGTGTGTAACAGATTAATAGTTTTGATCCAGACTGATATAATAGATGCATCAAGATCTCAGAGCTCTCCTCAGGAATACATGCTTCAAAGGAAGAAATTTCAGCATTTGTGTCAGTTTTGTGATGTTTGTAAACTAGCACTAGGTTTGTGCACCGTACCGTTTGTATCATTCAGTTAATTTGTTATATTTGGTCATTTGGAAAAACACATTGGTTACTGTTGTAACCTGCATTCTCTAATGGAGGGAACGAGACATTGTGTCAATGTAGTAACACTAGGGGTCACGCTTGGGAGCCCCAAACACCTCTGATATTTGAGAAAAGTCCAATGAGAATTGGCAAGTGGAATTTGCATGCCACTTATACAGGTATAAAAGGAGCTGGCTTGCAACCACTCATTCAGGTTTGAGCTGAGGAGCTGAGACAGAGTCCCGATCATTTCAGCGGGTAGTTCAGTGTTTTGGCAAGAGGGACACAACTTCTTGTTCCCTCCATCAGGGAACAGAGGTTACAACGGTAACATTCCCTATCTGTCATTGTGGGGGGGGGGGACGTACTTAAAATGGGAACAGTCACATGGACTTACCATACGGGAAGTACCACATATGCAAAGAAGTCCCCACAGTAGGTCCTACCCGGAGTGGAGGAACTCTACAGACCTGCCAACTGGAAGACTCTGGATTGCCATCAGGGAAACCGTGCCATGGAAAAATATGGCTCTACGCCGGGGCTGAGTGTTTCATGGTGGACATCGTCTGCAACATGACCTTCGTCGCCCGTAGTCAACGAGCGCAGCTCCTGCATCACTCCCGTGTCAGGGCTACCCTCGTGCAGCTCTTTCAGTGCCTTGGCCGACAGGGACGATATGGACTTAAAGGCCTTGGATGGTAGCCTAGGGTGATTCTGCCAGGTGGTGGTGTTTTGCGGGCACAGGTGCATTGCAACTGCCTGCTCCACCTGAGGAACTTCTGTGTACCCCTGGCTGCCCTACCGTTGAGGGTAGTGAGAGCGGACGAACTCAGAGGCCGAGTCCGTGCAGTAAAAGTTGCCTGCCACAACTTTGTGAGTTCCTCATGCACCTTGGGAAGAATGGAACTGGGGCGGGGTGTGGTAGTGAGCGGCGCTCTGAGTCCAGGAACAAGTCATCAAGCCACAAGGGCTCAGGGCAGGTTGGAGGGTTCCACTCGAGACTGACGCTCACAGCAGCCTGAGAAACCATGTCCGACATCTCCACGAACACTGTCTAAGCATGCCTACGGCCCATACATGTGAGGCAGCGATCGTGGCCATCAGAGCCGGAGAGATAATGAATGCATCCAGGAAATACACACAAACGGAAAGGCATCTTTAAAAAGACGCTTACCGTCAGTGCTCTCTCTTTTAGAGAAAATATACTCTTTTAGTGCTGAAGTGTGGCTGCTGAAATACCCAGGGGTATTCTCTGAACTTATCTGTGCAAGAGGGGAGAACCCACAGTAATGCGCCGTAAATCCAACAGCAGGGAACAACCCATTTGTTTCGAGGTTAATGGAATGGCAGTGGATTTCATATATGGATTTCCTCGACACCGCTCGGCTCCGAAGAACAAATCTGAATGAGTGGTTGCAATACAACTCCTTTTATACCTGTATGTCTGGGGGAGTTCTCATTGACTTTTCTCAAATATCAGAAGTGTTTGTGGCTCCCAAGCTTGACCCCTAGTGTCACTACATTGACACAACGTCAAGTAAGTGAAGGATAAGGAACTGTTTTTTTTTCAAGTACTGTCAGATTTGGATCGGGAGAAGATCTCTATTGCATGTGCAGAATAACTGAATAGTGATTTTGGTAGTATCCGTAGACACCCTACTCAGAACTTGATTACAGTGATTTTCTTTAAATAATCAGTCAAACCAATTGGTAAATCTGTCTGAATCAAAGACATTCAGTGTCTCACTACAGCAATAGGTTGACGGATGATTGTTTGGTGATTGTGAGCTCAAATACACAGGTCTCATACATCAAAGGGTTTATTGAGGTCTGCAAGATTATCGCAGGTTTACAGGGCAGATGAAAGGGGACACTACACAAATATCTATGTTCTGCATACATACTAATATATTTCCTCTAGGATCAAATAGGATCTGCTCTTGTTCAGCCACTGTACACCCTGGTGGCATCTAAAACCCTTCAAAACACACAGGGATATTGGTTCATCTCATCACCCCAAGCTTGTGTGGCAGAATATTTGAGGTGGGCGTGTTTGACTTTGACAGTAAAGGTTGACAGGCAGCAGACCAGCACTCTTCTATGATGTTTGTCCACACACCACTCAGCAAATCCTTAACTCAATTTTGCTCGGCACTGTTGGCAGTGATTAAGATATTTCTGTTAACTTGGCAGGATGTTTCTTTGTCCTAGCCCTAAATGAGTTTTGATAACTGCTGAGAGAGAAGAGCAAAATGGGTGTGGGTATCATGTTTTAAGAAAAAGGGACAGACAGATGGTGAGAAAGAGGGAGATGGAGAGATAGATGGAAAGAGAGGAAACCACAAGCTATTACGTATAGAGAACATTTTAAAAAATGAGAAAGAATGCAAGGCAAAGAACTCCCCTCCCCATTGTGTACAGCATCAATAATGCACCAGGGAAACAAACACATCAGCACCGCAATAAGCCTGCCAGGACCCATTCAAATAACAAGTAAAAAAACGAGGCAAATAAAGAGGCAACACTTTAAAATAAGGTTCTATTTATTAACATTAATTAACAACATTAGTTAACATGAACACTGCTTACAAAATTTATTAATCTTGGTAAATAATAATTTCAACAGATGCTAATCAAAAGATGTATTAGTTAACTTTTGTTAATGCACTATGAAATAACAATTAACAATTGTATTTATATTAACTGGATCCTTATTGAAAAGTGTTAACAATTATATATTCACTTATAAACTTTTAAAGACAGACCAACATACATTTTTGGAAGAGTGCAAAGCGCAGTTATACATGCTACGACCGTGCACAACATCTTATGCAATTTTCGTGAGATTACTAATATTAAGCAGTGATATGTAAGTAATAAGCAGAGCACAAGTGGGCATGGGTGGGAGTGTTTCACAAACTGTGGGTACATCACGGGAGTTTGCCTGAAACGGGAACTAAGCCCGTGGAGCCCGACCCCAGTACAGAGCACCTGTGATTCGTAGTGGGTCTGGTCGTGAATTGCTCCACTGAATTTGCCGGCCAGAAGGCTAGGGAGGAGAACATCCAGGGAGTGACGCTTAGTGGCTAACCTGGGATAGAGGGCACACTGGATCAACTTGGTGAAGGGCGCTTTGTGCAAGCGGAACACCCGGTCGGTTGTGCTGTGTTACCGAGTTCTACCGGCTCGGACCTGACAAAACACGGGACGAGACTGACTCAACCCTGAGATTGTAAAATCTGGCAAAGGTATTAGGTGTGGCCCAGCCTGCTGCCCTGCAGATGACTGCTAAGTAGGTGCCATGGGCCAGTACCCACGAGGATGCCACACTTCTCGTAGAGTGTGCTCAAACCCGAAAGGGGGCGGGCACGGCCTGGGTGTGATAAGCTAAGGAACTAGCATCAACGACCCAGTGAGCTAACCTCTGTTTGGAGACGCCGTTCCCTTCCCGCCATCTGCCGAAGCAGACAAATAGCTTCAGGAGGGCCGTCTTCAGGGAGAGGACCTTGAGCTCAACTGAATCAAGTGGCTCGAAGGGGGGTCTCTGAAGGCCTGAGAGGACCACAGAGAGATCCCAGGAGGGGAACAGGCTAGGCCGGGGAGGGTTCAGTCTCCGGGTGCCTTTCAGGAACCTGATAATCAAGTCGTGGTGGACTGCGATAGCAGCTACATACACCTTCAGGGTGGAGAGGGACAGCCTCCCCTCCAGCCTCTCCTGCAGGAATGAAAGCACTGACTGAACCGCGCACCTCGAGAGCCATGGCATGCAGGGTGGAGGCGGCCTGTCTGGTGGCTCTGTAGACATCCGAGGTCAGTGATGACATCATTCTACAGGCTCTGGAGGGGAGTACCGGGCACGCGAGGCAGCTTTTATGACCGTCAGAAGTGGAGAGAAATCAATCGCATCCAGGAACTACACAGAGGCGGAAAGACGTCTTTAAAAAGACGCGTCCTGAAAAGGACATTCAACGCCTGCTGTGTATTGCTCTTATATGAGTGGAAACTCAAACTCTTTTAGAGGAAATAAACTCTTTTTAGGAGAAAAACACTCCTTCAGGCAATAAAGCACCCAGGGGCGTAGATTGCACAGCGTGCAGAGAGAGAGAATGCCAGCTGGAAACACACCATAGATCCAACAACAGTGCTTATCGCCAGTAGAGGTGAGTGAAACAGTGGTGAACTCAGTTTGCTGTTGCACAACCGTTCGGCTCCGAAGAAGAATTCTGACTGGCGCTCGCTGCCCCGCTTCCCTTTATGCACTGGTTTATCGCAACATAGACAAGAATATTACTGTAGATGATGCTTTATTATTCAGGAAAATACATAATTGTGTAAAAAAGAGTTTAAATGACATGAAAGACCGATGAAAGTGTGGCAATGAATTGAAGTATAAAACTTGATCTATTTTATCATGGCAACCTTTATATCCATCTTTTCATCCAGGTATGTCTGTCTTCTTCCCATTAATAATTGCTCTGTCATTTTATTTTATTGTCCTCTCTCTTCCTTTCTCTTTCTCTCTATCTCTCTCCACCTTCTTCGTTCAGCCAATGTCAGGAGTCAAAACAAGGGGAAACACAAAGGCTGACACTGAGTGATAGGGAACTGCCTCAAGAGGCACTTTGATGTTTATCATTGAGCATTTCAAACATTGTAACTAAAAATGGGCTTATCTTGAACAAACCCCAGAATTCGAAATAAATGGAGCTAATTAAATTTCTGAGCATTTTCTTTTAGTGGAGGAATGGTTTTTAGAAAGGATTAAAAACACTATTTGTCCCAACATTTTCCTCTACTGAATAAATAAAGATCGGCTACAGGTGTTGTTGTTGTTTTCCAAAATCAGAAAAAAAAAGCTATTTAAATCATGTATAAAATAAACAATTCCATAAAGGCTTTTCAGAACATAGAGAAAACATGAGCCCTATTAAATGTTATGACAAACTCATTTATTTTTTTCTGGGTTAACATTTAAAAAGAAGTTGGGCTGGGATATATCGAATGGCTTTTCTTTTTTTTTCTTTTCTTTTCTTTTCTTTTCTTTCTTTCTTTCTTTCTTTCTTTCTTTCTTTCTTTCTTTCTTTCTTTCTTTTTAATTGCCAATAGCCTTTGGCTCACATCACAGCTGTGAAAAATAAATAGCTTATTTACTAAGTATGAGATAATCACAACAATTTTTGGTCTGTTTTCTGAAAGAGAAAGACTGTACATTTGAAATGCATATATCTGCTACAAGTTCAGTATGTCAGTATTTAGGAGTACACTAGCATATATACAAATAGGCACAAATAGTAACAAATTTTCATTATGTAGGGTCTTTAAGGATATGTCCTACTGATTTAGATCTATGTACAAGTAAAGGTAATCTGCTTACACCCACCCATACACACACACACACACAAAACAACTCTTTTTATCCTCAGAGGAAGTTTAAAAAAAATGTAATTCCAGTTCTGATGAGCCTTTTCTGAGAGCAAGAGGGAAATTAAGGGGAGTAGTGAAATGAGGGGGCTTCATCACCCAATAAATTGATTTTCTTTGATTCGTGTCTTCCCCACTCACAGTTCACCACTTACACTCCACAGACACAATGCTTCATAATGAATCTATCTGAATGACAGAGAGCTGGCCATGTGCAGCTAGTAGACTCCAATTATATGGAGAGAGCATGCACGCACTGAAAGGCTGAGAGCTGAGTTATCGCTTCCACAGCATTTGGTTCATATACACTGTGTGGTCATCACACACAAAAACTGTATGTTTTTAACTCACACACACAGTATACTGTAGCTTCTCTTAAAAAGCACTTAACTATAAAATCTGTCTTACCATGCCAAAGTATTTACAATTTAGCTATGATTTAACTCATTAAAATAATGTCTCAAATACATGAATGTATTTATAGTTCCCCGTCTGTCGCTCACTTCAACATTGTGTCGAAGAAGCAACACTAGGGGTCTGTCTCTCTTGAGCACAGAATATGCCTCTGATCTATGAAAGAAGGCCAATGAGAAGTCGGTAGAGTGCTCTCCGCTTCAGACGGCCACAGGCGTTGTCTCGTGTGTCTGGGCAGTGATCACACTGAGGCAGCATTTGTTGATGGTTCATGCTCTCACTGCGAGGGCATGACCATGGCAACGTTGCAGTCACGACTTGCTTTCAATAGAAAGCACGCCACTCCAGCCGCCCCCCCCTCGCATTGCTCCTTCTTCCCACGGGATTGAGGACAATGCAGCTGGCGATGGAGGTGATCTGGGGAAGGGCAGCGGGTGCAGCACAGCCAGGTACGCCCCCTCGGACTACCCGCCCCCCAGCATGATCATTGACTCCCGTCCGTGCTCGAGGCAACAGCGGCTCGCCTCACAGTCAGCCTGCTTATCCTCTAGAGCTCGAAGTGGATGAGCCCGGCGTTGCATCGGAGAGCGCGGCGTCTGACTCCCCTGGGCTGCCACCTTCAGGCCAGCACGCCCAGACTGAGGCTGACACCCAGATGGCCGACATGCTTTCCCGGGCCGCCGCCAGCGTGGGCTTGGACTGGAACCCTCCGTCCTCCCCACAGCCATTGCGGTTGGATGACTGGTTCCTGGGGTCTGGGTGCCACTCACAGCCTAGCCCCCCCGGTCCCAATTTTCCTGGAGGTGCGTGATGAGCTGACATCATCGTGGAGAGCACCCCTCTCCACCCGTCACAAAGCCACTTGCTCATCCGCTCTCACTACCCTCGACGGTTGAGCAGCCCACGGGTACACAGCGATTCCCCAGGTGGATAGGGCTGTTGCGCTCCACCTGTCTCCCGGAAACCCTACCACCTGGTGGGGTTGCCATGTGCTCCCCTCCAAGGCCTGTAGGACAACATTCTCACTGACCGCGAAAGCCTATAGTACCGCCGGACATGCAGCTTCCGCCCTGCACGCCATGACTTGTCCTGCAGGTCAACCAGGCCAAGGCGCTCAAAGATCTACACGGGGGTAGCCCTGATCCTGATGTGCTGCAGGAACAGCGCTCAGCGACCGACCTCGCCCTTAGAGCCACGAAGGTCACAGCGCAGTCACTCGGGCAGGCGATGGCCACGCTCATGGTCCAGGAATGTCATCTGTGGCTGAACTTGGTCGTGATGTGTGAGACCGACAAGGCTCGCTTTCTCAATGCCCCTGTCTCCCAGTTCGGCCTCTTCGGTGACACCGTCGAGGAATTCACCCAGCAGTCCTCCTGCGGCTAAAAACCGCGTACTCCTGCGGCTAAAAAGAACCCTGCTCCACCTCACCCCGGGCCCAGCTCTCAGCCCCAGCACTGAGCACCCCGCAGGAAGCAGACGCCCCCTGTCTCAAGAACCCCCTCGAGGACCCGGAAGGCTCCCAGGCGCTCCTGAGATGCTCAACCCAGAGCCCGAGGTGTTAGCTCCTGAGCTGGTAAGAACATTCCGTCCCCCTGTGGAGGGCCGGGAGGAGAATCTTTTTCTTTTGCCGCACCCCCTACACGGGGCTGTGGTACCCACATTCTCAATAACAGAGCTATTTCCTTTGTTTCTGGGTCACCTGGCCCGCAAATGCCATTCTCACGGCACCCTGCTGCCATACCTCTACTGTCCTGGCATGCTGGTTGTGGACCCTCTGCCTTCAGCCCCACGACTGTTCCCCGGCCGGCCGGTTCCGACGAGTCTAAAGGACGCCTACACGGGACCTCCTCCTCAGTCGCTATCCCGCCCCCTGCCAGGTGTGCGGAGCAAGGTAATGCTTTGAGTCTTTTCACAGTGCTAGAGCCTTGGGACGCGTCTTCGCCTCACAACGTCCTATTACCTGCTCCGCCCCGCTGCGAAGCCCCGCCGGGTACATCAAAAATAACCGTCCGCTTGGTGCCCCTAGCACGTCACGCTGGCTGGCCCAGACCATTCGACTCGGTTACGCAATTCAGTTTGCCAGGCCCCCGCCCCCTTCGCGGGCATCTGCTTTACTACAGTATACAGCGAACATGCCAAATCCCTGTGTGCGGAAATCGCTACTCTTTTACTCAGAGACGCGATAGAGCCTGTCCCTCCAACCGAAATGAAGAAGGGTTTCTACAGCCCTTACTTTGTTGTACCCAAGAAAGGCGGCGGCTTACGACCGATCTTGGACCTGCAAGTTTTCAACCGGGCTCTGCTCAAACTCCCGTTCAAAATGCTCAGGCAAAAACACATCTTAACTTGTGTCCGGCATCTAGATTGGTTCACAGCGGTAGACCTGAAGGATGCGTACTTCCACATCTCAATTCTGTCTCGACACCGACCCTTTCTACGGTTTGCGTTCGACGGCCAGGCGTATCAGTACAAAGTCCTCCACTTCGGCATGTCTCTGTTGCCTCGCGTCTTCACGAAAGTCGCAGAGGCAGCTCTTGCCCCTCTCTGAGAACCCGGCATTCACATACTCAATTACCTCGACGACTGGCTTATTCTGGCCAACTCACAAGAGTTACTATACGCTCACAGAGACCAAGAGCTCAGGCACCTCAGACGCCAGGGACTTCAGGTCAACTGGGAAAAGAGCAAGCTCGCCCCGGTTCAGAGCATCTCTTTTCTCGGCATGCAGTTAGACTCAGTCTCAATGTCAGCACGCCTCACCAACGAGCGTGCGCAGTCAGTACCTCCTTCAGGCCAGGAACAACGGTCCCTTTAAAATTCTTCTAGAGGCTCCTGGGGTATATGGCATCCTCCGCAGTGTCGTGCCGCTGGAGTTGATGCATATAAGACCGCTTCAGCACTGGCTTCAGACTCGAGTCCCGAGACGAGCATGGCACCGCGGCACGCACCGTGTGACGATCACCCCCGCCTCCCGACGCGTCTTGGTCACCACCGATGCCTCCAGATTGTGTTGGGGCGCCTTGTGCAATGGGCACTTAGCTGCAGGCCGTAGGAGAGGGGCCCAGCTGAGCTGGCATATCAATTACCTACAGTTGTTGGCTGTTTTTCTTGCCCTGTGGAAGTTCCTCCCGTTAGTTCGGGACAAACAATCTCCTAGTCAGGTCAGACAGCACCACCGTGATAGCGTACATAGATCGCCAAGGCAGCGTACGCTCCCGCCACATGTCACAACTCGCACGTTATATCCACAAATCGCTGCGTGCCGCTCACATCCCTGGCAACCTCAATGTGATAGCGGACAGGCAGTCACAACAAAGCTTGCCCAGCAGAGAGTGAAGGCTTCACCCCCAGTCGGTCCAGCTGATTTGGGAACAGTTCGGCAAGGCCCAGGTAGACCTGTTTGCCTCTTGAGAAACCTCCCACTGCCTGCTCTGGTATGCCCAAACAGATGCTCCCCTCGGGGCAGACGCACTGGCACACAGCTGGCCTGCGGGGCTGCGCAAGTACGCATTTCCCCCAGTGAGCCTTCTTGCACAGGTGCTGTGCAAGGTCAGGGAGGATGAGGAACAAGTCACCATAGTGGCTCCTTATTGGCCTACTTGGGCATGGTTCCCTCTCTCTAAAGACGACCCTGCTGGTTGTGCTCGCCTCCATCAAGAGGGTCGGGGACCTACAAGCGTTCTCTGTTAGCGACAATTGAACTGGACACATATGTGATCCCAAGGTTCCTACCACACCCTTTAGAGACCAGGTAGTGAACCCGCAAGCGCTGCCCCAGGAGGAGGCAGACCCAGCCCCTTCGTTGCTGTGTCCAGTACGTGCTTTGCATACCTACTTGGACTGCACGCAGAGTTTTAGATGTTCTGAGCAACTCTTTGTCTGCTTTGGTGGACAGCGGAAAGGGAACGCTGTCTCCAAACAGAGGCTTTCCCACTGGGTCGTGGACGCCATTTCATTGGCCTATCACACCCTGGCCAGGGGTACCTCCCTAGCAGACATATGTAGAGCAGCGGGTTGGGCAACACCTAATACCTTTGCAAGATTCTACAATCTCCGGGTTGAGTCAGTATCGTCCTGTGTTTTCTCAGGTCCGAGCCGGTAGAACTCTGTAACACGCTGACAGTCTGGCCGGGTGGATCGCTTGCACCAGGCGCCCTTTCCCTCGGACGAGGTAACACTGTGTGCTTTCTCTCCTAGGAGATCCCACTCATTCAGATCCCTGGATGATTCCTCCCTAGCTCTGTTTGTCTGCAGTTCAGCGGAGGAACTCGCCGACCCAATCCACTGCGGGTACTTAATCTACCCTGTACTGGAATAGGTGCTCCACAGGGCAGGACTCCTACATGGACTCCCCCTAAGTGTATTATCCGCGGTACAGTCCCCTTACGAGTGGACCTGCATCTCCCTTAGGCAGTTCCAGCTGCCCTCCAGTCGCTGTGTTGTAGCAACTCCCCCCATAACGAGGTTGGATCTACCACTGTGCCATTTCCACATGCCACCTGAAAACCCATGTGATATTCACTACTCTTACCTCCCCTTCAGGGCAGGGATGGTCTCCGCAGGGTCTTTTCTCCCTGAAAGAATAGGAAACTGGGTAAAACCCCCTTCCCTCGATGCGTGTAAGGGCCCCGGCCGTTCTTGCTCTATGCGAGAAACATAGAGAGAAAAGTGGCCCAGCCAGGCTTGGCTCATTCCCAGGTTGGCAAGTGTTACCTTGTTCCCCTGCCTAGGGTAACCAGAAGGATTCCAATGACTTTTTTGGGGCATTGGGGAAGGGTACATGCAGTCTGACACAGCTGGTCACCTCTGCATGTGAAATACCTACCCGCTCCTGTATCAGCAGTACACGTACACGGCTCAGCGCATGGCGTAATTTAAATTGGACCCTTCTTCGACACAACAGCGAAGTGAGCGACAAATGGAGAACGTCTAGGTTACGTATGTAACCTCTGTTCCCTGATGGAGGGGACGAGACATTGTGTCCTCCCGGCCACGTCATTGAGCCGAGCCACTGTAGTGGCCGGACTATTTCCGGCTCCTCAGAAAAATCCTGAATGAATTCGATGTATTTCCCCGCTTTTAAACCCGTATGTCCGGGGGCGGGGTATGCAAATACTTCTCATTGGCCTTTTTTCATAGATCAGAGGCATATTCGGCTTCTTCGACAGAATGTCTCGTTCCCTCCATCAGGGAACAGAGGTTACATACGTAACCTAGACGTTTCTTAATATATGTACTTTAGATAAAAACATGACCTAAATTTCAAAATACATCACTTCATTCCAATTTCTTAAAGTAAGCATATTATACTGTAGGTGATTGTGGCACGGTGGAGGGCGGGACCGGCGCGTGATTACGCACGCCCGGTCCCGTATTAGGCTGATTGAGCCGTCAAGAGGGATAAAGGCCACTCGCAGACGGCGATCGAGAGAGAGAGCTCAATTACGAACGTCCGTTATCTTATGTGTTTGTCTTTTGAGTTCTCCATTAAACCTTTAAGTTTATATGTTAAGCCGGTTTCTCGCCTCTTCCTTGCCCATGAATATGATCTGTGTTACATTGGTGCCGAAAGCCCGGGAAGGAAGAGGGATACGCCGTAGCGGAGTTCTCGCCACTTCTCAATGGAGCAGACGCGGCCATCTGCCGGGGGACGGAGGAGCCCAGCCACCGGGACGCGGAGGAACGGCCGCCGACCACGAGGGGAGGAGGGGCTCCTGGCCGACCGCCTG
This sequence comes from Moxostoma hubbsi, assembly GCA_032164185.1. NCBI lineage: Eukaryota > Metazoa > Chordata > Actinopteri > Cypriniformes > Catostomidae > Moxostoma > Moxostoma hubbsi. Next base: position 22,058,596 of record JAVLUX010000030.1, on the reverse strand, counting down.
GAGCGGTTAGGGCCGCTGCCAGGGGCGGGGGAGTCCCCTACTAGCCGCTGGAACGTGGCGGGGTTGGAGACTGCCGACCGCGTGCGGGGAGGGGCTCGCCGCCGACCGCCTGGAGCGGTTGAACCGCTGCCAGGGGCGGGGGGAGGCCCCTTCGACACCCCGGGAACGCGGCGGGGCGTTCTGTCCACCAGGGGCTGAGGACTGCCTCCGATCTGCCCGGAGAGGCGCGGCTGTCGTCCTGTAGAGGGTGGAGAAGTGGCTGAGGAACGAGCTACGGCGTATCAGAGAACCAGCGAGTAAGTTTTTTTTTTTTTTTTTTTTTTTTTCCTTTAATCTCTCTCTCCTCTCTCTCTCGCTACCGCTCTGCGTTGGCCTTTTCCCTCTTTTTTAAATTCTGGTGTTCGTGGGAGGGGAGGTGCCGCCCAGTGCAGGAACCTCCCCCCCTATTTTTAATTGTTGTTTCCCTCTCTCTTTTTTAAATTATGGTGTTTGTGGGAGGGGAGGTACTGCCCAGTGCAGGAACCCTCCCCCCCATTTTTAATTGTTGTTTTTTTGTTTCCCTCCCCTTGCCCCCTCCCTCGTCCAGGTTGATGGGGATGACCTGCCGGCAGACCGCGCGGGAGGCGCCCCCCCGGGATGTACGTCAGGCCGGGGGTCCCCAGCCTGAAAGAACGGGGGAGGAATGTGGCACGGTGGAGGGCGGGACCGGCGCGTGATTACGCACGCCCGGTCCCGTATTAGGCTGATTAAGCCGTCAAGAGGGATAAAGGCCACTCGCAGACGGCGATTGAGAGAGAGAGCTCAATTTATATGTTAAGCCGGTTTCTCGCCTCTTCCTTGCCCATGAATATGATCTGTGTTACAGTGATCAAACTGTCTTTTACACAGCACCATCATTTGCACACTGTTATAACAAACATTGAAACTGAATGTCATGGAAGTAGAACACTCTGGATAACACATCACCATTCTAAAGTAATGCCAGCAAAGCATACATCTAGAAACCCATACACACAAACACACACAAAATAAACCCACAAGCACAGACATTTAATATAGTAAACAATTACAATGTAAAAGGTTTTTAAGTGTGGCACCAGCCTGACAAATCCTGCAGCATTGCTCTGACACGTTCCAACACCATTCATTATCTTCAGCCTCGTCACACATAATTCAAAGGCCCTTTGAAACTTCAAGCTGGTTGAGAAAGTGTTCTCTTTTAGCCCTATTCTGTCACAACAGAGAGCAATCCAAGTTACCAGACAAAGCACACTGAGTTGGTTTGACATCTCTCGCAATTCATCAAAAATAACAAAGGCCATTTTCAGTACCTGCAATGCACAAAAATGGCACACAGTCTCCCAATACAAATAAAATATGATGATAAAGTAATCAGTGCATTAAAAGGTCTAAGAAAACACATCCTCTGTAGCATTCTACTGGGTGCCTGATGTCTATACTGAGACTAGGAAGGTGAAAAATAACTTGTCTGTCAATGGCATTCCCTAGACTCAGTTTTTGTATTTTCTGTTTTCTTCTGTCAGCACTGTGACTGCTCCAGTAGTTTACATCAGATTGCTTTAAAATTGTGATGAAACAAGCTGTTTTTTAAGCTGCTTTCATGTCTGCCTTGAGAAGGACCTTTTGTGAATTGGGCAATGAAATAATGTGTTGTTGGCTGCGTGTTGAAAGTAATAGTGATTGCTGAGTCTCTCAAGTAACTGAGTGTATCTGAATCATTGCATTCTGATGGAAGTAAAGCAAGCACAAGATTCTTCCCAAGGCTCTTTGAAAATCTAATTGTAAACATTATGTAAACTGTGTGTATCCTAGGCCACGTCCACACTAATATGTTTTCATTTGAAAACTAATCTTTTTCTCTTCCATCCACACTGAGATGGCATTTTTGTCAGCGAAAACTGAGCTTTTTGAAAATGCTCTCTCATTGGATACATTTGAAAATGCCGTCTTCACACTGTAGTGTGAACTAGTAAAATGGACATATCTAAAGACAATAACGTCTTTGTTGACATGTGATGCAGTCATGTGATCCAATCAACTAGAGCATTCAAGATGGAGGGTCGTGTTATAGTAGCACTGTTCACATTGCATTCCTTCAAAGGCGATGAGAAGTTTACTTGGAAATAGTGTCTAGCAACAGAACACAAGGACAATTGCGTTTTAGTTTTTTTGCATGAGCAATAAGGGAATTTATGCATTTTCATATGTTTCAGTGTAGACAAGCAACATTTAGAAAATGTTTGGAAACAGCAGTGTGGAAGGAGTGCACTTTGAAAATAAAAACTCTGTTGTATCTGTATTAATGTAGATGTAGTCCTAATTGCTTGATCATTGCATGATCACAGCATTGTTTTAATACACAGAGGTGTGAAACAAGGATGTCTGTAATTCCTGGAGAAAGCTTTAAACAGTATTAGAATTCTTATTCTTCTCGATGGCGCATATTCGCCCTCATGTTGTTCCAGAGCTGTATCACTTTCTGGGGATACATTTTGAAGAATTCCATTTAATTCCATTTCATTTAAAGAAAATTTATGGTGAATGGTGAATATTTGTCCAAAACATTCTGCCTAACATTTCCTTTTGTGTTTTACAGAAGACAGAAATGTCATATGGTTTTGGAGCAACATTAGGGTAAGAAAATTATGACATAATTTTCCTTTTTGAGTGAAATACCCTTTAAAGATATAATGAAATATTTAGGATTTAAATTATTCTTGCAAAAAAATACAAATACAAAGAACTTTACATCAGAATAAAAATCTTTTGAATGACCACTTTTGATACTTTCAATGATCACCAATGGAGAATAATTATTCCAGATGGTGTAGTTAGGACATCTACCAGCAGAAGCTAACAGGCTAAACCTTGCAAACCAGCCAAACTTTGACCTGTTGGTTTGAAACTTATTTTATTTGCTTGTTATTATGAATTTATTCTACGAAGAACTAAACCTTTTTGAATTATAAGCCGTTGTGACACAGCCGAGGTTTACCATGTAGCACAAGTATGGATACATCTCATATCTCTCAGCTATAAATCAACAATGGCAGCCAAAAGTTTGGAATAATGTACAGATTTTGTACTTATGGAAAGAAATTGGTATTTTTATTCACCAAAGTGGTATTCAATTGATCACAATGTATAGACAGGATATTAATAACACGAAAAATTACTTTTACAATTTGAAGAAAATATTCAGAACTTCTTAAACTACTTCAAATAGTTATCATAAAAAAATCCTCCACGTGCAGCAATGACAGCTTTGCAGATCCTTGATATTCTAGCTGTCTGTTTGTCCAGATACTCAGGTGACATTTCACCCCACACACCTAGCAAATGACATAGATATGGCTGTCTTGTCGGGCACTTCTTACACATCTTACAGTTTAGCTGATCCCACAAAAGCTCAATGGGTTAAGATCCATAACACTCTGTAACACGGGGTTAAGATGGGCAAGGAGGAGGTGAGAACCGGCTTGTCAACATAAATAATATTTTAATAAAGAACTTAAACAAAAAGCACAAACGCACAACGGACATGTCCGTGATTGATCTCTCTCTCTCTCGAACCGTCATCACCGGCCGCCTTTATCCCTTCAGGCCGATTGGGGACCGGGCGTGCGACATTCCAGCCCGGCCCCGCCCCCCTCCACTCCACACACTCTTTTCCAGTTATCTGTTGTCCAATGTCTGTGTTTATTTGCCCACTTTAACCTTTTCTCTTTGTTTTTCTGTTTCAAAAGTGTCTTTACAATTCTTCCCATAAGGCCTGCATCCCTGAGTCTTCTCTTTACAGTTACATGAAACTGGTGTTGAGCGGGTAGAATTCAATGAAGCTGTAAGCGAAGGACATGTGAGGCGTCTATTTCTCAAACTAGAGACTCTGATGTACTCATCCTCATGTTTAGTTGTACATCTGGCCTTCCACATCTATTTCTGTATTTGTTAGAGCCAGTTATCCATTGTCTTTGAAGACTGTAGTGTACACTTTGTATGAAATCTTCAGTTTTTTTTTTTGGCAATTCAAATTTCAATTTGACTGATGAGTTTCTAGAGAAAGCGGTTTCTTTTTTGCCATTTATGACCTAATATTGACCTTAAGACATTCCAGTCTGTTGCATACTGTGGCAACTCAAAAACAAACACAAAGACAATGTTAAACTTCATTTAACAAACCAAATAGCTTTCAACTGTGTTTGATATAATGTCAAGTGATTTTCTAGCACCAAATTAGCAATTTAGCATGATTACTCAAGGATAAGGTGTTTGAGTGATGGCTGCTGGAAATGGAGCATGTGTAGATTTGATCAAATCTAACAGTTTTTTTCAAATAGTGATGGTGCTGTTTTTTACATCAGTAATGTCCTGACTATACTCTGTGATCAGTTGAATGCCACTTTGGTGAATTAAAGTACCAATTTCCCTCCGAAACAGCAAAATCTGTACATTATTCCAAACTTTTTGCCTCCAGTTTATATGTATCACAGCTCTCAAGACTGCCTTGTTCTCTGTCTTCATCCATGATTTAGAGTCACATACACCACTGACAATCACTCTGTTCTCTAACTGTCACTATCCCTTGTGTCTTCATGAGATATCTAAAAGTTCACTTGTGTGCTACATCTGAGGCTAAATGGCCATCTGGCACAGAACAGCAGTGATGGCCCCTTCAGTCATGTTCACCCATCCTTTCTTCCATTTTGCACAGCACAGTGGAAAGGTCACTATCACATCTCCATAATGACCAGAGACAAAGAACAAGAAGGGCAGACCAATGCAAGGACACCTGCTATCAGTGGAAGCTTATCGACCAGCAGCCAAGAGCAGCCAGTGATGCACTCAGGCAGGCATCACCTATTCTCTCCCAGTGGAGAAACGGAGAGAGCATAAGAGAGAAAGAGAGAGATACAGCACTACTCTGCCAATGTATTGATTGCCTTCCCTTTACTTTGTGGAAAGAAAATTAACAAACCAGTGTGAAGAGTCAAAGTATAATGTCATGGTATAAAGTGACAAATGGTGTTAAGCAGAAATGTGCGATTTGGACATTTTCATTTCTATTATTTTGTTACTTATTCACCAATTTAAACTTTTGTCATCGGATCACCATTTCGCTTTTGAAATAATCCCTTTGAATGAAAACAGTACAAATCACAAAACTACAAATATTGCTGTAGTAATATTCAGTCATTTCCAATGTGGATTACAGATTTGATGTGTTTGGTGTTATAGAAAAACACTTATTAGACTCGATTGTAACACAACACAATATGTTTCTGTTCATTAACATTAGTTAATGCATTACATATCATGAACAAACAATGAACAATAAAATGATTTGATTTTGTGTACAGTCTGCATAACAGGCTACAAGAAATACACAATAAAAGAACAAATAACGAAACAGAATATTCTAACAGGAAAATTTTCATAGAGGTTGATATTTTACATCTTCTAATAAAGCCCACTTGTGTCACTCAGTTGTCACAGAACATACATTATTTACAAAACTCAGAAAACCTCAGAAGTTCAGTTGTCTGTCTAAGAACATACGCCTAAAGTTTGTTATTTCATCAGAAAAGGGGGAAAGTTTTTCTTTACAAAAATAAGGTTTTCAGAGCTTATCTTGGCTAAATCTGTTGGATAATTACCGAAAAGTTACAAAAATTCTTGGTTACTGCTTGTAAATTATTTGTTTTAGACCCCGTTTACACTGGGTATTAAGATACATTTTTGGTGATCTCCTCACTTGTGGTCAGCGCTAAATACAGGTCTAAACGGGGTCTTAAATGTCTTGTGATCAAATAATAAAAACCACATACAAATGTGGTCAAAAACGCATGTGATCGCATCACATTTGAGGTGTAAATTCTAATTCGCCCTGTATGCATCCCGGCAGCAGCGAAGCGCCACCGCACACCCATCAATCTACCGCTGCACTAAAACAAGAATTTAAACTTTGCTGGTTACGAGCAGTTTAAAAGGAAATAACTGTTCAACAGGAAAATTTTAATAACTGGATATACTGTATACACAAGCATGAAAACTTCACAGATCTTCTTCAGTGTGTCTGAAATCAACATGCATGGACACTTATGAGAAGCACAAACATCTGCAGCTCAGGTTAATACAGGTATTCCACTAAAACAAAATTACAATTCTGCTTGAAATGTTACTTTTGTGCTTGCATTAAATTTCATATGCATCTGGGAGAAACTGCACCATCACTGACACAGTGATTGATGTATGTTGTCATGAAAAAGAGTCTCTCCCCTCCAAATCCAAACACAAGTGGTCACAGGAGACGCATTTTGCCAACAAGGTGTAAACAGCGATGTGTCTCACCTGACCACATGTGATCGGATCACCTGAGTCACATCTTAATACCAATTGTAAACTTCAAAGTGTATGCATGTAGGACAGCGCCTCGACTGGTTGAATGATAATGTCTTCTACAAACTAAATTTTACAGACGCAAATGTTCAAATGCTTTAATTTTTCCAGATTTCATTCATGGTACAGTATATTAGAAACATTTTTATAGTTTGTGGACTTTTTAAAAACAATAAATATAACTAATAAATTATTAATCAAATGTTAACTATCTACCTTTTTTATACTACAGGCAATTGCTGACATGTTAACAAGTCGCTTTGGATAAAAGTGTCTGCTTACTCATTGTAGAAATGTAAATATAAATAATTATTCAATAAATATCTTTTTTTTTATACATGTGTGCATTAAGGACGAAAATGGTAAATATTTGAGTTAGTGACTCTCACCAGTTCCAGTCTTTGTGAGCCCTCCTAAAAACAAACAGCTTAAAAGGTGGTATGCGGGTCTTAGCTGGTTTATGGTCTCTCAGCCTTGTTAAACTGGTTTTCAGCTGGTCAGCCAGCAGGTTTTCCAGCCTGACCAGATGACAAGTGTCCAAAAACCTTCTAAAGACAGCTAAACAGACCAGTCAAACAGCTTGACCAGTTTAGGAGACAAGCTAATCACATTTTATTCTCACCAAACACACTTTTTTGCATTTATCCACATTGTTTCTCATTTGTTTTCCTAAGTACACATGTGCTAGATGGATGAACACATCTCGAGACACCTGCTTTCTGTTCTATTTGTTGTGCTGCTTATTGTTTTTTAACGCAAGAATGTGTTCTGTCTGAACAGCCCACTAAACTTTTTTATTTTAGCAATAGGGCAGACACTTCACAGGCATTTAAACATCATTATGAAGCTAGTAACATTATAGTCATCAATGCCAAACTAGAGTAGACACATTTAGCAGACTAAAATTGCAACTGATGTAACAAAGGAACCAGAATATAAAATATCAGCATCAGACATCATTTTGAGGTACAAGCCCTCAATATGTCACATTATGTCACACAGCTGCCTTGATGAGATCATGGTGAAAATTTGATGTGCAACCTAAATAGGAATAAACAAACTGTCAAGGAGTTGAAGAGTCTGGCTGAGCTCACTGACCTGATAAAAACGCAAACCATAGCTGTCCTCACAGCACTAATCAAAACCAATGTTCAAGCCAAATCTACGCCCTTGCACTTGCGCACACCTCTGTCAATGAGCATCTTTAGCATACAATACAAATAACTCTTTCTGAGAAAGCTTGAAGGGAAAAGAGAATAGAGTCTGACTCGGTGCGGCTGAATGTAAGTATGGATGGGGTAACAGACGGAAAACGGGATTTGCTCTGGTGGTGCATAATTTAAAAAATAAGCCCTCTAGAGGTGGCCATGAGGGCCTAAGAGGGGTTTGTGGAGTCAATCCAGCAACTTTCGAATGTAGAAACTGGATGATCAGTACAGCATGTATATTGCACAGATCCCGTCAAAGAAAAAAGTTAAGAAAAAAGTATAACCAAAAGGAGTCTTGTCTCCTTCTGGTTTATTGTCTAATTTATGTGTTTCATCAATATGATATATCTGTTTCATCATTCACTTAGATCAATCACCAATTGAATATTTCAAAAATTCAAGAATTTGAACATTCTTTTTACATTCTTTAAAGTTCAAGTTCATTTAAACAGACAATCCAACTCTTGCTAGGACATAAAATAAATACTTGCTCTCTCTTTGTGAGCTGCCTAACCTGTCTCCTTAAAGGGATAGTATGCCATAATAAATAAATAAATAATATTGTCAATTTATTCATCCTCATATCAAACCCATATGACTGTCTTTCTTCTGTTGATGCTAGGCATAAAAACAATCTCAGTCACCATTCACTTTAATTGTATAGAAAATGATGCCTGTGAATGGTGGAAATTGAATGGTGCCTGAGACTGTCAATCAATAATATTGTGACTGTTTGTGTTCCATGTCAAAGTCATATGGTTTGGGAACAACATGGAGTAAATATTGACAGATCTTTCATTCTTTGGTCAAACTATGCCTTTAATAATGAAGATGCCCTATTTACACCCCCTGACCAGTCAAAGGATGAGCATAAAAACAAACCAAACATCAATGATTAATGGCCCACTTTCTTTCTAATTAGAAGCATCCACACAAAAAAACTTCATCCCAATTCAATCAGCTATTGTGTCTCCTTATACACCCAAGAGAATTTTGTTCATGTTGACCCTTCCTGAAACACAGGTCTTCAGTCTTCCTGTTTAATAACAGCCTTTTGTTTGGACGCAGAAAACATTCACCCTTGAGCAACAGATTAGCAATGCTGGCTCATTGTGAGGCTGTACAAAGCCAGAGCAATTAAGGCTCTTCTTACCCTTAACAAGCTTTAATCCAGACATGCTTTCATTTCATTTCAAATATCTTTGCCAGTGCCAGCAAGACTGAGAGATACTCCCCTGTGCTTTATATACACTGCCAATTGGGAGCCACTGCTCTCGGTGCCTAATCCTTGTCATCTGCGCGCTCAGGAATTTATTGCATTGCATTAAACCGAGGAATCTGATGTCTAATAAAGTTTTTCCACATGTAACTGCCATAATAATTACAGTACTTGCTTTACAGCCAATGGTCTGGACTTTGTTGACATGGTATGCTACCATTTTAATTAACAAATGAAACCTCTTTAATTGTAATTATCATAACTGTTTATCTTAGAAAACATTAAATTAAATGGACAACAAATTGAGACTATTGTTTCAAGATGTGTGTAATTTTTTTAAATTTTTTTATATTTGTCTCTGTTATGCTATCAAAATACATTCATCTGCTAGTTTGTGCAGTCCATTCCAGGCCAACAAAGCAACACTGGTTCAACTAATGGCGTGAGTGTGGGGCAGTATTGTTCATATAACCAATGGAAGATGGGGGACTTTTTCTTGAATCCATTTGATGACGCTAGTGGTGCAGACATTACACACTACCTCCTGCTCTACGGTCTCCTGTGACTCAGATTTTTATCCTGAGAAAAAGACCTCTTTTAGAGTCATATTTATGCAAGTACAAATTAACTGAGCAATGTTATCCACACAACATGATCACACGGGAATTCAGATGTAGGTTCTGAATGTTCCAGTATCCTGTCCAAGTTACTGACAAGCGGCATCTCCCTTCAAACATTTTTGCATCGGTTCAAATGTGTTTACCTTCCCCTGTGGGGCAACTGGAAGCACATTGTGTCAGTTGCGTGGGAGATCCAGGTTCTTTTCCCACATTGAAACAGAATGCAATCATTTTTTCAGTGCCTCTGACACATAAAAGATGCACCCCATGTGAGAGAAAATAGAAAGCTCCCACAGGAGGCGTTCGTAACGATTCATCTGATGAACTTGAGCATGAACAGCAGGTAAAAGTCAAAGTGCGAACTGTCAATTAATGCAAGTTGGGCTCAGTGACTTGAATTAATTTAAATTAGAAGCCAGAATTGCAGCCTACCTTGTTGTTTTTGTAACCTGATGTAATAAACATTAAGCCTTACATTTTGTTTTCTACAAAAAAATATTCAAGGCTAATAACAAAAGATCTGGGGCTTCAGCCTTATCAGCCAGGGTCTAGCTACACCACTGATTACATGTACATACAGTATTAGTTTTATACATTTTAGGCAATAGTTTTAAAATGCCAGCAGGTGTCAAAGATTCTGAATTGGGTTTAAACAGCATTCACTATATTTCTGCACAAAAGGTTTCCACAAAACACTAGCAGCATATCAATGGAGTGTTGGAACACTTTGCCATTGAAAACAGGCTAATCAGCCTCTTCAGGCAATACACAGGAGGAGACATTGAATGGCATTAGACTCTAATTTCCAGCCGTCATTATCTCATTACTCTGAGAAGGCAAAACAGAAAAACAAGACCCAATTTCTCTTCAAACCAGGGATAGGAATGCAGACCGCAACACTGTCTACACTCGAATAGTTCTGCAATTTCCTTGGATTTTGTATCCAAATATGTTAAACTTGTCAAGAATGAAAAAATATAAATAGAAAATAAAATATAAAATATATATTTTATTACTTTCTCCTATCCCATTCTAATATGCAGTGGCAATTATAGGGTAAGCTAACTGTATGCTGATTTCCCAAAAATTGTAAACTGTGTGGCTCTCTTGCACTTTTAGCTCCACCAATGGTGATAGTTTGTGGCAGGATTATCTGTTTGATTGGCCAATGGCAGGCAGGAGAGCATTTGGGAAACCATGAAAAGTTATTGTTTTTTCAATTCCATCTGGTGAAGCAAGCGGTGCAAAAATTTCACTTTATTTCCTGCTACATGCGTTTAAAAAAACACTGATACACAGCATCTATAACATGATGAGTAATGAGAATGTCTTCTCTGCATTCTTTCTTTTTCAAAGGGCATTGGATTTTGCCAGGTGGCTAGTCTGTGCCACCTGACGCCATGTTGTCTCAGTCAGCACACTCATTTCGCTTCAATAACAGCTGCTAAAACTGCATTTTACACTTGGTGCCTCTAGGTGCCACAAGCATGGCTCATCGGGGACTGACAAATAACTGCATCCTAATGGTTCCAATGTGCTCATCTCACACAACTTTTTGTTAATGCCAGAAAACCATCTCCTAAATGCACATTAGCATGATGCAATCCATCGTCACTGCTACCCTTCAGGCCTGCCAAAGATCCATCCCCATGGAATAGCTTTAACTACTGCCGCTAATATTGATGTCCTTCTAAAAATCATCTTCAAGCTGGGTGCCGAGGAGATGACAAACAATAAATGCTACAATAGAAAAGGATGGTTCTTTAAGGGATAGTTCAGCCAAAAATGAAAATTTTTTCATCATTTACTCACATCATGTTGTTTCAAACCAGTATGACTTAGCATCATATACATAAATAGTTTTGTGCCTTGTATTTCATGTGTTTTAAAGCTGAATGATAGCTTTGTGTGAGAAACAGACTAAAATGTAGTCATTTTCCATTGAAAATCTTTCTTGACATCCCTTGTCACCATTCATTCGGCTATAGATATCTCCTTTTATGTTTCACAGAAGAAAGATAGCAGATTTGAAATGACATGAAGATGAGTAAATGATGTCAGAATTTTCCTTTTTGGGTGAACTATTCTTTTAATTCTATGGCTAGCCCACTAATTCAAGCTTATCTATAATGATGTTCTAACAGAACATCCCTAGCTTCAAAAGGACTTCCAGCACATTCACAAACACAGGAAAAAAGCACAGTTTTATATGAGTTACATATATATATCAGACTCTATAATCATGGGCAGATCCACTTCCTCTTCTCCGTTTCTTTCACAGTCCAGTGGCCAGGTCACAGAGATCAGCCATCTACTTCATATGGGTATCTTTCTCTCTTATGCTTCATTCATTGGCTCTGTAAAAGTTAATGAGTTTATTCGGAGAGGGCTGCCAAAACAGCATTTATGTTTTAATCAGGATTAACAGTGGCATGGGCTCCTGCACTGATTTTTTATTAATCGCTCTCTTTACACTTCATTACTCTCTCCCTGGCTTCCTCTCAGAAACTCATTCCACCACCCAAACTCAAAACAGAGATATTTGTTAGAGGGCTCGTGAGGATACAGGGCTTTGCACTTATAAGTCCATTTAAAACAATCTCTCATCTGGGATGATGGTTTCCCATGTGCAATATCACACATCTCAGAAACGAAGCCCTATTTGACTATATTAGGGCCATGAGGCAAAAATTAAAAGTAAATTATCTGAGCTTAATATAGAGATAACCAATAGAAGTCAGGGGAAGTGTTTAGAAAACATGTTTAAGGGGCATGGGTAGCTCAGCGAGTACTGATGCTGACTACCATCCCTGGAGTCACGAGTACGAATCCAGGGCGTGCTGAGTGACTCCAGCCAGGTCTCCTAAGCAATCAAATTGGTCCGGTTGCTAGGGAGGATAGGGTCGCATGGGGTAACCTCCTCATGGTCACTATAATGTGTGGTTCTCGCTCTCGGTGGGGCACGTGGTGAGTTGTGCTTGGATGCTGCAGAGAATAGTGTGGGCCTCCACATGCACTATGTCTCTGCTGTAATGCGCTCAAAAAGCCATGTGATAAGATGTGGGGATTGACGGTCTCAGACACAGAGGCAACTGGGATCCATCCTCCACTACCCTGATTGAGGAGAGTCACTATGCCACCACGAAGACTTAGAGGCATTCCAAATTGGGGAGAAAAGAAAAAGAACTGTCATAATGGAAATTGTAAGGAATTGAAAGATTCTGGTTCAGATTTCTCTTAACAATTCTGGTTGCTTAACGGTTTCATCAAATTATACTTTTAGTACTTTTGAGAAACAAATACATGTAAGAAATACAATTCTTATTGTATTTACTGCCCTTAACAGTCTCTTATCAAATAATCATTTCAAATTGTAACAGAGCTAATTCTTGCAAATGACATGTTGACAGACTTTTCAATTAAAAAAAATATTTATTCATTTATTTTGATAAAATACATAATGTGCATCTTTAACTACACATCATCGCATCGGCAGGAAATTGTATGTTCAAGATTCATTAATGGAACTGAAAGTTGTGTGGTTCAGGTGGTAGAGCGGGTTGGCCACTAATCACAGGGTTGGTGGTTCGATTCCTGACCCACAAAACTCCAAATGCCGAAGTGTCCTTGGGCAAGACAGTGAACCCCAAGTTGCTCCCAATGGCAGGCTAGCGCCTTACATGGCAGCTCTGCTGTCATTGGTGTGTGTGTGAATGTGTGAGTGAGTCAAAGTGTAAAGTGCTTTGAAAACCACTAAGGTTAAAAAAGTGCTATATAAGTGCAGACCATTTACCATAATTGGTTCTGAATAAGATTTGGTTCTCAGTTCCCAACCCATGTCAATTATTTATGGAATTCCATTTGGTAAAGCAAGTGCCACACAAATTACACACTACCCCTTTAACTGCTTTTGGATATAATAAAAGTAAGTGTGCAATTTCTGTGCCACGGAATTGGAAAACAGGATTCCTGAACACTCCTATCGGTCGTGCAAATGGATGTACCTCATTGTACACTGTAATGAAATTGTCAAGTAACCTAAAAAAAAACATCAATGGCTGACATGTACAGTTGTTAACATGTGATTCTTACCTTAATATTGCTCTTTATTTCTGCTCCTATTCTTTGTGCCATTTCTTCACTCATTTTGTCCACATATGATAAGGATCCAATAATAATATAATCACATAGCACTAGTGCTCAACATATGGGTACACAGTCATCACAAGAGGGTGCACTTCTGACAAAAAAAAAATAAAACTCTCGGGCGGCGACTCTCTGTCATTATGTGCCATAGGTAACCTCCTATGTCGCCTATGCCAAGGGCCGGCCAGATGTACCCCATCTAATTGCCAGATCAGGAAATGGAGCAAAATGTCTGAATTTCAGCTAACTCCATTCCTTTCAATTGTCACGTTGACATAAAACAAAAAGCGTTATTAATAGTAATCTGCAAGATTCATAACATGTACTGTATATTCAGAGCACCATAAGTATATGTGTGGGTTGCCTGATTTAGTTTTTTCTGATATCAATTATCTAACCTCACCTCTATGGCACAAACCAGCTTTCAATCAACAGGGCCCAAATAAAAACGAGTCTGCCCCTTCTTGAAAGCTCATTACTTATGACAGCATATGCCCAGGCACTTTAATGCTGATAAACACGTTAGCACACTCTGCTAGCGCTGCTGAAATTTAGCCAAGCAGATGGCAGATGGAAAGTGCCAGTGAAGGAGTGGGATGCTGGAGGTAACGGCATCACAATGCTGCTGCCTGTCAAACTTACTACACACATCACATATCATACTGCACAAGCTCTGTAACTCTTCACCACACAGTGACGCCATCGTAAACACACAACGGCACAGTGCTAAGAGACAGAAATATGCACACTGTCAATTTGAAAGGGAAATTACCCTGATGGTTTTTCAAAGTTATTGTAATGGTTTGATTTAAGAGTATTCATGTTAAACGGCTGCATTTTGCCTCAACGCTTTCATGTTTCCTGAAAGAGCAGTTTTGTGGAAAATAATGTTTGAGCTAATGTGCTGTGAAAAGACTCTAGTACCATCAAAATCCCATCATTGTCATGGCACACATAGCATGTGTTTTGTTTACCAAAATGTTTTCTGCTTTTACAGAAGCTTGCAGCATGATGCAAGCTTGCTAAAAATAAAACTTCAAATGCTGAAAGAGGGGTATTTGGACACCAGAAAAAACATTATGTCTTCAGTATTTGGGTGTTGTGAGAACAGCCTGAAAAGCAGGTCTTGTGTATGGCTCATGTGAACTCTGGTACGGTTGGTTGATGTGATGACAATCTGTCACAAATTGTGGAAGTGAAACACTATTCCAGTGGTCCAGTGCGAGAGATTTTGGGGCCAGGTGATGAAATTGTCACTTGTCCAATCATCTTATGCTTGTTGATCGTAATTGTGTTTTTATGCCATACAAATGTTGTGTGATGAATTGACTGCTGTTGTGAATTTTGCTGATTTAAATATATCACTAGGGCAGCGTTATCTAGCTGGTTGACACATTGTATAGTAAAGTCTCTGCAATCACAGCTTCAACATGTCAATTCCATCATTCCCATTAAGATCATTTCTGTTAAGAATTGTGGAATAATTTGGGTACTTTAGTTTAGTTTATATAGGCAACTTTTGACTGAGGAAAAAACAAAATGGCACATGAGTAAGATGGAATTTTTTTATTTTTTTTTTATTTTGTAAACTCCATCAGAATTTTCAGAATAGTGTTAAAACAAATGTTTACAGAACATATTTTATCACTTAACTCTTTAATTTAACCCTTTAATTAATCCATAATTAACCAACTTAACCCTTTAATTAAAGAGTTGTTGGATGGGTCAACCATGTTCCATCCAGGGGCCAGATATGGAGGTTCCAGAGGTCTGGGCACGGGTGCCAAATCGTGCCCTATCCCTGAGAAAGGAGGTCCTTTCTCAGGGGAATTCACCAGGGACGGGCCTTCACAAGGAGCATGAGCTCTGAGAACCAAGTCTGGGTGGGCCAGTATGGTGCCACCAACACGACTTGTTCTTCGTCCTCTCTGAATTGCACAGAGTGTGTGACCCAGAGAATGAGGAAACCGCTCTTTTTTTGAAAATGAAAGCATGCTTTCAGAATAGTGTTAAAACAAATGTTTACAGAACATATTTTATCACTTAACTCTTTAAGTTTACCCTTTAAATAACCCTTAATTAACCCACTTAACCCTTTAATTAAAGAGTAGCATGCTTTTTAGTGTGTCTGATGCAGTTGACAAAAATTACAATAATATATACTGTATATATATATATATATATATATATATATATATATATATATATATATAAAATTAATAAATGTAATTTAAGATAAAAGCAATTTCATAAAAACATGTTCCCTTACATGGTTTGTTAGATGTGACCTTTGTCTACAAATTCATCCATTTCAAATTAATTTTAATTTATTAATTTAAAACATGTTTTGTCCTTTATCTCAAGAATCAGCAATGTATGAATTCATAGTTTTGGAGTTATAATTATAAAATTTCCCTTTGTTACTGCATATTAAAAAACGAATAATTGAAATCTATTGTTAAATTTAATATCTAAAAGAAAAAAGAAAACAAATTTGAAAAATGGTAATGGGGCTAGTGAAGATGTTTTCTTGGCAAGAAAAAATCTGTACTGTCCTGACAGGGCCATCCTTATCCAAAAAGATCCCTATTGTTAAGCCCTGCTATTGGTGACATATAACTTCACTTTGCATGTTCACTGTTACAGATATGTATATGTTATCATGCATTTCTTATAACTGCTTGCCTCCAAATAAATTGGCTTTGGAAAGCAGCTTGTATTATTTTAATCTTTTGCAATGCACTCACAGCAGAAAAACATAGAAAGTGCTGTTCCGTACTTGTAAAGTTTTGGTGGTAAATCCAAAGGGACAAAAACATGAATAAAACAGTGAAGTTGACAACTTTGTGAGTCATTGTGACATGCTGCCTAGCCACATTGGTAAAGGGATGTCAATTGTTTTCAAGATGGTACTCACATTTGTGATGCAAACGTACCCCATTTTGGACAAAAAAATACAACATGAAGAGACCAGCAGTGTGAGGGTGAGGGGAAATAATCTAACTCAGGCTCGAAACATGCAAACATGCAAGTGTGAAAACAGCCTAAGACAATGGTGGTTGACACAGTACTGCTCAATAGACACAACAATTAAGGCTGAAACATTTAAGAGCTAACTATTCTGAGGATTTTCAAGACAGAAGAGACATTTTGCATAATCCTGAATGAGAAGATCAAGGGAACTCTAAAATTACACTATGTATCCTCATAATTACATTACATTATATTAGTTTTTAATGGCTGTGAAACATTCAAGCTATATTCAAGAGTAGGTGAAAAAAGCATTAATCATTAACAGCGGTTAACAGCTTTTTCTCCGAAAGTTGAAGAGATGTCAAGCTGCTACAATGGGGCAGAAATAAGAACGTGTCTCTGGGTGAGCACACAGTCTGAAAACAAAGGTACATTTTCAAGTATGATCACAGATCCCTTGACAGCTTTTCAAAAACTTGTGTCGAACAGCCAACAAAACTGAATTTCAATATGGAATTTGGAATGAGTTCTCTCATATGCATTCTAACAAAGGAAGATTTTTCTCAAGGCACAAAGCTCTGAAGATTTCTCACTGCTTCAAATCTCTCGGAGATCATCAGTTTCTCATGATGTGAAGTTCAGTGGTTTATATATGCCGGCTTGTGTTATAGGAGTTATGACGTTAATGTGTGAAGATTACGGGAGATTAATATCAGCGGCTTTTAGGATTTTGGGTCACCTCAGAAGAAAACCCTTCTCAAAGGACTGGCCAGAAAAAATATTCTGTATATTGAAGTTGTGTGGTGATGATCATGATCCATTAGAGTTTTAGAAACAATGACACAGTCTTACTGATTTCGTACATCTCATTAAAGAGTTGTTTTTTATTTAAAATGTAAAAAATATTCACAATCTATTTTAATTAAATTTTATATTTTTTTACTTTACTTGAGCAAAACAGGGATTTTAAATGTGAAACAAATGTAGGATGTATGAAGGTACCTTCTAAGAAAACTGGTTTCAGACAGACTTTATTGGCACCACAACTTCATGCCTCATGATCTAGAGACATGAAGGTATGTTTTAGAGATAAACAAGCAAATATTTTGCAACAACAATGCTTATTTATTGGCAAAAATTGTATCATAAGTTGAAAAAAAAAAAAAAAAGGATATTTATGATTAAATTTAGTTCTTTCACTTTTCTGACTCAGTTTTCATTCTTTCCACCAACAGCCATCTTTGCTGCCTTCAAAACCCAACCAGATGAAGGTAATTTAGCAGGAGATAAACACTGTATTTGGACATGCCTTTTTACTTTGATTTGTCAATAAACTGTCAAAGAAAGTAGCACTTTACAACTTTCAGACAATATATGAGAGTATACAGGATATGAGTATATCTCAATATGGTGATAGGAGAAGAAGGGCTAAAAACTATGAGCAATTGGTGACATCAGCAAATAAGGAATGTCATTTCAGATGCAAAGCAAGTTATTACATTTTGATTACAAAGATTACAAAGTCAAAATAAATGATTCTTTGAAATGAAGTGCACTGCTGAATAAGGGGCGTTCACACCAAACTTGTTATTGCATCCGTGACAGTTTTTGCTCGTTTACTCGTTCGTTAAAAGTACTTGATCTTTTACAAATGCATCTCAAGACACCTGCATTTTGTTCCATTTGCTGCACTGCATCTTTTTTGTTTTTGTTTTTTAGTGCAAGAATACGCGCTAAACAGCTTCTTAGAAAATAAATAGGGTCTATTTTAATTTGAAGTTAAAGAAGCAAAGGCCTCCTCATTTATCCAAAATTGTATTTCAGAAACAGAGTAGCCATGGTGTCCCATCTAATCAGAAGCATCAGTCATGCTAAAAAAAATCTGACTCTATGTAGCACGTTAGAGATGATCTACTGTCTGTGACTGACTCAGTGGAAAAACAGTGGACTATGCAAGAATGTCAGCTTTAATTCCAGGTCACCTTATCACTGCTCAGCAGAGGGACCTCCCGTAATGACAGTGTCCCATCACCAGGTTTACATGCCTCAGTAAATGGACAGGGCTGGCAGGTTGTGGCAAGACCACTGGACTGAGTCCATGAAGAACTACATAAACTGAATAAAGAGAGCAAAAATGGCCTCTGCAGATCTAGAAAACTGGGTTCCTCAGGACTGGCTCTGGAGAAGATGTTTCCTGGGCAACAAACTGGATCCTGACAGGCCGAAATCCTATTAAATGAAGAAATATGGAGGCAGGAGAATGGAGATGCAGCAGTGCCTGGCAGCTTCACGGAAGATCAAGCAGCCATGGCTCCCTCTGATCGCCGGTCCCCACCCCACCCCATCTTGGCGGTTGATGAATTGTCTAAAGCAGTAATTCCATTTTGCCAAAATAAATGCCGTTGCTGTCACCATACACAAGATCATCAGCTCGGAGCAGCATTACATTGTATATGCATTCAGATTATTTGCAATTCATACTCTTTGCTGGGTCAAAATGCAAACATGTGCACAGAGTTATCGTTAAAGTTTTTGAAAAGGTGATTGGTATATGTAATTTTATCAACGTTAAAATACTTTGTCCTCTCCCAACTTAATGTAAGTAAGCCATTAGTTTGATTTCCCCAAAGAGTAGGGTTTTCATGATACAAAAATTCAGAACTCGGTACCAATACCAGTGAAATTTCATGATTCACGATACTAATTTCTGTAACAGAGTAAAAAAATAACACTTCAGGTAGTTAATTTCTTAATTAAGTAAACATTGTTTTAAGTACTTAAGAAATAATCCAAAACAAAATTTGGTAATATAATATGAAGAAAGAAGCAAATCACAAGCAAATTAACAAATAAAACAATAGAGCAAAGATCAAGGAAAACTTGGTCAAGTCGTTGGCCTGTAGGCCTATTTAATAACAATATCAAGTAATCAAGTAAACATTCAGAAATGTAAAAAAATATATAAACCTACTTATAATACTTTTGTAATCTTTACTGTGTGATTATAAGACATAATACATCAATACTTTTTAACCCTAGAACGCATCTGTAACTTCACCACCGTTAAATGCATATGTGGGCCCAAAATGACCTAGGTGAAATATAGATGCTTATTATAATTTTATAATATTTTTTATATTTTTTCAAAGAATATTAATGCTAATTACAGTTTTATTAGTGATTAATATAGAATTAAATTAAATAGTTGATATATCTTTTATTCATTCAGAAGAGTTTTAGATGCATTGAAAATGAAGTTCCTATCTGTCTCTCATTCGACCTTGTGTCGATGTAGTGACACTAGGGGTCGAAATTGGGAGCCCCAATCACCTCTGATATTTGAGAAAAGGCCAATGAGAATTGCGAGAGGAAATCGGATGCCACAACCCCGGACATACGGGTATAAATGGAGACGGCTTGCATCCACTCATTCAGATTTGTTCTTCGGAACCGATCGTTGTTGAATGCTGATCCCCTGGCATTCCATTCACCTCCATAAGTGTTCAAAAGTCTGTTGGATATACGGCGCATTTACAGTGGGTTCTCCTTTCTCGCACAGATAAGTGCAGAGAATGCCCCTAGGTGCTTCAGCAGCCACACTGCACACAGAGTAAGCACTGGTGGAAAGCATCTTTTTAAAGATCTCTTCCACTGACGGGCATGAACGCTTTCACATGTGTATAGGTCGAAGTCACGCTGAGACAGTGTTCGTGGATGGTTCATGTTCTCACTACGAGCTATTGGGCAGGCGATGACCCAGGGCTGTATCACGCCAAAGCATGTAATACACACGCTGGTCCACTTGCGGATGCGTGTCAGTGTCACGCTTTGCCTCCTCTAGGCGTGTACATGACACGCATGTGTGTAGTTAGAATACCAGCAGGGGGCAATCATTTCCTCAATGCCAACAACTCTCCACGCACCAAAGAGAAAGCGATATATTGCATTCTCCAATTCGATATTTCAGGATCGAACGCTGCTTTCTGTGATTAATTAATTAGCCAATTAATATCAATTTCCATTAACGTTATTGACCACAGTAACGTTAACAGCACCATAGATTAAACATCTCCACAGCCCACACACAAATATAACGTTAGGCTACAGCAACGTTAGGATTTCTTAATGACAGCACCACAATGAACAAATATGTCCTGACTGACCTGAACGACGCGGGAATTGGAGAATGCAATATATCGCTTTCTCTTTGGTGCGTGGAGAGTTGTTGGCATTGAGGAAATGATTGCCCCCTGCTGGTATTCTAACTACACACATGCGTGTCATGTACACGCCTAGAGGAGGCAAAGCGTGACACTGACACGCATCCGCTAGTGGACCAGCGTATGTATTACACGCTTTGGCGTGATACCGGGTTGGATGACCACTATGGTGGTCCAGGAGTGCAACTTGTGAATTAACCTTGCAGAGATGAGGGATGCCGACAATGTTCTTGACGCCCCATCTCTCAAGGTTGCCTGTTCGGCAACAATGTCAAGGAATTTGCCGAGCAGTTCCCAACACATCCGACCCAGGTGTGATTCTACCTACAGGCCGCCTAGATCTCGCACCCCGTCTGCTCGTCGCCAAGGGTGTCCACCTATTGCAGCAACACTGGCTTTGCCTCAGCATAGAGCCTCCTGCAGGAAGCTGACGCTCCCTGTCCTTCGGTCTTGCACTAAGAACTCCAGGAAGGCTTCGAAGTGTCCCTGAGACGTGCGATCCAGGGGTGAGGAGACCCATTGTAAACCAGGAGGTGGTACACAGACCACTCCATCCCCGGTGGAGGGCCAGGAGGAGAATCTTTTGTTCCTTTTTTTTATGAGTTTGCCGCATGCCCAAGGGGCACCGGCACTTTCATTTTCAAAAAAAAGAGCGGTTTCCTCATTCTCTGAGTCACACATTCTGTGCAATTCAGGGAGGATGAAGAACAAGTCGTGTTGGTGGCACCATAATAGCCCACCCAGACTTGGTTCTCGGAGCTCATGCTCCTCGTGACAGCCCCTCCCTGGCGAATTCCCCTGAGAAAGGACCTCCTTTTTCACAACGTCCCCATATAAAACTAATTCTAATAGAGCTAAAAAGTTGACTTCAGTACAACCATGTACAATGAAAGAAAATACTCTTGTAACATTGGAAGGTCTTACAACACACTACATTGACAGCAGAACATAACCTTTAACTGCTCAAGTAAGTGCTTGGAATTGATTCTCCACAAGTTTGCGCAGAAAAAAATCTATATCAGACTTCTGTGCACAGTTCGTCCTTCTGGGCGTATATAGTAGTGTGATAGCACAGGAGTCCTTAATTTCCAAGAAAAAGGATTTGTTGGCATTTCAACAATCAGTCCAGTGACATGACAACCAAAGAGACAACTAAATGACAACTAAAGAGAAAAAAATAATTATTTACAGAAATGGCTGTAGGATATACTGCTGAATCCTAAAAGGCTGGATGGAAGAAAATGAGCGCGAGACTTGCTGCTCTGTAAACAGTTGAATCAAGTTTCTTTATAGTTCCAAGAAACAGACATCAATATCTCATATAAGATCATGAATGTAAAAGGAAGAAAGCACAACAAAAAAAAACAAACAACAAAAACAACAGTGACCGTCCATATAACCACAAGATAAATATGCAGTTCAGTCTGAAGAAATAACAGTGTTCTTGACATTGTGCCAAATTTTTAATTATTTTTTTTTATTTCTGTAAAACAGAGTTGAACTACTGAGCATGAACAGTTGAAATCTCACAAATTTTTCTTTCAGCATCTCATTCAAGATCGCCACATTTTTAGACATCAAGTAAAGTACAGGTTGCAAAAGAAGAGGACTGTGACTGTTACACAATTAAACATGATTCTGTTTTTCACCATGCTTTACCTTTTGCTCTAATGTGCATATTTTTTGTACAATAGTTCAATAGTACAACAAATTCAATGCCATTTTATTTTAAACCATTTAAAAATCAAAGCACCCTGAAGAGGATATTTAACCACAGAAGTGTGACTCCAAGCACATGACAATAATACTTGCGTTCGCTCCCTCATGGAAATGTCAGCCAGCCTGGACAGAGCGGTTAAACGATCAGAGTTGAGTGTGAGATTTTATAGATCCATGTATTGTGCTAATTAGGTTCATCGAATTCTGTGCAATTTATTTGCGGCTGTTTTGAGTATTTCTTGAGGAAATTCCATTGCAATAAACATTCTTTGTTTATCCCGACTCCCGATGACAAAACCGATTAACCGTTCTTGAAACCTCGTGGTTAACCGAATGTTATAAACGGTAACCTTGCACATCACTAATCCAGAAAATAGAAAGAAAGAAAGAAAGAAAGAAAGAAAGAAAGAAAGAAAAAAAAAGAAATGGTAAACTTTTTAATCCAGTGTTTTGTTTTCCTTGTCACAGTTTTACTTTCTCTTGATTTCCCAAATGGATGTTTAATCAGTACAGTGTGAAGAAAGGATAATTGACCATGGGAATAATCCAATAAACACACAACAGCTCTTACCACTCAAATCACAATGTCTGAGGGTGCTTTTATGGAAGGCTGATGATTAGAAGTGAGAGAATAA
The DNA here is from genome assembly GCA_032164185.1 of Moxostoma hubbsi. Taxonomy (NCBI): domain Eukaryota; kingdom Metazoa; phylum Chordata; class Actinopteri; order Cypriniformes; family Catostomidae; genus Moxostoma; species Moxostoma hubbsi. Next base: position 22,035,439 of record JAVLUX010000030.1, on the reverse strand, counting down.
ATGCAGTATGAAATAAGAAAATATCCCATAAATGTGATTAAACTTTCTGCTCAAAGTTTGCCATGCAAGAGACTTACAGCTAAATGATAAACAGGACTGTAAGTGCATGGCCTTAGGCAAGTATTACTACTGCCATATATTTGGCAAGACCATGCCAGTTATCTGCATGGATTCAGTGCCATACCAGTGCAGAACACAACATTGCTCTACACATATCAGGAATAAAGGGTTGTTCACATTAAACACAATTTGTGCATCTCTCTGTGCTGTTTTACTATTATTTTCCTATGTAAACATATGCCAGACAGACTTTTTTACTGTTGTGTCATATCTCTCTGTTTTTTCAGCGCAGGGGTGGCATGTTTTTTTAGACACATTTCAAGTTAAAAAAGAACTTTATTATAAAAACACGCCTGAGACACCTACAATCTATTGTATGATGCTGCATCTAGATTTTTAACTGCAAGAATGCATTCAATGCAAACAGCCCCTAAGCATGGCTTTAAACTGACTAAGGAGGGGAAAATTGTAGAGCTTTGCAACTTATCACTTATTAAAAGTATTCTGGTTGAAGCACTTCATATCTTTACTCTTTAATCCCTTCTACCATCCTGAGATGAGGAGAAGCCATTGCAGTGACAGGGTCCCATCTATGTGGTGTTCAATCAGTGAGGTGTAATTATGTTGTGTTACAGGAAGCCATGCTTTATCTGGCAGACAGACATGCAGGACAAGTGACACCTGCAAGGAGAGAGGCCCCGTTTCCTTGACACATCTAGATAACCAAAAACAAGCCTGGAACTGATTCAGTCACAGATTCCCTCACAGCCAAACCTCTATCCTCCAGACATCTGCACACCCCTGGGTGGCAAGACACCTGCTGATGAGGGATCTCTCAGCTGAAAGAAACTTTTTCATACATGCTGTAGCCAGAAAATATCAAGCGTCATGTTATCTCACAGCTGGAAGTAAAGTGCACCACAGTGCATCTGATTCTGCCAATCTGTTAAAAGTGTCAAATACAGTATGCTTAATTTGTCTCCTGGCTCCTTGACAAAATGCCTATTCATCTCTATGGATTTTCTTTGGACTCACTGTTAATTTGACACAAATGAAACTCCAGGGACAATTACTCAAAAAAGCAAGTTGCAAAAGCAAAGACTGGTGACATTCACTAAAAGGCCTCGCATGTACTGTATGTAATCCAAATGTCATCAGAGCAGGATCGATGATTTAGTCTGCCCTTACCGCAGCATTTACAATCACTGGGAATCAGACTCAGGGAGTTAGACCCTTGAATTTAAAGGTGATGCTCCATAGTAGATTGTCTTCTCCATGGTTGCCACAATTTTTGACCAATGAATTTCCATGACCTTTCCAGTCGTTTGTGATTACTGGATAAGGATATTTACAAAAATAATTTTGATTCAGACAGATTCGTATATGAATCATTCAGGACCAGACCCATCTGACCAATCCACTGAACAGAACTGACTCAAGAGAAGGATTCACTTGTTCATTCATCATTACATTTTGACTTGTGAGCAAGTTTTAGGGTGCTTTCACACTGGCATATTCGAAACAGAGCACAAATCGGTTATATTAAAGCACTGTGGAACCGAACCTGAGACTACCTGTAGGAGGTGGTCTGAGTTTGGTTGCAATGGAACTGTAGTGCGATTCATGTGAATGTGAAAGCAACTTAGACTCGGGTGCGCACACTTTCAGGAAGTAAATAACCTGTGCCTGCGTTTTAGCCGATGACGACATCATTAGTTTCGACAACACACGAGGATCCACACATTCCTGAAAGTCTCAAAAACGTAATGGCACCACAATGACATACAAGTACAATAAACAGTATAAATATTGTCTGTTTGTCTGTCTATCTATCTATACACCTTATAAATACTATATATAAATACAATTATAGGTTATAAATATAGGGTATAATAGGAGATGACAGTGATGATAACTTTACTTTGGACACGAGTGTGAGTAAGCATGCAGTGTAAACACAGATGCAAATTAATTCCTTGCAATCAGCTGTCTCCTCAAAAAAACGCTTTTTGCGAGCAGCAGCAAGCCGCCTTCCCCTGGACATCTGATGAGATACGCCATGAAGCGCACATATATGCAGTTGTCATTCACTCTGCTGTGCATAATGGCACCAAAATAACAAAAAAAAACAGAAAGTATGATGAGTCACATTTTGTTCACCATGCGTGTTTGTGATGACGTAAGATGAACGCAAATGGGCCGGGGTTCGATAGAATCAAGTGAGTGTGAAACCAGACCAATGCTGCGGGGGGCACCGGGAACAATCACACTAGGAATCGGACCGCAGCAAATGTGCCCTGCATGAATGCCCCCATAGTCTACACAAGAGCAATGTTTAGCATATAAAATAATAATTGTAGTAAATAATTAACAGTTGTAAATAATTATGAAAAAATTACCTTCACTATAGCAATTTCACTGACTTACAGGCCTGAAAAACACAATAATAAACCAGACTCTCTGATCTTTCTAGGTTTTCCATACAACATGATCACGCAGGATATCGGTGTGTTCGTTCTGAATATTTTGGTTAATGCTTTGGTCTCAGCACTTTTATGGTTAGGGAAATGTTTTTGCTTTATGTTTATATTATTGTAATTACTAATACAATTTTCAGAAAACAAGTTTTGAAAGATTGTTGATAGACCGATTTTAGCAGAAAAAACATTTGACTTCCTGTTACCAATTTTTTGTGAAATAAGTCTGTTTCCATGATTGTGAGAACCTTGCTCCTCCATCCTTTTTCTGCTAGAAGCAAACTGTAAAAGGTCCACCATAAAAAAATATTCATCCTTTTGCTATGATTGCAGTTATTCTAGATAAGGATGGATTTAAACATTTTCAGCCAGTCTCTCTGCGAAAACAACCACAGAAATGTTTTACCAACCTTTGGATAAACCCATTGAACCATTAATGTTTGCTACAAATGTCAGGAGTATTAACTGAAGTAATCTTGTTTTTTAATGAAAGTGCTGGGGTTTTCTATCTACAAGTAATTATGCTAATGGAAAGGCATAAAACCAAAGTGCCATTTCAGCTGTGGACATTTACTTACTGAAAAATGTCTAGGTTCGTATGTAACCTCCGTTCCCTGATGGAGGGAATGAGACATTGTGTCGAAGAAGCGACACTAGGGGTCTCTCTTGAGCGCCGAATATGCCTCTGATCTATGAAAAAAGGCCAATGAGAATTAGGCAGACAGTATTTGCATACCCCGCCCCCGGACATACGGGTATAAAGGCGGGGAAATACGTCGAGTTCATTCATGATTTTTATGAGGAGCCGGAAATGTACGTGATGTCTACATGTACTGCTAACACAGGAGTTGGCAGGTATTTTACGCGCAAAGGTGACCAGCTGTGTCAGGCTGCATGTACCCTTCCCCAGTGCCCTATAAAAGTTGTCGGAATCCTTCCGGTTACCCTAGACAGGGGAACAAGGTGACACTTGCCAACCTGGGAACGGGCCGAGCTTAGCCTGGCCTCTTTTCTCTCTATGTTTCTCGTATAGAACCAAATGGCTGGAACCCTTACACGCATCGTGGGAAGGGGGTCTTACCCAGTTTCCTATTCTTTAAGGGGGAAAAGACCCTGTGGAGACCACACCTGCCCAGGGATGGGGAGGTGAAAGTGGTGAAATACATCACATGGGCCACTCAGGTCACATGTGGAAAAAATGGTGCAGTGGTAGATCCAGCCTCAAGGAGGGGGGAGTTGCTACAACACAGCGACCGGAGGGCAGCTGGAACTGCCTAAGGGAGACGCAGGTCCACTCGTAAGGGGACAGTACCACGGAAAATACACACAGGAGGAGTACACGCAGGAGCCCCACCTGTGGAGCACCTATTCCAGTACAGGGTAGATATGAGTACTCGCAGTGGATTGGGTCGGCAAATTCCTCCGCTAAATTGCTTTACCTCGGCCGAAGGAAAGGGCGCTAAGTGCAAGTGATCCACCCGGCCAGTCAATTAGCGTGTTACCGAGTTCTACTGGCTCAGACCTGAGAAAACAAGGGACGATATGGCTCAACCCTGAGATTGTAAAATCTTGCAAAGGTATTAGGTGTTTCCCAACCCGCTGCTCTACATATGTCTGCCAGGGAGGTGCCTCTGGCCAGTGCCCATGAGGTCGCAACACTCCTTGTTGAGTGTGCTCGGACCCGCAAGTGGAGGGGCATGGCCTGGGTGTGATAGGCCAATTAAATGGCGTCCACCACCAAGTGGGAAAGCCTCTGTTTGGAGACAGTGTTCTCTTTCAACTGTCCACCAAAGCAGACAAAGAGCTGCTCAGAACGTCTAAAGCTCTGTGTGTGGTCCAAGTAGGTACACAAAGCATGTACCGGACACATCAACGAAGGGGCTGGGTCTGCCTCCTCCTGGGGCAGCGCTTGCAGGTTCATTACCTGGTCTCTGAAGGGTGTGGTAGGAACCTTGGGCACGTAGCCCGGTCGCAATCTTAGGATCACATGTGTGTCTGCTGGACCGAACTCCAGGCAAGTGTCACTGACAGCATTCCAGCACTGACTGCGCACGCTCGTTGGTGAGAAGTGCTAACATTGAGACTGAGTCTAACTCCATGCCAAGAAAAGAGATTCTCTAAACCGGGGCGAGCTTGCTCTTTTCCCATTTGACCTGAAGCCCCAAACGGCTGAGGTGCATGAGCACCTGGTCTCTGTGAGTGCATAGTTACTCTCGGGAGTGGGCCAGAATGAGCCAGTCATCGAGGTAATTGAGTATGCAGATGCCGACTTCTCGGAGCGGGGCAAGGACTGCCTCTGCGAATTTCATGAAGACGTGAGGGGACAGAGACATGCCGAAGGGGAGGACTTTGTACTGATATGCCTGGCCGTCGAATGCGAACTGTTGGAAGGGTCGTGTCAAGGCAGAATTGAGACGTGAAAGTATGCGTCCTTCAGGTCTACCGCAGCAAACCAATCTAGATGCCGGATGCAAGTTAAGATGTGTTTTTGCATGAGCATTTTGAACAGGAGTTTGTGCAAAGCCCGGTTGAAAACTCGCAAGTCCAAGATCGGTCGTAAGCCGCCACCTTTCTTGGGTACGATGAAGTAAGGGCTGTAGAAACCCTTCTTCATCTCGGTTGGAGGGACAGGCTCTATCGCATCTTTGAGTAAGAGAGTAGCGATTTTCCTGCGGGGTGCTCGATGCGTGGGCTGAGAGCTGGGCCCGGGTTGAGGCAGAGCAGGGCATTTCTTCGCCGCAGGTGGACGCCCTCGGCGAGCAGACGGGGCATAGCCCATGGCAGCCGGTTTACAGCAGGGCAGGATATGCAAGCGGAGAACTGCTGGGTAAAGTCCTCGACGGTGTCGCCGAAGAGGCCGAACTGGTAGACAGGGGCTTTGAGGAAGCGCACTTTGTCGGTCTCACACATCTCATGGGATTAAATCATGAATATAGATAATTGCCATACCTTAAGAAATAATGTGTTCCCCTTCTGGCGCTCACTTCGAAGTTGTGTCAAAGAAGCGACACTAGGGGTCTCTCTTGAGCGCCGAACACATTATTTCTTAAGGTATGGCAATAATATATATTCATGATTTAATCCCATGATTTAATAACTTAACTTGATGGATAGATAGACAGACAGACAGAAAGACAGACATGAAAGGGGGTCTGTGGTGGTTATGGACCTAGATAGATGAATAGATGAGGCAGTAACTAGAGATTACATAAGCACAAACATTTCTCACACACTGGCACAGGCCCGTTTCACCAGGAAGATTGCATGTCACCTCTTGTTTGTGCGCGTGCCCTTATCCTCAGCCTCAATTAAAAGCGACGGAGGGGAAACTCTCCGTGGGATTGTTCCGAACATCTTGGATGGAGCGGGAAAAGAAGGCTGAATAAATAAACCAAAGGAGAGAGGGGAGATGGAGACACGGTGGAAGGGGCTGCAGCACTGAGAGTAAGGGATGTGTGGTTTGCTCTCCAGAAGGCTGGGAGAAGAAATCACTTCCCAGGAAATAATAAACATGATCTGCAGCCCCCAGTGCCACTTCTGCAGCTGCCCTCTCCCTCATGCCAAATTAAATGTCAAGATCTCCAAGCAGGGGTGGTTATTATTAGTATGACTGTTGATCGATTACAACCCTGAGTATTTTCTTTTGATAACATCATAAATAAAAATACATTTAAAATAAATATATTGTGGAGATGGTAAAATTGTCAACCAGCAGACATTTTGCTTCTATATCGCGTCAATGTTTTAAAATTCAGCAAATGACAAAAACTTTCCGCTTTACATTCCAAGAGAAAAGTAGGAAGAGCTTGGTTATAAAAAGCTATGTCCTCGGTGGTGAACTAATGCTCTGCTTAACACTGCTCCTTTTAGTTACTGTTACTGACAAGTCAAGTTTTCTAACCTGTGCTTGTTCTGCCACTGCACTGTAAAAAGTATTACAAAGCTGTAAATATTTTTTTTGTTTGTACAGACTAAACGTTTTAAGTCTTTAGTGAAATCAGCAATTCAGCATCCCTGAAATTTTCTCAGTGATTCAACTCATCTCTTTTTTTTTTTACAAGTGAGTTTAAAGGCAAGTGGTATTTATCACATTCCTACTTCTATGACTTGACTGGACGGCTTGACATTACAGCTTAACTAGGATTTCAGGTAGACTTGGTGTGATAGCTTGGCTTGACTTGAGAGCTTGACCTGGTGTGATAGCTTGATTAGAAATTTCTGCTTGACTTGGTTTGGTGAGATGACTTGACTTGGCTTGAAGAAATTAATTGACATGATGGCACGATTTGACTGGACATGATGACTTGGACTTGGACTTAACGAGCCAGCTTGACTTGACGTTACCGCTCGACTGGTGGAGAAGTCTTGACTGGACACGGAGGCTTGAACAGACTTGGTGATGGCCACAGGGAACAGGAGAGGCTTGTCACTGGCTTCAGGGAACTGGACAGACTCGAAGACAGCCACAGGGAACTGGACAGATTATTGATAGTCTGAGGGAACTAGACAGATTCGTCGACAGCCACGGGGAACTGGACGGGCTTATCGACAGTCCCAGGGAACTGGAGAGACTCCAGTGACAATGGCTGCCACCTCCTGGCGGTCAGCAACAGGCTCTTCTGCCTCCTGGTGGTTGGCAACGAGAACAGCCACCGCCTCCTGCTGGTCTGCAGCAGGCTCTTCCTCCTCCTGGTGGTTTGCAGCAGGCTACTCCGCCTCCTGGCTGTTAGTAGCAGGTCTTGGGAAACTGGGCAAGACTCTGAGAGACTATATAAAATGTTCATAATGCCTCCGCTGGTTCCACAGTTGGCCAGAGCATTCAAAACACAACGATCTGGCAAATAAGACCAGAGTTGTGCAGCATACTGGTTGTTTCAAAAATGTGCTATTGTCCTTGGCAGAGAGGCACCAGTTTCATATGGCACAACAGCTTTATATATGTGGCTTTCCTAAACCTCTCCTGGAAGTGACAAACATCTCAACTGTTTCTATTGAAGTTTTGAAAAAGGATATTGCTATAGCTGTAGAGCAGAAGCATCCAGACATAAAGAATATTTGCCTGGCTAAAAATGCCACCTATAACGGGTTAAACAACAAGACTGGAATGATCCTTGCTTTTGGTTTTTACTGGCAGGGCTGCCTGAATTTACAGAAATAATCCAGATGATTGTTGTGAGGGAGAAGTTGCTTATCGTTGTTCAGAAGCCTGGTACATGAAACACTTCAGGGCCTATGAGCTGACAATGTCCCCAACAAAGGAGGTTAAAGTTCTTGAGCCATCTGAACTGATGGACCCATATCCATTGGCTGACTTTACAGTTGGGGGAATGTGGATAATTACGTTCAAAATATATATACAAATATAAGTTCTGCATTTTGAATTTGAGTAAACTGTAGCTCTCATATTTGTGGTTAACTGTATATAAATATCCTTGTATACATTTAGCACAAATATGCATAACTTCACAGTAGTTTGCATTTTTATAATATTTAAATCTCTCTCTCTCTCTCTCTCTCTCTCTCTCTCTCTCTCTCTCTCAGTGAACATCGATTATAATGGTAAGGACCACACCTGTTCAACTGCTGGTCATCTTGAGTGAGGACAACTGTGTCAGAAATTAGCTACCGAACGGAGTCCCTGACTTCATTGAAGAGGCCATTATGGAGGTCAAGTATTTGTGTGGAACACAAATACATTCATTATTAAGTGTTAAGTGGAAATCTAAGGCTGCCGTACAAAGACACTGATTTTGGGACATTTGTCAACATGAGCTCAACCTCTGAAATAAAGGATCTTACAACTGTTAAGTTTATCAATTAGGCTCTGCATTTTCAATGATAAGCTTAGAGCCAGTTGACTTCTCAATGTGTGTTAATCCTTTAGTCATAGAAGACAATTAATTCTTCCTTAGCAGCTCTTCCTCCAAGGCATTTGAACAGTGGCCAAAAGTGTTCCCCATCCCTATATTCTCCTATGAAACAGAGTGCAAATACAAAGAGGAAATGCAGAGTACATAAGAAGTCAGGCTAAACTGACCCCCAGCTCAAAAATGCTGTCAGACATACTGGAAAAAGTGGCAGAAAAAATCTATACCTACAAAGCATATCCTACAGATGCTTACTTTAATGTAGTTGCAGAGGCTCTGACACAGGCACACCCCTGCCTAAGTGAACCAGGCTTTTCCAGTAAGAGCTATGGATGGAAGCATAGGCTGAAATACAAGATTCACCTGAGCTCACAGCTTAAAGTGAAGTCTCTGAAACATACTGTAAGTCTCATGATCAAGTCTCCTTCCCAGCAAAGAACATTAAGAGACTAAGAAAAGCTGAGGCTAATTATTATCCATCACTCTAAGTGGTGAGACTCCAGAAAACCTAGAAAAAGAGAGAATGTCCCTTTTTACAGAAATTAAGAAGAAAAATAATGAGAAAATAATAAAAGAAAAGATCTCCAAGATGTCATTTAGATACAGGAGGCAATAAGTTGTGGATCAGCAACCCAGCATTGAGGATTTCATAGACAGATGGCCAGCATTTTGCCAGGTGGAAGAGGTACACTGACTCTAAGTGATTTTTCTACAAATGTGCAAATTTGACAGTTTGTTTTGGGAGCAAGTGCTTGACTACAAAATAGTAGTCTTTGTTATACCTAAAACCTTACAGGATTGCATTGACTTGATGGATCTTTAAGCAATATGTTGTAATGCTTTTGCTTGGAAGCATAGCTTATTATTCACTTGTATTTGCAATTTCTTTTCTAGATCATTGCTGAATTTCTTTGGATAACAACTGTTACCCTGCAAGCGGGATTCATAGAACAGTTGGACAATTACACTGTTTAGCTGCATGTGATCATCAGGAGTAGGGGAGGAACTGTTCGAGAGAAGACACCAAGATTCTGCAGGTTTTAGATCAGGTATTTCTGGGTGTCTGTACCAATCTCAAAGTTAGGTCGACTAATTGGTGCTGTTTGTGACACCCTGTAGTACAAAACCTCACACAAATATGAGGTATATGATGTATAATATTTCATAATAAACCTCTGAAACTTATCTGTCAAGAATTTTTTTATGAAGGCCAGTCATGACCAGAAGAATGCAAGAAGTAAACAAGGAGAGAAGGGAATGGAATAGAATGAGGAAGAGTAGAAAGGAAAGGAGAACTGTACCCCATGCAGAGTTCCAGAGACCAGGGTGGTGATGATTGGGTGAGAGCCAGTTGAGCTGAATACCAGGTGTCATGCTGGGAAATAGCAAGGGAGTTGGATGTTACAGATTTAGGTGTCCCTAAGCGTCTCTTACTCTAATGCTGTCTCATTGTAGTTTGAGAAGACATGATTGTGAAATTTAAATAATAAACATTGTGTGTCTTTATGCAGGAGTGGGATATCAACACTAGAATGTATTCTCAAATATCTTATCATCTACCTGGGTGAAAAGTTAGAGAGCCTCATCAAAGTATACCTTGTAAAGGAATCTTTTTAGCAATTTCATATTTGTGGAAATGAGATGTGGAAACCATTGTTTAATACAGTAATGTCATACATTCGATCACAGAATCCTAATATGCATTGGTTTTTGCATGTTTCACAGCAATATGAGGCCAAACAGGGTCTGCAGCAGCCCACCATGGCTATCTTTGTCATCAGGGAAATGAAAATCTTCCCAAAGATATCAGGATTGCCATTGAGGGAGTGGAAGTCCTGAACAAGTTGGCCTCTGTCACAACAGCGTTTGCCATGCTTTTCAGGCTTATCTATGCACTAAGCCTGAAATATCCGAAGGGATTCAGACTCTTTTGAAGTCACTCAGAAAGTCCTCTTGGAGCTGGACACCAAAAAGATGTCCACAAAGATGCAGAAACTGAATACCAAGCTACTGACTGCACTTTAAATATTTAGCATTATTTTTGCATTAATATTTTGTAGTGGTTCTACAACTTTGTTAATGCTAATGTTTTATTACCTGAAGGACCACATAAGGATTTGTTCTTCTCCTCACCTTTTAAAAACAAATGCCTTGTAATTTATTTATTTTTATTATTATTTTTAAGCCAAGAATAGATTTGTAAGTGCTGTTGTTTGAAAAAGTATGGCAACATATATTGATTTAATTTTTATCTGGTGTTTTTGTTTAATGGAATGCCTTCAACAGTGGTGAAAGACCATAGTAGTTGAAAGTTATAGTAGTGTCCAAGTATAATACTTGAATACTATAATACTATAGAAATGGAAAAGCATGTTAAGGCCAGACATGTCAACTTATTGGAAATCATACTTGGCAAAGTTTTGGAATAATAAACAAGGAAATTAAACAGGAATATATTGTTTCGTTATTGATGAAAGTAGAGTGTTTGATGGGATACAACAGAAAAAATACACGTTACCTACAGAATCATTTCAAATGATGACATCTTGAAAATATTTTGTCTGTTCAATCTGAAAAATTTTGTTTTCTTTGGCAAATAAATTACAATTTCAACCAAATGTACTGATTTATGGTGAGTCAAGTTAAAATACTAATAATTATTACTTAAATTGTTTTTTTACATTGAATCAATGTTATATTTTTTCAGTGTGTCACAGAAAAATGTGACTTCTCATATTAAATTTCTAATGATTCTTGTGTACTTAAATAACACCTTTGTGAGCTGTGCATAGATTTCTAGTAGTATAAAGTTGCAAAAATGTTTTCCAGTATCTAATGGTGTCATGAGCATACTGGGCTCTCCCTCACCATCACACGCTCTCACTTGCCTGAGATTTAATCATGCACATCTGCAGCTCATTATCACATTGTTTGGACTTAAACCTCACTCTCACACTCAGTCAGTGCCTGGCCTTGTTGAAGGTACAAAGCCTTTCACAGCCCCTGTCTCCAAGGTAAATCCTCTCCATACATATACTATGGGTTATGGCTGGAACCCCATGTCACCACCGTCACAAGGAGTTTATCCCATTAATTACTGCTCTCACTTCTAAGTTGGATGATCCCCCACTGATGTTGGTATGTGGGGCCATGAATATTCTTCCTCACGAATTATCAGTGCCCATGCCTGCCACGGTTAACGAGCCAGTGCCAATGCATGCCATGGTTAATGAGCCAGTGCCCAAGCCTGCCATGGTTACCGTCCCAGAGCCAATGCCAGTAGCCTCGAACGTCCCAGAGCCAATGCCAGCAGCTTCAACCATCCCGGAGCCAATGCCAGTAGCATCAACCATGCCAATGCCAGTAGCCTTGACCATCCCAGAGCCAATGCCAGTAGCCTTGACCTTTCCTGTAACAACGCTCCAAGATGTCCAGAAGAAGAGGAGAAGAAGGGCTCCTACTCCCCAGTCTCTGCCTATGCTCACGACCATGGAGGTAATTTCCCAGTCTCTGCCCATGCTCGCGAACACGGAGGTTGTTCCCCAGTTGCCGCCAGTGCCCACGACCATGGAGGTCGTTCCCCAGTCGCCACCAGTGCTCACGACCACGGAGGTCGATCCCCAGTTGCCACCATGACCACAGAGGTCAGTTCACAGTAACTAATGGCTCATAGTCCCGGACCTCCTGCTGCTCCTTGCCCCAGGCCTCAACCCTCCCACGGACTCGTCCCTCAATCCTTCCATGGCTCCACCTCCCACGGCTCCGCCTCCCATGATTTCACTTTCCATGGCTTCGCCCCTCGAGCCTCTCACTGCTCTGCCTTCCACGGCTCCGTCCTCTGAGTCTTCCACGGCTCTGCCCTCGCCCCATGAAGTTACACTTCCTGCGGCCAAAGAGGCTGACCCTGTCCCTGCTCTGTGGCCTCCTCCCAGGCCTCCTGACCCCCTCCCTGTTCTGTGGCTGCCTCCCAGGCCTCCTGACCCCATCCCTGTTCTGTGGCCGCCTCCAGGCCTCCTGACCCCGTCCCTGCTCTGTGGCCATCTCCCCAGCCTCCTGACCCTGTCACTGCTTTGTGGCCACCTCCCAGGCCTCTCTAACCAGTCCCTGCTCTATGGCCATCTCCCAAGCCCCCTAAAACAGTCCTTGTCCAATGGTCACCTCCCTGGTCTCCCGATCATCCACAGACTCTTCCCTGGCCACTGGATTGTCTGCCAATCCCTCCTAATTGCCCTCCTGGATCCTCCCCCATCATCTGTGTCCTCCTGTGCCAGGAGTCGCCCTTTAAGGGGGGGGGGGGTCGCCTTAGTTTTAATCACACACACCTGCAGCTCATTATCACCTTGTTTGGACTTGCAATTAAACCTCACTCTCACACTCAGTCAGTACCTAGCCTTGTTGAAGGTTCCTTGGACACCTTCCGCTCTGCAGTAGTGAACTGCTTATTTGTTTATTACTTACCTGTTTGTCAACGATGTACTCTATATTTACAAGATAAGTGACCCTGAGAACCCTGAGTTTACAGTGTATCTACTCCCCTGTGTGAAACTTGCCTGTTATTCAAAGATCAGCTCTGAATGCTAGACACATGACTTTGAGAACTCTGTATGTACTTAATGCCTTGATATACTGACCTGCTCCTCAGTTTATGGAAGATACATATCTTAAACCCTGCTTGAATGTTTACTGTTTTGACAAGTATTGACCCAAAAATGGCAATATCTGGATTTGTGTGGCAATCAGTTGATCACCTTCTGCCTTTTTTTTTCTCTGTTTTACCAAAGACTGTTTTAAAGACTTGCCTGTATACTTAACTATACCTGCCTGTATACTTACCTCACACTACTCACCTGTCTCTGTGTTTTGTGCAATAAACTCCTGCATCTGGGTTCATCTCAGCTCCTGTGTTGGTGTGTCATTACAAATGGAAGTTTAAATCCAAAACAAATGGATTGGTTTGCTTCAGAATCAAAGCAAATACATATAAAGTTCAATTAAAAGAGAGAAGCCAATTTTTTTTCGTATGAAACGAGGTTAAGGACATATACAATACTGTGCAAAATCTTAGGGGCATTTTATTTTCAGACTATTTGCACCCAAATGTAAATGGCATCTGCTACAATGTGCAGCTATTTGCACCCCAATAGTCTGGTGAAACTTGAGGAATATGTGACAAACTAGACAATATTTGTCACTGCAGTGGTGTAGGGTGTAAAGACAAATGTGCAAATGCATACTGTTGTCCAAGTGACCCTGGTTCGATTCTGCCTTTTATCCCACTCTTTTTCCCATTCGAATTCCATATTTCCACTCTTTATATTTCCGTTAGTACTACTTAAAATAATAAGTAGAGAACTCTGAGTTTACAGCATACCTACTATGCTGTATATTACAAATAAGGATTTTTAAAACTCTGCTGCACTGTGCTTCACAGAAACCTGGCTGAGTGAAGCCATTCCGGACAGCGCGTTACATCTGCTGGACTTTCAGCTGTAAGGCCAGGAACACAGTGAATAAGGAAATCAAGTGGCTAAAAGAAGTTACTCTGAGAAGCTGGAAAAAAAGTTTTCAGGTAACGACCCTGCATCAATGTGGAGTGGCCTAAAACAACTTACTAATTACAGGAATCCTACCCCTAACCCTGTGGTGGACCAATGGCTTGTTGACAGCCAGAATGTGTTCTACTGTAGATTTGAAAGGCCCAATCTCACACCCCACACCCACTCTGACATTCACTACACAAAACACCAACACCTCCTGCAACCCCCCTCCTCCCCCTCCTGCTACTCAACCTGCACTCAAGATCTGTTAAGATGATGTGTGCCGTGTCTTTCGGAAGCAAAGACGAGGAAGGCTTCAGGCCCAGATGGCAACTCACCAGTGTGCCTTCGATCCTGTGCTATTCAACTGGCTCCCATCTTCTCACAGATCTTCAATAGATCACTGATGCTTCAAATGTTCAATTATTATCCCTGTCCCTAAGAAACCAAAAATCACAGGACTTAATGACTACAGACTTGTCGCCTTGACGTTTGTGGTCATGAAGTCATTTGAGAGACTGGTGTTGGCTCACCTGAAAGACATCACTGGACCCTTTCTAATTCCCCTTCAATTTGCTTATTGTGTAAACAGGTCTGTGGATGATGCAGTCAACATGGGATTGCATCATATCCTGCAACATCTAGACAGACCGGGGACATATGCACGGATCCTTTTTGTAGACTTCAGCTTGGCTTTCAACACCATCATCCCAGCTATACTCTGGACTAAGTTAAACCAACTCACTGTTCCTATGTCTATCTGTCAGTGGATTACCAGCCTTCTGACAGACAGGCAGAAGCTTGTGAGACAGGGAAAATTCACTTCCAGCACCTGTACAATCAGCTCTGGTGCCCCCCAGGGATGTGTGCACTCTCCACTACTCTTCTCCCTCTACACCAATGACTGCACCACCAAGGACCCCTCTGTCAGACTCCTGAAGTTTGCAGACAACACCACTGTCATCGGCCTCATCTGAGATGAAGATGAGTCTGCATAAAGAAAGGAGGTTGAACGGCTGGCTCACTGGTGCAATTATTACAACCTGGAGCTGAACACACTCAAAAGGTGGAGTTGATTGTGGACTTCATGAGGAACACCCCAACACTTACTCCCCGTCACCATTCTAAACAGCACTGTGGCAGAAGTGGAGTCATTCAGGTTCCTGGGCACTACAATTTCACAGGACCTGAAGTGGGAGACACACATTGACTCCATTGTGAAAAAGGCCCAGCAGAGGTTATACATCCTTCGCCTGCTGGGGATGTTCAACCTGCCACAGGCACTGTTGATACAGTTCTACTCAGTTGTCATTGAGTCTGTACTCTGCACTTCAATAACTGTCAGGTTTGGTGCAGCTACGAAATCAGACAGCAGAAGACTACAGTGGACAGTTCGGACTGCTGAGAGGATTATTGGTTGCCCCCCCAGCCACCAGTACCCCCCCCCCCCCCCCCCCACTTCAGAGCTCTGAGCACCAGGAACATTTTTTTTCCCTCAGTCTATCCATCTCATTAACAGTTAAAGCTGCCCCATTGAGCAATAATTATGTGCAATACACTTTAGTCTATTTATATTATCCAACAGATTCTCTTCTTGTGAGTGTGAATGGTTGTCTGTATATGTGTGGCCCTGTGATGGACTGGTGACCTGTCCAGGGTGTACCCTGCCTTTCGCCCAATGTTAGCTGGGATAGGCTCCAGCCCCCCGCGACCCTGTACACAGGATAAGCGGTTGTTGATGGATGGATGGATAGATGGATATTCTCTTCTGACATGACATACATTGCACTGTACATAACATACTGTATTTTTGTACTTTATATAACGGATTTGTATTAGATTTGCACTACATATGCGTTTATGTGTATGTATGAAGGTGTGTGTCTGTGTGTATGTACATATATGTATAATATGTTTTTTATTATTATATATGTCTTGCTGCTGTTTTTGTATTGGTTTTGTGTTTTTTTTATTGTTGTGCACTGGAAGCTCCTGTCACCACTTTTTACACAGACTGTATGCAGTAACAATAAAATACAATAAACTATGCCTATTGTTCTCTGCAAGATTAACACAATGACCTCCTGTAAATTATCAATCCTAAATGTCAAGTTAAGTTGAACACCATTTGAGTTTGATGACACTGATAATCTTAAATAAAATGCTCATTACGGTAATGATCGTTTTAAATTGTGAGATTGTATTTTCATAACTTCAAATCATTAACAGCTAATAAACAACATACTGTGAAGATAATGCTAAATCATAAAATATCATCTTCACAGTGTGTTGTTTATTGGATGTTAATGATACAAATTTCTTGATGAAAATCTATTGCTCAAATACAAAACTGTACTTATGCTCTGTTCTAAAAATGTCTTGTGCATTAGACCACAAGAGTAATAAACACAAGCTCTTATGGGAGAAGTTTTGGCCATATTCAAGCCTTGTTTTGAAAATGCAACAATAATAAAAAAAACAAAGTTTGGCTCAAGAAAGCAAACATAGTTACAAATCCATTTAGTCAATTTAATTAGCTCAGATTCGTAATTAACCACCTCTGCCCCCTCTCCAGCTTTAGCCTTTATTCAATAAACATTTTATTTCTGACGGGCAGATGCCACTTTGTAGTTTGGTTGCATACAGGTGCACAGCCTTGGCACAGCACCACAAGCCTCAATCTTCTCTCAATATATCCTCAGTTTTTATATATAACCCTTCAAAATTCCCAATTTGCTCAGACACCCTCCCAAAGTATGCTCATGAGATGCATAGCACATTAAACCGATCTTGTGTGCATTTTGCAGCCGAATATAAGACTCTTTTATTCACACTCTGTCTCAGAAAACTTGGCATTTGTATGACCAGCAGGTTTATTCATGAAAATGTTATGGGAAAAGGACAAAGTCGAATAGAAAGACAGATTGTCAAGGACAGAAACATTTTCTGTGAGACATCCAGACATGCCGGTGTAAAGCTTCCTTTTCACAGAGAGCTCATATGCTAGCATGTTGATTATGTGTTCCGGGCTGGAATTTAGTTTTGAGTTAGGAGATTAAATTGTTGTAACACTTTTTGTGCTGTCTTCAGCTGTCAGCGCTAACTGTGAGCTGCCTGCCCAAGGTAAGCCAATGATTTGTGGTTTAAGGGAAGAAATTTTATAGAGGTGGCGAAACAAGATTCTTCAGAAAAGCATAGGCACATAAATACTGAGATTCAGGGCACTATGGCAAACATTTGATTAGTTTTGCCCTTGATGTGACATAATATACAGCATACTTGAGTCTCGCTTCTATGTGGATGGCCTACAGTAAGTACAAACAACAGGATAATGTGAAAATGTAGCATGTAGATGTTGAAATGATAGGGCAGTTTGACATTCTGATATTCACATAATGAAAAAAAGCGTACATTAGAAAGTTCTGCCAGGAGGATGTGTGATAGTTGCAATTTAAAAGAATTTGTAATGAAGGTAAAAATGCACCCACCTGCTGAGTTTTGTCCACAGGCAGTCGTTGCATAGAGTGAGCACAGGAAAAAGAGTGAGAAAGAGATTTCATAAGTTTCCTGAATGCTGGTTTGAGTAAAAAAAAGATAAAAAAATCAGGGTTTGTATTCAAACAAAGCACAAGGACACTCAATCCATCCAAAGAATGTAAGCATTATCCTCACATTATAGTAAACACTCCCTAAGTCGTGGAAATGTAGAGGATCTGATGTATATTAACTCCCCCATAAATCATCTTATATTGTGGATTCAAGCACAATTACCATCATTTGTGATGCTTGGAGTCTAGACATGCAGTGGTGCAAAGAGCAAGAGCAAAATTGAGCCAGCAAGGAGGTGTCTTGTCTCATCTGCACCAGAGGGTATGTTCATCATTGTGTCTGGCATGCTGTTCAAAGCAGTGCCAACTTCAAGCAGAGGTGGGTAGTAACACACTACATTTACAGTTACATTTTACATTTACTTGAGTAATATTTTGGAAAAAAAATTACTTTTAGAGTAGGTTTAAAAGTGGGTACTTTTCACTCTCACTCAAGTAAATTTTGAATGAAATGTGTTTACTTTTACTTCTTTACAGTGGGTGGCAATCCTGTCGTTACATTACTAGGTTTAATTTTAGTTGATGTGTCATTATTGAGAGATTATTGAATGGGACTATTACGACACACAGCTGCGCGTGTTGTCACAGACTGTCACTCAAGCCGAGTCTGTCACTGCTGTAGAATCAAGCTCTTCAAAGTGAAACATTTTCTTTGCTCCGCACAGTGAAAGAAGAATAGTTTCATCATGCAATGCCTTCATTTAACACCAAGACAAGCTGATTTTTCAAGATTAAAATCTCAGCTTCAATTTAAGGCAGCACATCAAGGTAAGTTGTGGCTCTAATTCTAACACTGGCTTTTATGTGTAATGTGATGGTCATTTTCAGTGTGATTCTGTAACTGGGCTCTTATGACATCAGTTCCCCTTCTGTCACTCTCTCGATGTTGTGTCAAATGTAGACACACAAAGGGTCTTTTTTGAGAGCCTTGCGTACCTCTGAACTTGAGAAAAGGCCAATGAGAAATTGGCAGACAGAATTTGCATGTCCTGCCCCCGGACATAGGGGTATAAAGGAAAGTGGGTGTGCGTCTGTCAGTCAGATTTTGTCCTCGGAGTGGTTGTGGACTGTTGGATCTATGGCGCATTACCAGCATCTTCCTCCCTCTCTGCACGCTGTGCAGTCCACACCTCTGGGCGCTTCGACAGTGCTTCTGTCTGAAAGAGTGTTCTTTCCTAAAAGAGTAGATTTCTCATATATGTTTCATTTTCACTCACAAAAGAGCAATACGCAGCAGGCGTTGAATGTCCTTTTCAGGACACGTCTTCTCAAAGATGCCTTTCCGCCTCTGTGTAGTTCCTGGATGTGGTCGATATCTCTCCAAGACTGACGGTCATAGATGCTGCCTTGTGTGCCTGAGTAGTGATCACACTGAGGCAGCATTTGTGGATGGTTCATGTACTCACTGCGAGAACATGACCATGGCACTGCTGTGGTCGCGGCATTCATTTCTTAAAGAGAATGCCACTTCAGCCACCCCCCACGTCACTCCTTCTTCCCATAGGATTTAGGACGACCCTGCTTGTGATGGAGGTGATTTGGGGATGGCAGCGGGCTCGGTTTCGCAGGGTACATCCCCATGAACCACTCGCCTTACGGCCTGCCTGCGTTCTCCCTCGAGCCCTTGGAATTGGATGATGATGTCGCTGCTGCATCAGAGAGCATTCAGGAGTCTGAAGCAGAGGACTCGACTGGGCCGCCACCTTCGGGTCAGCCTGCCCAGGATGAGGCTGATGCACAGATGGCCAACATGCTTGCCCTGCCGCTGTGAGCGTGGACTTGGACTGGAATCCTCCATCCTCCCCACAGCCTTCACGGCTTGACGATTGGTACCTCGGGTCAGGGTGACGCTCCCAGCCACGCACCCACCTTTCTTCCCAGAGGTGCATGAGAAGTTGACAAGGTTGTGGAGGGCACATTTTACTGCCCGGAACCGGCCTCCTTACTTGTACGCTCTCACTACCCTTGACAGTGGGGCAGCAAACGGGTACACGGAGGTCCTCCAGGTAGACAGAGCAGTTGCAATATACCTGTGCCTCGAGAATGCCACCACAGTGCGGGATTTCCTGGTACTCCCCTCTAAGGCCTGTAGGATGATGTCGTCGCTAACCTCGAAAGCCTACAGCACCACCAAACAGGCTGCCTCCGCCCTGCATGCCATGACACTCTTGCAGGTCCACCAAGCCAAGGCACTTAAAGATCTGCACCTGGGTAGTCCCAACCCCGATGTGCAGCAAGAACTGCGCTCTGACACCGACCTCGCTCTCAGAGCCACGAAGGTCACAGCGTGGGAGCAAGGTAAGTGCTTTGAGTCTTTTCTCAGCACCCAAGCCTCGGGATGCTCTTTTGCCTCCCAACGCGCTATTACCTGCCCCCCCCCCCCCCCCCCCTGCGAAGCCCCACCCAGTATGTCAAAAATGTTCATCCCTCTAGTGCCCCTCGCACGGAGATTGGATGCATGGCTTTTGCTATCCAACCCGTTGCGTTGGCTGGCCGGACCATCCGACTCAGCTACGTGATTCAAATCGCCAGGCTCCTGCCTCGTTTCAGAGGTATTCACTCCACCTTGATGTGTGGCGAAAACGTCAGCGCCTTACGGGCAGAGATTACAACTCTGCTACTCAAGGATGCAATAGAGCCCATCCCTCCAGCCGAGATGAAGGGTTTCTACAGCCCTTACTTCATCATACCAGAAAAAGGCGGTGGGTTGCAGCCAATCTTGGACCGAGTTCTCAACCGTGCTTCACACAAACTCCCATTCAAAATGCTCACAGTTTTTCACACAGAAACAGATTCTAACCTGCGTTTGGCATCAAGATTGGTTTGCAGCGGTAGACATGAAGTACATGTACTTCCACATCTCCATCTTGCCTTGACACGACATTTCCTACGGTTTGCGTTCGATGGCCAGGCATATCAGTACAAGGTCCTCCCCTTTGGCCTGTCCCTGTCCCCTCGCGTCTTCATGAATAATGCAGAGGCAGCCCTTGCCCTGCTACAGGAAGTGGGCATCAGCATACTCAACTACCTCGATGACTGGCTCATTCTAGCTCACTCTCGGGAGTTACTATGCGCTCACAGGTACCAGGTGCACAGGCACCTCAGACATCTAGGGCTTCAGGTCAACTGGGAAAAGAGCAAGCTCGCCCCGGTTCAGAGCATCTCTTTACTCAGCATGGAGTTAGACTCCATAGACGCCTCTCAACAGGGTTGGGACACCATGTGCAATGGGTGCGCAGCCGCTGGCTCCTGGATATGGCACCTGCTGCATTGGCACATCAACTGCCTAGAGTTGCTGGCTGTGTTCCTTGCCCTGTGGGGGTTTATCCCACAGATTTGGGGCAAGCACATCTTAATCCATTCAGACAGCACCGCAACGGTAGCATACATAAATTGCCAAGGTGGCGTGCACTCTCGTCATATGTCACAACTAGCCCGCCATCTCCTTTGGAGTCAGCAGTGACCATGCAGTGGTCAGCAGTGACCATGCATATCCTTGGCAACCTCAACATGACAGCGGATGCGCTGTCGGAACAGATTTTGCCCAGTGGAGAGTGGAGGCTCCCAAGACAATTCGCACTGCCCACTCTGGTACTCCCTGACAGAGGCCCCTCTCGGGACAGACGCGCTGGCACACAGCTGGCCCCGGGGGCTGCACAAGGATGCATTTCCCCCAGAGAGCCTTCTTGCACTGTTGCTGTGCAAGATCAGGGAGGATGAGGTACAAGTCACCTTAGTGGCTCCTCACTGGCCCACTCGGTATATTCCGTGGTACGGTTCCCCTGTCGGCAGACCCACGTCTCCCTTGGGCAGTCCCTCTGCCCCCGGTCGCTGTGTTTGTAGAGCTCCTCCCTCATTAGTAGGACCTGCTACTGTGCCACTCCCACGTGTGTCTTGACAACCCATGTGGTGTATTGGCCACATATCACCTCCCCCTAGTTTGGGTAGGATGTGGTCTCTGCAGGATCTTTTCCCCCTGAAAGAATAGGATCAGTAAAGACTGCCTTCCCCGACACATTTCATAGGGTTAAGACCTTAACCCCAGCTGCTTTACGCTCTATGCCAGAAACATAGAGAGAGAAAAGGCTGCAGCTTCCCTTTATATCGGTATGTCCGGGGGCGGGACATGCAAATTCTGTTTGCCAATTTCTCATTGGCCTTTTCTCAAGTTCAGAGATACATGAGGCTCTCAAGAAAGACCCCTTGTGTCACTACATTCGACATTTCCATCCAACAGGGAACGGAGGTTACAAAAGTAACCATGGCGTTTTTAAGTGTACATTTTTAAATCAGTGCAGCAATATATCAGTACGCTATGTCCCGTGTCCCACTGGTCATGAGCAATATTTCCACATTTACTGGAAACTATCGCAGCTACTTTAGGCTGATTAACTAAAGAAATCCATGTAAACATTAAAGCTAAGAGTAAATTTTTTATTGATTAATTTTTAAACATGTCAGCAGCATTCTCTGGGTTTGACCAATTAAATAAATTACTAGATGGGAAAAAAAAAAAACATTACATTAAAAATATAAATTACCAAATGAAAAAAAAATTACCAGAACGAAAATCAAACATGAAATTAAATCAAATTAATTATAATAAAAAAATATTATAAAGCTTATGTATATTTACCTAATTACTGCTTATTATTGCACGTTTAATTAACCTTGCCCTATAATTCTGTGAACGAAAAAACTACACTGTCAGAATGTTCTACTCTTTTTTTGATCAAAACAAGATAAGACTATCAAAACAGGAGAGGCTGGAGTGGCGGCTCTAGCCCTCATGGCTGCCATAGCGACACACCACGATTCAGTGGCGGGTAAGTCCCTAGGGATGCACGACCTGATCATCAGGTTCCTCAGAGGCACCCGGAGGTTGAATCCCCCTAGGCCACGTCTCATCCCCTCATGGGATCTCCCTGTGGTCCTCTTGGGCCTTCTGAGAGCCCCTTTTGAGCCGTTAGAGTCAGTCGAGCTGAAAGCCCTCTCCTTGAAGATGGCCCTCCTGATAGCACTCACCTCCATCAAGAGGGTTGGGGACCTGCAGGCCTTCTCTGTCAGCGATACTTGCCTGGAGTTCGGTCCAGTAGACTCTCACGTGATCCTGAGACCCTGGCCGGGCTATGTGTTGTTCCCACGACCCCCTTCAGTGATCAGGTGGTGAGCCTGCAAGCGCTGCTCCAGGAGGAGGCAGACCCAGTCCTGTATTTGCTGTGTCCGGTGTGTGCTTTGCGAATCTACTTGGATCACACGCAGGGCTTTAGATGCTCTGATCAGCTCTTTGTCTCCTTCGGTGGACAGTGGAAAGTGAAAACTGTCTCAAAAACAGAGTCTTGACCACTGGAACGTGGATGCCATCGCTCTGGCATACCAGGCCCAGGCCATGCCTGCCCAAATAGAGATTCAAAACAGGTAAACATTCTGTCTAATATCTTCCTATTGTGTTGCATGGAAGAAAGAAAGTCAAACGGGTTTGGAACAACATGATAGTGAATGATGACAGAATTGCAATTAATAATAATAATAATAATAATAATAATAATAATAATTCTGTAATACATGTTAAATGTGTATTATGTAATGGAATATAGGGGAGTTAATATCCATTATGTCACTATTATCTCACTATTTGAGTAATTACTCAATAATTTTCTGTTATTACTTATACTTATACTTGAGTAATTATTTTTTAAAGTAATTGTACTTTTACTTGAGTACAGTTTTTGGCTACTCTACCCACCTCTGTCTTTAAGTGAAGAACTTTAACACACATGTATGAGAAATACATGGGTACGAGCACCTGGTCTCCCACCCAACGTTGATGCATGCCTTTTGAAAAGGTATCGGAGGAGAAATGCTTTGGGTATGGAAGTTTTTCTTATGTCTGTGTAATCAATCTGAATTGCATATGCCTCTCCGCTGAATAAACAAATGTTTATTTGTGCATAAGCGCAAGCCATAGGGACCTTAGTTGCAAGTTGGATTTGGCACTTTAGCTAAAGCTGTAGATTAGAGTATAATAGAGTGGATTTAAAATATTGCACATGTATTGTAAATATTGAAAACAACATATTATCCATGTTTCGTATACTTTACCATTTTTAATAAATAGTTTAAGATTTATTAAATAATGTTTGCAGAGTACAAGTCTTTTGTTCACCACAAACTGCTAGCCAAGCACATAACTAAATCAATATTTCATGAATGTATTTTTTTTAGGTAATTCTATATGTATATGAATATACTGATACTTTTTGGAAAATATTCTCCATACTTGGAAGTGTAATTTCTGTGTAGCTAGCGTAACAAAACGGAATGCAAAAATAATTATTGTTTTATTACCTGGGTACAAATGGTCATACAAACTCATGCCATTATTTGGGACATTGTTGTGTCAAGGTTTGCTCAAACAAATAGAGACATTTTTTGATGGCGCAGCAGTGTTTAGACATTTTCACCATTATCAACCTAGTTCACAAAACTCAAGTCATTGCAAACTTAGTGGGGACAGCATTAACATTCAGTTAGCAAGGAAAATGTGTTTCATTCCTCAGTCATCTCCCTGTTAAAGGGATGGTTCAACCAAACATGAAAATTGTACCTAATTTTCAACCTGCGAATGGTTTACAGTATACATGCTTCTGCATATTAAGGTGGAATACGAGAATGTAATTTACCTTTAAAAAAATACATGCCTTTAATGTGCACGAAACAACCCATTACAATGGTGCAGTAAATTTTAAGTGTGAGTTGAAACCAGTAAGACTGTGATAAGTCTTGTATGGTGTGAGACAGTCTAAAGAATCAAATGTGGAGACCAATGAACTCCAGTTGTGTTAGGCTTGAAGTAAATGAAAGTAGCTGAACTGATAAGCTGATCGATTCGCAAGATACACTGACCGGAAGATGCCCTTGAGTGATGTGATTTGATAACAAACGTATTGGATTTTCAAGGTTCCTGATGAAAACAACCCTGACATGCTGAGTCAGTCTGGAAGCAAACAAGTAACAATGATATGAGAAAAGACTGTTTACAGGACTATGAGCACTAGTTTGTGCACTATGGGAGATTTCAATGGAAATAAAGGTTTACATTATTATTGAAGCCAAATAAACTTTTCAACATTTTAGAGAGAAAATATCATAAGAGGACTTCCTTCGAAATTCAGCATCTTAAAGAAGTAGTTCACCCAAAAATGAAAATTCAGTCATAATTTACTCATCCTCCTGTGGTTCCAAATGTATGTACTTTCTTTCATACGTGGAACACTAAAGGAAAAAAAGTCATGAAAGTAGTCCATGCAGTGTGGATCGTATATCATATTGGTCTTTTGAAGGCGTGCAATAGGTTTTGGTGAGAAAAAAAACACAAAATCTAAGTAATTTAATTTAATCACAAATGTACTTAAATAATATTTTTTTAAGTGAAAATAAATGAAAAACAAGCTCCCCTTCTGTCACTCACTCGACGTTGTGTCATGTAGTGACAATAGGGGTCGCTCGAGAGCCCTAAACACTTCCCATTCTTTGAGAAAAGGCTAATGAGAATTGGTGAGTGGAATTTGCATGCCACACCCCCGGACATACGGGTATAAAAGGAACTGGAATGCCCACTCCATTCAGATTTTATCTTCTGAGCAGAGTGGTTGTACTATCAGCAAGCTGAATACTACTGCTGTTCCATTCACTCGGGCCACCACAAGCATCGGGTTGGACTGAAACCCTCCACACTGCCCTGAGCACTCGCGGCTTGATGATTGGTTTCTTGGATAAACCTCGCCCCCCAATCCCACCCTGCCCCCCTGGTCCCTTTCTTCCAGGAGGTGCACAACGAACTGACAAGGTCGCGGAGTGCACCTTTTTGCTGCCCGAAACAGACTTCCAGGTTCGTCCATTCTCACTACCCTCGATGCCGGGGCAGTCAACGGGTACACAGAGGTCCCTCAAGTGGATAAGGTGGCCAAAATTCCGCCATGTGGCGCCATCTGATGCTCCCCTCCAGAGCCTGTAGGACTATGTTGTCGCTGGCAACCAAAGCCTACAGTGCCGCTGGACAGGCCTCCTCCGCCCTGAATGCCATGGCCATCCTGCAGGTACACCAGGCCAAGGCACTCAAAGAAATGCATGTGGGTAGTCCACATCCTGACATGCTGCAGGAGCTGCACTCGGTAACCGACCTTCGCCCGCCAGGTGACGAAGGTCACAGCGCGAGCGCTTGGGCAGGCAATGTCCGTGATCCAGGAGCACCACCTGTGGCTGAATCTGGTCGAGATGAGGGATGCCGAAAAGCATGCTTTCTCAAAGCGCCCATCTCCCAGATCGGACTTTTCGGCGACACCGTTGAGGACTTTGGCCAGCAGTTCTTGGCAATGAAGGAGCTGATGAAGGAGCAGATGGAGGCCATCTAGCACATCTTGCCCTGGCGCGGCTCAAGATCCCGCACCCCTTCTGCTGCGTCGGCAAAAGCCCAGGCAGCTACGCCTCAACCCGAGCCCAGTTCTCGGCCCCACTGGAGATCCGTGAGTTAAATACTTTGTTTCCTTTTCTCTTTTGTTCGCCGCAGCCCATTCATTGTCCAAAAGAGAGCTGTTTACTCATTCCTTGGGTCACATAATTGGTGTTCACGCCTGCAGTTGACACGCTGACTAGACATCGAGCACGCGCAGTCCCCCCCCCCCCCCCCCCACACACATTCGCACGCCCGGCTGGGCCATTCATACGGCCAGCTGGTTGTAACGAGTCTCGAGGCCGACCTAAGAGGTCCTCCTCCTCAGTCACTAACCCACCCTATGCTGGTTATGCAGAGCAAAGTAAGTGCTTCGAGGTTTCCCTCAGTGACTGGCTGATTCGAGCAGACTCTTGAGAGTTGCTGTGCACGCACAGGGATTTGGTGCTCAGGCACCTCAGCCATCTAGGGCTTCTTGGTCAACTGCATACAACTCGGTTTCAACGATAGCACGCCTCACAAGCGAGCATGCGATGTCAGTGCTGAACTGCCTTAAGTCATTCAGGTGGAGGATAGCAGTTCCACTGAAACAATTTCAGAGGCTCCTGGGACATATGGCTTCCTCAGAGGCAGTCACGCCACTCGTGTTGATGCATATGAGATGGCTTCAGACTCAAGTCCCGAGATGGGCATGACACCATGGCACACATCACAAGTCAAGTCAAGGTAAGTGGTTTTTATTGTCATTCAACCATATACAGTTAGTACAGTAAACAGCTAAATGAGACAACATTCCTCCAGGACCATGGTGCTACATAAAACAACATAGGACAAACCCAGAACCACATGAGACTACACAGACTAAATAAAATACATATATGTAACACAATCACTTTCATGGGCAAGGAAGAGGTGAGAAACCGGCTTGTCAACATAAATCATAGTTTAATTAAGAACTTAAAACAAACATTTAGGACAGCAGACGTCTGCTGATTAAGCTCTCTCTCCCGATCGCCGTCTGCGAGTGGCCTTTTAACCCTCTTGCCGGCTCAATTTAGCCTGATACGGGACCGGGTGTGCGCAATCACGCGCCGGTCCCGCCCTCCACCGTGCCACACTCCTCCCCCGTTCTCTCAGGCTGGGGACCCCCGGCCTGACGTACATCCCCTGGGGGGGGGGCGCCTCCCGCGCGGTCTGCCGGCGGGTCATCCCCATCAACCTGGACGAGGGAGGGGGCAAGGGGAGGGAAACAACCATTAAAAATAAGGGGGGGGGGGGGGGGAGGGTCCCTGCACTGGGCAGTACCTCCCCTCCCATAAACACCATAATTTAAAAAAAGAGGGAAAAGGCCACCGCAGAGCGGTATCGAGAGAGAGAGGAGAGAGAGATTAAAGAAACGAAAGAAAAAAAAACATACTCGCCGGTTCTCTGATACGCCGCAGCTCGTTCCTCAGCCACTTCTCCACCCTCTTCAGGACAACAGCCGCGCCTCTCCGGGCAGATCGGAGGCAGTCCTCAGCCCCTAGCGGACGGAACGCCCCGCCGCGTTCCCGGGGTGTCGAAGGGGCCTCCCCCCGCCCCTGGCAGCGGTTCTCCCGCTCCAGGCGGTCGGCGGCGAGCCCCTCCCCGCACGCGGTCGGCAGTCTCCAACCCCGCCGCGTTCCAGCGGCCAGTAGGGAACTCCCCCGCCCCTGGCAGCGGCCCTAACCGCTCCAGGCGGTCGGCCAGGAGCCCCTCCTCCCCTCGCGGTCGGCGGCCGTTCCTCCGCGTCCAGGCGGCTGGGCTCCTCCGTCCCCCAGCAGATGGCCGCGGCTGCTCCATTGAGAAGTGGCGAGAACTCCGCTACGGCGCATCCCTCTTCCTTCCCGGGCTCTCGGCACCAATGTAACACAGATCATGTTCATGGGCAAGGAAGAGGCGAGAAACCGGCTTGTCAACATAAATCATAATTTAATTAAGAACTTAAAACAAACATTTAGGACAGCAGACGTCTGCTGATTAAGCTCTCTCTCCCGATCGCCGTCTGCGAGTGGCCTTTTAACCCTCTTGCCGGCTCAATTTAGCCTGATACGGGACCGGGCGTGCGCAATCACGCGCCGGTCCCGCCCTCCACCGTGCCACAATATATAAAGTGCACATGCAAACGTGTGAAAAAAGTACAGGACAGTACACAAAATTACTAACAATGAACAGGACAATAGACACAGTAAGAGACAGTGCAGCGCCAACCAGTACACAGTAGTGCAAAAATATGACAGTTTCTAAAAATGGCAAATGTAAACACAACATACTTTGAGATAGTGTTCTATGCACATAGCAGTTATTGAGGTAGCAGCCAGGTATAAAGTGACAATAATTAAAGTGCAACTCAGGACGTGTGTGTGTGTCAGTCCAGTCTCTGAGTATTGAGGAGTCTGATGGCTTGGGGGAAGAATCTGTTACACAGACTGGCTGTGAGGGCCTGAATGCTTCGGTACCTCTTGCCAGATGGCAGGAGGGTGAAGAGTTTGTGTGAGGGGTGTGTGGGATCATCCACAATGCTGGTTGCTTTGCGGATGCAGTGTTTTTTGTAAATGTCTTTGATGGAGGGAAGAGAGACCCCGATAATCTTCTCAGCTGTCCTCACTATCCTTTGCAGGGCTTTGTGGTCTGAAACAGTGCAAGTCCCAAACCAGGCAGTGATGCAGCTGCTCAGGATGCTCTCAATAGTCCCTCTATAGAATGTAGTGAGGATGGGGGGTGGGAGATGTGCTTTCCTCAGCCTTCGAATAAAGTAGAGACGCTGGTGGGCTTTCTTGGTAATAGAGCTGGTGTTGAGGGACCAGGTGAGGTTCTCCGCCAGGTGAAGACCAAGGAATTTTGTGCTCTAGATGATCTCCATAGAGGAGCCGTCGATGTTCAGCAGAGAGTGGTTAATCTGTGCTCTCTTAAAGTCAACAACCATCTCTTTTGTTTTGTCGACATTCAGAGACAGGTTGTTGGCTCTACACCAGTCCGTTAGCCGCTGCACCTCCTCTCTGTATACTGATGAGACCCACAACGGTCATGTCATCAGCAAACTTGATGATGTGATTCGAGCTGTGCATTGCTGCACAGTCGTGAGTCAGCAGAGTGAACAGCAGTGGACTGATCACACAGCCCTGGTGGGGCCCCAGTGCTCAGTGTGGTGGTGGTGGAGATGCTGTTCCCGATCCGGACTGACTGAGGTCTCCCAGTCAGGAAGTCCAGGATCCAGTTGCAGAGGGATGTGTCCAGGCCCAGCTGGTTCAGCTTTCCAATCAGATGCTGGGGAAAGTTTGTGTTGAATGCTGAGCTGAAGTCTATGAATAGCATTCGATGTATGAGTCCTTATTATCTAGGTGGGTGAGGGCCAGATGGAGGGTGGTGGCGATGGCATCGTCTGTTGAACGGTTTGGATGATACGCAAACTGCAGTGGGTCTAGTGATGGGGGCAGCTAGGTCTTAATGTGCCTCATGACGAGCCTCTCGAAGCACTTCATGATGATAGGAGTGTGTGTGATGGGAGTCGTTGAGGCAGGACACTGAAGACTTCTTTGTCATGGAGACGATGATGGTGGCCTTGAAGCACTTTGGAATGACGGCGCTGCTCAGAGAGATGTTGAAGATGTCGGTAAGAACACCTGCCAGCTGGTCTGCACATCCTCTGAGCACTCTGCCAGGAATGTTGTCTAATCCAGCAGCCTTCCGTGGGTTGACTCTACGTAGAGTTTTCCTCACATCAGCCATGGTAAGCACCTGGTCGTTGGGAGGAGGGGTGGTCTTCCTTGCCACAACGTCGTTCTGCACTACAATCCGAGCGTAGAAGTCATTCAGTGCATCTGGAAGGGAGGCATCTTTGTCACAGGCAACTGATGTTGTTCTGTAGTTGGTGATGGCCTGGATGCCCTGCCACATGCGCCGCGAGTCACCACTGTCCTGGAAGTGACTGTGGATTCCCTGGGTGTGTGTGCGCACTTTGCCTCTCTGATGGCCCGGGACAGTTTGGCCCTCGCTGTTCTTAGGGCTTCCTTGTCGCCTGCTCTGAAGGCAGAGTCTCGGGTCCTCAGCAGCGCACGCACCTCTGCAATTATCCACGGCTTCTGGTTGGAGCGTGTGGTGATGGTCTTGGAGAAAGTGGCATCATCGATGCACTTGCTGATGTAGCTGGTCACTGATGCTGTGTATTCCTCCAAGTTGGTAGAGTCACCATATGTTGCAGCCTCCCTGAACATGTGCCAGTAAGTACACTCAAAACAGTCCTGAAGAGCAGAGATGGCTCCTGCTGGCCAGGTTTTCACCTGCTTCTGAAGTGGTTTTGTGCATCTGACGAGCGGTCTGTATGATGGAAGGTGGGGGCGGGGCTGGGATGTTTGTGTAAACAAGATCAAGCGTGTTCACCCCTCTCATTGCAAAGTCCACATACTGATGGAATTTAGGGAGTACTGTCTTGAGATTTGCATGGTTGAAATCTCCGGCGACAATAAACAGTCCATCAGGGTGAGCGTTCTGCAGTTCACTAATAGCTCCATACAGTTTACTGAGCATTTCCTTATCATTAGCACTGGGGGGGAATGTAAACTCCAGTTATAATAACAGTGGTGAATTCCCGTGGTGAATAAAAAGGTCTGCATCTAACAGTCACAAGCTCCACCAGCGATGAGCAGTAGCTAGAGACTAGCATAGAGTTCTTGCACCATTCCTTGTTGATGTAAACACACAAGCCACCACCGCGAGTCTTACTGCACAGAGCTGCATTTCTGTCGGCACAAAACGAGGCGAGCCCATCTAGCTGAATGGTGGCATCCAGAACTCTGTCGCTGAGCCACGTCTCTGTTAAAACAAAGACGCAGCAGTCTCTAAACTCACGTTGCGTAGCCTGCTGCCACTTATTCAGCTCTTGGACACATCTTGCATTTCTACGGGCATGAGTTCCCCTACAGCAAGTGTCCAGATGTGTCGTGGTCACCACAGATGCCTCCAAACTGGTCTGGGATGTCATGTGCAATGGGCACGCAGCTGCCGGTTCTTGGTCAGGGCCACAACTGGGTTGGCACATCAACTGCCTAGAGTTGCTGATTATTATACTGAAAGTCCTACCATTGAGCTGAAATCCCAAGTTATTCGTTTCCTCATTTCCCACCCAACGGACATCTTCACAGCCACCAAAACTCATTTACAAATAACTATGAGCTGTTAATGATTGAAAATGGTAATGGTAATAAGTACATTTTACAAAAAATGGTAATAAGTACATTTTACATAAACACTGACATACTATGTGTAATGACATACTATGTGTAATGATATATAATGATGAAAGGCGCCAGCATAATCTAAAAGGTCTGTAACAAAAGCAAGATTATAAACTAATGAAAATCTGGTTAAACCTTTTATTGTCATTTTATTTTTCCATTTATTTTTGATTTAGTGACTCTGATATCCTTGCAGTCTGCCCTAGTATTCACTGAATTGTTGTTTTGTTTCTAAATTCAGAACAATGTCTCTTCCTTCACTGTTTGTTTACCTCAGGATTAGAACAGAATTTGTGATGATAAGACAGGTGCTTAACCTTCTCTGGCCATTTTGCCCCTCCAAGGATTTTAATTTCTTCTCTCAGATTTGTAAATAGATTCCCATTCCTTGGCTTGAATCAATTATCTCTCGTATTAACCAACACCCCGCTAAAGGCTCAGAGACAGCTGTGTGGGTCTAGAGGTAAGAAACCGTTGCAAGGAATGAAATTAATTAACATGTAGTTGTACTATCATTTCTCCATTTCACATCACTACAAAACTCAAGTCATTACAAAGTTAGCGGAGACCATTAAATTCAGTGATCAAGGAAAATGTGTTTCTTTCCTTAGCCATCTCCCTGTTAAAGGGATGGTTCCACCAAACATGAACATGTTATCATCATTTACTCACCCTCATGTTTTTCCAAACCCATATGACTTACTTTCTTCTGTGAACACAAAAAGAGAAGTTAGGCTAAATGTTTCCCTGAGTCACCATTCACTTTTAATACAACTTTTTTTTTTCCACACAATAAAAGTGATTGGTGAATGAGCTAACACTCTGCTTAACATTTTCTTTTGTATTCCATAAAAGAAAGTCACATGGGTTTGGAATGACATGAGGGTAAATTATGTGTGTAAACATTTTCATTTTGGGGTGAACTGTCCCTTCAATGTTTGTGGACATACAGTTCTGTATGTAATAAAGTTTCATAAAAGTGGATAGTGCCTCACTTTAAAGTTAAAAAAGCACCTAAAAGAAATCAACAAAAGTGGTACATTCAGCTCATCCTTCAAGTCTTCAGAAGGCATACGATAGGGTTTTGGTGAGAAACAACTCATAATTTAAGTAATTTTTCAGTGCATTGTTGAGTAAATTATGACAGAATTTTCTTTCCTGAAATTCCTGAAAGAAGTTAAAGTTCAGCTAAATGTTTTATTGTCCCTCAAACATTAAAATGAAATTTTACTTTTGTCCCTCCCTTTACAATCAAAATGTAATATACAAGTAGAAGACTCTTGATTTACATCAATAATGATTATTTAACTACTTTGCAATGTAAGCATAAAGCATAAATATATTAATATTGTACACTGTGCATGTTATAATGGGCCAGACATAGAATGCAACTCTTAATTTTATACAAAATGTAACGATTTATTCACCAAGGTTACATTGGCCTGAAAAATTTTGAAAACCTAATCCAAATCTTTCTATCCTTTCCACTTCTTCATTTCCACTAAAATGGCACTTTGGCCCTCAACATCCTTGTCTCCAGAATCCATCAAAGATAAACATTAAAATATGAGGAATACATTTGGTAATACTGTTCCCCCACCAGGGTGTTGTCCCTATGGTGGGAATGGAGACATTACAGTGATTTATGGCCCAGCTCACTCTAGATTGTCATTACTTACAGTGACAGATTCAAATGATCCTGTAGGATGTCTTATTTAAAACGGAGGGGTGAATCTGTAGAGTGCAAATTCCCCTGTTTACCTGAGCTGAACCAATATACCAGGGTCAATTCATCTTTGTTAAGATCCTCTGACATGTTCTACAGAAAGCCTTGAGGCTGAGCACCTGGCTGCTTCCAACCACAGATCTTCGATTCACTGAGGCAAATACTATGATCCTTTTTCCCTGTCTGTGGTGGGGCTTACAACACTTGACCAGGCCTGAGAGGCTAGGCAGATGAAGAAGCCTGAGCAGCATGTAGCAGTTTGTAAATGTGTGGAATTAGCTTTGCCAGAGTGTAAACCTTCTGTAAATAATGTATTGAGCCACAAATGTTTGCCGCATTACAGGCCAAATGCATTCTGATTTGTTCCAAATGGCTTCTGCTCTTCGATCTGGTTTTCAGACATTTTGGTTCCCCGTCTGTCACTCACTTCGATGTTGTGTCGAAGAAGCGACACTAGGGGTCTCTCTTGAGCGCCTTTTGCATCTCTGATCTATGAGAAAAGGCCAATGACCCGCCCCCATACATACGGGTATAAAGGGAGGGAAATGCATCTATTTCATTCAGAAATTTTCTTCGGAGCCGACCGGTTGTGTATGCAGCAAGCTGCGAGTCACACACTGTTCCTCCCATCTCTGAGTGCGATTGCTGTTGGATCTACAGCACATATCAGCGGCTTTCTCCCTTCTCTGAATGGCAGTGCAGCTTTGCCCCTGGGCACTTCGACAGCGCAGATAAAAGAGTTTATTAAAGAGCAAATGCACAGCTGGCACTGAACGTCCTTTTCGGAACGCGTCTTTATAAAGATGCTCTTTCGCCCCTGTGTAGTTCCTGGAAGCGGTAGAGTGCTCTCCGCTCCTGATGGCCACAGGCGCTGTCTTGTTTGTCTGGGCAGCGATCACACCGAGGCAGCGTTTGTGGATGGCTCATGTTCTCACTGCGAGAACATGACCATGGCAACGTTGCGGTCGCGGCTTTCCTTCCTCAGAAGGAATGCCTCTCCAGCCGCCCCCTGCGTCGTTCCTTCTTCCCACGGGATTGAGGATGACGTGGCTGGCGATGGAGGCGATTTGGGGATGGCAGCGGGCTCGGTTTCGTCGGGTACGTCGCCACGAATCACCCGCCCCCTGGCACGCTCATTGACTTCCGTCCAAGGCAACAGTGGCTCACCTCACAGCCAGCTTGCCTATCCTCTTGAGCCCCCTGAGCCGGGTGAGCTCGCCGCTGCATCGGAGAGCGGCCCGGCGTCTGACGCGACTCGACTGGGCTGCCGCATTCGGGCCAGCACACCCAGTCTGAGGCTGATGCCCAGATGTCCGACATGCTTGTCCGGGCCGCCGTCAGCGTGGGGCTGGACTGGAACCCTCCGTGCTCCCCACAGCCTTCTCGGCTGGATGATTGGTTCCTTGGGTCTGCTCATAGCCACGCCCCCCTATCATGCACTTCCCGGAAGATCATGATGAGCTGACGAGTTCGTGGAGGACACCCCTCTCCACCCGTCACAAGGCCTCTCACTCATGCGCTCTCACTACCCTCGAGGGCGGAGCGGCCCACGGTTACACGGCGGTCCCCCAGGTGGACAGAGCGGTTGCGATCCACCTGTGCCCCCAGAACGCCGCCACCTGGTAGGGTCGCCCTGTGCTCCCGTCCAAGGCCTGTAGGATGATGACTTCACTGACCTCCAAAGCCTACAACACCACCGGACAGGCAGCTTCCGCCCTGCATGTCATGGCCCTCCTGCATGTCCACCAGGCCAAGGCACTTAAAAGATCTGCACTTGGGTAGTCCTGATCCTGACGTGCTGCAGGAACTGCGCTCAGCAACCAACCTCGCCCTCAGGGCCACAAAGGTCACAGCGCAGTCACTCGGGCAGGCGATGGCCACTCTAGTGGTTCAGGAACATCATCTATGGCTGCAGTCGAGATGTGCGAAGTGGACAAGACACACTTCCTCGATGCACCTGTCTCCCAGTTCGGTCTTTTCGGCGACACCGTCGAGGTCTTCGCCCAGCAGTTCTTTGCGGTGAAGAAGCAGATGGAGGCCATATCACAAGTCCTGCCCCACTGCAAACCTGCCGCCACGGGCCACGCTCCATCTGCTCACTGAGGGCGTCCTCCTGCGGCTATGAAACGTGCAGCTCCACCTCAATCCGGGCCCAGCTATCAGCCCCTGCTTCGAGTGCCACACGCCCCCCGTCTTGCGGACCCCTTCGAGGACCCGGAAGGCTCCCAAGCGGTCCTGAGATGCACGACTCAGAGACCAAGAGACCCCGGTGGAGGGCCGGGAGGAGAATCCTTTCTTGAATTTATTTAATTTGCCACACCCCCTTCGGGCTGCGGTACCCACATTCTCAAAAAAAGAGCTATTTCCTTTGCCTCTGGGTCACCTGGCCCACAAATGCCATTCTCACGGCACTCACGGCCGCCACACCTCACCAGTCCCAGTATGCTGGATGCAGACCTCTCGCCTTCAGCCCAATGACTGTTCCCCGGCCGGCCGGTTCTGATGAGTCCAGAGGTCGCCTCCACGGGACCTCCTCCTCAGTCACTAACCCGCCCCCTGCCAGGTGTGCAGAGCAAGGTAAGTGCTTCGAGTCTTCTTTCAGCACCAGAGCCACATCTCGCTGCTCCGCCCCGCCGGGTACGTCAAAAATATCCGTCCCCTTAGTGCCCCTAGCTCGGAGTTTGGACGCGTGGCTCTCACTTCCCAATCTGTCACGCTGGCTTGTCAGGACCATTCGACTCGGTTATGCAATTCAAATGACAGCACACAACGTCTCATTCCCTCCATCAGGGAACGGAGTTTACATCCGTAACCTAGACGTTAGAATTGCTAAATTGAGCTGAATGTTGTCATACAGATTTGGAACAAAATGAAGGTCAGAGTTTTCATTTTTGGGAAAATAAACCCATATGCTCACTTGTTCTACAAAACTGCACAATGTCTATTATGTTGGAAATGTTGAAATTGTCACTACTAGTCATTGGACCTTACTTCCACTAGGTTGTTTCTCAGTTAGCTAAATATTTTAGTCATTCAGTGAGAAATGTCTGAAAAAATATATATATATTTTTTCATTTACGATTAAAAGAGAAGGAGGCTGACCTGAGGCTGTTTATTCTTGCTGTACAGAATTCTATAAAGACATGTCTATGAGCAGGCCAAAAATAAATTAATTATGTTGTTTCTGACACCCTCTGGCCTTTTTGTGATGGAGTTCAACAATGTCAGGAACATTTCAGAACATTTTTTGTTTTAAAAGTAATTTTCTGAACCCCTGACATACTTTGCTGATCTCAGGAAAAAAGAAATAGGTATGGTAATAAGAGCATAGTAGCTTATGCACAATAAAAATGCTGATAGGGGTAGGATGATAAGGTTATCTCACGGTTTGGTTCAATGAACAATATGAGGTTCACATTTCAATATAATCTTGATTTAATATAATTCATTTAAATTATAAGTTTGGCAGAATTTAATTTAATTTAAAAATGTTTAAGGAAAATGCACATTATATACAGTATTCTCATCAGAATAATGTTCTCTAATTAATACACCATAGAAATGCTCTAAGATTCTTGTACACGTTCTCTATAATAAAAAGGTCACAAAACATGAACCTTCAGGCTGATCAGGTGCAGGAAAAGTCGCAAATCAAAACAAATCCCAAATATATATATATTTTATTTACATTTTATAAAAATTCTAAAATTGTATGCACAATGATATAAGCTGTCACTGATTGAAATAATGTGTAAAATTTTAAAGCATTTAAATTGAGTTTACAATACATCCATTTGCATAACAAGCGCTAAAATACCACTGTCTCTTTAATAATGGCAGCAGTTCAACGAGCATCCCAGAAATGTTTCGTATGAACGCACATTAACGACAGAGGATTCTCATGATTCTTTATGGCATCCGTGCTATGTGTGATTAAATTAATGTTTCTATTTTTTATTTTTATTTTTTTTATTAAAAACTGACTGTAAAGAACATAAAGGATTTTAAAAGATAAATTATTAAATTAAAGTGGAGTGTGTGGATATCACCTTTGACGGACACACATTAGTTGAAAGAAATGTACTGTTTTAATTTCAAGCAATTTAGAGCAATTTTCAACAAAACAAGATGATTTTCCAAGCTTATATTTCTAAAAGCTATTTTCAAGCACTTCAATCACATTAAGCCAAGGACATTAAGCGAACCTGTAAATAATGTAGATTTAAAGCAGCAGAGAGATTTTGATGTTTGATTGGTCATTTTGTTTATGATCACATGGACAGAAAACAATGTTGCAAATTTTTAAATATCGAAATTTTCCTTTGATATATTTTGTTATTTATTTTGGTTAACGATAGTTAAAAATTCAAAATATAGTCCCATTCCGACAAATAATCCTCTATGAGAGAAAGGGAGTGCTAGGGTGTCTATGGTGCTGTCATAGCATCACCATTATAATGCAAATCAAATCTAGTGAAGTTTGTGAGTGGGATCAGTGATGCTGGCTAAGATAATGTATGAAGTCACACAGTGATCGATGACAGTGTGCTAATCTGCTTGTGAGATAGTGAGCCTCCTGCATTCCGTCTCAACCCCTCGCTCTCTTCCTCCCACATTGTTTGAGAATCACAGCCATTATCTCTGCACTGAGGGCTTTTTGAACGCAAGACAGATGCCTCAAACAAATAATTTTTAATTTACAGAGATCCAAAGGTTGATTAAATTAATTTGTCAAAATTGTTCTGTGATCTTGTGTTAAGATTTATTAATAGGTAAAAGTTTATGACGAGGACAAATTTAGCCAAACTTTAACTTAATATAGGAATAGTTCACCCAAAAAGAAAATTCAGATTGTGCGATATAAGCTTGATGAGAAAAGCCTATGCAGACTGCTAGACATCAACAGTCATGTCCAAAGGCGCTGTCATATTTACGTTTGCACAGCTAAATTTCACAGATGACAAAGTAAATGTGAAGTGAGTGTGAAACCTGCAAAAACAGCTTGTCACGCACCATCTTTTTTATGCTATTTAAGCTATTAAGAAACTCGCTTTTTAAATGATTTTCTCATCCATTGCAAATATATTTACTTTAGCTGTTTACAAAGTACTGCCAACAGAGAGGCAACGTCAAGAACAAGCAACTTCCAACTGGTCAAAGTTGCGACTTAAATCCCACACAAAAGTTGAGTAGGAAAATTCTTTGTCACTGGCAGTTCATCATGCAAAATTTCTGACTGCGCAAATTCCCACTGAGATGACTGTATTTCGTAGTAGGCTGAAATCAGGAAGAGTTCCAAATCTTGGGCATCTCAGACAGGTTACATCTGTCACTAAGCTGTGTGTTATTTAAATATGACTTCACCTCGTTGACTTGCACTTTCAGATATCTGGCTTGACCCACTACAGGGGTTAATACTATCCCGCAGTTCACCCAGTCAAAGCATTTTCAGCAGCTCATGCCCAGAAAGTATACCATCATGCCTTATTTAATCCCTGCTTACATTTTTAATGACACGGAGGGAGAAGAAATGTAAGATAAGCTGCTCTCCTCTGGTTTATAGTAATACCAGCAAGTATTCACAAACATGCTCAATGAGATTTTAATTTAGGAAAACATTTCTGGGATTTTTTCACAGGCATAAGATGACAGCTGAAAACGGGGGTACTGTATATTTTAAGAAAATACTTATCAAACAGTGTTATCGTCATGACATTTCTTTCTTCTTTCTTCCCCTTTTGTTATAAATGCATGATAAAAGATACACAAGGAGAAAATCTGTCCACAGTCCTTATCTATATTGAAAAATCATTAAGAGCTTTCAAGTGAGTGAATTCCTGATCAAGATTAAGCAGCTAAGTGACCTAATTATCTCTTATTTACCAGGAGATCAAAGAGGTTTCTTGAGTAGACTGATTGAACTTTGGACAATCTCTCAAATTCTACAATCTCAAGGCCAGCACTGCAATCTAAAGATGAAGTCATACAGGTAGCTTTCAATTCCATTTTCAAATTTCAAATGTTTTCTTAAAAAGCCCGTGGCAGTTTTCTATTGTGGTGAGTATTAGATCATGTTTGAGAGACTCTGAAGCGGGAAGAGATTTGTGATCTTTCAACTCCATCACAATTATAATTATAGACTTTAGGAGATACACCTCTCAATCCATGCCACTATAGGATTTGCCTTCTAAACTGGTGATAGGCTGGGGAGGTTCAGAGAGGGTGAGTTTGGGTAAATCTTCAGTCAGACTGGAAACTAGCAGCGTATTTACGCCTTTACATAGCGTTTGCTCCCGTGTAATTGGCCCACCTTTCCTCAACACAACTGAAAGGTTGAGGCCAAAAGAAAGGCAATTAAATACACTTTTCTGTATAACGAGATTTAAATAGTCTTTTAGGACGAGGCAGGGCCTGTCACACTGAAGTGAAACAAATACAGTTAATTAAAATTGTCCTTAAGAAAGCCACTTCAAAGCACAACTCTAATTAATAATCTATTATTTGCTTCATAACAAATTCTCTGCACTTTAAAAGGTCAAACTAGTACGAAATGTACTGCTGTGCTCAATTCACAATAAGCAACATAGGGTGTCGCATTTGTGCAGTGTTTCAGCCATTGCTGTGAATACAGCGAAGGGATCTAAGCCTAAACAGAGCAAAGCATTGAGTTAGGAAAGTGTTTTGTCTCAGGAAATATAGGTGGCTTAATGGGATTTTACGGTTATCCTCCAGAGGAAGACACTGCAAATCTCCTCCACACCCCTGCGGCATGACCCAAATGATAATGACTCGACCAATGTGAGACTCTTACCACATTCAAAGGCCCAAACTTCCAACAATATACTTTATACCTTTTTCCAACATTATGCTCATTATGAGTCATTACCACAGTGTACATTTTAGAACAACTGGATAATTCATCATCACTGATCCCAAGAGGGTGAAGAGAGAGAATTTTTCCAGGCAAGAAAAAAAAATCAATTGGTATTTTTCAGTCTGCAGTCATTGAACTTTAATCACAATTTATAATATTCACATCAACGTTGGGTGATTTTTCTTGGTTCCATTGTGACTCATTGTTTTAGAATTATTATTTCAGAGTCTTACTCTTTCAAACAAAAAAGTACATATCTGTGCTTAGCCACACAAAAGAACAAGACGTTTTCTTTATTCTTAACATGGCCAATAAGTAGCTGTGTAAATTATTCGATTTTCTCTATTTTTGCTTCACTGAGCAATAACTTGTTGGACGTCTCTGCTTGGCTATGCTAATTAAAGCATTAAAGCATGACTTCAGGATATCCACTCCAGTGGAGTCTCATCTCATTATGTATATATAGTGAGTGCTACAGGCTTCCACTTCCTTCTCTAATTGTTTGGTTAACATGGCTAAAAATAATCAGGCATGGAGCCCTGGTTGTACAGTGCACATCCACCTCTTGGCCCACTTAAACATTTAAAAGCAGTATTTTGAAAATAATGCACTCTTAAAGGGACAGTTCACCCAAAAATGTATTCTGTCATAGTTTACTCACCCTCATGTTGTACAAAACGGGGTTATTTAAAGGTAGGAATTTCCCCATACAATGGCCAAGCTCCAAAAAGGACAAAAAAATTAGTGAAAAAGTAAAAGCACCATCAAAATAGATCATGTGACTTTCACACTTCTGTATTTTCAAAAGTCTTCTGAAGCCATTCGAAAACTTTGTGTGAGTAACAGGCCAAAATGTTAGCTGTTATTTACTGAAAATATTCCACTTTGATGAAAATCGCATTGACTTTGTTTACATCAGGTTTAAAAAACGGTCTACTGTTCGTCATAATTGCCAAAACAGCATTGGTTCTCACATGTTTAGTAACAGAATGCAATGCACCATTTTGAATGTGAATTCAGTGTTTCAGCAGATGTTTTGTTTTCTGTAGTCTTTCTGCAATCCAAACGCTGCACTCCATACTCGGTTAAAGAGATAGTTTTACCAAAAATGTTTATTCTGTCATCATTTACTCAACCTCATGTTGCTCCAAATCTGTGTGTCTTTCTTTCTTTTGTGGAACTACAAAGGACATGTTAAGCAGAATGACAGCCTCAGTCAGCATTGGTTCTCCCGTGTTCAGTAGTGGAATGCAAAGCACTATTTCTGAATTTTGGAAAAGAAAGTAGCCTAGACGACATTTTCATCAGAGGTGACAACACAGTCTCATGACGACTCAAAATCGTTAGATATCGAATGACTTGGCTCGTACAACTTTCATTCCCATCGAGGCCAAACAATTAGCAAAATCAATTTTAAATCGATACAATACAGGCATCAAATTTAAGCTTGCCTTCTATCCAACACTTTATTTTAAGAGAACAAATTTGGTTTCTCATTATTCATTATCATATTAATTTAAGCAATACTACAGACTGATGATGGTCAATAACCTGTAACACGCTTCCCTTGTCTCTTTCCAAATGCCTATGTTTATTTCTTCCGTGATACACTGAAGTTATTTTCCTATTAAAATCTTGGTTAGGTTTAGAGATTGGGTAAGGGACCATACTTATGAAAAATCAAAAAATCGTTGTTTCTTGGTTTATTTATTTTTCACCATGGGAGTAAAAGTTGTAAGTTTTGTAAGAGTCAACTTAATTTCACCATCTCGTACTATTATTATGACTTGTCATGAGACCGGGTTGAAGGTGAAGATTAACAGTGAATGACAACTCAAATTTTAGTCTGTTACTCACACAAACTTACTGTATGGCTTCAGATGACTTTAACTAATCAAATGGACTAGTTTTATGATACATTTTTTTTTAAAATAATTACTTTTTGTAGGTTAGCAGCCATTGAATGGTAAGAATTGCGTAAAAATTATTTGAAAATTTCTTCTTTTGTTTTGCATGCGCTGAAAAAAAAAAATACTTTGGGGGTGTTAATTACTTTTCCTGCACATTGGTAAAAATATAGCCAAGGACATAAGATCTTTAATTTACCTAATAATTATAGATAGATTTACTTAATAGTTAACATTTAATTAGAATTTAATTAGAAGCAGTAAATTTCCTTTGATAAAATTACACAACATGTCCTCTAATAATTTAATTAAAAACTACCACATACAAAAGCCTCAAAAAATGTCATTCACGTACACATGAGCTCACGCGTTATCCATAATGAGAGACGTGGCAAGAGACATAAATAATGGACATCCAGCAAGGATCGACAAAAAAAATTCATTTGGACACAGAATTTACGGCAAAAAAATAATTTATTTATTTATTTATTTATTATATTATACTTTGAAATTGACATTTGATGCTAGTTTTATATGTTTTATCTGATTGGCAAGGCTTTACAAGTTCCATCAAAGTTCCGGTTGCCAATTCAGGAACATTTTACAAAGGGCTGAATGAAATCCTTTATCATAGGTTAAGATAATGTGATAAGTTTTGAAATTAAAGTGTGACCAAGCTTTACTTTATCATGCAGTGCATATTTTGAATCAGAGTATTTCTGATGCTGCAGGTTTTGCCGCCTTTTGGAATTCAAATCGAGCAAGGCCAGAAATATTGATAGACTAGATGCTTTTGTTTCGTGGGTAAGTAGAAAAGGACATTTCTGTTTAGACACTAAAGACATGACTATTTTAATGCATGTTCATCATGTTATGGATTTCTGAATATTTCAGTTTTTCCATGAATTCTACTCATGTTGGTCATCCTGTTAAAAAAATCACAGAAAGTTGCCAGCATCTCACTGAGTCTAAGGTATGTGTTTCAGATAAGCAATGAAGAAATCACTATTATTCTACTGTTGGACTGGGATACACGGATGGACTAGCCATCTGGATTAATCTGTGCAGTGCATTCGTTGGCCACAGTGCAAGAGCAGAACAGGACATCCACCGGTCTCTCACAGGAGCAGCACAATCCTGATGAACCTGCATTGCACTCGCACCCACATGTACAGTGGTAAACACAGTGCGAGTTGCACAGCCCAATAAAATTCAACATAGAATCAGCTGTTATACAGCAATACCGTTATACCGTGATATGGAAATCTTTCTGTCTGTCTTTTGCTATCATTTTGAGGACAATGAAGAACTGACTAATACAGCGACAAGGCTTGTGCACTGTTATCAGGACAGTTTTTAAAGAACTGAATGCCAGCTCAGATGATTTTTATGTGCAAATGTTTTACTGTATTGGGCATTTAAACATTCAAAGATGATTCTCTGTGAAATATTTTTGTTTAGTCAACCCATGTTTACACATGTTGGTTAATAAATATTATTAACTATTAATTTTGTGTTTCTTGTGAGTAACTAAAATAGATTTAGTTAAAAATCTGATAATTTTAATGGGAATGAAAATAGGGATAAAAAATACTTACAGTTGTTTTCAGATTAATTATACCCAATATTTAATAGTACATTTAGGCTATTTTACAAAGGTACATTTATTTTCTTCTCAGGGCAAGGATTCTGCCATTTCAGGCATAGATGAGACTCACATTGCACACTGATCTCAACTCGCTGGGATAACTGGAGAGGCATTACAGCCCACCCTGTGCTCTACTTGCACTTTCCCCCTACTGTAATACCCATTCTGTTTTCCAGAGGTGGTTTCTGTCATGATTCACCATGAGCGATACCAGAGAGGCAGATTAGAAGAGGGGCTTCTAAGAGATACTTTTAATAGAGGCAGATTTATCAATCGGCTTTGCTGGTCAAGGTTAAGATTACTTACTCATATTGCCAGCCTTTGCTGATGATTAAATTCAGAGAATGGGGAAAGTAACTTAGCATAAAGATGCATTAGACTGCAGACGTGAGCGTTCAAGTGTGTATGGGTGCGGATGTGTGAGTGTTCATCACCCAGTCACCCAGATTGGATTAATTTTAGCAAAACAAATTGTGACATTAAGTGTCCATCATTGTTGTGTCTGTTGCACTTTTCTTGTTGCTGTGATTAAAAATATCTCACTTTGTCCAAGGCAGAGTCCCAGTGTTACGTAATTTTTGAAATACCTAATTCAATGGACCTATCATAGGTGACGTTTACACATCAGTAAAATATGGTTGTCAGACAGTAGAGTGCGAGGGCTTTAGAGTGCATAAAGTGATAGACCTAAGTAATAAAAATTCTGTCATACTTTACTTATCCTCATGTTGTTCCAAATGCGTAATACGGCTGTCAACCCCAAACAACCACATGACTGTGTGAATGTAGCCATAACTCTAAAGCATTAAGTAAAGTCCTTTAGACGGCTCTGCTGGACAATGATTTATCTTAATTAAACAGCCTCTGGAGCTGTCCGCTGCTCCTTGAAGAGCCCAGTCTTTGCTTGCTCAGATGGAATAAG
The DNA here is from genome assembly GCA_032164185.1 of Moxostoma hubbsi. NCBI lineage: Eukaryota > Metazoa > Chordata > Actinopteri > Cypriniformes > Catostomidae > Moxostoma > Moxostoma hubbsi. Next base: position 21,991,109 of record JAVLUX010000030.1, on the reverse strand, counting down.
GTAAAGATCTCTTAAACTGTAAGAATGCAGCTTAGTCATTTCCTCATCTCCCTGAGGGCTATTGGGATTTAGCTCTACTTATTTCCCTCACAGCTCATTCAGCTTCAGGATAATCCAGGAGAAAATACATCCTGCTGCCCTAATGACTATACAGAGAAAAGCTTTTGGTGTCAGCGACAATGATCCAGAAATGTGAGAATGTGAGAGTGAGATACTGGACCTTGGTAATGACAATTAAATATAGTTCACCCAAAAATAAAAATTCTGTCATTCTCACCCTCATGTCGCTCCAAACCTGTATACACAAACCTGTTCTTTTTTTTTTTTTTTTACACAGGAGAATTTTGGAGAATTGACATGCAGCTGTTTTGCATACAGTTAATTTTGACTGTCTAGTGATAGTCTGTCAAGCTCCAACTAGGAATCCATAGTAGCACCATAAAAGTAATCCAAACAACTCTATATTCAAAGTATGCTGAACCCTTTGTGAGACAAATAGGCCAAAATTGATGTTGTTTTCACAAAAAATCTTTGTTTCCACCGTAGCTCTGAAATGGACTACAAAAGCAGCATGGATCAGTGTTGGGGAGTAACTTCTGAAAAGTAGCGACACTACTAACTGAACTAGGTGTAGCTATTTTCACAATATTGTTTCATTTCCAATAACTACTTTTTCCAACAAGTAGCTGTATAGCTTCATAAATGCTACATTTATTGTATTTAGCACAAATTCTAATCTTTTAAGTGAATCGGTTCTTTCAGACATTTCATTTAAATTATCTGGTTAAAAGAAAACATTAACTTATATTTAGAGTAAATTAAACTTAAATTCCTTTTAGTGAATCAGTCCGTTCGGGCGGTTCATGTTAATAAGCTAGTTCACATAAGTGATTCACTAATTCACTTGAGTCAGTGCACACCCTAAAAACAGATTTTGGCACAAGTCACGTCATTTTTTAAGCAAAATATTTAGTTAATGGCTACAGTTTATTACTATATTTCGACTGTTTTCTAGTTTTATTTGTTAATATTTATATAAACTTACAGTATATGTTAAAAGGTTTTTTTTTGTGTGTCACCCTAACTATAAGGTGACATTATTTAATTAAATCAATAATAATAATTTGATTATTATGAATTTATAAATATTTTCTTATTAAAATAGCTTAAATGTAGTTTTAGTTTGATTACTTTAAGTTATGAAAAGCTTGTAGCTTAGCAAGTTTGAGTTTTAAAGTAGCTTCTCCAACACTGGTATGGGCTTCAGGAATTGTGTATCAGCAACATCAGTAATACCAAACATCACTGGTTCTTGCTCATCTAATGACCAAACATCATGGCATCCAACCTATGCAATAGGCGCTATTTTTGATTTAACATATGTGAGAGCTGTATCAAAGAGGAATGAATAATGACTAATGAATAAGTGAGTAACATGCAAACAGCAGTGTGAATATTTTTCAAAATTCTCAACAAAACAGCATATGCGTTTGGAACGATATTATGGTGAGTAAATAATTTCAGAATTTGTATCTTTTGGTAAAATATTCTTTTAAAAGCAAGCTTATTTAAAAAAAAGAGACACCCCTTCCTCTATTCAAGTATGCTGGGCTATGCATTACTTCTCGGTGTCACGAGCACACCAGGCTCTTCCTCACCGCCAGTCACTCGCTCTCACTCGCCTGAGTTTTAATTGCGCACACCTGCAGCTCATTATCACCTCGTTTGGACTTGGACTTAAACCTCACTCTCACACTCAGTCAGCGCCTGGCCATGTTGAAGGTTCTTTGGACTCACCTTTTGTTCTGCCGTAGTTGTGAACGGCTTATCTGTTTATTACTTTCCTGTTTGTCAATAATGTGCTCTGGATTTGCAAGATAAGTGACTTTGAGAATTCTGAATGAACTTCATGCCTTGATATACTGAACTGCTCCTCAGTTTATGGAAGTTATGTACCTTAGACCCTGGCAGAAGTTTATGTTCTCAGTTTTGTCTAGTATAGGTCTGGAATTAGCAATCTGATGATCAGTACCTATTGCCTTAGTCCTCTGTATATCCAAAGATTGTGTTCAAAGGAATATATACCTTACCTGAATACTCGCCTCATCCTGCTCACCTGTCTCTTCTGTGTTCTGTACAATAAACTCCCGCATCTGGGTTCATCTCAGCTCCCGAGTTGGTGTCATTACATTCTGACAACTCCGCTGCACTAAACACACATTTGGAAGTCTCGCCCACCCTCTCCAAAGCCCCCATTAACTCCCAAACAGCTGTCAGGACCTGTTCCAGGGGGCAATGAAAACAACTGACCTTGAGCTATGAATTTGAGATTCCAAACTTCTTGAGTACATTATCATTGATAATGTTATCTTGCGAAAGATGAGTATTTTAACTCGCTTCTACATAGAAATTATGCTTAATTCACATACAATAATTTAAACCATGTTGCCAGAAAACTGGAGAGATTTTTAGAATGAGCAATCGACTGTAGGAAGGCAAAAATGAAGTAAAAATACTGAAAAAAATTTTGTGTCCAAAAATAACTACAGAGAAGTGTTTCTGTATTTACTTAAACTTGATTTAAAAAATGTGTTTAAAAAATAAAAGAATGGCTACTAAGCCCAGACTGCAAAAGAAGTGGACAATCAGGCTATTAAGAATCACACGCTTTTGAGGGAGAATGAAGAAACAGATCCACACCAACACTCTGAACCAAAGCCATCTGGAAGTAATTCCTTCTAACTTGTCTAATAAATCTAATTCAGCTCAACTGATTTGATTTAGAAGCAAATGTGCTTGGACAGCAAAGGGATGCTGCTTGATTTGGATGATTTTCACATATCTTCGAATATAAATTCAATTCAAGTCTTAGTAATTGCTCTTCCACTGAACCCACAGCATACAAAATATTTTAATTGCCTGTGGAGAAAGCAAAATAGGGCTTAATTTCGCACTCTGTTCTCGAATACATCCCAGCTTGGAGCTGCTCATGTTTCACCCAGATGGAAACATCTGCAGTTATTAATGAAATGCCCATAAATATGCAGCATTACTTATGCTCAACATATCATAATCAGGATTTCGCTGATTAAAAATGTGCTGCTCCTTGCAAAATGAGGTCCTCGAGGTTGCTTGTATAAAACACGTGTTGCGTGTTGAAATGCAATTGTGTTTGTTGTGACTCTTAGAGTCATCGCAGCATAATAATTCCTGTGAAAGTCCTATTAGGTGTAATCTGTGAAAATCTCAACAAATGTATCCTCTGTGTTTAAAAACTCCCCTATATCAGCAATTAATGGCAGAACGTCTATTTAATGGCCTTATAAGGGACACTACAGTATACAGAAAAGAGTGCATCGACAGTGGCATTCAAAAGGTCTGAAACCACTAGTGAAAATGCTTCTTTCCCCATCTTTCGCTCACTTCAACGTTGTGTCGAAGAAGCGACACTAGGGGTCTCTCTTGAGCACCGAATATGCCTCTGATCTATGAAAAAAGGCCAGTATTTGCATACCCCGCCCCTGGACATACAGGTATATAGGCTGGGAAATACGTCGAGTTCTTTCAGAAATTATCTTCGGAGCCGATGGTGTTGTATGTAGTCAGCTGCGAGTTACACACCTGTTCCTGTTCCTCTGACGCTTGCCTGCTGTTGGATCTACGGCACACTTCAGTGGCTTTCTCCTTCTCTGCACGGCAGTGCAGTTTGCCCCTGGGCGCTTCAACAGCGCAAAAACTAAAAGAGTTATTTAAAGAGTGATTTTCTCTAAAAGAGTATTTTCCTCTAAAAGAGCAATACACAGCTGGCGCTGAACGTCCTTTTCAGGACGCGTCTTTATAAAGATGCCTTTCCACCCCCGTGTAGTTCCTGGATGCGGTAGAGTGCTCTACGCTTCAGAATGCCACAGGCGTTGTCTCGTGTGTCTGGGTTGCGTTCACACCGAGGCAGCGTTTGTGGATGTTCATGTTCTCACTGCGAGAGCATGACTATGGCAAAGTTGCGGTTGCGGCTCACTTTCAATTGAAAGCATGCCACTATTTGGGCCGTTGGAAAGGGGCCCCGCTGTGCTGGCAGATCAATTGCCTAGAGTTGCTGACTGTCTTCTTTGCCCTGCGGAAGTTTCTCCCATTAGTTCGAGAAAAACATGTCCTAGTCAGGTCAGATAGCACCACCATGGTCGCGTACATAGATCGCCAAGGCAGCGTACGCTCCCGCCACATGTCACAACTCGCACGTTATATCCACAAATCGCTGCGTGCCACTCACATCCCCGGCAACCTTAATGTGATAGCGGACAGGCAGTCACAACAAAGCTTGCCCAGCAGAGAGTGAAGGCTTCACCCCCAGTCGGTCCAGCTGATTTGGGAACGATTCAGCAAGGCCCAGGTAGACCTGTTTGCCTCCTAAGAGACCTCCCACTGCCCGCTCTGGTATGCCCGAACAGAGGCTCCCCTCGGGGCAGACGCGCTGGCACACAGCTGGCCCTCGGGGCTGCGCAAGTACACATTTCCCCCAGTGAGCCTTCTTGCATAGGTGCTGTGCAAGGTCAGGGAGGACGAGGAACAAGTCACCCTAGTGGCTCCCTACTGGCCTCTCGGACCTCGTACTCCTCGCGACAGCCCCTCCCTGGCGAATTCCCCTGAGGATAGACCTTCTTTCTCAGGGACTGGACACGCTCTGGCATCCGCACCCAGACCTCTGGAACCTCCACGTTTGGCCCCTGGACGGGATGAGGAAGATCTAGCTGAACTACCACCTGCCGTTGTAGACACGATCAGCCGAGCCCACTATACCAGGCAACTTTACGCCCTGAAGTGGTGCTTGTTCGCAAATTGGTGTTCTTCCTGGGCTGAAGACCCACAGAGGTGCGCAGTTAGGTCAGTGCTCTTATTCCTGCAGGAGAGGCTGGAAGGGAGACTGTCCCCTTCCACCTTGAAGGTGTATGTTGCTGCTATCGTGGCCCAGCACGACGCAGTAGACGGCAAGTCTTTGGGCAAGCACGACTTAATCATCAGGTTTCTAAGAGGTACTCAGAGGTTAAATCTTTCCTGGCCAAGCCTGTTCCCCTCCTGGGATCTCTCAGTGGACCTCACGGGCCTTCAGAGACCCCCCTTCGAGCCGCTACAATCAGTTGGACTCAGGGCCCTCTCTCTAAAGACTGCCCTGCTGATCGCACTCACCTCCATCAAGAGGGTCGGGGACCTGCAAGTGTTCTCTGTCAACGACACTTGCCTGGAGTTTGGTCCAGCAGACACACATGTGATCCTAAGACTGCGACCGGGCTACGTGCCCAAGGTTCCTACCACGCCCTTCAGAGACCAGGTAGTGAACCTGCAAGCGCTGCCCCAGGAGGAGGCAGACCCAGCCCCTTCGTTGCTGTGTCCGGTACGTGCTTTGTGTACCTACTTGGACTGCACGCAGAGCTTTAGACGTTCTGAGCACTTTGTCTGCTTTGGTGGACAGCATAAATGGAAACCATGGTGGACGCCATTTTATTGGCCTATCACACACAGGCTGGAGTGTTGGAGTCCTCGTGGGCACTGGCCAGAGGAATCTCCCTGGCAGACATAAGTAGAGCAGCAGGTTGGGCAACACCTAATACCTTTGCGAGATTTTTCAATCTCAGGGTTGAGTCAGTATCATCCCATGTTTTCTCAGGTCCGAGCCAGTAGAACTCGGTAACGTGCTGATGGACTGGCCGGGTGGATCGCTTGCACTTAGCACCCTTTCCATGGCCGAGGTAAAGCTGTGCGCTTTCTCTCCCAGGAGATCCCATACATTCGGATCCCTGGATGATTCCTCCCTAAACCTATGGGTCCGCAATTCAGCGGAGGAATTCTCCGACCCAATCCACTGCGGGTACTCCAATCTACCTTGTACTGGAATAGGTGCTCCACAGGTCGGGACTCCTGTGTGGACTCCTCCTGAGTGTATTTTCCGCGGTACGGTTCCCTTAAGAGTGGACCCGCGTCTCCCTTAGGCAGTTCCAGCTGCCCTCCGGTCGCCGTGTTGTAGCAACTCCCCCCTTCTTGAGGCTGGATCTACCACTGCACCATTTTTTCCACATGTGACCTGAGTAGCCCATGTGATGTATCTCACCACTTTCACCTCCCCGTCCCTGGGCAGGTGTGGTCTCCACAGGGTCTTTTCCCCCTTAAAGAATAGGAAACTGGGTAAGATCCCCTTCCCACGATGCATGTAAAGGTTCCAGCCATTTGGTTCTATACGAGAAACAGAGAGAGAAAAGAGGCCAGGCTAAGCTTGGCCCGTTCCCAGGTTGGCAAGCGTTGCCTTGTTCCCCTGTCTAGGGTAACCGGAAGGATTCCGACGACTTTTATGGGACATTGGGGAAGGTACGTGCAGTCCGACACAGCTGGTCGCCTTTACACGTGAAATACCTGCCCGCTCCTTTGTCAGCAGTACACGTATACGGCTCAGCGCATGGTGTAATTTAAATTGGACCCCTAGTGTCGCTTCTTCGACACAACATCGAAGTGAGCGACAGACGGGGAACGTCTAGGTTACGTATGTAACCTCCGTTCCCTGATGGATGGAACGAGACGTTGTGTCCTCCCGACCACATCGTTGAGCCGAGCCACTGTGGTGGCCGGACCATTTCTGGCTCCTCAGAAAAATCCTGAATGAACTCAACGTATTTCCCCGCCTTTATACCCATATGTCCGGGGGCGGGGTATGCAAATACTGTCTGCCTAATTCTCATTGGCCTTTTTTCATAGATCAGAGGCGTATTCGGCGCTCAAGAGAGAGAGACACCAAGTGTCGCTTCTTCGACACAACGTCTCGTTCACTCCATCAGGGAACAGAGGTTGCATACGTAACCTAGACGATTTTTATGCAGATATTTCGTATTTTTTATTGTCATCGGCATAATCTGAGTGAAAATTTGAATTGAAATTTTTTCAAGAACTTCAGAATTTCTTTGTATTTACTATTTCGCCGTATTGCTTTAATGACGACACACACTGGAGAAAAAAATCTGGCAAAATGCCACACATGTCTGACATAATTTCACCCGCACATTCCCACAATGAATTTCTCTCACTGTACCCGTCCCATTGAACTATTATTAATTTTAAGCAGGTTTCAGTTCCTTGGCATTAATGTTTGGTTTCAGATGGTTTATTGAGGCTAAATCTCCAGGCTCTCTCTTTTTCTTGTAAATATTATTGCTTGAAACCCTTCAACTAATTGTGTGTGTATTTGTGATTATACCTGTATCGGAACAAAAGGAAAAACAAGGAATTTACTCATTTCATTAACCAGAGTAAAACTAACACCCACCAACCCGCCAAATGTGGATATTTTATGCGCAGTGATGGGTTATTTCTGTGGAGGGCGATATATAAATAAGTGACATGTGACAAGAAATGCTGTCAGACACAAAGACGCGTGTTTGATGAAACGCACCTGATAATATTTTGAAGAACAGATGAAAAAATAAAGCCGCTGATGCGTGTGTCTGATTCACTGTGTATTCAGAGGCACTCTGCTGCCCATAAACGCAGGGCTTCTCATGGAACACCCTCATGCAAAGTGCTCACTGTTTCTGCTGTTTCAGACATCTGAAATAGTTTGCAACTGCAAGAACAGTGTCATTCATGAGTACCCTGCAAATTATTTCAGACAATCTCAAGAGGTGCTCTTAGTTAAGTTTGCTTGATTTCCACGGAGCAGTTTGCGTTTACATGCATTGTGAATGCAAATGTTTTTTAATTACAAATATTTGTGGCTGAATACATAACCATACAAAACAAATGACATGCAGTGGCATTAATTAATTGTCATGTGTGTCATCATAATTCACTACAGCTTCAGAAGTGGTGTTTTATATACCTTTATGATGAATAACCAAAGAAATCAAAGTGGCTGGTGAAATTGGGCATTCACAGCCACTGTGGCTGGTGGGCAAATTTTTTTTAAATCTTTTTACCCCAGTGTTGGCTATAAAAACAGCATCTTTTATTTTCATGCTTCAATTTTCCTTTGCTCCACCGCTGAATTACCAGCATCACTAAAGAAATGATAGAAGATTGCAAATTGCAGTCTGAACTGAATGTGGTGACATAAAAAAGCGTGCATTGTGAAATAACACCAAAACAGTGCGCTTTTTTATTGTGTTGGGTTCGCTGGCTGTTCTCAACAACAAACACGGTGACTGGTTTAGTTCAATTCATGACTAAATGATTCTTATGAGCTGGTACTTATAAAACAGTGATTCACCAGCTCACGAGTTTTCGTTGAATCAGTTTGACGAATCCTTCAGTGAATGATCTTATTGAATTTCTTGGAGGGACTGAATGAATATTTGATTTTCTGCAAGTTGCTCTTAGTCATGTCAAAATGTTTTATCTACAAATTTGATTTTTTTAACTCTAAAATTCTATTTTTGTTAAAGATAATTAATAATTTTTATATATAATTTTAAAAGTTATTTAAAAGTTAAATAATATACATGTGTAATATAGCTATACCTGCATGTTAATAGCTTTTGAGCTGTTTCATGTAATGTCACAGTATAACTGCACCACCATGTTTGTGACTAATATTCCATATACCTTCATTGTGCTGCACTGTGAGATGCAACAAAAACCTACTTCAGGAGTTAATAGGAGCTCTTACATTCATACAGACGGGATCATCAGAGATGTTTCTTAATTCTGTGACTAAGTCAGGCCAGAAAACAACACAATTAATTTGTAAATTCTGAATGAGAGATGTTTACGGTGATGTACCGGTGGGCATGTGCACTCACCGGTCACACATCAGACTCGTACACATACAGAGATGAATCAAGGTTAAAATATTTTTAAATGTCTGTGAAAGTTCAGTTTGGCAATATGTGGTATCTTTAGACCTGTATGAACTTTTCCTGGGACTTGGCATGGATCAAAAGCAATTTTTTATGTTTTTCTGTATATAATTTTTCGGGTGTTTTTCCATTCACTGGCATTGTTTCCTCCCAATGATGGTCACAAATATGGCAGCTTTGGGGAAAAGTGACGTCACTGAAACAGGTCAATACCATGTTTCTTACACCAGCTGGCTTAGATTTGGTTGACAAAAGTTTTTAAAGTATTAATTATATTTTAAAACAAAATAGTTCCAAGAAAGAAATAAAATATTATTCCAAACTACTTTTGCCAACATTATTTATTTATTTTTTAATTTCAGCTTAAAATAAGACTTACATCATTGTCTGTCTCCCGGTCATTACACCCAAAAAAAAAATTCCAGATTAAAAGTCTATTTTTATACCAGATTTTAATGTGGACCACTAAAGGCAGAAAGAGCGCTACAATCAAAACAGTTGAAGCTAAAAGAGGGCAATGCATTTCACAATCACCATGATAAATCGTTATTAATTTCTCTAAATATTAACTAAAACCCTTTCTGAGCCCAGCTTGATTGATCTACAATCCCTTACACTCTGTGGATATATTTATCAAGAAGCTGTCTCTATGTAACCACACACATGCTTTTATGAGTGCTTTCTGCTTTGTAGTAGCTGCAGAGACGAAAACAGACAAAAGACTCAACTCCCCTGTTGTAGGCACAATGCTGTCATGGTGGAGTGGGTGGCATACTACACTCTACTGTAAGTGTGTCAGAGATCCCTGTAATAAAATCCAATTATAAACCTGTGTGCCTCTGTAAGTGTGTAAGAATTGTGTGTGAATGAGTGTCTCTAACACAGACGCGTCTTCACTGCCAGAAGCAGTCTCGGTGGGACATGGCCCACTGAAGGCATTTTGATAAACGGCCTTTTCTCTGGGCATCCACATCTCTGCAAGGGACTCAGGGGACCGTCTCTGTCTCCAGGGGTGTGTAGAGACATCTGTGTGGAGACAGAAAAGGAGGGAGAGGGATGTCTCTGCTGCACCATACCACGCCTTTCTCCTGATTACAGCCTTAAGAGTGAAATTACTCTACAGTATGTGAGAGGGGGGGATCCGTTTCTTATTCAACAGAGGAATATCATTTGCAAATTCAAGTGGAATGTGCTCCTGATCTTGTGAAAGGCTCTTTAGGTTTCTGTGTCTCCTTGTATGATGTAGTCCTTCACTTGCTACCATTCACTTTAGCTGAAAGGCATAGTTCACCCAAAAATTAAAATTCTCTCATTATTTTCTTACCCTCATGATATATTAAGATTCAACATTATTGTCATTGTGCAGAGTCAATGAAATGCAGTTTTTTCGCATATCCCAACTAAGCTGGGGTCAGAGCGCAGAGTCAACCATGAAACAGCACCCCTGGAGCAGATAGGGTCAAGGGCCCAACAGTGGTATCTTGACAGTGCTGGGGTTTGAACTCCCAACCTTTCGGTCAGCAACCCAGATCCTTAACCGCTGAGCTACCACTGGCCTCCCTGTGTCTCCAGGTCATTTTACAGATGTGTTTACAGATCATTTATCAGGTGTGTATGACTTTCTTTCTTCACCAGAACACATTTGAAGAAAAATAGAAAAATATCTTAAATCAGTAGGTCCTTAAAATGCAAGTAAATTGTAATTTCTCTTTTGAAGCACCAAAAATCACAGACAGTCAGCATAAATGTAATCTATGCGACACCGGCAGTTAAAGAGCACCTGTTATGGTTTTTCGAATATTACCTATCATGTAGTGTGTTATATAGCTGTCTGTGAAAGTAAAAAAAAAGTCTGCAAAGTTTTAAAAATCGAAGTGCACGACAAATGGATTTATTGACTCCCAAAAAAAAGAACCGATTCTGAACACCTAAAACGAGTCATTAGTAATAAGAGACTTACTTCCTGTACTAACCCACGTAATTTTGGTCTTCACTGACTGCTCACGAACAGCTTTGACCCATCCTCAAACATTTCACTAAGCAGTAGACCAATCACAACAGACTGGGACATCTGACCAATCAGAACAGAGTAGGCTATCTGAAAGGAGGAGTTTAGAATGAATGCTTTACAACGGATCATTGAACGAGTAATTTTTTTTTACCCTTTTTTACTCTGTTAAAATCTCAGCAATAAGCGGTGAGTTTAAAAACACGTTGTGCAGACCGGAGCGCGCGTTTAAGCTCTTCTGGTGATAGTTTAGTAACACTGCTTTGCTAAATATGGATCACACCATTTGAGTGAACATTTTATAGAGTATTTTTCAATCAAATGTATTTATATAAAATTACTTGGTTGTGTGGAGTGCGATCAAATCTACAGATGAAAAATATTATCACCGCAGTTGTTATAGAAATCAAATGTTGTCAGCAAATATGCACATCTTAGGCAACAAAAGATAAACTGATTATGAAAACTGAACGTTCTATAAAAATGCGATGAAATGTTTGCTTTTATGCACTATTCCTGAAATGGCCGTGGCTCATCTCTATTGTGTGCAAATTCACAATATTTGCAGGACTAATGTTTTCCTCACTGAATAGGATTATATTTATAAAGAAATTGGAATAATATACACTTTATCTCTTTTATTTTCCAAAAAGAAAATTTAATTTAAATGTATTCTTAAGTAGACATGATATTTTATATGACCATTATTTACTTATGTGGGTTGATGAGGGCTTTAGCAGATCTAACTTCTGTAGTTTCTCCACAGTTTTCATCATTTTTTTCATAATAGCCCTAAAATGTTAAAATAATTATGTTTATTCAAAGTAAAGTTTAAAATGTATTTGTTAGTTCAGAGCAGAGGTGGGATCTTGATTTGTGGTCTTGGTCTTGATCTTGAGACCATATAAATGTATTTTTGGTCTGGGTCTCATTACTCAGTGTGTCTTGGTCTCAACATTTAAAGTCTTGGTCTGGATCTTGGTCTCGGCCTATGGTCTTGATGGTCAAGACTGCTGTGTTTTAACCCTGGGACAGATTATGACTTGCAAAGGTCCCGGGGCCAATTAACATTTTCATTGTTGATGGGTTTTCGAGCAGGGGGATCGCCGTATTGGATTGTTCAACCTTAAAGGGTCTTCTTTTATTTGTGTACACTCACAATAACATCAAAACCTTGTGCTTTTGTAAAATAAAGAAAATAAAAAGGGTGTGCTTTCAGCAGTCTCTGTGTTCTTGAGCATATATCTGAAAAAAAACTGAAACTCGCGAATACTTATCACACAAACATGAAACATATGTCTAAAGAAAGCTTCAAATGTCTAATTTTAAATAAAACAACTCAAATTTAAAACAAATATACTCCTGCAATGCAATCTATATGAAACAAAGTGATGCACAATTTCTTCTTGCTCAGCTAAATATACCTAATGTGATCACACCCACCGGCAGAGCGCGCAATTCATATGGTAATGTGCTGAGATGATTCATGCAAATGGTAACGCCCTCGACTGTGCCTTAAAAACATAAAGTTCATTCACTTTTCTGCACGTTTGGAAGATGCACGATACACAAGTGAGAAAACTCCTGGATAGTGACGAAGAGATACAATTTTCCTCAGAAGAAGAGCAGGACTCCGATGAACATTTGTATTTTGAAGAGAGATTTGATCCAGCTGAGGATACAATTTCAAAGTCATTTAGTTTTACTTACATTAGTTGACATGCTATTTTATATAAACATGTACATATTTTTCAAGTGGGACTGTTTCCAGACTTGCCAACCAGGATTCAAAGTATGGAAATTTGAAATATGTCCTAATAGGCAAGTTTTAGTTACATTTTTCGGCTAAAGCAGGATTTTAAATTGCATACTGTATAATATAAATATGATATGTAATATAATATAAAAATAATATTAATGTTTCGATTATATTTTAACTAGTGTTTATGCTGCCTCATTATCATCAATGAAACTTGTGCTTGCAAATATGTGTTCATATTAAATGAGTAAAATGCACTTTAAATATGCCCATATTAGAAAATCAGCATCTTATAATGATTTCTGACGGAATAACAAATTGCGTTTTACAATATATTAAAATATCAATATTTTAACTGTATTTTGGATCCAATAAATGCAGTCTTGGTGAGCAGAAGAGATTTCTTCTAAAACTTTTAAATGGTAGTGTAGGTCTAAAATTAAGTACAGTCTTTATGTAAAGAAAATGTATAGTCATATTACTTCTTTTAACTTAAAACTTAATTTTGATTAAGTCTTCTCATATTTATTCTCTTTCTGTCACATTCCTCATTGATAGGCCCAGTGAAGGGGTCTTTGTCTCCTCAGGTGTGAATTACAATGAATATTCATGATAATTCACGCCTCCTCGCATATGACCTTTCTAACACTAAAAGTGTCTTACAAAAGTTAAATTACTATATTGTTTTGTATGAATGAGTGATCAGGATGGTTTTCACATCATTTTGTAGCAAAAACTCTAGGCTATAACTCAAAAGTATTGTGGTTAAATGTTTAGTATGTGTTATATGGCTTTATTTCAATGACTTTTTTATTTTTAAAAACCATGCATAAACGTTATTTTCTCTAAAATACAAACCTGTACACACATGTTGCTCACATATTATTGTAGCCCAGTTTGTGCTGAATACAGTGTTATCAGACTTTAGCCATTAATATATTTTTAAGCAACTGAAAAAAGCACAAATGTCAAGGCATGTCAAAACTTCTCCAGGGCCCAAAACACCCTCAGACCCCTGAGGGTTAAAGGAACACATTACTCTTTGCGATGAAAGAGTTAGCTAAGGTAAATAAGGAAACAATTTTGGTCCCCACCAAGTTTTCATCTGGATAATCAGGCCCCCGCAAGAAATTAGTTGAAGAGCCCTGATTTAGAGTTAAAAAGTAATATTTATCTTTTTTTGCACCAAAGTGATCATATCGCTTTAGAAGTCATTAATTTGACCGCTGGAGTCTGCTGACTGTCTGTGATTTTTGGAGCTTCAAAAGAGAAATCTCCATTCGCTTGCATTTTAAGGACCTACTGAGCCAAGATATTTTTCTATTTTTCTTCAAATGTGTTCTGGTGAAGAAAGAATGTCATACACAAATGAGATATCATGAGGGTGAGTAAATAATTATAGAATTTTCATTTTTGGGTGAACTATCACTTTTTTTTCCAAATATATTTGGAATAAATATATGACAGAACAAAACCACAAGTCGACTAGGCTGCGTAAACCCTAATCGAGGCAGAACAGGCTACATGTATATAGACATCTAGATATGGCATCTCAAGAAGTAGATTAGCAGGCAAGCTACATGTGTATGCTTTCATGTTAATGATTGATGCAATCTCGAGTGCTGCAGAAATTCCTGACATTGACTTAACATTCCTTGTCAAAGGAAGTACATTTTGTGCTGCTGTGTTAATGGACAATGCTCATTTTAGTAACAGCTAACAACATAAAACTGTCAATACATAAGTGAAGATTGAATCGGCAAACATTGTAAAATTATTCATTAATTAGCAACAATGACCTTACTGTCTATGCAAATGTGTGTGTGCTTTCAAATGTTCTCCACAGCACAGTACAAACAATATACTGCAAGGATGTCATTGCCCACGTCTCTTCTTCTCTGTAATCATGCTGTCTGCTGCTTTATTAATAGCAGGCAAGACAAATGCTCTGTTCTTACTTCAATGGACAAAACCACAGTCAACCATTAGATGCAAATTCATATACTGAGCAGGGTTATAATTGCTAATAAAAATGATCACAAAATCGAAAGCCAGCAGTGAAAAAATATGTCCGTTAACTAAAATAAAAATGAAAATGTGTCTGCAAAAAAAAAAAGCCTTAACTCAAGCTATAAATGTGCAATACAATACAAACAATAACATAGAATCATATAGAAAATGGCTAGTTCTCATATATTTTAAAATCAGTGCTGGGTGGACTGATTTAATCAATCTCACAATGCTGATTTCTGACAATCAGTGTAAAAAGAATGGCCTAATTAGACAAGAAGCGACCATCAAATTGGTATGTAAAACAACTAATCGGGGGTGCATTTTCCAAACAACGAAGTAACTCACTGCTTAACCACCATAGTACGATGCATCCTTGGAGAAATTAACTAGCTACTCACGAATGTTTCTCGAAACTGTCGCACATTCATAGTTCAAACCACGTTGGTAGTACAACAACATAAAGCTGTCATTAATGACTTTATGCAGGGGATGGAGTAATAACTTCCAGGGATTTGAAATTCTAATAGCTCATTTACAGATACACCAGAAAGACATTTAATGCGAGAAAGCTTCTGAAGACATGAAATCGGCATGCACCGTGTAATGAGACAGATGCGTTGCGCTGCAATATACAGTATGTGTTTCTCTCGACATCAGACTTCGGGGTTCCCCTGACACACTTGAGCACAAACACACATGTGCACTCTTCAAATGGGCACATTCTATTCAGAAGAGATCACTTATTAAGCCATTTTTATTGAACATTGAGTTTGAAGCTATCTATTATGATTGTTAACCCTCCATTCGGAGGCTGATTTATCCCATTGGGAACACAGCCAAAAATGCCTTATCATGGCTGTGTTCTCCAACAGAATCCGCTTGTTTAATAATTTTTTCTTTAAAACCTTTAAGCACTTAAATGTTTGCATTCATGTTTAAATTATGTTTCAGAATGCCACACTCTGCAAAACCCTGAACAAGTCTTTTTTTCTTTTTTTTTTTTGCATGTAAACATGATCAAAGTCTTGACAGAATGAAAGAATAAATGAATATATAGAATAAAAGATTTAGAAGCCTCAGCTAAGTGGCATGATGCCCAAACCACAAACTAACAAGGAACTATGCTTCTAACCACAGGTATAGAGCTGTAGTTCCAACCACACAACTTTGCGATGGTGTTTGCGTATGTTTGTTCGAACTACAGTTTCAGGAAACACCAAACTGTTGAACTATGTTGGTAATGATGGAACTTATGACCATAGTTGGCTAACTACTATGACATTTAGGAGAACTTAAATCTCGAGAGGTGCTCTGGACAACAC
Organism: Moxostoma hubbsi; assembly: GCA_032164185.1. NCBI lineage: Eukaryota > Metazoa > Chordata > Actinopteri > Cypriniformes > Catostomidae > Moxostoma > Moxostoma hubbsi. The sequence continues at coordinate 21,975,176 of JAVLUX010000030.1, read as the reverse complement.
CAAAGACCCAGTATGCGGCAAAGCTGTGACAACAAATAGCCTAATTCCACTATGGTCTTTGCAAAGACAGCATGAAAGTAGTACCTCAAATCTCAAACCCTAAAGTTTGAAAGTACCTCAAACAAAATTCCTGAATATACAGTACATCATGTCACGGCACAAATTGTGGCAAATCAATAACTAGTTGTACTTTGGTAGAGGCTTTCTGACACAATATCTGCATGCCTTGGAGATGCCAAAGTGATAGTTATTATGAATAAATTTGACAAAATTGCATATTTATTGTAGATTTTATTGTCAGCAAGTGCTGCAGAATGCTATGCTTATTTGACAAATAAACGCTTTCATTTAAACTTAGTTATTTTGAGCAGTAGTAGTTTCTGATAAAATATTATCACAGGCGGATAATATTTTTTGATGTAAAAAAAAAAATAAAATAAATAAAACTAGTAAAATGTTCTAAACTATAACACCCATTACACTGAGGACATGTAAAAAAAATCTGTAAAACTAAAAAGAAAAGGTGCTTCTGAAATGCTGTTTTCTAGGTATATTTGCATTATATTTAATTTACATTTATATTAGATTAATCAAATAACTGATAACTGATAACATCAAGTAAACCTGATGTCCAAATCTGTAAGTAATAATTTTCTGGTGGTCAGCGCACTTGACCAGGGTAAATTAGATTCAAATAAATTAGAAATATGTGGCGAAATACGTCACATGGGTTTTCAGGCATCATGTGGAAATGGCGCAGTGGTGCTGCCCAAGGGAGATGTGGGTCCGCCCGTAGAAGGACCGTACAGCGCAAAATACACACAGGGGAATTAATCCACAAGGAACTTCCAAGGAGCGCAATCAGATCAGTGGAGGTGCAAGCAGAACATGTGGTCAGATGTTCCACATTCCCGAGTTCTACGTGTTCAGACCTGAGAGAACACGGGACAAGACCGATTATAAAATCTTGTAAAAGTATTGTGTGTTGCCCAGCCTGCTGCTCTGCATAAGTCTGCTAGGGAGGTACCATTGGCCAGTGCCCGCGAGGATGCCACACTTCTTGTCGAGTGTGCTCGGAGCGGGTGCGATGGCATATGTGATAGGCCAATGCGATGGCATCAATGACCCAGTGGGAAAGCCTCTGTTTGGAGACAGCGTTCCCTTTCCGCTGTCCACCAAAGCAGACAAAGAGCTGCTCAGAACATCTAAAGCTCTGCCGTGCGGTCCACATAGGTTCACTACCTGGTCCCTGAAGTGAGTCGTAGGAACCTTAGGCACATAGCCCCGTCACGGTCTTTGGACAACATGCGCGTCTGCCAGACCGAACTCCAGTTGTCTGTCAGGCGTCGCTGAAAGACAACACTTGCAGGTCCCCAACCCTCTTGATGGAAGCGTGCGCAATCAGGATGGCTGTCTTCAAGGAGAGGGCTTTGAGCTCGACTGATTCTAGCGGCACGAAGGGGGGTCTCTGAAGGCCTGAAAGGACCATGGAGAGATCCCATGAGGGGAACAGGCATGGCCTGGGATGGTTCAGCCTCTGGGCACCTCTAAGGAACCTGATAATCAGATCGTGCATCCCTATGGACTTACCATCCACTCCGTCATGGTGAGTCAATATGGCGGCTACATAAACCTTCAAGGTGGAGGGTGACAGCCTCCCCTCTAGCCTCTCTTGCAGAAACAAGAGCACTGACCCGACTGCACATATCTGTGGGTCTTCAGATCGGGAAGAACACCAATTTGCAAACAAGCGCACTTTAGGGCGTAAAGTTACCTGGTAGAGGGAGCTCTGGTTTGGTTGATCGTGTCTATGACAGTAAGTGGTAGGCCACTTAGATCTTCTGCATCCTGTCCAGGGGCCAGACGAGGAGATTCCAGAGTTCTGGGCATGACAGAGAGTGCCCCGTACCTGGGAAAGAATGTCCTTCCTTAGGGGAATTTGCCAGGAGCGTAATATCCAAGAACCAAGTCTGTGTGGGCCAGTAGGGGGCCACTAGAGTGACTTGTTCCTCATCCACCATGACCTTGCACAGCACCCGTGCAAGTAGGTGCACTGGGGGAAATGCATACTTGCGCAGCCCCCGGGGCCAGCTATGTGTATGTCTCGAGGGTAGCCTCCACTTGGGATTTCCAGGCGTGCAATGGGAGGTCTCTTGGGAAGCGAACAGGTCTATCTGTTCTTTGCTGAACCACTCCCAAATCAGCTGGACCGCCTGGGAGTGGAACCTCCACTCTCTGCTGAGCATACCTTGTCATGTTAGTGCGTCCCCTGCCATGTTGAGGTTGCCCGGGATGTGAGAGGTGTGCAGTGAGTTATTGCTGGCTCCAAAGGAGGAGATGGCGAGTTGTGACATATAACGAGAGCGCACGCCACCGTGGCGATTTATGTACGCTATCGTAGCAGTGCTGTCTGATCGGATCAAGACATGCTTGCCCCGTATTAGTGGGAGAAACCTCCACAGCTGGTATAGTGGTGGCCATTGGAATTGGCCTCTGTCTGATTCTTCACTGCTGAGAACTGCTGGGCGAAGTCTTCAATGGTGTTGCAGAATAGACCTAACTGGAAGAAGGGGGGTTGAGGAAACATGCTTTGTCCACATCCCGCATCTTGACCAGGCTCAGACATAGATGACGCTCATGGACCACGAGCCTGCCCGAGTGTCCGTGCTGTGACCTCTGTCCACCTGGGTGACCTCCGAGTACCCGTGGGCTGCCCCGCCATCAAGGGTAGTGAGAGCGGATGAGCGAGGAGGTTGGTTGTGGGCAGTGAAAGGTGCCCTCAGCGACCTCATCAGGTCATCAAGCACCTACAGGAAGAATGGAACCGGTGGGGGGGGGCATCACTGTGAGCGGTGCCCGGACCCGAGGCACCAATTGTCTAGCCGTGAAGGCTTTGGGGAGGACGGTTCCAGTCCAGCCCCACGCTGACGGCGTCAAAGTGAGCCACAGACGGGGAACATATTATGCTAATGCTGTGTTCCATTCAACTTGGAAAGTCAGATTCCTTACATCCGGGAGTCAGCGCCCATACTTCGTGGGGCTCTCGCGTGGATCTGGCTGAGGAGCGAGAGACAGGTCCGTCCCTTTCGCTCGCTCTCTCCCCACACCCAGCTGGTCCTTCCCATGATCTCGAAGCACGCTCCGGCACCTCTTCGTGAGGGGGACCTTGAATCTCTTGAGATGGCATATTTCGAGTTACCCACCTCCGAGCATTCCAGGTATGATACTAAATCAGTGGAGGAATTACTCAACGTGGTTACTCATGCGGTGGCCAGGCTTCAGTTAGACTGGCCACGCCAACAAGTGAGCCCCAAACACTCCAAGTTGGAGGATAGATTTCTGTCTGGTGACCGGGGGAAGGGAACACCTCATCAGTCCCTTCCCTTCTTTGACGAGCTTTCTCGTTCATGGAGGAAACCTTATACTTCCCGTGTCCACGTGCCCTCGACGTCGATATATTCGAATATCATGGGTGCTGAGACACGGGGGTATTCGATGATGCCGCCGGTTGAGGAGATCCTTGCGGGTTATCTCTCGCCGGGTTCAGCATCATCGCTGAAAAGACCCTCTCTCCCCACGAAGCCATGCAGTACTTCATCCATGCTAGTGGGGAGGGCTTATCAAGCAGCGGGTCAGGCTGGTGCTGCTCTGCACACTATGGCGGTGTTACAGGCATACCAGGCTGATCTGCTGAAGGATCTGAGTGCAGGCACCACGCACGACAAGGAAGCGTTCTCTGAACTTCGTCGAGCCATGGACCTATCTCTCCGTGCGACCAAGCAGACAGGCTGTGCCATTGGCCGGTCTATGTCCGCTTTGGTCAGCACGGAAAGACACCTATGGCTCAACCTATCGGGTATCAAGGACAAAGATAAAGCTTTCCTCCTTGATGCCCTGGTTTCGCCTTCTGGCCTATTCCGAGATGCAATGAATACAGGTATCTCCAGGTTCCAGGAGGCAAAGATCCATGAGGAAGCATTTGGGCAGATTTTCCTTGCCGCACTCAGGAGGCAGGGCCGTTGGCCACCCAGTCCCGCCCCGGTCCTGCTAGAAGGGAGGCTCAGAAGCAGAGCGTGGCGAGTCGTGCTCCCCCTCGTAAAGGCTGGGGACAGGCTCGTCGCCCTCGACAGCCCCCAAAGCAAGACCTCAGGGGAGTCATTTCTAAGAGAAAAAAGCCCTGACGATCTTGCGCCCTGCCCTGTGGGGGTAGCTCCCCTCGGGACGGGGCGTGTGTACCATCCACTTTGCCCCTCCCGGTACCCCCACGGATCCTCTCCTTTCCCGCCACCTCTGGTGTTTCGGGAAGCAGAGGCTTCCAACAAAATGTTGGGTGTACCGCTGCTTCCTGCCTTATTCCAGGACGAGGAACACTCGACATCCCCTCAACAGGAAGTGTCAAAATTATTACCCATCTCAGAGTGCCTGGTAGCATGGAAACTTCTGCCTGGTATTTCTATGTGGGTCCTAAGAACAGTAGAAAAAGGCTACAGAATTCAATTCTCTCGCCACCCTCCGTGTTTTAATGGCATGGTCCCCATTACCGTGAAACCAGAGCAGGCATGTCTACTGTGGAAAGAACTGCAAAATCTCTTGGTCAAAGGGGCCATAGAACGTGTTGCCCCTCCAGAGAAAGAGTCAGGCTATTACAGCAGATACTTCCTGGTCCCCAAGAAAGGTGGGGGGTTGCGTCCGATCTTAGATCTTCGAGGCTTGAACCGCTCAGTCAGGGTGTTCAAGTTCAAGATGCTAACTGTCAAGACGATGCTAACTGTCAAGCTGGATTGGCACATCAACTGCCTCGAGTTGATGCAGTATTTCTGGCCCTGAAATACTTCCTCCAGCATCTGAGAGGCTGTCATGTCTTGGTGCGGGTGGACAACACAACAGTAGTCTCCTACATAAATCATCAAGGAGCTCTACGTTCACGTCAGCTGAATTCCCTGGCACGTCGGATTCTCCTTTGGGCCCAGGGCAAATTCCTGTCACTCAGGGCAGTTTATATCCCTGGATGCCTGAATGTGGGAGCAGATTTAATGTCCAGACAGAAACGGGGGAGTGGAAACTCCACCCCGAGGTAGTAGAGCAAATCTGGGTGAGATTTTACAGGGCAGATGTGAACCTCTTTGCCTCTTCTCAGACAGCGCAATCTCGCCTCTACTTTTCTCTGAGTCACCCAGCCCCCCTGGGTCTGGACGTGATGGCGCATACATGGCCCAGAATGCGTCTGTATGTGTTTCCCTCGGTTTCTCTGCTCCCGGGAGACTTGGCCAGAGTTCGCCAGCAATGGTCTTGCCTCTTACTGATAGCGCCGCACTGGCCGAACAGGGTATGGTTCTCTGAGATAATATCTCTCCTCGATGGCTCGCCTTGGGCAATTCTGGACAGGAGGGACCTTCTGTCTCAGGCACAGGGGACAATATTTCATCCCTGGCCCGTGCTGTGGAACCTTCACGTTTGGCCCCTGAAGGGTACCAACTGAGGGACACAGGGCTTTCACCCGAGGTTATCGAGACCATTTTAAGTGCTAGGGCTCCCTCTACCAGAAGTATCTACGCCAGTAAATGGGGTGTCTTTGAGAAATGGTGCAGTACACATAATGCAGATCCAGTTAACTGCCAGATTACTTCAGTTCTTGACTTTCTGCAGGAAAAACTGTCAACAGGCATATGCCCCGCCACTCTCAGGGTTTATGTGGCTGCCATTTCGGCTTTCCGCGCCTTGATGGATGGGGTGCCTTTGGGGAAACATCCTCTACTCGCCTGTTTCATTTGTGGAGCCAGGCGACTGAGGCCTCCTGCTAGGACCAGGACCCTTTCATGGGACTTAGCAGTAGTCCTTGAGGGTCTGGTTGAGACCCCCTTTGAACCTCTAGAGTCAGCGTCTGACAGACTTCTGACTCTCAAGATGGTTTTTCTTATGGCAATTAACTCTCTAAAGAGAATTGGCGACCTACAGGCTCTGTCTGTCTTGCCAGCCTGTTTATAGTTTGCCCCAGGAATGATCAAAGCAATTTTGCACCCTCATCCTGACTACCTGCCTACGGGGCCTTTCTCAACCTTATACCCGGTCACTCTTGAAGCCTTCTGCTCCCCGCCGTTCTCTACGCCGGAGCAGGAAAGACTTCACAGACTTTGTCCAGTCTGTGCCCTTCAGACTTATGTCCACCGCACTAGCCAGTGGCGTAAGTCAGGGCAACTATTAGTTTGCCATGGGGGCCGCAACAGGGGGGCGGCCGCCACCAAGCAGACTATGTCGCATTGGGTGAGGGACGCTATTGCCCTGGCCTACAAGGCACGTGGTCAAGCTTCGCCTGTAGGCATCAGGGCTCACTCTACCAGAGGGGTCACCTCCTCTGAAGCCTTGGCCAGAGGGGTCCCTCTGCAGCATGTTTGTGATGCGGCAGGCTGGTCCTCTCTGCACACATTCATTAGATTCTACAGTTTGGATGTTCATGCCACTCTGGGCTCTTATGTCCTTGAGTCTACATCTCAAGCTCATGTCTGAGCCCTCTCACGCTCTTGTGAGCACACTACACAACTGCGCTTTTCTCAGCGCAGCATCATAAGTGAAGCTTTTTGTAAAGGGAACGTCTCGGGTTACTTAAGTGTAACCCTTGTTCCCTGAAAAAAGCGTAACGAGATGCTGCGCTTCACTGTCGCACTTGGATGCCCCGGGACTTCTCTTCAGACAACATACCTGACGGTGCCATGGTGACGCATCTATTTATAACCCTGCCCCAGGTGCATCCAATGATTACACTGGCAGAGGCTATAAATTACGGTCAATGTTCATTGACGTGTTGCACACATGTGGTGTATCATGCTCTATTGAATACTATAACATTTGTCTCAATTAAATTCAAACATGGAGGTAAACTTTATAATTTTAGTGGTCTAATAATAACAATTTATTAGTTATTAATATAAATTTTTTACCAAGTTGTATGCATTATGGTGCTCCTTGTTAGTCACTTGTTATCCTGCAAGGCACAATGTAATCTATACTGTGATGTACTGACTAACTGTATATTTCTTTGCATATATTATACATTATTATTTATTTTTCCATGTTATTAATGTCATATTCTTCTTTGTAATGTATTTTGTGTATGTGTTAAAACAACAAAGGAGAAAATATGTGAGAAGACACTTTCTTTAGTCAGTGTGTGTAATTACTAGTGTGAGAGGGATGGAGAGGTGATGATGGGCTGATTCCGCTGACATACACAACACACAATGATCAAAGATACAATTATTGATTTTCTTTGTTCATCTATGAGGGGATTCATTTAACTACTTTTAACCAGCATGTTATAGTTTGTGCAGTCTGTGCAGGAATTCCAGCATTATGAAGGCCAATCTTTCTATACATTTTCTATACAACAATGCTGGTGATTTTGGTAATTTATCAGCCAGTGTGGCATACAATAACCGGTCTAGTAAATGTTGTTTAAAATTTAAAAATGTATCAACTACTAACACAGCTTCTTTCTCATCTTTATTTAAAATATACATTTTAATGCTTTTATTTGTTGTTTGAAACCACATACCGAAAAGTAATGTAAAGCAGTCTTTAGTCGTCTTCTATAAATGACAAGCCAAAGCATATAATTTAAATGGTTTGTATTAGTAGCTATTAATGGATAACACAGGTTTTAGAACAGTATATATATATATATATATATATATATATATATATATATATATATATATATATATATATATATATATATATATATATATATATATATATATATATATACAAAGTAGAAAGAAATTTATTATATTTAATATTTTCCAACAGTTATGGATGACATAATTTTAAAGTTAAATAGTTTTTTTTATGTGCAAAATATTGAAAATCAAATTAATAACATTTTACAATTATTTTCACACAATAAAAACATTATAAAATATTTTTATTCAGCACAATACACTTCCAACAACCAGTAATGTATTAATACATGAAAAGATGTGTAAAATGTCAGTTATTTATTATTTAAAGTAGGCTATAACAGTCACTGCTACCAAAAACATTCAGTCTTCAGCTGAGTGAAAAGACAAAAACAGCTGTCACAACCAGCACCAACATCTTTAAGTCTACGAGTGTACCAACGTGCAATCAAAAGTCATCCATACACTCCCAGTCTTCACATCTACTTGAACACTAGAGACAAAATACTGGAAATACGAAAGACAAGTGGGCAAGTAGGTAAGACCAAAACCGCAAGCGGTGGTATTGTAACAGGGGCTAAGTTTCTTGCCATGTAATATTTCACTCAGCGGGCTGTTTTGAATGCTCGGGGAAAGTGGGGAGATTTCCGGGGACAGCTCCAGTTGGAGACAGACCACCAAAAACCAGGACAGTCCCTGGAAAACGGGGAGAGTCTGGTCACCCTAGTGTAAAATGCACTGTTTTTTGTTCAGTTTTTTTTATTAGAAAATATTAGAATAAAATATATTTTGATGATTTATTTTCATATATCAAATAGATAATGCAACAAATCAGGGCAAATCTAGAACAGATTTCATTTCTCAGCTCTGTAGTTCCATGCAATGCAAGTGAATGGGTGCCAAAATTTTGAAGCTCCAAAAATCACACAAGTCAGCATAAAAGTACTCCATCTGACTCCAGTGGTTAAATCAAAAGACTTTAAAAGCGACTTGATAGGTGTAGGTGAGAAACAGATCAATATATTATGTGCTTTTTAGAGGTGTCAAAATTACCTACAGGACCTAATGAGCACCACCTTGAGTAACAAATGGAATGTATAATATGTATGTTTACATGTGTATGGGATACAGATAATTTACCATTGTTGCACAGACAATCAACATAATATAATTTTTATTTTTATGATACACAACTCCAAAAAAATAAATGAGGCACAGGGGGTGGAATGAGATCTCGGGTCACTAAAGACCCACGGTAGGTGTTTAAGGGTTAAAATGACTGCCATTAAATATGATGACCCTACAGATAAAAAAAAAAGATAATCTATTTAAGAATTCAAGTAAAATTACAGAACTCCATTAATATGTTTTATTGTAAATATTTGAAATGCCTGCCATTTAACAGCAACACATTCAGCTGTGTGATATGGATGCTATGCTCTCCATTGTCTACTTTAGATGCAAGGACCTGATCAAAGCTTTCGACAAAATGTCAGGCTGATGATTTGAAATCCAAACATCACTTTTTAGTTTGGAATGATGGGAAGCTAGGTAAATGTCAGTGACTTTATAAGCTGTTGTTTCAGGAACAAAAATCCATGTGGTCAGCTACTGAACATGAGATATATGTCTTAGTTAAGACTCAGGAAGTGATAACATGGTAACATTTGAGCATATAAATAATGACCATTTAATTATATGCATTGCACTGACAGTATTTTAGATTCATATGTCTAAACAGAATGATGCTCTGTAATTATATCCTTATTCATTACCTATTGCTTGAGTGCATCCATTTCCTTGAATTCATTTGAATTAATTCACTTCCATCAATTTGGTTCTTTTACTGCATGCTCATAGAATTTGAAAAATTATTACATATGTCCCTCATACTGTATAATGATGACTAGATTATACAAATATAAACAAATGCCCAAACCCAATAACTGCAAAGAAAACACAATTAGACAATGTCACAATCAATCGCCAAACATGAGAAGTATTAATGAGCAATGCAGCCATTTCAAATCATAACTATAGATTGTTGCTTACTTATTAAATATAAGCTACATTACTTTACATAAATAATGTATTCTTATTCTATATGTAGGTATGTGTGTGTGTGTGTGTGCGTGCTTGTGTGTGTGCGTGCGTGCGTGTGTGTCATACACTTATATAAAACGTATCATAAGAAGACTGTATTACTATAATTTGCAGTTGCACCTTAATTTTGAAGTACTTTAGAATTTTTGTTTATTTTACTTACAAAATTAGTCTAATTTATAATCATTTTTAAAATAGTTTTTTCAGCGCTGACAGATGTTCAGTAGCACACCTAAGGGGCCACACCACAACTGTGCCACCTAAAATCCATGACAAGATGTATTATTTATCATAGCAGACAGTAAGTGACCAGCATTAAATTAGGTCCCTATAGGCTGGCAGTGTCATTGTAAGGCCAAGAGGGGGCAGCCTGAAGTTGGCTGACTTCTCTGATTCAAGACCCAAGGAGGAAAGTCAAGTGCTGGCTGATTGCTGCTTTGACACATTCACTGCACCTCAGGTGCTGCCTTGAATCTGTCAGCTGTCTCGTATTTTCAGTGGCACCTCTTCTCACCTCATGAATTAAATTGTAGCCATAAGCACTTCCATGATCTACAGTAAATAATTCAGATGTATTTGACTCTGGGGAATTATGAGTGGTACAGTCAGCAAGCTTAAGTGGCAACCTATCTTTTGGTCCTGATGTTAATAACACACATGAGAGAATTCACTGAATTTAAAAATGAGGCTGATAGTATAATTTATTTGCATCTGCTGTCTGCTGTCTGCAACAGTTTAGCTCCTGATTCACTAAAGGAATTATCCGAATCAGGTAATGGTGCAGCAGACTACTGTGGTATAGCATGCTTTGCTGGGAATATACTGAATCAATCCACCACTCCAGACACCTGAATGGGCTCTTTAAAATGCCAAAAGTGCACTCATATACACTGTGCATCTGGATACACTGTAAACCCCAATATATTCTATATCATTTGATAGAAATGTACACAAGCATCCTTTTAAAAAGAAAATCAATTTACAGCCTGCTTTCAGTATTACCAGCAGTACAATAATAATTGTCCCTAGCAAACATTGATGACTTTTGTAAATAGAATGCAATTTATAATAAACTTAATTTACATATAAATGAGTCACTTTTGCACAGAAAAGAATGACACTGACATAATTTAAATATCCATAGTGTAACAATTATTGTAACAGTTCTTTTTTACCTTGGTTTATCCACTGAATTTCAGAACACCAGGTAATAGACCAGTTTTTGTCTAGGTTCGCTACGGAGGGCAAGACTGATATGACACACAACACAGACTAGAAAATTATCTTGATACAATGTTAGATAGTGTATGCATGTGTGTGAAATTAAATTACAATACAGAAATAATTATAAAAATAAAAAAAAATAAAATTAATGTTTTTACCCCTTTTAGATCCTCTGAATAACTTTTAAATAACCCTGAAATGTTATTTTAAGCTCTTTTATTATTTTTACTTATTCATATTTCAATTATATAATTTTAAGGTTTAAATAATTTTTTCTATATTGGTTTTATAGATATTTAGATATATTACTAATAGTTTAATAGCTTAGTTTAGAGCTTTTACTAATCTTTTGGATTTGTTCTGCACTATTTATTTCTGATATGGAACTACTAACCCATAAACAGAAATTACAGAGTCACAAAAAACAGATTGAAATCAGTAAGGGAACAATTACAACAGCTTAACAACATTTCACATTCTGTGAAGTAAAATTCTCAGTCCCTAGAAACTTGATTGATGAATGTCCTTTGAGGCATCCAAAACAGATATAATAGTCACTGGTAGTAGGTAGTAGTGCAAAAACAAATCAGTAGTGCACCTAGAATCAGTAGAGAGGTAGTCATTTCTGTCCTACCGATGAGAAATACCAACAGAACTGAATGGGCTCCACTTGTAACAGTAGACAGGCTCTATTCTGGTGATCAACTTCAGAATCTCTTCTGCTCTATCAATCATCAGTCACTAGGTGGCTTGCCATCTCGGTTTTTGAAGGGTTCGATCTAATCATAAAACAAAACCTGACCAAATCTGGGGAATTTTATATGCATTTACCATCCACATTAGATTTTACAGGTTCACAATCAGCAACCATCAGCGTCAAAATCAACAAATCACCACTCTTAGGATTGTCATCCGCGATCAGCAAAACATGTCTCTCTCTATTTCCGTGTCTCATCTTTATGACATCACACACAGTTTTTTCGGTCTCAACCTAAACTCATCACACTTTCAATGTTGGATTATTTTTTAATTATTTTTTTATTTTTAATTAAACCATGACTTTTATTAGACATTATATTGCATGTGTTTAGTATTTCTGTTGAAAATATAGTTATTGCAAATTATATTATTTTTCTAGTCAGCCAAATTATGACCTGTGTTACACCAGCATAGCACTAAACCAGCACTGATTGCCTCAGTAAATGTTTAGTAAATAAGCAGACTGATCATGCTATGAATATGGCGAGAGAAAGTCAACAGTTCTGCTTCTGAAATCAGTTTGTCCTTGGCAAAATTGAAAACCGCTGCCCCCAGTGGTTGTAGCTGGGAGTGTTGTTGAGGTGAAATGTCCACAGGGTGGCACAAAAAGTGAGTTCCACTTTTAGTAATTGACGTAATACAGTCAAAAGGACTGCATGTTTTACTAAGCTTACTCCTTAATGCAGACTCTAAACCTAACCATCAGTGCAGTAAAAATGCAAATTTAAAATTCAAATGCAATCTCTGAATCATGCTCACCATTGTTTATGTGAATGCAATTACTTCCTGGTTTCCACCTTGACCCAAACCTGTGTATCAGAGGAAACACAATGACTTCTTGTTTTCCATGGGACCATGGTTTTTTAGCTGAAATAACTTGCAAAGTGGTGTGCTATGCAAAGAGGCACAAATGTTTAGTGAAGTCAACCCAGTTCAAAGGGTTGGGTTATACAATGAAGTGATATTCACCACTGCTCTAAAACCAGCCACTTTATCTAATGGCCAACTTGATCCTGCCACAGAGGGGCCAGCATGGCAAATGGAGATCAAGAGCTAGCTTTACCTTGAATGTCATGGAGCCAGCACAAAATCCACTGAGATTGTAGAATAAGCTTATCTCACTTTGATAGAACCTGATCTTGGGACCCTTTCCTCCTTGATACAGCTATAATCAAAAGATCTATCTAAATCTAAAAGGATAGGCAGTGTTAGATTAAATACATGTTTGTAGAGTGAGAAGTAATAACCAGGATTTAAAGGTAAACATGCTGACAGGAGTGGAGAGTTGTGTTAACACTGTATTGATCACATTAAGCTACTGCCATTCTAAAACCACTAAATTGAATATAAAACAAGAGGCAAGTATGAAACTGGAGGAATTGTTCAAAAAGAACAAATGACACCAAAAAGCAACCACAAAAAAACAGCAAACTATGTTTGAGTTTCTATCAGGCCATATAAAAGAAAACGTCTAGGTTACTGTTGTAACCTCCGTTCCCTGATGGAGGGAACGAGACTCTGTTCGAAGTGTCGAAGAAGCGACACTAAGGGTCTCTCTTGAGAGCCTTATGCATCTCTGAACTTTGAGAAAAGGCCAATGAGAAATTGGCAGACAGAATTTGCATGTCCCGCCCCTGGACATACAGGTATATAGGGAGGGAAATGCATCTGTTCATTCAGGATTTGTCTGAGGAGCCGACAATGAGGTTCGGCCACAACAGTGGCTCGGTTCAGCAACGTGGCCGGGAGGACACAATGTAGAAGTGAGCGACAGACGGGGAACGTCTAGGTTACTGTTGTAACCTCCGTTCCCTGATGGAGGGAACGAGATGTTGTGTCCTCCCGGCCACGTCGCTGAACCCAACTAGAAGAAGAAGCGACACTAGGGGTCCAAATTTAATCATGCCATGCACTGAACCGTGTACGTGCGCTGCTGACACAGATGCGGGCAGGTAGTTTGCGTGCCAAAATGACAGGCTGTGCCAGACTGCACGTACCCTTCCCTAACGCCCCAAAAAATCATCAAAACCTTCTGGTTCCTTACACCCCGATATGGGGGAAACAAGGCGACGTGCCAAGCATGGGAGCAAGCCGTGCCAGCCGCGCCTTTTCTCTCTCTATGTTTCTCGCATAGAGTTAAAGCGGCTGAGGCCATCTTAACGCTATCACACACAACGGGGAAGGCATTCTGTCCCAGTTCCTATTCTTTCAGGGAGGAAAGACCCTGCGGAGACCACACCTGCCCAGACTGGGGGAGGTAAAGAGTGGTGAAATACATCACATGGACTTTTAGGTCACATGTGGAGAATGGCACGGTGGTAGATCCTACCTCATTGGGAGGGAGGAGTTGCTACAAACACGGCGACCGGGGGTCAGTGAGGACTGCCCAAGGGAGACACGGGTCTGCTCGCAAGGGGTCCATACCGCGGAAAATACACACAGGGGGATAAGTCCACATGGGGGCCTGACCTGTGGAGCACCTATTCCAGTACAGGGTAAATTGAGTACCCACATTGGGTTTGGTCGGCGAATTCCTCCGCTGAATTCGCGGACCAGAGGGCTAGGGAGGAGTCATCCAGGGAGCCGAGATAGGAGGGAAAGGGTGCTAGGTGCAAGCGGTACACCCGGTCAGTTACCGCATTACCGAGTTCTACCGGCTCAGACCTGAGAACACACGTGATGAAACCTACTCAACCCTGAGAGTGTAAAATCTTGTAAAAGTATTGGGTGTTGCCCAAACCACTGCCCTGCATATGTCTGCTAGGGACATGCCTTTGGCCAGTGCCCACGAGAATGCCACACTTCTCGTCGAGTGTGTTCGAACCTGCAAGAAGGCGGGCATGGCCTGGGTGTGATAGGCCAATGCAATGGCGTCAACCACCCATTGGAAAAGCCTCTGTTTGGAGACAGTGTTCCCTTTCCGCTGTCCACCAAAGCAGACAAAGAGCTGCTCAGAATGTCTAAAGCTCTGCGTGCGGTCCAAATAGATACGCAACGCACATACCAGACACAGCAACGAAGGGGCTTGCAGGTTCACTACCTGGTCTCTGAAGGGAGTTGTAGGAACCTTGGGCAGGTAGCCCGGTCGTGGTCTTAGGATCACATGAGTGTCTGCCGGACCAAACTCCAGGCAGATGTTGCTGACAGAGAATGCTTTCAGGTCCCCGACCCTCTAGATGGAGGTTAGCGTGATCAGGAGTGCCTCCTTCAGGGAGAGGGCCTTGAGTTCAACTGATTCTACCGGCTCGAAGGGGGGGTCTCTTAAGGCCCGAGAGGACCACTGAGAGATCTCAGGAGGGGAACATGAGTGAGAGGATTCAATCTCCGTGCGCCTCTTAGGAACCTGATAATAGGTCGTGCTAACCCAAAGACTTGCCGTCTACTGCGTCGTGGTAGGCTGCGATAGCGGCTACATACACCTTCAAGGTGGAGGGGGACAGCCTCCCCTCCAGCCTCTCCTGCAGGAATGAGAGCACTGACCCGACTGTGCATCTCTGTGGGTCCTCAGCCCAGGAAGAACACCAATTCGCGAACAAGCGCCACATCAGGGCATAAAATATCCTGGTAGAGGGAGCTCTGGCTTGGTTGATCGTGTCTACGACAGCAGGTGGTAGGCCAGCTAGATCTTCTGAAGATGAAGCCTCTACTGTCCGCTGGGCAAACGCTGTCACGACAGCACGTCCGCTACCACGTTGAGGGTGCCCTGGCGTACACTGCCTTGACAATTTATGTACGCTTCCATGGTGGTGCTTGCCCCGAACTAGTGGGGGAAACATCAGCAGGGCAAGAAGTATTGCCAACTCTAGGCAATTGATGTGCCAGCGCAGCAGGGGCCCTTCCCAACGGCCCGCGGCTGCATGCCCCTTGCACACTGCGCCCCAACCCTGTTTGGAAGTGTCTGTGGTGATCAGGACGCATTGGGACACCTGCTGCAAAGGGATCCCTGCCCGTAAAAAACTGAGGTCTGTCCAGGGTTTGAAAGTTTGGCGGCAGGCGGGGGTGATAAACATATGGTGTGTGCCGCGGCGCCATGCTCGTCTTGGGACTCAGGTCTGCAGACGTGGCACAGCCCACGCAGGAAGTGTGACGGGGCGTGATGTGGGAGATGGCCTCCGTCTGCTTCTTCACCATTGAGAACTGTTGGCCGAAGTCCTCGACGATGTCGCCAAAAAGGCCGAACTGGGAGACGGGCGCTTTGAGAAAGTGTGCTTTGTCCGTTTCGCGCATCTCGACCAGGTTCAGCCACAGATGACGTTCCTGGACCACGAGGGTGGCCATCGCCTGCCCGAGTGACCACCCTGTGACCTTCGTGGCCCTGAGGGCGAGGTCGGTCGTTGACCACAGTTCCTGCAGCACGTTGGGGTCAGGACTAACAAGTGCAGATCTTTAAGTGCCTTGGCCTGTTGGACTTGCAGGAGGGCCATGGCATGCAAGGCGGAAGCGACCTGTCCGGTGGCACTGCAGGCTTTGGAGGTCAATGAAGACGTCATCCTACAGGCCCTGGAGGGGAGCATCGGGCGATCCCGCCAGGAGGTAGTGTTTCCAGGACACAGGTGGATCGCAACAGCTCTGTCCACCTGGGGGACCTTCGTGTACCCGTGGACCGCTCCACCGTCAAGGGTAGTGAGAGCGGATGAGTGAGAGGATCGATTACAAGCAGTGAAAGGTGCCCTCCACGACCACGTCAGCTCATCATGCACTTCTGGGAAGAAAGGAACCTCAAGAACCTCTCTCAAGAGAGAGACCCCTAGTGTCGCTTCTTCGATACAACATCGAAGTGAGCGACAGACGAGGAATGCTCACTACCAGGGCTTCCCCTCCATTTCTTTGTTAGGTGTAACAGATGAGACAATATTAAGAGAGTAAGATGAGTTGCATTTTCAGACAAATTACTTTGAAATGGGGAATTAATCGAGCTGTTTCTCTCCCTCCTAATCTGGTTGGACTGCATGTTTCCAGAGCCCTCCACCCTTGTGTAAGAGCGGAGCCAATATGGCGTGAAATACAGGCTAATTGCCGTTTGGATGCAAGTGTGTAAAAACAGCCATTATTCCGCTCCGTCCTCTGTTCAGCACTAAGCTGAGGGTTAAATGTGCTGTTTGCAAGAAATGTAGCATGAAATACAAAGACAACTTGGCCTTTTGTCCCTCAGATGAACCGAAATCATTGTAAAACATTTACTTTAAAACAAACATAAGTATAGAATGCATTTCTGCATCATAAAAGCATTTTAATGTTAATAGAACAGTTCACCCAAAAATGACAGTTCTGTCTTTATTTGATTCACCCTAATTTCGCTCCAAACCCATGACTTTCTTTCTTCCGTGGAATGAAATGTAAGTCATTATTCACTCTCAAATCAAATAACATGGCTATCATCAACCAACCATGCTACATGACATTTAGTTTGATGTTACTAACATTTGATTTAAGCAATTTATTACTGATTTTATTTAATCTGAGAGTGAATAGTGACTTTAATTTAGTTCTGTTTAGTTCTGTTAAGTGATCATATGGATTCAGAACACTTGGAATAAAGTGTGTGATGATATTCATTACTTTTAATGACATTGATTATTTGTCATATTTTTTGGTGTTTATCTTTTGTTGACAGACTGATTTATTTATTTTTATTTGAAAGACCACAGTCACTATTCATTTGCATTATGGCAAATAAACCATAAGAAGCCTTTTAAAAAAAAGTCATACAGGTTTAAAATTACATTATGATAAACTAATGACAGAATTTTCATTTGAAGTGAACTATTCCTTAAAACAGGAACATTGTGTTTTATTAGACATCTTGTGATGATTAGTTATGAGGTCATAACAAAATTAGGGCTGGTTAAAAATTTTAATTTTTCAGTTAATCTCAATCTTCACTTGAAAGATCCCAATATCAATTCTTAAAATCCCAAGATATTTTTGTACTTTTACTTTAAAGTTGTTTTGGTTGTGTAGATTAGTTTGTAAAGAAATTTGTAAAGAAACAACACAGGATACAAAAAAAATATTTTTTGGGTTTTATTCTGATGGCTGTTTTATAAAAAAAAAACTAAAAAATATTTAAAAAAGGAGTCGAATAGAGAGCTTGTGAATTGGAATCCAATCAAATCAAATCAGGATATCTGTATACCAGGCCTTGATCATAATCATTCTAAACATAACAGGACAAGAGTCATTCTCAATTTTCATTGTAGATACTATTCTCTGCAATCAACAAAGAGAGTGGTTATTATGTAGAACTGAGCACTCCCCAACTTCTTATTTCGAAAGAGGTTTACAGGCATTTCTTGTACTGATAATACAGTTTATAAACACTATGATTATTTTATGCAAGCTGCTACCATCAAACACACTCACATGAGCACTCCGAACAGCAGCGTAGCATCAAAGGTGCCCACATCAAGTGAGTTTGTAATTTATAAAGGGAGTGAATGTTTTTATTCAGACAAGCTTTGAACATGAACATCTTGCAGACACTGCAGATAATAGATCTAAAAACAGCAGTCTGTACAAACACATTCTTTTTACAGATGTAGCCATAGATTGATCATATTTATTTTTACACCACAATACTGGAAAGCGTACATGAATTTAATATGCGGGATGAAGAATTCCACACTGCATCAGCACTCCTAGACTTGCATGCATTCCCATGTCCAATTTGCAGATATTTCTATGCCAGCCTTGACAAAATACCTGTTCTGTGCTTTGCATATGGAGTACTCTGGGGATATATATTTATAGGCCGATGGCAGGCGGCATATTCACAGTTGTAAAAAAAATCTTGCCTCTGCATATCATACTTCTAGAAACTCCAGCTGTTTTCATTATAACATTATTACTCTTAAGGCAGTCACTGCATGTAGCCTATATACTGTATAATATAAGTAGTCACATGGTAAAGAGCACAAGATGGACTCTGCAGATGGCCAATTTAAAGAAAACCTTGACCTGCTTAAGAGTCAATAGGTATTCTTGTTTGTTCATAAAGTGCTGTCAAGTTGCAAGAGAGTGTTTATATAGCTTATAGAGCAGACATGGCAATATACGGCCCACGGGCCAGATCAGGCCCTCCACATGGTTTAATGTGGCCCGCGGCTCATTTATAGTAAAAGCGTTTTTTTTTTTTTTTCATTGGATATTTCAGTTAACTTGAATTGGAACACTAACGTGTCTCCACAAGCGTTTATCATGCTCAGAGTTGCCAGATAAGAGACGAAGCACCCCCAGTTTGAAATTTATACTTGCGCAAATTGGAAATATTCTGCCTAATGTTATACTTATTTTGTGCAATCTGGCAACCATGCACGTGAGTGCGCTATTTCTATCTCTCACATTCCCCTTTGAACAAACTTAGCGATCTGTAGTGCAATATTCTGCTCAAGGAAAAGTATTATGCGGCTACTCTGTGTCCATTCTTGATGCTGATTGTGATGTTTGGTGCTACTAATTTGGCAGGTAAACCTTCTCAGTGATTAAATTAAATAGAAAAGTAGATCTCGGCATCATTGACATGCAAGCAAAAGCAAGCCAGAGACAAATATGCATATGTATTTATTATTTGTACAATTTAGAAACGTTGAAGTCCCTTCGCACCTGTATGTTAATCTAACTCTTGCAGTATTCATTTATCATAGTCATCCAGTCTGTGTTATTCAGTTGTGTGCTGTAAGTCAAACCATCGAGGAGACCCACATCATGCCACTTTTAGCATGTAAATGGGTAATGTTTTAGAAAACATAAGTAAACTCGCACACTTTGCGACAAACATTAAAAGTTCTATAAATTTCAATATTTTTATATTAAAACAGACCCCTGATGTAGAGATTGTTAAATTAAAAAATAAATTAACAGGAAAGTAGAGATGGTAAAATACATTTATAAGCTCAGACTTTATGCAGTTTTTTAATGCCTGATAGAAAATTATTTACCTTTGTAGAGCAATACAATACTTTAGGCAATTGCAGAATAGTCCCATTAGTCACAGATACACTTCAGAAAATTGAGTACACAACTATTTCTGGGCTTAAAAAACACAAAAACCAAATCAATGCAGGACATTGTATTGCAAAAGAAATACAATGTAGCCCCCCATGCACAACTTAAAGCCCGATGTGGCCCCTTTACCAAAATAGTTGCCCACCCCTGTTATAGAGGGTAAATTCTCAGAGAAAGATTCACCCCCGCTGATAATATTGTTTAATTTCACACACAGTCTGCATTGTTTTGGCACCCAATTCACTCAAGGAATCATGCAAATTATGTAGCAAACACGCACAAAACAATTTGCTGGCCGTGATAGCATGGAGCAATTCCATTCTTGCAAACAGGTTTTGAGTGCTAGGTTGTGGAGGAGGCAATAGACTTCTGTGATCTAGTATACCAATCCTGATACTGTGATCCAGACACCTGAACCAAACTCTCTAAAATGCCGAAAGTGTGCTCGACTAGCATATGGGATATGTACTAAATTACGATGCTCTTCTCCATCATTTAATAATCATTTCATGAATTACTGCTGCCATTATCACTAAAAAGGAACACAAACATCTCTTTTAAATAAAACTCTGTTTATTTTTGCAATGTTAATAAGACTTATTTGCATAGCAAGGATGTGTGCTTGGACTGAAAAGAAGGACAGTGGTTTAATTTAAATACAGCGCAGCAATTTTCCAGTATATGCTTAAACTTAATTGTGGATGGTTAATGATTAAGACAAGAGTTGCGTTAAAGTGGCGCTGCTGCTTTGTGAATTTACCTAAAGTGTAAATACATTTGCAGCAGCCCTAATACACTGTGAGCAGTGTGTACAGAATTTAATTACAGAGAGCTGAATCGCCTCTTTTTTTGTTTTGTTTTTAATTAACAACTCCTGGTAATTGTTAAAATAATGGAGTCAGTGCTCTCTGGGCCTCAGGATAACTCCCTCTTTGTGGCCAGCTCCTTTGGCTCTCTGACATCAATGGAATTAACAGTCACTAAGCTCCAGCATAAAGGTCAAGTATGGACGCTAGCTCTGAGAAACTGCTGATATTACACAAGCATTCTTATCTTGAGTTCACAGGAAGATATGGGTTGCCAGAAAATATCACAAACACTGAGTTAATTAACTTTATCATGTCATTCCCTTTGTTCTATTATATTGATGCTCTTATTTGGAAACTTGGACATCACCACATTTGACTTTCATGAACTCTATAATGGCAAAGGAAGAGCGGCCCATCTTCAGTGCACTTTCCATTCCACTTCCCCTCTCCATGCAAGAGCTTCATTTGTAACATATAGTGTCATTCACATATACAAATTGAAAATCTGGAATTCAAAATCTATTTAAACTTGAAAAAAACAAAACATTTATGATGTAAAATTAAAAGTAAATATTTAACATTCTGCACTATTTCTAGGACACTAATAAAATAAACAAATCTGTGATATTGACATAATTACTTTTGTATGAAAGCTCAAATTGCTTTGATTTCAATGAAGCATGCAAGCTGCTCTTTGGAACATTCTCAAATCATGCCAGATAATATGGAATAAATTCTGTAATTTGAGTATATGGGCACATGACAATTACTAAGAAATACTGAAATTCAGTGAAATTTTACACAAATTGTTATGCTGACAATATAATTAGAATGGTGTCCAATTCCCATGGTTGTGGAAAATCTGGAAATGTCAAGAGAAATGTTGATTTGTATAAAACTGGGTTTTCCAGGGCTAGAAATTCAAAGAAAATTAATGCAATTTCGTAACTCATGGAAAAGTCATGGATATTTCTATAATGGAGTTATATACGTTATAGTTTTCTCTGTTCTAAAATATTTAATGTGCTAGATATTGATCTTGTGTAGAGTAAAAATAGAAAGAAAATGAAACCTTATTGCGAGGGAACACAAAACTATTGTGACGGAAAGTAAAACTTATTGCAAGGGAACGTAAAACTATTACGAGGGAAAGTAAAACTTATTGCGATGGAACGCAAAACTATTGCGAGGGAAAGTAAAACTTATTGCAAGGGAACGTAAAACTATTACAAGGGAAAGTAAAACTTATTGCGATGGAACGCAAAACTATTGCGAGGGAAAGTAAAACTTATTGCGAGGGAACGCAAAACTATTGCGAGGGAAAGTAAAACTTATTGCAAGGGAACGTAAAACTATTACGAGGGAAAGTAAAACTTATTGCGATGGAACGCAAAACTATTGCGAGGGAAAGTAAAACTTATTGCAAGGGAACGTAAAACTATTACGAGGGAAAGTAAAACTTATTGCGATGGAACGCAAAACTATTGCGAGGGAAAGTAAAACTTATTGCGATGGAACGCAAAACTATTGCGAGGGAAAGTAAAACTTATTGCGAGGGAACGCAAAACTATTGCGAGGGAAAGTAAAACTTATTGCGAGGGAACGCAAAACTATTGCGAGGGAAAGTAAAACTTATTGCGAGGGAACGCAAAACTATTGTGAGGGAATGCAAAACTTATTGCAAGGGAGTGTAAAACTATTTCGAGGGAAAGTAAAACTTATTGCGAGGGAATGCAAAACTTATTGCAAGGGAGTGTAAAACTATTTCGAGGGAAAGTAAAACTTATTGCGAGGGAATGCAAAACTTATTGCAAGGGAGCGCAAAACTATTGCGAGGGAAAGTAAAACTTATTGCGAGGGAACGCAAAACTATTGCGAGGGAATGCAAAACTTATTGCAAGGGAGCGCAAAACTATTGCGAGGGAACGCAAAACTATTGCGAGGGAATGCAAAACTTATTGCAAGGGAGCGCAAAACTATTGCGAGGGAACGCAAAACTATTGCGAGGGAATGCAAAACTTATTGCAAGGGAGCGCAAAACTATTGCGAGGAAAAGTAAAACTTATTGCAAGGGAGCGCAAAACTATTGCGAGGGAAAGTAAAACTTATTGCAAGGGAGCGCAAAACTTATTGCGAGGGAACGCAAAACTTATTGTGAGTAAAGTAAAACTTATTGTGAGGGAAAGTAAAATCTAATACGAGCAAGAGCAAAACTATTACGAGGGAATGCAAAACTATTGTGAGGGAAAGTAAAACTTATTACGAAGGAATGCAAAACTATTACGAGGGAGCACAAAACTATTGTGAGGGAACAAAAAACGTATTGCGAGGGAACGCAAAACTATTGTGAAGGAATGCAAAACTTATTGCAAGGGAACGCAAAACTATTTCAGAAAATAAATTCCTGCCCTGTCCTCTTAGGGGCTCTGTACATCTGTAATGAAATTGTAGCAAAATACATGTGCAAATAAATATCCAACAGCGCTCTTTACCATGGAAAGAACATAATGAAACAGTTAAACCAAATTATGTAAATAAATGCTTTAACAGTATTCTTATATTAATCTTTAACAGCTGAATGTGCAGACAGGAGACTGGTATAACAACAGCACCGCAACAGTGCTCCATACTGGACAGGAGTGACATGATTTTTGTTTCTTTTTTTTACAGACTCGGTCTGAATAGACCTTCCATCAGAGGTTCGGCTCACAAAATCGTCACGGATTTGGTGTGAACAGGCCTTTAGTAAAAAAAAATAAAAGCTCACAAACCGTCCAAATATCAAAAAAATCTTTTATTCAGAAATTACAAATACCTGAAATAGTAATGAAAAGTCAAAAAGGGGGGATAACCTTGAATTAGCTATGAAAAACTACCTATATTAAATTAAAAAAAAACAATAAATAAAAAAGTAAATTAAAAGCATTTTCATAAGTGGACTCTTGACTCTTCAGATTTTTGAATGACACTATCAATTGTGCCACTTTCTAATTGGTACTTTGTGCCCTCTTGGGGCAGTATTCCTCTGACTGCAAATCTTTCTTTTCATTTACAACTTGGCATCTGTCTGAGGTGAGAGGGTGTGAGATTTATTTACCCTGGACACTGTCTGGCTAACCGGCATACTAACCTGCAATGTTTGGAGCCTCTTGACATTGCTACCTTAATTCTTCAGAAAGCCATTCATTTAAATGACGTTATGAGGACAGTGTTGGCAAGCTGAGTAAGCATTGTACGCATTTATTTTTCGTTATGAAGTGCTTTTACCCTTACACTGAAGAAGAGAGACACAGGGGTGTGCTGCTGTATTAAAGTGTTATGCTAGATTAAACCATCAAGCTATTCTGAAATCTTGAGGTTTATCAACAGCTTAAACCCCCCCAGTTAGACATTTCTACTGTCCATTGTAACAACACAGCGTGCATTGCAACAGGGGTAATACACTATGGAACTGGGCCACAGTAAGGATGGGATAAACTACAGCTCTACAAAGAACCTCTAATCCGCATCTCAGGCAACTGTTAGCCTTCAGAATATTAACTGCTTCTCAGACTTTACAAACACAACCCTACCCACACTAGCATGAAATATAAGTCCACGTTCGAGTGAAAGCAACAGTACAGAGTGCAGCAAAGTTTTGCACACAAGGTCAGCAGCTCGCTCTAGCATTCTCCCCACGCACAGAGATAATCCTCCACTATGAGTGGGGTCAGAGGGTGAAATGGTTATGTAGGGTGCAGAGGCAGGACCACAGGAGGAACCAATACTGCCTGGACTACATAGGCTTAAGAGGAGCAAGGCTAGGCCAGGGAACTGCTAATATACTGCCCTAAATTGTCTACCACTACAGATGCTTGCATTTCAAAGCTCGTGAAGAGAGGAGGGGATGGAGGAGTTAAGCTGAGGAGTTAAAGAGAATACACCCACAGAGTAGACAGAGAGACGGTTGAAAACGTTAGTCTGGCGCATGTTTACATTGGGGGAAAAAAATGAGGAAAGAGCAAAGACAGTCAAAAACACATTCGGGGGATCAGCCTTTAAAAGCTATGGCCCTATTTTAAGAGCACAAGTGCTAAGTCATAGGCGCAAAGCCAGTGGGCATGGCCATGAAAACTTGTTATGTTTGTGCAAGCATGCACTAAGTCTAGGCGCAAGTGGGGTTGGCCAAATTGCGCATGCAAAGCACTAATGGGCTGGGTCAATTGGAATTTAATCCATCTGCGTCCTATTATATAGTCCATTTCCTGTGAAGCACCACATTCATAATAAGTTGGTAATGTAAAGGGTAACCTTGCTGAATGTCAGGCATATTTCTATGACAGTGGCATGCTCCTTTTATACGCATGGACAATGTGGCCCACAACAGGATTTGTAGGCTCCGTTAAATGATATACTGACATACAAATCATGGCTTATATTAACAGTGATTGTATTGGCATGCACCTTATTTCTAACCAGGGACTAAAAATGGTTCAAGGAACGAAACAATAACCGAAAATGAACAAAATATTTTGCAGAACGTAACTGAAAATGGGAACAAAGTGATTTTCAATTGTTCCAGAGTGAAAAATTTTAAATGCTTGTAACTGGCTATAACCGGTTAATTTTGTTCCAATATTTTTTTCATGAAATCAAAGGCCAAAGTGTTTATCACAGTAACTTTTTGGAACTACACAACTTCATGTTGCCCGAAAATTGAAACGTGCTCTGATCCTGAAAGAAACTGCTGCATCACAAATTTCTTTGCCTAATGTCACATTCTGTGAATAAAGACATTTTTAAAAACTATGTATAATTGCTAACATACACATGCACTGTGAATCCAAATAGAAGGAAAACATTATTAGAGGTAAAAAGTATATTGCGCAGTTGTTTCCAAGTCTTCACTGAATTATTGTTAGATGCATTAGTAAAAATTTTATGCTGTCGGAGAAGCAGATCTGTACTTTAAATTATTTTATACTATTAATTAACTGTATGTTTGTTATGATTTCTATGCTGATATATCCTCCACACAGTAACAAAATGTATTGTTTATTTTTGCTTATTTTGGTGAGGCAAGTGGCTTATTTTGGGCTTGTTTTTCCAAACCAGGATACTTATTTTTCTTGTGAGATCTGGCAACACTGCCATTGGTATTTCACTCACCCCTTAGTGCAGAGTACTGTCATTTTAAAAACAATGTTATTAATCTTTCTATTATTTCATTCTAACCTGTTACCATTTGGGAAGTAGACTGAATAACTTCTGAACCGGAATGAAAAAATAAAGTTTTTGCTCAGAACAAACCGAAATGAAAAAATGTTTTTAGTCCCTTTGTAATGGCCGATTTTGATTTAGAAAAACAAAAAACTAAACAAAACCTAAAAAAATATAATCTAAATAACGAAGTGATAAAAAAAAACATACAAAATCCAAACATTTTACCCTCTCCAACTTCTTTCACTTGCTCATTTTTGCAGTGAAAGAAAACATACATACAATAAAAATAATAAATAATAATGATAATAAAAAAAAAAAAAAACCATTACACAGAGATAGTAACAAATATTTAATACATTTTTGTTTCATAAAACGGTGATTGTTAGGGACATCATTTTGATGTTCCACTATATTTGTAGAGTTTGGTCTCAAACTTTACTACCACCTGCTGATTGAAAATATAGGAACTGATTTTAGACTTAGTGCTGAAAACTTCTCAGTGCAATAACCTATTTCTCAGAAAAACAGAACATTTTGTTTTGCGCCAATTCATAACCATGCTATACACTCACAGTTTATGCACACACACCCACAGAAAGTGCAAACACCAATGGCCACTTGCTCTTTGCGCTGGCATGACAATTGTGCTGTGCTTTCCGAGCTTATGAAAATAGAGCAAAGTAAATAAATTTAGTGTCAAATTAACGCACTACTGCTAAACTACAATACAAATAAATAAGAAAAATCCCAAACTATTTGACTAAAAATTTACAACTTGGTTGTTGTATGATCAATTACAGAAAAATGGACAAGAATGAAAGAGACTGCAATTACTTCGCTTACAATTCATATAATCACTTTTAGAGGAGGCAAATGAAAACATTTATAGTAAATTATGCTAACAAAAAAAGGTTTTATACATCTAAAAGCTAAAAAAGAGGATGTGCTGGGTTTGAACCTATCGTTTTATTTATTCGTTAAATCAAAAATACTGGATTAAGCCAAGCTGAGGAGATTTGTGCTCACCCTGTCTAGGAGGAGCTCATGGAGTGCAAGAAAAAATACATTCCCAGAGAGAATGAGAGAAAAAAATTGTTCAGGAACCCAACACATCTGTCTGTCTTCACCAAAATCTCCCAGCAGAAAAACAAGAGGCTGCTTTTCCAGGGCCAAGAGCAGCTCAGTAGGTAGCATGCACACTTCATCAAGCACACATCTCTCATGAGCATACCCATTCTCCACTGTGGTAACAAAGAACCAAGTGAAAGATTTTAATAAATTGTGGACAATGTTAAATTGGACAATGTGGTTCTGAGATATAGTATGATTCCTGAACACTGGACTAGATCAGCAGAACAATGAGTAGTCCAATATATAGACAGACGAGTACACATGTATTACATTTTAATTAGTGGAGAGATGCAACAGAAAGTAAGAGTTTTATACAAATGTTTGGAATATCACATTAAAAATGCTGGATAGAAAAACACCAAGATGTGCACAAAAAAAAATCCAAAATGTGCAATGCAATCACTTAAGGTGGATATGTTTTTTTTTAATGTACTGCAAGGAGACATGCACAAAAATTATGGAAACACATTAACTAAATACAATCCTAAATACTAAATACATTCCTAACTAAATACATTAACTAAATACATTCCTAGATGAATTCATTTGATGCTAAAATATTTAAAACACTACAAAATTTACTTAACCAGTAAACCTATTATTGCATAGGATCTCAAATGTTGCTCTAGTCATTCTGAAATGCCCGGAGCCAAAGCCTGTCATTAAAATTATTGGCTACTACTACCTCCCAGAACTGTCTGACATGCTGTCGCTCCCAGACATAAAGCCCCTTATAGGGCACCACAGGGCTAATGGCACACCCTAAGGAAAATTTGCTTTTTTCTGGTCTCAGATAGATCAACACCCCCATAGTGTGGTGACATCCGGAGATCACCTGCGCAAATTGCTCGCAAAATATACAGGAGCGCCAACATATACCAGCAGGCGCACCTACCCCACATACTTTTGAGACAGCAAGATGCTTTTTAGTAACAAATTAAGGTGTAAATAGTGCACAATTTCCTGTTCATTTCAATCACATTTGATATTTCAAACATCTCAAGTATTCTTTGAACAAATTAATTTCCAGAATATTAATTGGCTACATAAATTTCAGCCTGGTCTCATAAAATTTATGTGAGCATTGCAACATTTTTGCAAAACTGAAATTACGTGCTTCATTACACGTTTTGCTGCAGTTTTCAAGTGAAATGTCCACCGGGGGTGCCAAAACCAAGCAAAATCAGTTTGTAATCAGACACAGTTTTTAAGGTAAATTTTAGATGGAGGTTTTATTAAGTAAGATGCACCTCTCAACCAAAAACCTACCGATAAATCCTAAACCGAACCAATAGTGACCAAAAAGATAAATGAGGTTAACAAAGCCAACAGATACCCTTAATCAACACCTTACCCTAACGATAGTGTTTTAAAATGCAAATAAAAAAAAATAAAATAACAAAAGAAAACACACATTAACTGCGGCAACTACATCCATATCTGTCGCTTCTATGCCACTTTCAAATTTGTGTGTCTTTGACTGGACTCGAGCCTCTGCCATCAAGCTCAAAGTCCAACACTCTACTAGGTGAGCTACCAAGATGAGCTAAAAACATAGGAATAAGTATGTATATGTAGGTGGGTCTGAAAACAAGGGTTCAAATGTTTTGTTTCTTAAATCATGCGTTAAAGTAAAAGTGTTTTCATATCATAACATAGCGTTGGGTGAGTAATAGAATGAAAAATAAGTATTTATAAATTCAAAATCATTAATTGTTCTTGTGATGTGTTTGACAATGATTAAACCACACAATTTTTGTTACGTCTCTAGTGATCATTTCACCTGGAAACTGCAGCAAAATGTAGAAAGCGGCATGTATAAGTCAGGTTGCTAAAATGTATATAGAGTGATGTTCATTCTATGAGACCAGGTTGATAAATTTTCAACATTAAAAAAAATATTACAGTTTTTCTCAATAGCTTTGGCTCATTTATTGAAACAGTCTTAACTCTCTCTAAACTGCAACTATCACAATTGTTTTATGGGACAACACAACTCTAGTGCATGTCTGCAAAATTTAATAATTCAACCAAAACATTTAATTCATGCTTCAAAACCCAGTTATTGTGTCAGTAAATTGGCCAATGCCATCAAAAGTCTAGGTTACTGTTGTAACCTCCGTTCCCTGATGGAGGGAACGAGACGTTGTGTCGACGAAGCGACACTAGGGGTCTCTCTTGAGAGCTTTATGCATCTCTGACCTTTGAGAAAAGGCCAATGAGATATTGGCAGACAGAATTTGCATGTCCCACCCCCGGACATACGGGTGTATAGGGAGGGAAATGCGTCTGTTCATTCAGGATTTGTCTGAGGAGACGACAATGAGGTTCGGCCACAACAGTGGCTCGGTTCAAAGACGTGGCCGGGAGGACACACATCTCGTTCCCTCCATCAGGGAACAACAGTAACCTAGACATTCCCCGTCTGTCGCTCACTTCGACGTTGTGTTGAAGAAGCGACACTAGGGGTCCAATTTTAATCACGCCATGCGCTGAACTGTGTACGTGCGCTGCTGACACAGGTGCGGGCAGGTAGTTTGCGTGCCAAAATGACAGGCTGTGCCAGACTGCATATAACCTTCCCCAACGCTCCAAAAAAATCATCAAAACCTTCTGGTTCCTTACACCCCGATATGGGGGGAACAAGGCGACGTGCCAAGCATGGGAGCAAGCCGCACCAGTCGCGCCTTTTCTCTCTGTATGTTTCTCGCATAGAGTTAAAGCGGCTGAGGCCATCTTAACGCTATCACATGCATCGGGGAAGGTGATCTTTCCCAGTTCCTATTCTTTCAGGGAGGAAAGACCCTGCGGAGACCACACCTGCCCGGACTGGGGGAGGTAAAGAGTGGTGAAATACATCACATGGACTTTTAGGTCACATGTGGAGAATGGTGTGGTGGTAGATCCTACCTCATTGGGAGGGAGGAGTTGCTACAAACACGGCAACTGGGGGTCAGTGAGGACTGCCTAAGGGAGATGCAAGGTGACCGTACTGTGGAAAATACACACAGGGGGATAAGTCCACATGGAAACAGATTGTGACTCGCAGCTCGCTGCTTACACAACCGGTCGACTCCAAAGATAATTTCTGAATGAACAGACGCATTTCCCTCCCTATACACCCGTATGTCCGGGGACGGGACATGCAAATTCTGTCTGCCAATATCTCATTGGCCTGTTCTTAAAGTTCAGAGATGCTAAGGCTCTCAAGAGAGACCCCTAGTGTCGCTTCTTCGACACAACGTCGAAGTGAGCGACAGACGGGGGAAATGTAGTTGTCACCAAAAGTTTTTTTGTCATCGTGTCAGCCGTTCTGGTCCAAAAAAAATTTGTCATTTCAGTCAAACCTGGAAATATTTGTTATATACAAATTTCATTTTTGTTCTATTTTTTGTCAGTTTTGTCTAGCTGAATGTCTCACACTGAGCTTTTTAGATACAATTTCAACAGTAGTAAAAGTTTACTGGGAAAAGTCAATATTGTACAATACTGTAAAAAGGATATGCACACTTGTATGTATACAGTAAATTTATTTTTGTAGCAATGTGTTACATGTAAATAGAAAATTCACATTTGTATGTCCATTTTTACACATTTCTTACATGTAAAGTCATATATAGTGAACAGAAATTTGCCACAAAATGACATCCATGCAAAAAAAACAAAAACAAAACCCTGCGGTAGTTCTGTAAAAACAATGAATTGTACCTCTTCACAGTAAGTAACACTACAAGTTCCCATCTTCTTGGTGGACATCCTGTCGCTCTTGTTGGTCTGGCCAGAGATTTAGCAGATATCATAAACATAACATGTTATAGATATTTATGGAATATACATGTATGTCTGACAGAATTTTGCCTGTGATGGCTCACATGATGAAAGAATGTTTAGAAGTTGTGAAGAGTGGCAATTTCACTGAGAATCTACTCATCAGTTTCGATTCACAAGCCATGTGCATTTAGTTACTGAGCAAATTATAGACAATTGTACTTACTCTTTTGCACACATGTGCCAAAACACACGCAATTTGCTTAAATTAATAAGAAATTTAAATCTAGTGTGAACATTTTTCAGAGATTTGATATTATTGAATTAAAAAAAAAAACATTCTCATTCGAGAATTGAGAAAAAGCGATTGAGAAAAACTGCAAATATTAGATAAAATTGCCCCAAAATAAAATGTTAAACATTACACACAATGATCTCAAGGAACAGTAAAATTTAACATTGCTTTATTTGAAAATTGTTTTGCAATAATCCAATTTTTTGCAACTTGGATGGAAACCTGACATGTAACGCAAGTTAGAAAGAGACAGAAAGTGTATTAAAAAAAAGATCCAAGTGTCTGTTGTCTTGTAATAGGATTTATTAGAATGACAGTTATGACAAATGGAAGAATCTGTTAATTAAATGCATATGGTCGACATCCCTTCAAGCTGCTCCACGGCTCAAGTCATTTGCTTTGCCAACAAGTAAAATAGTTTCATACTAAATCATACATTAAATCAAAACACTGTAAAGAGGGCAAGAATCATAGTGGGTCAGTTTCTGGGTCGTATCTGCGCTCTGTGTGGCTGTGTCTTTAATCTGCCCCACAAGCAATAGGGCGAGGACGGTTTTATGGAAGAATAGAAGCAATTGCTGAGATGAGCTGCTGCAAAGTTGCCTCAGAAATACATTCAGCTCTTTCTTTCTTTCTTTTTTTCTTCCACTGACCTACAATATAGGAGGCCCTGCCTCATTCTCCTCAGTAAGATTGCTCTTGGCCTTTCACAAATTGATTAAAATCTGCCCACTCAAGAAGGGGTGCCTGGCAGTTTCCTGCCATTCAATACAAAGCAGTGTAATGGGAGCAATTCTGTAATTTCATTGGGATTTGGCCACTTTTTTTCCACTTTTTTTCCATTTTGCTTTTGATTTCAAGCTGTTAATTACAAAGGCAAAACACTTAGTGACAGCTTCTGAATGCTTTAAAAACACACTGGCCTACTCAGCATCACCACTGTAGAGTGGCAGGTAAGCATGCAAAGATGGTGCGCATGTGAGGACAGTGCAGAAAGCAAAAGGTATGAAATATTTAAAGAAAAGCAGTGTTTTCCACTTGCTTTTTCTGAGTCTCTCCTTTGAGTGCAGGCAGAGAAACTCTGAACCTATGGTGTGGTGTTATACTGAAGGTGTTAGTCTGTAATGGGGGTGTTGTATTGGATTTTTACTTTTGGTAAACGGCATATTACCTATGTTTTACATAATTACAATACAGTATATTATCAAAAACATTATATATTATAATTTAAAGACTCGTAGGGTGGAAAATTCTTAAAATTAATTGTGCCCAGTAAAAGCACTGTTTATTTGCATGCATGACTGTATCTGCAATGGTTTAGTGGCAGATTCAAGGACTTATGCAGATGATCAAAATCATGCCAAAAATGCACTTGACTACAACACGCATCTAGAGATATGCCAAATTATAATGCTCTTCTCCATAATTGAAGAATTGTTTGATGCATTACTACTGCCAGGATCAATAGAAAATGTTCACAAGCATCACTTTTTAGGAATGTCATAAACTGTTGATGTTGTACATCGATTATTGACCAGCACATAATTTTCTTGATAGGTTTTTGAGGCATTGATATTTTAACATCAGCTGCCATTTTAATTTCCAATTCAAAGTCAGTTGGCCTTCCGTTTAAATGTAGACTGGTGTGGTAGTTTTGGTAGACCACAAGGGGTTGATATAAAATGTATTCTACTTATTACTGAAAGACACGTTAATGCAGTGCAGATGGCAGTCAAAAGTTATGAATCTAGTCACCATACACACAAAAGTTACAAAGGTTTTTGCACTTCTTTACGAACACAAAGTCACAAAGTGACATTGATGAGTTTGCATGACAGTTTATGAAATTGTGATTCCTTGGTGCACATTAATCCAAAAAACTAAATATCTTTGTTATCGTTTATCAAAATGTAAATACTTGCTCCACCTCTAAAACAACTATTATTTTCAGTGACTTCACCAGTCACTCTTTTTCAACCTCCCTCCAACCACCTGGCACCATTCTGGTATGTACTGTAATGCAATGTCACATTTTTTAAGTCAAATGTGTTCTGATTTGCTGTGATTGTGTTGTTTCAACACATAATTTTCCCTTGTTCCCATGTCTATGCAGACAGACAAATTAATTATCACTAGAAGCATGTTACTTAACCACTGGTCAGGACACAGTGTTATCAGTACCTACAAATCTTAAATAAAAAAATATATAGCACTTTGTGAATGATGGGCGATCAGCAGAGCTTTCTGTGGAATTCTGTGGGTGCAAATTGTATAATGGCCTTTGTGAGTACACCAGACATAAATTTTAGACAGTCCAGATCGGTGACCCTGACATTTAGTGAGCCGCATCTGGCAGGACAAACCCTTTGGGCAGCAATAAAGCTAAAAGTACCAATAATCTCATCCACAAAACTGACAAGACTTAAAAATGGACCACAGCCTCAATAGATCATCCAGTGTGCAGTACACATTTGAGAGACCGACATCCCCACAGCATCAGCCATCCCCTTTCCTAGCCAGTTAAGCCAAAACGATGGGCGCTCACTGCACTGCAGAAGACTGGATTTGGTGGGTGTCACAGAGGAGATGGCAAAGTGTTGACAACGGACACATTGTTTAATGGAGGTTCTACTGGGGCAAGCCTGGGGGGGAGGGCGGTTGGAGGGTGGCCTGCAACGAGCTGGCCAATTTCTCTGTGAGCTGAACTGTTCAGCCCCTGCATTTCCATAGGCAGCCCAGGGTCAGCTCCAATCCTCCTTTACGCCCAGCCTACATCAAAGTTACAAGCCCAATGCACAACATTCTCCTACTCATAATCATGCATACACACAAGTTATACTCCTCCAATCTGAGCATTTTCATCAAGTGCTTTGTGCTGAAAAGATTTCTCCATTTTCCTTACACCATGCTGTCAAAGTGAGTAATATTTAAGCTGACATATAGAAAAGCCGTAACCGACAGTAATAGGATGTATTTTAAAACACACAACACTTCAGTGAGGCACTCCAGACATGAACTGTACTTGTTCATGCATTGAATATCTTGGGCATCTTTTTAATGTTAATAGGAAAACATCCTCTCTGATGCAGCGTCATGATGTAGAAGGAAGGAAGGAAGGAAGGAAGGGAGGAAGAGAGTGGTAGTGGCTGGATGCTGCACACAACACAGTGATCTATATACTGCCATCATACCCTCACAGGGGTCCAGACTAGACAAATGACTTAAGAGCCATTGACTCCTTAACTGAAACATTAAGGAGACAAATGTTTTTTTTAGTCGCCAAATCATATAGTAGCTCAATTTCGATTTTTGTTCAGAAACAAAATAGAAAGCAGCAGGGACGTCGTTAGGCCTATTTTAGGGGGGCTGAAGCTACCCCAAAATGTTCCTAAGCCGCCCTAAATGATAATAAGAACAACAATAACAATTTGATTTATCAATAACTGTATCCTCATTCATATTTAGAATTAGACGCAACAAATGATATATATCCAGCTACAAAAAATAGCCGAAAAGTCGGAAGTTGGACAGAAGCTCAAAGAGACGTTGTGCTATCAAGATGATGCACCGCACCATCTCGTTGCATTGGTGTGAACTGTGGCAGCTTTCAGAGCGCTGCAGACCAGAGCGCTGCAAGTAACTGGCGGATTCATCTCGTCTCGTCGTTACTCTAGTTTGGTCGGAAGTTGAACTCGCTATGCACCCTCCCGCCCACACACGCCGATACACACGCTAATGGTGAAAGGAAGATTGGTAAGTGTCGCGATACAGAGTGAAATTGTAAGTTGTTTTTAATTACCTGCTTACCTTTAGTTACGTTTTCTTGAGGTAAAGGAAAGGGGATATTTTGGTTTGCTATGGAAAACTGTAGTCTAGCTAGAGTGAACAAGCAAAATACAAGAAATGGTGAACTTAGCAAGCTAATCACAACTCTTTATTCTTTGCCAATAATATAACCTATCTCTATAATAGGCATATAAAACAATATCAATCCCCATAGTATGTTGTTGTCACTGAAAACTAAATGTCATAGGGTCCCTGTTAATGCTATTACCGTTGTATCCTTCAATTCATTGAGCAGATGAGATGGATATTCGAAGATATTTTAGCAGAGAGAAAGAGAAGCAGCCGCAGGAGATTGGCAGGCCAGTTGATTCTGAGGGAGCCGGTGTGATTGAGGTCAGTAATGGTCTATAGGTCTAAGGATTGTTTTGTGTTCTTCTAACAATAAGCATTTGTTGGCAGGTCTAGGCACTATGCATAACCTAAACTAAATTATTTCATTATATTTATTATATATGTTAGCTATACCAATTTAACTTTCTGCATTCATTGGCTGTGATAAATTCAATAAATATGTAGATGTTACCTAAGTGTAATTACTTCATCATACATTTAAATGAGCAGACAGATAGCATTTAAGTAATTGCTTATAGAATAACTCATCAGGAGCAAAGTCTGGCCTAAGTAAATTCCCCCATGTAGCTTTGATGTGTCTAAAAGCAACATTACAGTAACTTTTCTTTAACAGAGTAGAAATGGAAGAAGAGGATATGTCTGTCACGTTTTACTTGTTAACATCTTGGTTTCTTGACTGGTTGTTGACATAAGTGTAGCTCTAGAAGTGTAGCTCTAGATGTGAGTGCAAAGATTTTGCAAACGCAAGTTACAAATACCCTGGGGGCTAAGCCCCCCCGTCTTCCAATCCTAGTGACGTCCCTGGAAAGCAGAAGGAAGATAGCTTATAACCCATTAATCTGGGTTTAATAAACAGTATATATATTTGTGAAGATACGTTCATCAATGTACACAACCCTTTTATAATTTATACAAACATAAGAGATAAAAAAATATATATATATTATTTAGGTCTGCCCTTCAGAATATTTACATAAAGTACAGTATGCATACAGTAGTGTGTTGCATTCTTGAGCATCAATGAGTGTTTGCACCTTGTTGTAATAGTTATGTATGAGTCCCTCAATGGTCCTAATTATCAAAAGCTGGATCTCACATAATAAATACATTTATTTGTATATTTGTAAATATATATGTGATGCAGACTTTTTATTATAAAGAAGCCTCTGATTCAAACTGTTAACCTGAGCTCCTGAGTTCACACCCTTTTCTTTTCGGGTGATTCATGAAAAAGACCCGTTCAAAAGAGTAATCTGGTCACAACTCTCTCGCAATGTGTTTGTTGTTGCATGCAGCGAGCTCATATCTTCAACAGAAAGGGTGAAAAGCAGCGTGAGACACAATGACGCTCTAAAGATGTATTCAATAACTCACAAGATGATATCTGATGAAACCACATATGAAAGCACACAACCTGACTGTCGCCAATGGCAATCAATTATTATTGTCCAAATCAATTATTTTTGTTCGCATTTGCAACCGTTTTAGTCACAGTCTGGAGCCCTGCCTCAAAGTCTTCATTTGATTGATGTTATGTCAGTCAAAATATATAACACCACATTTTGTGCACCTGTAAAATAAGCAACGGAATGCTGTAGAATTGAACACAATATGTAGCAGTAACAGTAATTAGCCAGTTTCAGGGCACTTTAGTGTAAGTGAATACATAGATATATACAGGGTTGTGAGGGTTACTTTTGAAATGTATTCCACTACAGATTACAGAATACATGCTGTAAAATGTCATTTGTAACTTAATCCGATAGATTAATCAATGTCAGTAACGAATTCTAAATACTTTAGATTACTTCTTCAGCACTGGTCGATTTTTTCACTTATTTTGACAATAAAAACTCTGCCAGTACAGTAAGACAAAATACACATGTTAAAAATATATTCTCTGAAAAACCCAAATATCTTATGCAGTGTTGTTTTTAAAACTTTCGTTCTTTTAAGGATTTTCTTATATTTTTTGACAGGAAAACAATAAAAAAATTGTCAAGAATATGATTTTTGCCCTAAAATCAAAGGTCTTACTTGAAACAAAGAAATTATGATCCAATATAGCATTTTATCTTAGCGTAAAACTGACAATTTACACAAGGTTTATTTCTATATCTTCTGCTGCAAACTTACTTTGAATGTACTTCTCAGTCTGCTCGTATGAATGTAGCACATCATAAGAAAGTGTTTCACCACTGTTCAAATGCACTCATCCTTTATATGTATAAATGTTTTCTTTCTGAAAGGACTAAATATTAAATTAAACAAATTACAATAAAATGCTAAATAATCTCTTCAGTAATCAAATAAGAATTTGTATTTTAAATACATAATCCTGTAACATGTGTTCTGTTACTCCCCAACCCTAGATATATGGGTGAAACCCACAAAATGGTCACATTTCACCCCCAAACCCCCCAAAAAAATATATTTTGCATTTGAAGCCTATTATTTCGACAATTAAGCTTTTTTTATTTTTAATTTGACATGATTTTTGCAGCACTTTACAATAAGGTTGTATTTGTTAACTACATTAGTTAACATTAACTATTAATGAATAATACTTCTACAGCATTTATTAATCTTGTTTAATATTAATTGAAACATATACGTTTTTAAAATAAAAAGTTGTATATGTTAACATTAGTTAATGCATTATGAACTAACATGAACTAACAATGAACAATTGTATTTTCTTACATTAACATTAACCAAGATGGATAAAAAAATGTTTTTAAGTAATATTGTTCATTGTTAGTTGATGATCCCTAATTTAATAATGTTAACAAATAAAACCTTAATATAAGCTTTACCATTATTTTCATGACAAGTAGGCAAATTTTCGCTTGAAAATTAATGCAATGCATCCAGATGTTTAGCCTTTCTGTTTAGTTTAGTTTTTATTTTTATTTAAACCAGCATAAACTAAAGGCAGTACAATATATTGTATACTACCATAATGTATTAAAACTTTACAATTTAAATAATATTTAAATCAATCGATTAATCATTTATCACATTACAGTAGTGATAACGATGTGATAAAATATTTTAAAAATTGCTTAATTAAAATGTGTTTTTGCGCACAATTTTTTTTAATGGTCCTAAAAATATGCTCCATTTTCTTTAATGTAATTTCTTATTTGTTTCTTTTAATTGTGCATTGAAATATGATCTGGACATATTCATGACAGATTCATCCATTTATCCACATGTATGTATGTATGCATGTTGTGCATGCATACAAACAAACACGAGAAACTCAAAAATAAGTGAGAATGAAACAAACAGAATTAATTGGTTAATCAGATCAATATTTCACTAGCCATATTTCCATACAGTATCAAATAAATCTCTGAAAAGCATTTCTGAGTCCGAAGACATTTTTCACAACAGAGACTAATTATAAAAATCTCTGAAGCAGATCCAAAAATCCCTAAAGCCTGAGGGCTCAAGGACATTTCAAAAACAACACTAAAACAATCTCTAACTTGTATGCTAGCAGCATACACTCCCTCTCGCTCTCGCTCTCTCTCTCTCTCTCTCTCTCTCTCTCTCTCTCTCTCTCTCTCTGTAATTTCGAATGATGCTCTGTATTTTTTCTTTTTCTTTTTTTTCATCTTTTTAAAAAGATACATCACTCTCACAGATTTTATTAAGTGCAGTATTGCCAGAGCTAAGCAGTTCACTCTGACTGCTGTCACCCTGATCCACCGCTCAAAATGATTGCATCAGCAAATACAAAACAAAGTGCAAATGGGGGGTAACACCACTATTCACCTTATTCCCCTTAATGGGCTAGTTCAATCAAAAATAGAAATTTGTCATAATGACAACATTTTAAATTTATTAGTGAAGTATCCCTTTAACTCCATCAAGAGACTGTGTAATTATAAACCAATCCATTCATACAACTTTGACTGGATTATCTGAAATCTGGATATTGATTCTTATTTCACCTTCCAGGTACTGTATAATCTGATCATCCACTAGAGCTGCATTACACTCGCTCAGTACAGAGAGCTGCTGTCAGGTCTATCAATATGCAGGGTCAATAGGGCAGCTGTAACGTTGAACTTCCCAAAGGCTAAACAGCTGAGATTTCTGTGGAACATGACTGGCTCCCACAGAAGGGCAACTACACCCACAGGAAATACCACCACAACCTGCCATCCCCCAGCTAGGCATTAATTACACATTTGCCAGGCCAAAAAAAAAAAGAAGAAATGGCAAAATCAGGATTAATATTAATGTAGTGATTCCTGTCAATGCCACTTTGTCGTATTGCTGCATCAATTGCCATTTTACAGTTTCTGAACAACTAAAATAGTGAGAAGAAATTTCTTATAATGCTGGGGTTTGAACAGCGGTAAAAAACATTGATTGGAGCAGCTTACTGCTCATGAATAATGGCTGGCAGGCCTTCAACTGTAAGTCATTACATGTGAGATCAAAACCCATAGCTGCTGGCCACTAACACAATGAGAAGTCAACAGCATGGGATGACAAAGTTAATCAGTGTGACCATCACTGGTCTCCCTCGATTCATTAAAAGCTTATCTGAGGCAAGATGTGCTCTCTGTGCTCTGGAACTGTCAGCGCTTAACAAAAGCATCAACCATTTTGTCTGAGTTTTCTTCATAGAAGACAAGACAAGGTCGACCTTGTCTTTCTAAACAAGAGAGCTAGCTTTTATTAAAGTATCCATTTGACCTCATATTATTAATTGTATTTATTTTTATATGATCAATTATTTGAGTCACTTTATCTACATAGGTATACTTTATTCAAGCATGCACTGCAAGCTTTTGTAAATGATGAGATACCTCATAATGGGCCTGAGAAGAGAAGAGAGAGTTTTTTGTGCAAATAGTTCGTAAAGCTGGTCTGGCGTTAATTTTTGGATTCATGAAATTTTTTGTATTTTCAAAATGTTACTTGGTACGAACAAAATTTACACCTGCTTCCGACCATGTGGAAATCACATTTTGATAGAAGTAAAATTAAATAAGTCGTGAAAAAATTAACTATTAATTAATAAGTGAAATTAACCTTAAAAACAATTACATGAATAATAATAATAATAATAATAATAATAATAATAATAAATGCTTTGTTTCCTTTTTAAACCATAGCCTATAAGTATTTAGAAATGTTTCTTTGTTGTTTGCATTTATTTTTTCAAAGTAAAGTTTTTTTCCCAACTCTGCTGACTGTTTTTCCAGCAGAAGAACTTGGCATGGGGTAAAAGTTTAATGGAAAGACGTAATATTTGAAGATGTTAATACAATCCATTTAAAAAAATAAATAAATAAAAAATAACAAATTTAAAAAACTTTTATTACTGTTCGCATAGATGTTAAAAGCTTCCTATTCTCATTTACTAGTGAGTCTGAAGCTTTCCTTCCTTTTTCATAGCTGTGGATTATGATAATTATTAAAAATCTGGGGAATAAGAAGCATTTGTGAATCCAACGGAAAAGTATTCGGAAAGCTACACGTACTGTAAATTACTCACAATATTTTCATATATTAATGAAATTTTCATGAATGAGGCCCAATGTGTTAATACATTGTGTTTTTAGGATGATATTGTGAGTGACGTCTGCCTGCTATAACTTAGCCAGATCATTGCCTGCATCATTCTAGTCATTTTTCAGATTGTAATGATTTAATCATTGTTTACAATGTTGTAATTTGTACTAATAAATTATATATGTAAGAATGACAAATATTTGCAAGTTATTTCATGCCTTTCTTTTGCACCAGCAAAAAAATTCCAAAAGGGACCAAAGCATCAAGCTCAACTCTAGAATCTGCACTGCTCTCATTCTCTTTTTTTTAATTAGGATTGATTCATTTATAAACAAATCATTGTTTTTTTAATGTTCTCATTCACTTCCACTGTTATGGTGGTGAACTCTAGTTTTTAACAAATCAGTTGAGGCAATGATTGAATGGCTCAATCTTAACAATAAAGGTGGCACCAACTGGAGTAAATATGCCATTTCCAGAAATGGTCACTGAACAAATCAATTAATGAAATCAAAATGAACAATGATTGAAAATCCCCACCCCTATTTGGAAAGCCACAAACATGGAGAAGTGGAGTGATACAAATAGTGAGCCGTCTCTATGCTGTTGGACTGTATAGAAGCACTCTTGGAATGCCGCTTGTCCAACCCAATTCCAGGAGCAGAACTAACTGTTGTATAATGTATTATAGTTTCCGCTAAGAAATTTTGGTGCCAGCCAATGTGTCTGGGAATTATAAAACTGTAAAAAAAAAAAAAAAAAAAAAACTAATTTCAGAGATTATTTTGAGCTTTAAAGTGATAGACTATGCATAATATGCAATATAATAATGATACAATCAAGTCAAATGAACAGTAAATGTTTGTTCATTATAATCATGGATTTAGTGTCTAATTCAAATCAACTTTCAAAACAAAAACAGAGTGCAAAGTAAAATGCTAAACTGCAATTTCTTAAAATTCCCAAAGAAATATTAAAATAGCAAATTCATTAGGTTATGTCATATATTATCTCACCTTGGCTAATTTCTTTCTCTTAATTTTTCTGACTATTTTCTTTTATTACTATTTTACATAGCACTGAAGTGTTTTGCTGACAGATTTTTTTAATTTGTCTGACTTTTTAACGGTCAAACAACGGTATTTACAGGCTAACGGAAACCCTGGTAACTGTACAATATTTAGCATAAGTACAATTATTGTAATGTTTACCTGGCTGGAGGAGGATGGGTTCTCTCAGTTAAGTCTTGTTCCTATACCAATCCTCCCTCTTCAACCTTACATCATGCAGTTGTTTTATTGTCACATTCATTTTTGACTTGCTCACTGAGGGCAATGAGGCTCTATTTTCTGTAAAGCTGCTTTGAAAAAAACAATGTGTATGTTGAAAAGCACTGTTCATAGTCTGCATTGATCCGGCACAAAGGCGTGCAAAATCATTGATGAGCTAATTAACTAATATTTAATGCCAAACGATTGCCCACACTGAATGTGCCCATTATCAGTCCTCTTTTTCCAATTCCTGCAAGAAGTTTCAATGATCTCAGGATCTACACATCCCTCTTGATCTCAGTCACATAGGAAGTGGAAAAAGTTCCCATAATGAACGACTGGGTTTGAATGCATCAATCAATCAATGAACAAGTGCACTAAAGCAGAAAGGGCCCCAATCAGAGTTTGCTATGTTGCAGCTGGCTGTACAGTGCAGAGCATTTGCTCTATTCCAGTCTCGCATCTGCTCCTTCACAGACTTCACTGCCTGCTGAGTTAATGTGCCCTCAGTAAGGGGCAAATAATGCCATTCACCAATCTCCCATTTCCTGCTATCTACTACATCACATGAAAACCTTGATATTCACAGCACGGCATATTACAGCCAAAAAACTCCTGTCACTTGCAAACAAAAGACATGTTCAGCTGTAATCATTAGAATCATAACTGGCAGACAGAGCGCTGTGGCCAAGGCTGTATGAGTTTTCTTGTCACTGTGCTTCCACTAATGATGGGACATCTAGTTGGGCAAAATTGTCAGATTTAAGTAATTTGCCGCATCTGTCCAGGCTACACTTCAGAAAATAATTTTCTTACTCAGTATTTTTGTCTTGTTTTCCAGTAGATCAACAAGCACATCAACAGGTTAAAATAGTGTTTCCCTTTCATGGTCAT
The DNA here is from genome assembly GCA_032164185.1 of Moxostoma hubbsi. Taxonomy (NCBI): domain Eukaryota; kingdom Metazoa; phylum Chordata; class Actinopteri; order Cypriniformes; family Catostomidae; genus Moxostoma; species Moxostoma hubbsi. The sequence goes on along the minus strand of JAVLUX010000030.1, from coordinate 21,932,587 downwards.
TATGGATGAAAGACATTACAAACAACATGTCTTTCAAAGCGAAAGTAAGGCTTGGACTTCATATTTTTTGCACTTGTGCTCGTCTTCTAACGACTTCAAAGACTTCTAGAAGACCTGAAGAGCGACGATGCTCCCTGGTTTTTAGGGTGCATTCTGGGAATTTTTAAGGAGCAAACATTTCAGTGCATTGGAACGATTTTGCAACTGAAACCTAGAAATGGCTGACTCCTTGATCAGTGCCCTAAACTAGGGAGATGTTTGAGGTGCACCCTTTGTGTCAGTCACTATTCACTTTCAGTGCATCTGTTTTTCATACAACGAAAGTCAATGATGACTCTGGCTGCCATTCTGCATTTCCCTTTGCTTTTTCATTAAAAGAAAGAATCATGCAGGGTTGGAACAACATGAGGATGAGTAAATGCATACAGAAATTGTAAAATAAATTAAAATGTGTGCCTAAAACAATTTTTTCCACAGGGGTAAGAACAATAAGCATTATCAAAGAGAAAACGACTTTATTTTTCTTACTTCACTAGCAAATAGTTTTGTTTTTCTTGATTTAAGCATACAGTACACCTCACTAAATGTTAAGAATTAATATCATGCTATTTTCCTTCTCAAGTAAATGTATGTTGTTTTGAGGATGCTAAGATATTTTTAATGGAAACAAGTAGACAAGTGTATTCTAGTCTCGCTAAGACGGTCTGTTTATTCAGTTCTCTTGAATACCTTTAAACCTACATTTTACTTTTTAAATATAAGAGAAAATCTAAGACAAAAAAAGTAATAGTTTTGGTGCGATATATGTTTAAAGAGTATGTCTGGATGTTTGTCTTACTTTAGCCTCTCTGACCCCTCCAAATCCATCTATTTAGATTTCAGTGCAATGTGGCATTGCTCCAGACAACATTGTAAAGGTAAATAATGAGCAGTGTGATTCACAGCGACGGAGTCCTGCGCGAGCACCCTAGATTTGCATGATTCATTTTTATGAAGGCAATGTCTGGGAGTCTTAAGGGCTTGATATCAGCTCCACACATATACACTTAATACGCTAGAGCTTCGCAAAACAAGCTTTCTCCACCACAGTACACTCATTACGTTAGTCATAGAAAAAGAACTGCCTTATAGACAAACAGAAATAGACTTTGCAAGGTAGGCTATTACACAGAGTGGGTTATAAAAAGTTGTTAATGCATTCTTTGTTGGACGGATGAATCATCTCTTTGGATTGTGCCAGCGCACAATGTTTTTTTGTTTAGTTTTTTCATCCTGGCTTCCCAAAAGAAATACACAAGTAAATACTCTTTAATGGATATCAAATACTAGTAAAAAGACCTTATGGAAGGATTGCATTCAGAAATGTGCACACAGAAAATCTGTGTAATGGACCTGGAAGCAAAGGATTTAAAAGAATAGCTCACCCAAAAATGAAAAAAGAGAGACAGAAATGAAAGAGAATGATGACTGAGGCTGTAATTTTTCCAAACATCTCCTTTTGTGTTCATTGTAAGAAAACATTTAAATAAAGTTGGTTTGGAGTGAGGGTGAGAAAAAGATGGCTTAATTTTTGGGTGAACTATCCCTTTAAAACTAAGAGAAGAAAGGTTTCGCTTGTGATCTAATAATTTGCTTTAACTGACAGGCATTTTGTTCAGTCACTGCTTCGTTGATGGTGTTCAATATTTTTCACCCTGGAGCACATCTTGTTACCACCTTTAAATCATTCTGCGGGGTCTGTGAGAGCAAGGGCATAAAGCGATTTGAATATCCTTAAGCAGGGGGTACATGCTAGGCACAATCCCTGGCATGCCATCAATCAGTCCTTTATGGGGAATGAGGAACTTTATGGTAAATGCTAAATGTGATGGGAGGGAAATTACTCTGAGATCTGCCATCAACCATGCTAGCTTAGTTCAAATCCCTCCCTCTCCCTCTTCCTCTCTGAAGACACAACAAATAATGTCCTTCATGATTAACAGATAATCCAACATTTTGAAAACCCAAGTGAATGACAATTTACTGTGGCCCCAAAAAGTATTTGGACACTTAAGCCACATTTAAAAACACATGAATGTTATTGTGTTATATAACAAAATGTCTAACCAATGACCATAATCAATTTATTTCAATATAGCACAAACACACTTTTTAAGCAAACGTTTGACAAAAGAAGTTTGTTGCATTTCAAATAAAAAATATAAACCAATATTAAAGGGATAGTTCACCTAAAAAAAAAATTCTCATAATTTGCTCACACTCATGCCATCCCAGATGAGTATGACTGACTTTCTTCTGTAGAACAGAAACAAATATTTTTAGAAGAATATTTCATCTCTGTAGGTCCTCACAATGCAAGTGAATGGGTACCAAACATTTTAAGCTCCATAAAGCACAAAAAGGCCTCATATATGTAATCCATAAGACTCTAGTTGTTAAATCCATGTCTTCATATCAAACTTAACACCCCTGGTTACAGATCAATAATTATCAATAAATAATCAATAATAGAAACAGATCAATATTTAAATCCTTTTTTACTATTAATTCTCCTCCCTGTCCAGTAGGGGGTGATATACACAAATAATTTGAATCGCAAAAACCAAAAGAAGAAGAATTTGAATGTGAAGGTTAAAAAAAGGACTTAAATATTGATTTTTTTTCTCACCCAATCTTATCATATCGCTTCTGGAGTTATGTGGATTACCTTTCTGCTGCCGTTATGTGCTTATGGAGCTTCATAAATTTGGCACCCATTCACTTGTATTGTTAGAACCTGCAGAGCTGAAATATTCTTCTAAAAATATTTGTTTGTGTTCTGCAGAAGAAAGAAAATCATACACATCTAGGATGGCATGAGGGTGAGAAAATGATGAGAGAATTTGTGGTTAACTATCCTTTTAATATTGTTTAAAATTAACACCAATAGTTTTTGAACACATTCTGTTTGTAAGACTTATTGAAAAAGGTTCATAGTAAATGTGATGACCAACACTTGTGATTACTCTGCTATAACACAACTTGAACCCAATTTGTTAATAGCTATTAAAAGTGGTTAAGAAAAGTTAAGTTAGTTCTGAGAAAAGCTCTTGACTCATTTGTTTGCAGATGCCACAGTTTGATATTTTGTATCAAATGCAATGATATTCACATATTTTAAGTGTGACAAGTGTCCAAAAGCATCCAAAAACACTTTTGGTGGCCACAGTAAATACTGTATTTATGTAGATTTTTTCCTGCAACTTCTATCAATCATCTCTGAAGTCATATTTTGACTTAGTAATTTTACACCCCATTGCTATTCCTCTCAGGATTTGGCATCAATAATAGTGTCCACATAAATGTATGGCAAGAGAATTCTGCTTGATGCTTTGATGGGTAGAAACCAAGAGATGCACTCCTGTTCTGCTAAGAATGTTCCTCTGGTGATTACCTGCCGTCTCTCTGACTGCTGCACCCTGCTGGGGAATGCTCTAGATGAAGTAGCTCCTAGATGGGAGATGGCACTTCAAATGCAAGGAAGGAATGAGAAGGTTGGCAGAGAGCATGCAGTCCTGCATGTGCCAAAGAGACCAGGCCCAATAAACCAGGCATACCAGTCTGCCAATACATGGGGGACAAGATGTGGCTGATCCACCATTTGTTCTCCTCTGACTAATGAATTGATATGGATATGTAGAAGGAGGCAGGCCTTAGAGACAGGGGTGGTTCTAGGGTCAGTGGATATTCAGGGCTTAGTCCAAACCTATTTGGGGCCATCATTCGATGACATATTGGAATATATTACACTTTATAAAAAAAAAGTTGAATCTGTGAGATGTAATTTATTTAGTAATTTATTTATTTAGTATCTTTAAATTTTCCTGAAACTTTAACTGAAAGTTCCCACTAACTTTTGTCTCAACTTCAAATACACTTGTGAAAATGTGTGCTTTTAACAATATCTACTTTAAAACATGATTTTAAAAAACACTATATTGAACCCTTTTGGCTTTCTGAAGTTCGAAGCACTTTGTGAACAATTGCCCATTTTTTATTGTTGATTTGTCAGGTGATTTAAGTTAGTTTAGAAAGTTGCAGACTGTAAATATCCTAAAAAAGGTACTAACTAGAAATTATTGCTAGATTTACCAAAATTTGCTCATGTCATCATGTCTTTATGAAAGAGTTTTGCAAAAAATGCAAATGTCCTGGTTCATCGTGACTTAAAGTTTGGAAATTCCTCGAGCACATCTGTATGTATGTTTGTTTCATGTCTAAATATTACTCCATCTGGGGGGCCTGGGTAGCTCAGGGAGTATTGATGCTGACTACCACCCCTGGAGTCACGAGTTCAAATCCAGGGCTTGCTGAGTGATTCCAGCCAGGTCTCCTAAGCAACCAAATTGGCCCAGTTGCTAGGGAGGGTAGAGTCACATGAGGTAACCTCCTTGTGGTCACTATAATGTGTGGATCTCGCTCTCGGTAGGGTGTGTGGTGAGTTGTGCATGGATGCCGCAGAGAATAGCGTGGGCCTCCACACGTGCTACGTCTCAGCAGTAATGCGCTCAACAAGCCATGTGATAAAATGACGTGGCAGCCATAAATGTATATATGTTATTTAAAAATAAAATATATTGTTGAAATATAAAAATATTGTATGTTTTAGTATTAATTTGTTACAAAGCACTTGTACAGTACTTCTGACATACTACAAGATGATAAAAAACATTTGGGCCTTTTCAGAAATATTCATGGAGTAAGCCCCGGTAGCCCAGCCCCAGCACAGCCCTTGCTTAGAGATGTACAAAAACATACATGATCCTCAACTAATAGCCATAATGCTGACACGCTACCTGATGCCAGCTATATTGCAGCTCCTCTATGCCACTGCATGCATGTTACACCAACAGCTGGTTCTTGTTTTACGTTTTCCATCTTATACACCGGCAAGGATGGCCTCATTTTTAGGGTCGGTGCACATCAGTGTGAATAATTAGAGTGATAGGAAGGAGGGAAGGAGAGGTGAAGTCCAAGTCTGGGTCAATCTCAGATATCGGAGCTAGTGAAAACAGCAGCTGTTTTACATGTCTTCCATCAATACAGCTTCACTAAAACCCAGCGACTGAGTGCCACAAAATGTATGAACACTACTGCCCAACAAAGTCAATGCAGTAACACCAACACTGAAACTGAGAGAAAAATGGTTTCAAAGCCTTCTGATTACCCTGCCAAATGTGGATTATAAAATAATCTTTGTTTTCTCAGAATCTGATCACAGTTAATCCAAACCATCTGTCATTGGACAGATCATAATCTATAAGACTTGATTTCACTCATAACTAAATTTTGACAAAATGAGCAGTTACTGCGTTTCACTTTTGGAGGGCAGTAATAGATCACCAATATAAGCCAAATATGGATGGCTAGAAAAATAGTCGATGGCATGGGAGACTTGCCCATTGATTTGTATTGAATACACACAAGATTTTTTTCGCAAGTGTGTTGAAAGCCCAGGAATATTCCAGGTTCAATACAAGTTAAACTCAATCAACAGCATTTGTGGCAAAATGCTAATTACCACTAAAAAATGTATTTTGACTTATCCCTTTACTAAATGTCATGTTTACACAAAATCCACAACAATCGCTGTACCAAGCTACTTTACACTATACGAATGAAGATGTAGATGCCTAACCGTTACTGATGTTTACTCTAGTTTTTTTGCACTTGCTGTCTTCTTGCATGAAGCAAGTTGCTTCAGACCTTTTTTTGCTTCTTTGGCAGTACTCTTACTGGATCTCCTGTTGTCTCTGCAACTAAAGCACGTTAAATAAGTATGTTCTATTGTGTTCTGTCACCATGACAAATTCCTTGTGTGTGTACAGTAAGCATACTTGACAATAAAGCTCATTCTGATTCGTTTCACTCTTCGTATCATCAAACAACAGTGATCTAAGCATAACCAAGAGCATCTACACAGGAGGCAGCCAATAAGCATGAGGATTCCCTTCTTTGAAGTTTAGTTCATGTGATTTCAATATGGCAAAACACATTGAAGGTGGTGACCCACACCAAGTAGAATAAAACACTTTTTATAGAAAACTATTATGAGTGCAGTCATCATCTCATGTGTGTGTACACCATTCGGAACTTCACAAAAACACAATTCATTTGTTAATGTGTGAAACTTTTTAAATTGGCTCCAAACTACTGAATGCACCTTTAACTTGTACTGAACCCGGAATATTCCTTTAATGTAAAGCCTCATGAGTTACACATTAATGTCCATGCTGCTAAAGTCCTGCAGCCCACTTACGAGTGTCTCTGTTATCACTTTGCTCGCTTAGGTGGAACCCCAGCTATGTGTCTTAGTGGACAAAGGAAGGAATCTAAGGGAAAGGATAGCTTGGAAAGGCTCTGAATAGCAGTATTGACACAGAAAGCGCATTCTTCTGCTCAGTAGCGGATCTTTACATAGGCGATATTGGCAGGCACCTAGGGTGACAACGCTATCTGGGGTGGCACAACAGGGTACCTGCCAGGCCGCCCCCGCACAGAGCTTGCAATTTCGCGACGGGCGAAAGGTACCTCAAATTGTGCCACCCTGCCCCTGGCTTGCAAGATCGCGATGGGAGAAAGGTGACCCAAATTGTGCCACCCCACCCCCTCACAGACCTCGCAAGGTACCCCGACAGGCTACTCAACCTTAAAGGCTCTATGGCCTAATGTATTTCTACTTTATGAACAAACATAAGATAACCTTGATAAACAGTAGGCCTATAGATAGGCTACACCATGACACAGGATATTCTTTGTGGTTTTGCAATAATTTGTATCTGTGATTGCTGGGAAGATATGACAAAGTCATTGATGATTTTGCATCAGTTAAATCTAGGAGGAGAAGGTTACATTTTAAATTAGGGATTAGGGATTAGGTGTAAAAGCAAAGAGTAGCAGCAATTTGTAAGAATTCTGCCACTTTATTTATTGACTATAATTTAATTGTGCAATTTAAGTTATATACTGTATATACTGTATAGTGTCAATGCTAACAGAATGTGCCATTTATTTAAATAAATAAGGGGTGTTAAGGGGGAGGGGTGCCACGTCCAATCTCACCTCTCACCACTGCTTCTGCTATCAAGACTGCTGTAGATCGGGAGGTGGCCATTCAGAAACTTCCCTGCTGGAAAGGCATAATCATGTGACAAATTGAGATGTTTAATTAATGTAGACAACTTGAGCCTTAAAGAAAAGTTCCGGGTTCAATACAAGCTACACTTAATCTTGGCATAATTTTGATTACAACCAAAAATAATTTCAATTCATCCTTTATTTACAAAAAAAATATTATAGTTAGAGTAAGGCACTTACAATGGAAGTGAATGGAGCCGGTATATAAGTGTTAAAATATGCACTGTTTCAAAAGTATAGCCAAAATATGTAAACATTATACATGATTTTAAGTTTGAATAAAATCACTTTATCACACATATAATGTTTACATCTTGTGGCTATACTTTTGACACAGGGTGTATTTTACCATGTATGTACTGGCCCCATTCACTTCCACTGTAAGTGTCTTACTGTAACATGTTTTTTGCTACTAACTGTATAAATTGTATAAATACATTTTAACTTGTACTGACATTGCTTTAAGAAAAACAGCAAGACAGTAATGGAAGTGGAGCTCAAATGAAGGTGAATGGAAATGGAAGCTTGTCAGAATATAGATGTTTAGCGCATCAGACAAGCTCTTGAGTGAGATGAGGAGGGCGCACGAGAGGGGAAAATATATATATATATATATATATATATATATATATACACATGGCAAAATGGAAAAGGGCTTGTGAAGAGAATGAACACAACCCGGTGCTCTGGAAAAAAACGATTGGGATATACACTTCACAAAGGTTGTGGAAACATCAGGCATGCCTCAGAGACTGTTTTGGCAGAGAGAGAGAGAGAGAGAGAGAGAGAGAGAGAGAGAGAGAGAGAGAGAGAGAGATCATGATAAAGCTTTACTAGCCCCTCAGCACCTGGGAACTGTCAAAGCCTGATTCACAACTTCTGTCATAAAGGAGGGGTAGAGGCATAGGCACAATAATACTCATTTTTAAGCAAGCGTTTTCAAAAGGAGGGTTAAAGGAGGGCCTGCATGCACTGAATGGATCCTGATGAGAGTCCAAGGCACACTGCAATAGGTTATTCATGGTAATAAAAATAAAAATAAAAGTTGTTGTATATTTTCAGTTTGCACACATGATCATCAGAACTCAGGAGCGTGTGGTTTCATTAATAGTGATGTACTCTCACAAGTTTTTTTTCTGTTCTGTTTATTTTGTTTTTTCTCACTTTTTTTCAGAGCCATGAAGCAAAACTGATTGCATCAGATCACCATGAGCAATTTGCTTTGGGGTTGGGGGTGGGGTGGAGCGGGGGGTGCTCTGAGCTCAAAGCATTTGGGGGCCCTTCAGCTTGGTCTGAAACAGCAGTAAAGACATACTTTATGTCTAAAGCCTGAACACAAACAAAGGTCACATCTCTACAAACAGACAGGAAATACCTGACATAACACAAACGGAAGTATGCAGGCCTATCTGTAAGTGTTTGCAACATGTAGTTACAGGCTGATTCCACAAACTGTATTTTACTCACCTACTGGAATTTAACATGATATCTAATATACAGTAAGCTAATTAAATTGAATGTCTCTAAATGATTAAAAAATCTGTCTACATTGGCTCCAGTACCATTTTTCTCATAACATATACCATCTGCAGTTAATCTATACAAACGCAATCTCGCCACCTTAGACACATAATGGTGTGTGTGTCTATAGGGGGAGGGGAGGGGAGGGGAGGGGGCTTGGGAATTCAATCAGCTATGATTAGACTCTGGATTTATTAAATAAGAGGTTTAATCTATGAAGCATGCTTTCATCTCCAATTTTCACCCATTTCTTTTCTGGTGAAGGACAAGACTGAATTAAATTGTAAACCATAATGTGCTTCCTAAAATGCTTTAGAACGTGATTTAAAAAACAGTGCTGGTTGAATTATGGAAGGGGCAGGACAAACACATAAAGCACTATTACACCCGTGCTCCTGCCACGACCAGTGATTAAAGCAGGCAATAAAGACAAACATATATACACTCTAGGTTAAAGGATGAGCATCCCACAGCGAAGTCTCCCATTTTTAATAGTGCTAATGGAGAAAACAGCAAAAAAGAGAAAAATCTTGATGCCTTCTTTAGCCAGTTAAGATCCTTTTGTATGCGTTTGTATGAGTGTGTGTGTTGCACTATAAACAGCATGGAGTACAATTAGGAGAATATATACAATGGCATATCCAGGTCAAGAGAAAAAATAATGGATAGACTGCAAGCAACATAGGATATTTTAAATATACTATATACACTGGCGGCCAAACGTTTGGAATAATGTACAGATTTTGCTCTTATGGAAACAAACTGGTGCTTTTATTCACCAAAGTGGCATTCAACTGATCACAAATTATAGTCAGGACATTACAGATTTAAAAACAGCACCATCACTATTTGAAAAAAGTAATTTTTATCAAATCTAGACAGGCCCCATTTCCAGCAGCCATCACTCCAACATCCTTATCCTTCAGTATTCATGCTAAATTGCTAATTTGGTACAAGAAAATCACTTGTCATTATATCAAACACAGATATTTAGTTTGTTAAATACGTATGTGTGTGTGCGTATATATATATACGTATATGAGATCCAGCTTTTGATACTTAAGACAATTGAGGGACTCATACATAACCATTTCACAAGATGCAAACACTCATTGATGCTCAAGAAGGAAACACACTAATATTTGTGTACTATGCTTTATATTTAAATATCTGTTTTGTATAAATTATCAAAGATGAGACCAAAGGGGAATGCAAACGTACATATCTTCTCAACAATATGTACTGTTTATTAAACCTCAGATTAATGGGTTATAAACTGTCTTCATTTTCTTCTGCTTTCTATCTTATTTCTGAACAACCATCTAAATAAAACAATTATATGATCTGGCAACTAAAACAGCCATTTGGCTCCTTAATGTTTCAGTTAAGGAGCCAATGGCTCCTAAGTAATTTTTTTTTTTGTCTGGAGCCCTCATATATATACTGTACATGTATATTAATCTTATAATTAGACTCAGTTCTGTCACACTACAGGGCTACTGTATGCCCTCACTTCATTCATATATAGCTTGACTCCATTACAATACGTGGTTGAAAAGTTCAGGATGGCAATCAGGTGGTTTCAACCTCAGCATCTTAACTCTGTACTTTTCCATCTTTACCATCTGGCCTCTGGATGTCTGACAAAGTCATTGATCATCTTGGCTCCACAGATGTTCATATGTGGAAGCCACAAAAGAACTTCAAATTGTCTTTAACTGGATTAGTAATGTATTAGCTTATGTAGTACATACTGTTTGCAGTTTGCTTCGAGAAAGGGATAGTTCACCCAAAAAGAAATATTCAGTCATTATTTACTCACCCTCATGCTGTTCCAAACTCGTATGACTTTTCTTCTGTGGAAAAAAATCAACCTGATCTTTTGAAAATTATGTGATTTTGGTGAAATTTTGCAAAATGAGTTTACATGGTTCTGTACATATATCACAGCTGTACTGAGGTGGAATTTCCACTAGGTGGCACTATAAGCAAGTTATATTTTCTCCTAAACTGATGAGGTTTTAAAGGGTAATGCTTTAATCAAGATTTACATCAATAAAACCAACCCTAAACCTTAAAGCTAAGCCTAACCAATAGTGTCATAAAAAGGCAAATGTAAGATGAAAATAATTTCTAAAGCAACCAGGTCTTTTTGTGGATTTCTATGACATTTATGCCTCAAATGTCGGCTCGTGCTCTTCAGGACACATACCTCGGCCTTTTGCATCGCTAGTGTAATACTCTCAGTCCAACCACGCAATTTATGTGATAAGGAAGCATTGTGTGAGAAAAGTAAGTGTTTATGAACTGATAATCTGTTGTTTAACTCGTTATTTGTGTGAAAAGGTATGAAAGTTGTTGTAGCACCTCTAGTGGTCATTTCACCAGGAAACTACCACAAGACTTACAACAAGCCAAATCAAAATAATTTTTCAAATATGAAGGTATAGGAACGAGTTCCACAGAAGAAAGCAAGTCATACAGGTTTGGAACAACATGAACTTAGGTTCATGATGATAGAATATTAATTTTTGGGTGTACTATACCTTTAAGATTTGTAAAGGTAGGAACTTCAGTGTGTGTGTATGAGCCTGAGCATGCCAGTTGTGATGACAGTGGGAGAAGGGGGCACCCTGGCAGCGTCCAGATTCCTCCCAGCAGTACTGTCTGCTGAGCAGCATACTAGCTGACCATTCGTCAGCATTACAGAAGTGGCAGGCCTTCCAATGTGGCTGTGGGAGGCCATTCAGACCCACGCCTGACTCATTTATCAGTTCCATAATGAAGACTACGAGAGCAGAGGCTGAACCTTGTAGCCCCTGCAAAGCTGCAGCTGAGTGAATGCGTCAAGCAGTGTCAAGAGGTCAAGCAGACAATCACTTTCCTTTCCATCCTTCTTATCCAGCACTGCCCAGCCTAATATACTGGAGAAAGGGAGCACTGATGTATTACTGATTGAGTGATATTGCTTGATCATAAAAGACAGGGTCCTACCCTAATGGCTTCTCTGAGCCGGAAAAGCTGGAGTAGGTGGAAGTGGGGCCGAACCCTCCCCTGGTGCTTCAGGTAATGGAGTCAGGCTGTGGCACTCACCCTCCTCAAGGGCTGATCTCAGTTGGCTCGACTAGGAAGGTGGTTAAGTCGACCAATCACTGACACACTTAGTCTCTCAATAAAGACCTGGGATGTCTGGCCTTTCACACTGCCATTGAAGAGCAAACGTACTGTGTTACTTACTCGGCTCTTAGACCATTCTATCAAATTGCTGTATATTTGTGTGCGAGTATACCATCACCTAAACATATGAAAACATATATTATTTTTAATGCACTTTATTTAGCAAAACATGTAAGATGTGTAAAAAAAATTATATACAGTATTAAAGGGATAGTTCACCCAAAAACTAAAACGAGTGAATATTTGCACTAGGTGTAAATAGCACCTGCCACACAGCGCTACTATTTACACTCCAATAGCAATTAGGGAGCCATTTCTTTAGGGCCTGTGCCATAGCTTTTTGAGAGAAACCGACCAAAAAATAAGTCTTCACAGAAAATCTGGCCTTCCACTGCCCGCAAAAAAAAAATATGATGCCTTAAGACACACAGTGAGTCAGGTTTGACATCAATGGCAATAGCAGAATTCAATGGAAGAAAGTCAGACAAGTTTGGAATGACATGAGGGTGAGTACATTTGTACGAACTATTCCTTGAACATTCATCTTCACCAGTGTATGTTTGTGTGTGTGTGCACAGAGTAAATGCATATTTACATCTGTGTACATCACTTGGACAGCGATGACTTAAACAAATCGACCTACTGGTCTTCCTCAGTTTCTTGTATAGCTCATCATACATTTGTGAGTGGTGGGCACTGCTTTCAGCCTGCTGTCTGTGCTCTGTGTGGAATGATGGAGCTGTACATTAGTCAGAGTGCTTTTCAAGGTAAGTAGCCATTCAGAATGCAGCTCTGAAGCCTCGTCATACCCGTCCTGAAGGTGACTGATCAGATTGCACTGATTCATACACCTCTCAAAGCAAAAGGTCATCGTTCTGTTCACTAATACACAATCAATACAGCACAAGATGCAATTAGTAAAGACAGACTGGATGCGTCTGAGACAAGAGCAAGAATAGAAAAGCTCTGCTTCATTCAATCAGTCTCAACTACCAAGTGTAATTTAAATGCTGTCAGCTAAAACTATGAAGAATATCACACTTGCAAATGAAAGATTCTTCCTGAATGATGACGGACTTGTGAGATGATTGCTTCGCAGGTTGCTGTTAGCAGCAGCGGTTGACAGGTGAGTCAAAATTTGGATATTCTATTTTTGGAAGAAGAACATCAAGACTGCTGTGATATGTTTAATGGAAATTATGTATAAATGTAAAACAGTGTAATTATGAACCATGACTAGCAATAAAATGATCTGATTGACAGTCCTCTGCTTTTTAATGTGTAGTTCATTTTTTGTTTTCTTTCTTTCTTTAGGAAAAAGGTACCCAACATAATATTTAAAAGAAAATATTGTGCTGTGCAACTCACATACGTATACTGTGTGGAGAAGCGCTTGACAAATAACACAAGATTATCCCTTGTCTTGCTCACGAATGGAAAAGGGAGCTTTTACAAGAAGGAAAATTAAATAAATAAACAGCAGCTAAAAACAACACACAGCTCTCATATGGTGAAGTACAACAACTTACAAGTGGAAATGAAATGCAACATGGACAATGTCTGAAAAATAATGTCGATTTTAGGCAGCTTCAGAGTTATTTCAAGCGACATGCACGATATATACATTTTATTATTTAGTTCTATAATTTTATGTATGTAGACATCCAAGTATGGTAGTTTAAATCAATGTTTTAAAGTATGACTATACACTTTTTCTGCTATATATTATGGGCAAGACTGTTACACTCTCTTCTGTTAAATTACAATTAGAAGAAAATATGCCACATGCTGGGAACTTTATCCTGGCAAAGATGTGGTATAAAAAAAATTTGTTCTGCAAGAAGCCTAAAGCTCACATTACATTCCTTCATGATATAGACAATAACTGTTATTATTTGCAACAGCTGTTAGTGTATGATTCCTACCTCATTAACAACATGAGCAATAGTTGCTATAATTATGTACAATAATTGCTGGTTATATCTACACAATATCACCTTAATTGCTCTGTTACTGTACTCATGTTCATCACGGACTATGACAGATTAATGCCTGCATGAATTGTATTACAATGACAATAAACCTGACATTGACCTCATCCACATCAGAATTATATTGCAAATGTTTGTGGTTTTATGTTTAACACATATATTCTGAGATGACTGTATTTTCTGTCTGCTAGAGAAACTAAGCGAGCACTTTATGACACTTGCTCTGTGTTACACTTGACCCTGACCCCAGAAATGGCTTAGTCTTCTAAATAAAATACCTAAAAGACCTAATCTGAAATGTTTTGCTATTTCACTACTAAATCATAGTAAATAAACGATGGCCCTTTCTCTTAACATCCTGGAATCTAAAAAGGCTAAACCTGTTGAACCTTTAAGTTTTCACCTTGTCAGACATAACCACGCTGTGAATGTTGCCTATGATTGAGAGAAATCTAAAATAATCTGGAAAGTTTTCTGCAATTTTTCATTCTTAAAACTGAATTATAGAATTTTCAGCCATTACATTACATTACAAAAAAAGGAGATCGAGAGATGCAAAGATGTCAACTTTAACTCCAATTAAAACAAAAATGCTTAAATATGTAGGCTATTACATAAAACGTGGAGGAAATATTATATACAGTGTGCTACGAACTGTGCTGTGCATTCTCTGAGCGTGATTTATCACAATTCCACCGATGACTTTGTGATTTACGAGTCCATCTGTTATGCTATGCGTGATGAGAGAATACATTTCTGCTCGTCTAAAACCAAAGTACTTGAGTAATATCTAAAATAACATCCTTAACACAAATCTGCTTTCTGCTTTTTTTCTGCTTTTTTTTTTCACTAACAAACGTAAATCAAGTGAGAAACCGTTTTCGCGCTCAAATCCACAAACCGTCGGGGTCTCTGGAGCTGCATGTACCCACTTCCGCTAAGCGCGTGGACAGCGGATCAAGTATATCACATTCCAGAATCAAAAATATAAATTCTTACCTTGCCCTCGTGCGATCACCACACAAACAAATACGGCCAGCGTCAGAATGACCATGCTTGGTTTGTAATTTCTTGTCGAGTTCATGTTCACGGCAGTGTGTTCCTCTCACAGAATATGTCCTTGTATTAAAACACTTTCCGAATAATTAAAGCGAAGCGGGATACAAACGTTCCGCGAGGCGCTCGTCGTGAGACCTCCGCTGCGCACACGTGAGGAGAGAGGGCGCTTCGCGAGACGCCGAGCGCTGATAAGATTTATTATTGTGAACGGAGAGGCAGAAAATGTTACATTTCTGCGCTCGCTCGGAGTGCTGTCAGCACCTCTCCTCAGACTGAGCTGTGTCGTTTCAGGACCACGGACAGCTCCTAGCGTTTGCAACTGGAACAACTTAAGGCTTCATACAAAGTTTGTACCGTACATAATCTAATAGTCCCTTCGATTAAATGGCTCGAGTATTACAATGTGTATTTAATATTTAAATATATCCTATTGACTGGGGCGAATGAAGGAATTTGTCGATTGTGCTCTGCAATATCAAAGGATTGTTCTGACTAAACGGGCAACCCGTATCCAAATAGAGTTGGCTACACAGATTGTTTGCAGTATGTTTTTTATAGAATTAACTTAATACGAGAAGTTACACATCTCTAAGAAATAACTTTTCAATCTGGGGGCAAAATAAGGTTTGAGGGAAACCAAGTCTCCTGTTAAAGAATAGAACCTTATTGTAAAGTGTTATCATATTAGTACACACAGCATATACACCTTATACATATACTGTATATACAGTATATATATATACAGCTCTGGAGAAAATTAAGAGACCACTGAAAATTTATCAGTTTCTCTGAATTTACTATTTATATGTGTGTGTTTGAGTCAAATTAACATTTTTGTTTTATTCTTTAAAGTACTGACAGCAAATTACAAATAAAAATATTGTCATTTAGAGCATTTATTTCCCAATAATGACAACTGGTCAAAATAACAAAAAAGATGCCGTGTTTTCAGACTTCAAATAATGCAAAGAAAACAAGTTTATATACATTTTTAAACAACACAATACTCATATTTTAACTTAGGAAGTGTTCAGAAATCAATATTTGGTGGAATAACCAGTCATTCACATTGCTGTTGGGTGACTTTATGTCACTCATGGCACAAAAATTAAAGCAGCTCGGCTTTGTTTGATGGCTTGTGGCCATCCATCTTCCTCTTGATCACATTCCAGATGTTTTCAATTGGGTTCAGGTCTGGAGGTTGGGCTGGCCATGACAGGGACTTAATCCGGTGATCCTCCATCCACACCTTGATTGACATGACTGTGTGGCATGGAGCATTTTCTTGCTGAAAAAAACAATCCTCAGAGTTGGGGAACATTGTCAAAGCAGAAGTAAATTCCACAGTGGGTGCGAGACATTGATTTGGTGGAGGATTGGTGATGATCTGGGAGTACTTCAGCAAGCCTGGAATCAGGCAGATTCGTCTTTGTGAAGGACAAATGAATCAAAGCTCATACAAGTTTACCCTGGAAGAAAATATGAAAGACTGGTAGAGAGCATGCCAAGATGCAAACAAAAATTTTACTCAAATGCATACTTAGAAATAGTAAATCCACAGAAACTTGCAGTGAAACTTGCAGTATTTTGCAGTGGTCACTTAATTTTTTTTCAGAGCTGTAAACAAAGTACTTTTATTTTAAGACTATACAGTTAGGTTTTATTCCATTGTAACAGTTCATGGATGGGAAAGAGGAGGCAGGAACCGGCTGAATAGTCATGGTAAAGTTTAATCAGAAACAACTTAAAACAAATATAAACAGTCACATACACAAATGCAACACGGCCGCATGCGTCTCTCTCTCTCAAAGCTGCATCTCTGGCTGACCCTTATCTTGCTCTCCTGCTGATCAGCTGATTCAGCGCAGCTCCTCCTCGTCAAATCCATATATACAATATAAACTGTGTATATGTATATGTATATGTATATGTTTCAGTAACCACAAGAGATAGTTTAGAAATTAGTTAGAATGGGCATTTTCACTTAGCAAAAAATAGAAGCTTGTAAACAGAAGGTTTGCAATGGTGCATCAACAAAACATGACAAGTATTGTAATTTATCACTTTATTGTACTGTATAGTTACAGTATATTTTACAAATATATCACAAATGTTTTGTGTTTTGTTCAAAAAAGTCTTTAAGATTGTTATTGCTTGCTTAACTGGGCTAGGGGCGTCAAAAGACAATTTGGTTTGCTCTAGATGAACCTCAACAGATTGCTCCCTGAAATTCCTGTAGAAAAGTCGACTCCCCCTTGAGAGTCATTGTATAATTTGCACACTGTTTTCAATTATAGCAATATAACATTGCCTACTTGCAACAGAGACTCTGTAAAGACATTTTTGTTTGCTTTGTCTCCCTATGTCTCCCTCTGGAATGGGTAATTTTGGTGAAAAATAATTTCTAATTACAAGCGAACCGCTTCAAAAGGAGAAAATGAAAATTTGAAAACATGCCTCTCCCAAAATTACCCATACAATGACCTGCTCATCTGCTTCCAGTATTTGCACTCTGCTAGAAAACGAAATGAACTAAATGGTAAGAAAAAGAGCAACACTCATGAAATATACATGAGGAGAGACAGAGAGGAATTTGTGGCAATAATATAGAAATGGTAAGTGATGCGGCAGAGCTAAGGAGTTATGAATGTTAGCCACCAAATGTTAATGCAGCCCTCATTTGCAGGTCATTATTGGATTTATAAGAAGTAATCATCACCTTCAATCAACTATATTTCCCTCTGAGCCCGCTCATGTTTATCAGGAAATTTTCTCTCCATCTCTGTGTCATAATTACTATTTCAAGCTCAGTGGTGAAACTAAAACTGGTAATTAGGATTGCACACTGTAAATGTGAGAATGCTCAATGTATGACCTGTTTAGACATAAAGTTAACATGGAGGAAGTGATTGCTTTCTTGATTGCAGCTGTTGTAGTGGTTTCTACTCAATTCACTGATGAAGCAGTCATTTTTGATAATGTGTCACTTAAGGTGTGGTTATGAGTGTATCAGATGACCCCTCCCCCTTTGCAATACAGGGCACCAGTTAAGAATACTATCTTAACAACTTAAGAACACTCCCAAAAAAGCCATGTGGGACAAGCAATGTCTGCCAATGTAGAGGTTCATTGTGGAATGGGCTGCACTGCTGGAGGGGCCGTAAGGGTCAGATAAGATCCCTCAATACTGGGGTCCTTTTTCAGCTAGAGTGCAGCAATAAAGCAATTAAAAGGTTTTGCTCGTAAAAGCTTAACCTCAACTATCTTGTAGCCTCTTTCCTAGTCAGGTCAGAAACTCAGGTCTTTACCAAACCTTTTTCAAATTATTAAAGGCATTGTGTGGAACAGATAGAGACCAAACAAAATAAGAAACGGTTAAGTCATCGTCCATGTATTCATTTATCTGTTAATAGGTCTGTCCCGTGAACTGTTAACAGTCAACAGCCATTTACATAAACTGTGCTTTGCATGAAATGGAGTGGATGTGTTATAGTTTATATTAATTTAAGGCCTCCAAACTTAAGGTATGAATAGATATCTGTGGCCTTCTATTGCTTTCATCTGGAAGGTCCTGAAGGAATTTATGGCAGTTCTTGCCTTCCTTAGGAACGAGTTGGTGGAGGCAGAAGGTCCCCCTTTTTGCCCTGTAAGAGGTGTCTGGTAGCTGTCTTAGCATCTTATCTGATGTGGCTGAACATTGGTTTATGTTCAGTCTCCAAGGATCCAATGACAATGTGGCACATCTTCTTTACTCGTGATTTTCTCACCCTCATGCTGTCCCAGATGTGTATGATTTTCAATCTTCTGCAGAAAAAAAAATATGATTTTTAGAAGAATATTATAGCTCTGTATTCCCATACAATACAAGTGAATGGGTGCCAAAATGTTGATGCTCCAAAAAGCACATAAAGACATCATAAAATTAATCCATATGACTCCAGTGTTTTAATCAATATCAATTGAAGCAATATGATAGGTGTGGTGGAGAAACAGATACATTTTAAGTCATTTTTTGCTTGAACATCTTCTCCCTGCCCAGTACAAGGCGATATGCATGAAGAATTTGAATCACCAAAAAACACAAGAAGAAGAATGTAAAAGTTATCTGTTTCTTACCCACACCTTTCATATCACTTCTGAAGATATATATTTAACCACTGGAGTCACATGGATTCCTTTTATGCTGACTTACAGGTGCATCTCAAATCATTTTAATATCGTGGAAAAGTAATTTTATTCCCATAATTTAATTCAAAAAGTGAAACGTTCATATATTCTAGATTCATTACACATAAAGTGAAATATTTCAAGCCTTTTTTGATGTAATCTTGATTGATGATCAAAAATCCAGTATCTCAAAATATTAGAATAAAGAATTTATAGTACAGAAAAGTCGATCTTCTGAAAAGTATGTTAATTTATGCACTAAATACTTGGTCAGGGCTCCTTTTGCATGAATTAATTACAAATAATTATTGCTCAGTGGTCCAAAGTCCTCTTTTCAGATGAAAGTACATTTTGCATTTCATTTGGAAATCAAGGTCCCAGAGTCTGGAGGAAGAATGGAGAGGCACAGAATCCACGTTGCTTGAAGTCCAGTGTGAAGTTTCCACAGTCAGTGATGGTTAGGGGTGCCATGTCATCTGCTGGTGTTTGTCCATTGTGTTTTCTCAAGTCGAACGTCAAAGCAGACATCTTCCAGGAGATTTTAGAGCACTTCATGCTTCCATCTGCTGACAAGCTTTTTGGAGATGCTGATTTCCTTTTCCAGCAGGACTTGGCACCTGCCCACAGTGCCAAAACTACTAGTAACTGGTTTGCTGACCATGGTATTACTGTGCTTGATTGGCCAGCAAACTCACTTGACCTGAACCCCATAGAGAATCTTTGGGGTATTGTCAAGAGGAAAATGAAAGATACCAGAACCAACAATACAGACGAGCTGAAGGCCGCTATCAAACCGACCTGGGCTTCCATGACACCTCAGCAGTGCCACAGGCTGATTGCCTCCATGCCACACCACACTGATGCAGTAATTCGTGCAAAAGGAGCCCTGACCAAGTATTGAGTGCATAAATTAACATACTTTTCAGAACGTCTACATTTTTGTATTATAAATTCTTTATTCTAATATTTTGAGGTTTTGAATTTTTTGATTTCCATGAGCTGTAAGCCGTTCACTTTATGTGTAATGAATCTAGAATATATCAAAGTTTCACTTTTTGAATTAAATTATGGGAACAAATTAACTTTTCCACAATTTTCAAATTATTTGAGATGCAACTGTATGTGATTTTTTTTGTAGTTTCAAACATTTGGTACCCATTCACTTGCATTGTATGGACCAAAAGATAAATTCTTTTAAAAATCTTCATTTGTTTTCAGCAGATGAAAGAAAGTCATACACATCTGGGATTTAATAAGGGTGAGTAAACTATGAGAGAATTTTCATTTTGGGTGAACTGTTCCTTTAAACAGTTACACCGCAGCTTATCTGTTTGAATACATATGTTTAACAAAAACAGGGTTATTCCCCTGAAGTCTAGACCAAGCCCAGAGTTCAGTGAAGCATTAAGGCTGCCTGTGCCTTCAAGCCAGCATCCTGAGGTTAAATCATCTCACTAAGAGCTGTGTGTCAGTCCTTAAATCAACAATAAGTTAAAACCCAGAAACAAACTGTACAAAGTCCAACCCTGCTGCATTAAATCAAGGTCATTCAAAGTATTACTGATACTGAGAAAAGATGTTGACAGGACATGAAAGCATACAAATCACTGTAGATTTTACTTTACATGCATAATAATGTCTAAATCATTTTTGTGTGTGTGTAAAATCACGTCTAAAGCGTGATTATACACACCCGGTCCCTTATCGGGCTAATTGAGCCTCTGAGAGGGATAAGGACAGATTGCAGACGGTGGTGCGGTTCTCGTCTCCTCCTTCCCGGGTTTCGGCACCAGTGTAAAGGGATTTAGATGGACAAGGAGGAGATGAGAACTGACTTGATAATATAAATAATAGCTTAATGAGCAAGACACACACATGACGGACATGTCCGTAAACGATCTCTCTCTCCCGCACCACCATCTGCAATCGGCCCTAATCCCTCTCCGAGGCTCAATTAGCCCGATAAGGGACCGGGTGTGTATAATCACGACCTGGCCCCGCCATCCGCCCTGTCACAGACAGCCTCAGTCACCACTCACTTCCAATGAATGGAAACAATAGAGCAAGTGAATGGTGATTGAGGCTTTAATATACTGCATAACATCTCGTAGCCTAAAATCCTGGGTTCAATACAAGTGGATCTCAATCAACAGCATTTGTGGCAAAAGAAAACAGTGAGGCACTTACAATGGAAGTGAAAGTGTGCAATCTGTAAATGTTAAAACACTAATAATACTAAGTATAGCCACAAGATAGCCAGTTTTATCCAATTTTAAATGCCAATGATTTATACATCATTGCCTGATAACAAATTACTTAATATTTTACCCTCTGCAATAAATAAAGAGCAACAAAATTTTGTTTATCTAAATTAACAAAATTCAAATACAGTCACACTAATCTCCACTCTGAACAATAATGCATGCAAATTAAATATTAAGGTCATCAAAGGGATGCAGTTTTGGGCCCTCGTGCACAGCTGGAAGAAAATAAAAAATGTCAGGCTTTATGAGCTCTGGATGCTTTCAGGGGAGCAGTCCAGTGATGCATTTAGTCATAACTATTGAACTGGGTTTTATGTTCATGATAGTGTTTGTGAGCTTTCAATGCTGTTCAGCTGAGAACACAGTATATAGAGCATGGCTAAAGTTATTAATCAAATGTGCAACCAATGTGGGCAGCCTGTGACTTATTTAACACAAGTGTGAGATGTGAGTTCTCTGTTCAGAAGTAATTGGCTTAGCCTGCTGTTAGCAAATGCCTAATGACAAGAAATGGTTCAGACTTCTTCTGTATTTCAGGGCTTCAGACATGCCACTTCAAAAGAATTACCCTCCTCTGCAAACTTGAAACATGTCTGCTTCAAAGTGGGTACTGTAACTTTGATTGTGTGTAATTTTGTTTTAATAGCTGTCACTTTTTCACCTTAAAAAAACAATATTCTTCTCTTGCTTTTTGCGAGTATAGCAAAACAAATACAAGAATTCAGGGTTTAAATTAGTTTAATAAGATTATTTTCTACACTGCTGAGCCAGTCCAGATAGGATGTGGGCCTCATTTCCCATCTACACACAGCCTGCCAATCACCCTGTCATTCAGTGGCATAAATTATTTAAAAAAAAACGCCCCACTGTTGGCAAAGGAAACGAGCCAAGACATAAAAGAATGAAGTACACTGACTATTCTCTTGTGAGAATTCTCAACATTAAATGTCAACAATCCCAGAAAGTACTGTATAAGATGCAAATCAAATTATTTACAACTTGAGAGCTACTCTAACAAAGTACTCTGGCATAGATAAGTGTATCTAGTTTAATTCCTGCTCGACAAAGCTTGTCTCGATAATCTGCAAAAACAAAACTTCTATCATCCTTTTATCAGCAGTGCTGAGAAAAGAAATAATATACTTTCTACTTCAACCGTAATGAAACCTGATTCAGATCTCCACAACAATCAAGAACAAGATTTCTAACTGTCACAACACCATTGTTTTCTCAGCATCTGTTGTTTAACATTTCAGTATCTTCGGACATCCTTATTCACACAAGCAATCCAAGCCTAACCGCCAGATCTCTGTCTGTCAACTTCCTCCAGATCAAGTGATCCTTAAACAATTACAAATGTGTGTGCATAGCTCAAATGCAGCTCCATGGTGTCACTGTTTTTGCTAGACCTAATGTCTATACCACAAACCGAGCAGATCTTAACACTTAACATGTGTAAATATTTGTATGAACATAAAACTATTCAACAACTAAGCCTTAAACTGAACAAGTTTCACAGACATGTGACTAACAGAAATGGAATAATGTGTCCCTGAACAAAAGGGGTTCAAAATCAAAAGTAACAGTCAGTATCTGGTGTGGCAACCTGCTGCATTAAGTACTGCAGTGCATCTCCTCCTCATGGACTGCACCAGATTTGCCAGTTCTTGCTGTGAGATGTTACCCCACTCTTCTACTAAGGCACTTGCAAGTTCACAGACATTTCTGGGACGAATGGCCCTGGCCCTCACCCTCCAATTTAACAGGTCCCAGACGTGCTCAATGGGATTGAGATCCGGGCTCTTCGCTGGGCATGGCAGAACACTGACATTCCTGTCTTGCAGGAAATCACACACAGAATGAGCAGTATAGCTGGTGGCATTGTCATGCTGGAGGGTCATGTCAGGATGATCCTGCAGGAAGGGTACCACATGAGGGAGGAGGATGTCTTCCCTGTAACACACAGTTGAGATTGCCTTCAATGACAACAAGCTCAGTCCGATTATGCTGTGACACACCGCCCCCAGACCATGACAGACCCTCAACCTCCAAATAGATCCTACTCCAGTGTACAAGACTCTGTGTAACGCTCATTCAGTCTGACCATCACCCCTGGTGAGACAAAACCATAACTCGTCAGTGAAGAGCACTTTTTGCCAGTCCTGTCTGGTCCAGCTAAGGTGGGTTTGTGCACATAGGCGACGTTGTTGCCGGTGATGTCGGGTAAGGATCTGCCTTACAACAGGCCTACAAGCCCTTAGTCCCGCCTCTCTCAGCCTACTGCAGACAGTCTGAGCACTGATGGAGGGATTGTGTGCTCCTGGTGCTTTGCATGATGTTTTTGGTTGCTATTTACACTTCTTCTGTCGCTATTTGCACTTAGTTCAATGCTGTAAATTATTGTTCATTCTTAGTTCATGTTTACTAATGTTAACTAATGGAACCATTGTAAAGTTTTACCAATTTAACACCAACACTGTTTTGTTGGACCACTGGTTAACAAATTCATTCTATATCAAAAGATCTGAATCTTATTTAATTTATGTGCTGATCTCATGATCAGCAACATTAAATGATGCACTTTTAAATTTCTGTAAGGCAATGGTTCATGAATATATCTTAAATCTGTATTGAATGAGCAAACCAGCACTCAAATTACAAATACACAAATAATGCAGACATGAATAAAAGCCTCAAGGCCTCACTGTATATTTCCTAAATACTCTGCAGCAAGTGTAAACAAACTTAGTGCCCTTAACTAGCTGTTCAATTCAATTCTATCAGATTGGTCTGTTGCTACCAGTCCCATTGTGCTTTGCGATGTGCACAGCGGACACGTCAGTACAGAATGAGGCTTGACCAGTCACCACAGCTCAGGCTCTCTAGGGAGCCTGGGTTTGGGCTACAAAGAACCCATAGACCCAGCAGCCATTCAGCCCGACTAGGCAGGAATCTATCAAGCAGTCTCGCTACGTGTTTTGTCTCACACATAAATGCAGGGGCAAGCATAAAGCATCTAGCTTGAGAGGAAATGAAAGCCTTGCACCATAGCGACATCTGTCATAAAGAAAACATTTTCACACATGCAATGTTTGTGTTTTCTGGCCAATATAAAAAAGAAAAAAGAAAAGAAAACACAGTGAGTAGGAAATTAAATGCAAGATTGAATGGGGATGAACAAAAATCACTGAACCTGCAACTTTAGAGCACAAACGTATGTGTTTCACAAAGGTCCTATACTTCAAAGCAGTCATTTCTAAATTAGCTTTGCGAAGCAATAAGTTACAAGGTCTAGAAGCACACTATCAGACTATCACGCTCCAGAAAATATCTTCATTTGTCTAAGCTTAAAGGGAGAATTCACCCAAAAATGGAAACATTTACAGTACTTAACTTCAAACAAAAGTTGTTAAGCAAAATGTATGGAGCCTCAGCACCATTCACTTTTATTGCATTCTCAAAACAAGGACAATTAATGGTGACTGAGGATATAATTCTGCCTAACATCTCCTTTTGTGTACATGGAAGAAAGTCATACAGGTTTGGAACAACATGAGGGCAAGTAAATTATGACAGAATTAGTATTTTTGGGTGATCCATCCCTTTAAAAGTACTTTTTCTCTTTGAACCCTTTTAAAACAACATTTGGCAGATATTTTCAAAATCCAAAATGTATTAATTTTGGAGCGCAATGATTTCAGGCAAAACTCCCTCGGGATGCAATAAAATAAGACAGTGTACAAACTGCAGTGCATGATTGCATTTCTCAACCCATCGCTCTCACAGGCTACAGCAATGAACTGTCAGAAGACTATATTTTGCTTTTCCTCTAAGCCCCTATTTATTCCAACAATACATCTGTGAGAAGATAGTGACCCTAAGCTTCTTACACTGCAACCGGCAATGCACCAAGACACAAACCTCACATCAAAAGTTAAAGGGCAGCGCTCAACAGAGCAGATAGGAGTGCCTTAGGGTGAAGGGACCAGATTCACACTTTTCTGCTCAGCCGATGTTGTGGTCATATTCTACAGATGACTTCAGACTGCCCTCAAAGAGTAGCCTTGGTCCCTTGAGGTCAGTATGTGCTGGATCTACTAAATTATCTAAAGAGTCTAGGACAAACCTGACAGTATGAACCTGACTGTTCAAAGAGTTTACTGGTTCAGTGATACAGCTCTACTGGACACATCTGTATAAAACACACAAATGATTGCCTCCATGCCCCCCCCCCCCCTCCCAATTAAAAATTAATCAAAAACAAAATATCCTTCATAAAATAGTTTTAGGCATGAACCCACCAACCAGCTCCAAGGTGAATCCTTACATTAAAAACTTTAATTATTTGTAAATCTCACAAAAAGACAGGTTACAAGATTGTGAACTTACTGTCTTTCATGAGGGCATGATCTACAATCCTATGAAACATTGGAATGACAAAATCAAATTAAAAACGACAAAAAAAACATAAAACTACTGATTTAAAGTTTTTGATTATAATAAGTATGATAACATTATATTTTATTGCAGAATATTAAACTAGAAACATTTGATAACACTTTATTAATAATAATATAATAATAATTAATACGGGGGGGGGGGTTGTGTTGGAGTAAATTGGATAAGTAATGAGGGGAAATGTTATGAAGCGAAGATGAGGATGAACTGTACGCAAAAGGAGACTTGAATTTATGTGTGCACTTTTTTTGTAAGAGTGATAGTCGGGCAGTATTTTGCATACGTTGTAGTCATTTGAAAGCTTTTGTACAAAGACCAATGAGAAGAGAATTGAAATAATCCAGGCGGGATGTCACAAAGGCATGTATTCATTTGTAATGTTTCAGCATCCTGGTGGGTGAGATAGGAGCAAATACAGGAGATGTTATGAAGGTGAAAAAAGCTGTCTTTACAATCTTTGTAATATGAGCATCAAATGATAGTGAGGAATCAAAAATTACACCAAGGTTTTGAACAGTCACGAGGGCTTAATATAGTCTCCATCCAGTTGATGACAGATTTAGGGCAAATCAGTGTTAGCTCAGTTTTGTTTTGTTTTTTAGTTGAAATACAACAGAACCTTTACAGAAAGGTTCCATTTGTCACCATTAGTAAACATGAACTGACAATGAGCAATAGTTTTACAGCATTTATTCATCTTAGTTAATGTCAATTAAAACATATACTAATACATTTTTTAAATCCAAAGTTGTATTAGTCAACGTTAGTTAATGCACTATGGACTAAAATGAACTAACAATAAACGATTGCATTTTTAATAACTAACATGAACAAAAAATAATAAATGTTGTAAAAATGTTTTGTTCATTGTTTATTCATGATACCTTATGCATTATTTTATGAGTTAATGTATAACGAGTGGAACCTTATTGTAAAGTGTTACCATACAAATATATACATTGTTGTTTGAGAGTGTAGAAGAGGCCGACTCTATCATGGAAGTAGACGGTTGTTGCTGTGGTTTGTTTGACACTATTCTCCGACTGGTGGATCTTTTCTCGTCAGGATCATTGGTAGTGTAGTTCTTCACTAGAAATTCCAATATGAAACAAGATTTTTAAGTATTAAGTTGAAATAACTTGGACTGATGGCTTCAAAAGAAACATATACTTATACAATCAATTAACAACCTTTGATCTCCCAGTAGGTCTGTATTTAAAGGTTTAAAAGTTATGGTGAAAAATCAATTATGAATTTTATGGACAAAATGAATGGTATTTTTACCAGACTGTTGTGCAGAACCAGACTGTTGTGCACTATTGTCACAAACCACTTTTTCCCAGTTTTTTTTTGTCCTATGGAAACGTTTTGCAAAGACATTTTTTCAATGTTTTATTGTTGTATTAAACAGCCTTGGTTTCATTTGCATAAAAATAAATATTGTGTCTACATTAGCTAAGGTCCATTTAAGTAATAGTTCACCCTAAAATGAAAATTCTCTCATCATTTACTCACCCTCATGCCATGCCGGATGTGTATGATTTTTTTTCTTCTGCAGAACACAAATTAAGATTTTTAGAAGAATATTTCAGCTCTGTAAGTCCATACAATGCAAGTGAATGGGTGCCAAAATTTTTAAGCTCCAAAATCCACATAAGGGCAACATAAAAGTACACCAGATGACTCCAGTGGTTAAATCAATGCCTTCCGAAGCAATATGAAAGGTGTAGGTGAGAAACAGATCAATATTTAAGTCTTTAACTCTTTACTATAAATTCTCATTCAGGCTCAGTCAGTCTCCACTTCTGTTTCACTTTCCCATTTATCTTCTTTTATTTTTGGTGATACACAGTCTTAATGCATCACCCCCTACTGGGCAGAGAGGAGAATTTATTAAAAAAAAAAAAAATCAATATTGGTCTGTTTCTCATTCTATTTGTGTTCTGCAGAAGAGAGAAAGTCATACACATCTGGGATGCCAGGAGGTTGAGTAAATCATATGAGAATATTCATTTTTGGGTAAACTAACTCTAGACTACAACAGAAAAATGGCAAAGCCATGGTTACTTTTAGAACACAATAAACTAACTGAAAAAGAAGCACAAGACCATACTAGGTCTTGTCATAATGAAAAATCACAACAAGCACATGCTAAACATACCACAAATATTCAAAGGGGGGGGGGGGGGGGGGGGGGGGGGGGGGCTATCACCCCTGGAGTCACGAGTTCAAATCCAGGGCATGCTGAGTGACTGCAGCCAGGTCTCCAAAACAACCAAATTGGCCAAGTTGCTATGGAGGGGAGAGTCACATGGGGTAACCTCCTCGTGGTTCACGCTCTTGGGGCATGTTGTGAGTTGTGCGTGTATGCCACGGAGGGTAGCGTGAAGCCTCCACTTGCACTATGTCTTCGTGGTAACGCACTCAACAAGCCACGTAATAAAATGCGCGGATTGACTGTCTCAGACAGAGGCAACTGAGATTCGTCCTCCGCCACCCGGATTGAGGCGAGTCATTACGCCACCAAGAGGACTTAGTGTGCATTGGGAATTGGGCATTCCAAATTGGGGAGAAAAGAGGAGAGAAATTTTTAAAAAAAAAAAAAGCTCTGCAGATTTGTGAATAATCTGAATGAATATTAATTGTAATATTCTACATGTGCATGTTTGTTTAATATTTTGACTAATTTGATTATGCTATCAGCTACAAGAACAAGAATGAAGCTTTCTCAGCTGCATTTAATGCATTCCACATTCTCAGTCTTTCACTCAAAATCAGTGCAGGCAATCCTAAAAAAAAAAAAAAGAAAAGGTCACGTGTTATGACTTAAGAACTCCACATCCAGTCATGTTTCATTCTGACCTGATGCCCCCTTCCATGACTCGGAGTCCTGCTACCCTCTGATTGTGTAGCAATGCGAGCACGAGGGGTGATTTCACCCCTGAGGTGTTTCTTAACGGTGCATGGGGAGACTTTCTGTAACTGAATAATTTAAGACTCTCATGCATTTCAGTTTAGGATTTGGCAGCACAGTATAGAGGATTCTGTTTGCCTGCCCTTCTCCTCATGTATAAATGTACAGTAAGTGTACTGTGAGTGACTAGATATATATTTACATTTACTTGTAGGCCTACACATGAAAAATACATGAGCATGTATGGAGGATGTCAAGGGGTGTAAAAAGTACTCAGGAAATGATACTTAATTGAAAGTATGGATTCTGAGAAAAATTTTACTCAATTAAAAGTCCAAGTATCTAGCCAAAAACATACTTGGGCGAAAGTAAAAATTATTCGCATTAATTTGTTCTTAAGTATTAAAAAGTAAAAAGAAACTTTTTTCCTAGCTAGAATGAAATCAAGAGAGGAGACTGGGTGAGTTAGGATGTTAAATTCAACTGGTTTGTTAAGTTGCCTTTTTACTGTCTCTGACGACTGTCACATTTCTCCCCAGTGGCATTCGCAACCTGGTCCTAGAATCATGTTACAATAACAACATTTTTGCAAAATGATTTTTATGTGGCATGTTGAATTTAACATGGCAATTTCATGGTGGAGTGAACACTTGAGATGCTAAAACAACTAGTTGTATTCTCCTTTCACTCAAATCACGAGTAAATGGCAGATTATCAAATCACTTTTACTATAGCGTATTACTAATTTTAGCATTTGCATTACATAACCAATTACATTTACAAGCGTGTTTAAGTGTGATCAAATTGCACGGATGCTCAACTGATAGATTGTTGCACATGCAATACAAAAGGCTAGGGTACGAGTCCTGAAGAGCACGTGAGTCGACAAGTGAGCTGAAAGTGTTATAGAAGCACCACAATAAGACATGGTTGCTTCAGAAATTGTGTTTTTCATGTCACATTTGCATTTCTGACCATATCGTTTAGGTTTCGGTTTAAGGTTTAGGGTAGGGAGGTAGGTAGGTAGGTTGGTTTCAATCTTGATAGAACATTAACCTTAATAACCTCATCTGTTTAAGAGAACATTTCACTCCCTTTTAGCGCCACTCTGTGGGCATTTCCCCTCAGAACTGCCCTGAGATGTGTACTGAACCACATCATTTTATTTTGCAAAAATTTTGCCAGTCACACAATTTTTGTAGCATGGGAGAAGCCTCTCACTAATTGCGATGTCAGAACACCCAGCCCCTTGAAACATAGAGAAAGATCAAAAAAATTCAAATGAAGCTTTGAAGAAAGTTAGTAATGTTGTTGGTTTTGTGAACTGATTTCTAAGATTTGCTACCAAACCTTGCTGTTGAGCAGATGGATAATTGATATTTACTCAGATTCCATTATTTATATTTGTATTATCATTATCATCATCATCATCATCATCATCATCATCATCATCATCATCATCATTGTTGCTGGTTTTATAGTTATAATTATAATTAATAGTTGCCTAACAACAACAACAAAAATTCAGCAAATAGGAGTTCACTGTTCATAGATATGATTTAAATATGAATATAGAAATAAATGGCATGTACACATTTAATTACAAAAGCCTTTTGTTTTTAAATATATTTGCAATGTGAATGATCATTTTTTACTTGTATAACTGTCCAATCTGTAGAAGTAGCAGGCGTTTAGTACAAAAACCGTCAGTGTTTCTCACTTTGTGCTCATAGTTTTGAATGAATACATCACATTCAGTTAGGCGGTCACATACGTTGGAGTTGCACAAATATTTCACACTCTGCCATTTGTCAATCTGTTGTTTGTCTGATGCAGTAAAGAGGTGGCATTAGTCCAGTTAGATGAAAGAAAATGATCTGCAAAAATGTAATGAGTACTTTTCAAGTTTAAATATATTTGTAAGGAGTAAAAAGTAAAAAAAATTATTTGGAAATGTAATTAAGTAAAAGTACAAGAATTTGGTTTAAATGGCACTCGATTAAAGTACAAATCCCCCCCAAAAATTAAAATACTTTACTACTAATAAAGTATATTACTTAACTTATTTTTACTCAATTAATTTACACCCCTGAGTACAAACTTTCTGAGAGAGATGGATGGATATATACAATAGAGCCAGGGTTGGGAGGGTTACTTTTGAAATGTATTTCACTACAAATTAGAGAATACATGCTGCAAAACGTCATTTGTAACATATTCCGTTAGATTACTAAAGGTCAGTAACATATTCTAAATTCATTGGATTACTTCTTCTGCACTTTTTCACTTATTTTGACAATAAAATCTCTGCCAGTACAGTAAGACAAAATAAACGTTAAAAATACATTCTCTGAAAAACCAAAATATCTTATGCAGTGTTGTTTCTAAAACAAGATCAATGAAACTGATCTTGTTTTAAGAAATGTGTATTTTTACAGCATAGCAATATAAAAATAATTATCAAGAATATGATTTTTGCCCTAATATCAAAGGTCTTACTAGAAAAAAAGAAATTATGATCCAATGTGAATTTTCTTGATAAAAAAAAATATGATCATGTCTGGTAACATGTGCATGTAAAATGGCAAGAAATAGCATTTTAGCTTTGTGTAAAGCTGACAATTTACACAAGTTTTATTTCTGTTTCTTCTTTTCCAAACTTACTTCGAACGTACTTCTCTGTCTGCTCGTATGAATGTAACTCATCTTCAGAAAGTGTTTCACTGCTGTTCAAATACACTTTGACAAACTACATTTTAAGTAATCTCTTCAGTAATCAAAATACTTTTTGAATGTAACTGTATTCTACTTACCACTGATTTAAACTTAAAATTTGTATTTTAAATACATAATCTCGTTACGTGTATTCTGTTATTCCCAACTCTAGATGCAGTTCTGTGCAAATGTCCTAGACACATTAGATGTTTCACAAAAACATTTGTCTTAAGATGGTTATTTTATATCTGATTGTGGCAGCGGGGGCGTGGTCAAGCGCCTGTCCGGGGATAGAAAGCGGTAAGGGCGCTTGCACCTGAGCTAAATTATGTCTAACACCCGTCTCTAATTTCAGTGAGAACAGGGAGAGCGGCATAAAAGAGCATCAGTACCTCCAGTCAAGAGAGAGAGCGCCTGACAGAGACTGTCATTTAGAAGTTGTTTGTGTACAGTGTTTTGCTGCCTGTGAAAGTTGCGTTGTGGATGTGCTGACATTAAAAGTCTTACCTTTGACCTGCAAACCCAGTTTTCTGTGTGTCCTTGATACTGGTGACCTGAAGCGTGTCACACTGATGCTTTAGTGTGACAATGGCAAATGTACATTTTAGATTTCTAAAATTACTTTTGCAAATACAATAGCATTGAAGTAAAACAAAGAGTAGTGCAACAGAAGGTATGGCCCCTACAGGGCCCGGATCTCAACATCACTGAGTCAGTCTGGGATTACATAAAGAGACAGAAGCAATAGAGAATAAATGAGCATATATTTAGAGATCTGTGCCAAGATCTCCAAGATGCTTGGAACAGCCTATCTGCCAGCAACCTTGAAAACTGTGCAGAAGTGTACCTAGGAGAATAAGTAGATGATAGGGAGAGAGAATTCCTCCCACTTTACATTCAAGGTAATCCTGTTCTCCCTGGGTGATCACTGAGACAACATGTACTCATAAAGAACAATCGTTTAAATTGGCACCAATGAGGCCATGAAGAGATTAAATTCTTTAATCCTACACAAATTCATACACAGCACACAGTCAAATTAAGTCATTAGCTCTGTGTTAACAGCAGGAGAAGCCAATTACAAACAGCACCACAAGCTCAGAGAAACATCTCAAGACAACAATCTGCCACACAAGAACTCCAAGTTCAGTTCTGTTTATTCTACAATTGAGATCTGGAAACGTACAGTAATGCACAGTGCAAGTAAGCCACTCCTAATGCATTATTCATAGGTCTTAAGTTATTTATTAGACAGGATGGGGCACCATCCCATACTGTAGGAATGGAAGACCATGAATATTAACAAGCGAGACTTGATATTTAAACATGATGTGGAATAAATCTGTGGAAGTAAATGCCAAGAAATAGCACAGCATGTTAGTTACAGTGTGCAACAGCCACATGCCTGTTGTTATTCTAAAGCATGACCTTCCCCTTGGAAGATTGCCACTTGACTTTCTTTCCTTTGACTTTTAAAACTAAATGTAAAAAACTAAAATGCATTAATAAATACAATTATAAGTAAAAAAAAATATGTATTATTACTGCACTCTCAAACAGTAACAATATACTCAGTCTACAGAACTGCAAAGCTAAGTGCAGGCCAAGCTATTTCATAAAAATGATGAAATAATTAGCCTTAAAGAGGAAGTTCTGTCAAAAAAATTCTGTCATCATTTACTCACCCTCATGTTGTTCCAAACTCGCATGGCACGAAAAGCAGATGCTAGGCAGAATGACAGCCTCCGTCACCATTCCCTTTCATTGTATGGTGTGACAGATCTCTTGCTACTTTGAAGGAAGAAGCGGAAGCCAGGTGAATAATCCAACGTGAGTTTTATTTTCCCACTTTTCTGTGTAACAACCAGGGGTGGAAAGAGTACTGAAAAATAATACTCTAGTAAAAGTATGGTTAATTCATAAAGAATGGAGTTTGAGTAGAGTAAAAGTACTTGCCCTAAAAACTACTCAAGTAAGCGTAAAAGAGTAGCTCATTTAAAAGTACTCATGAGAAGTGAGTATTGAGTACTGAGTTGTGAAAGCGATGCCTCTTTATAATAAAAACTCACTGCCATTTAAAAATGTAGCACACATACCATAATTTACATTCCCTTTTATGCCTGTTTGCCAGAAAGAATAAAAAAATATAGGTATTTTATAGGTGTTTGTGATTGACAGCTTTTAAAATACATCACTTACCTATGATACTGTAAACACTACATGAATCTGATTTTAAAAATAAATAAAAGGGTGACATGATTACAGAAATGAAAAGATGAAAAAGTTATTTTTGAATATCATAATGTATGAAACAATTGCATTAAAATCAGTTTATGTGTAGGGCCTAAATTTCCCTTAATGGCGAGTTAAAACAATGCAAGGAATGCAAAAAAAATACACACTAACCAAGCAGGGTCACTTGGCGCGTCATGTCCGGCACAATAGAGGTGGTAGAGCATTTGTATGGTACAGGGGCCACATCGGGCTTCAAAGGAATAATTCACACAAAAATGTAAATTCTCTCATAATTTATTCACCCTCATGCCAACCCAGATGTGTCTGAATTTCTTTCTACTGCAGAATACAAATTAAGATTTTTAGAAGAATATTTCAGCTCTTTTGGTCCATACAATGAAAGTGAATGGGTGCCAAAATTTTCAAGCTCCGAAAATCACATAAAGGCAGCATAAAAGTAGTCTAGCCTAATCCATGTACTTCAGTGGTTAAATCCATGTCTTCAGAAGAGATATTCTATCAGGAAGACTGTGTGAAATTTAAGATGACATTTATTTGATGAATGTAAAACAGGAAAGTAATGGTTTCTCTTTGGCATAGGAGAAAGTCTGGCAGTCCGAAGAAGTTGTACTTGGAACCGTCATATCCTTCCGGAGATAGGAGGCAGGGGCGAGGAGCCTACCCCCATGCGGGACGGGGCTCAACTGGTGGTGGTGGGGTGGTGGAGTTTGCCGTGTTAGCTCACTGAAACAGCAATGTGATAGATTGTGAGCAGACTTATAATGCAATGGCTTACATGTGATTGGTTAGGAATTACCCAGCTAATGGTGCGATGATGTACAGCTGTTAGTCTTCTCGCTAGAACTACGCTGCGCTTACATTGATAGGTTGTTTGTGTAACAGATATGTGAGCGCAGCGTAGTTCTAGCGGGAAGACTAGCAGCTGTACATCATCACACTATTAGCTGAGTACTCAAGTTGAAGTAAAAGTACAATGTTTAAAAACTACTTAATTACAGAAATGTGAGTATTTTTAATTCGGTACTTTACACCCCTGGTATCAACTGACTTTACTTTTCTGCATAACATAAATAATGGCACTCACGATCACTGCTGCATGCATCTCTCCCTCTCCACTCTGGCAGTCTGGACACCCTTTTTATCTCTCTCCAGCTCTCACTATAACACAGAACAGCTGTTAGAGATCATTTCCCACAGGTGTCAATCCTTAGCGTTCTTCCTCTGCCAGCCTCGCTCTCCAAAGGTGTTGCTCGGCCACACTCACATCACCACATATGGAAAAAAAAGTGAATTCAATGAAAGTGAATGGTGACTGAAAAGAACAATGTGCCTAACAACTCATTTTGTGTTTCATAGAAGAAAGAAAGAAAGTCATATTGGTATGGAAAAATATGATTTTCATTTTTGGGTGAACTATCCCTTTAATTGATAGGTCATTCAATAGGAAAATTACTAATGTGTAAATAACGAACAAATGAGCAGAGCACAACCTATCACTATTTCATTTTGGTCAACAAAATATTGTCCAGTCCCTGCATGTAATTTGCTTTTAACTTTCCACATAACTTAGAAAAAACAGAAATTCCCTGATGAGTGTGCATTAGAAGTGGTGTGACAGCAATTTCATCCTAAAGGCAGTAAGATCTTTGCAGCATAATTTTCTCCACTCAAATAGTTATTGATGTTGAGACATGGTGATGTTTATGGGATTGTCCTGACACTGCAGTTTAAACACTGCTGAACAGCTAGGAAGTAAACCCTTAAAATCCTTAAGAGACTTGTGATACATCATGTCACAGGGAGACTGTACATGCCCACACCACAAAGGGCCTTTGAAGAAATAAACTTTCACTGCCTGCAGATGGTGCTTTTGGGGTCCCTGCAAGGGCCTGGCACATAAAGAACACGAGGCACCATCTTATTTCACTAGCTGTGCTTTTGGCCAGCTGTGGACTCAGTCAGCAGGCTTTACAGTCACAGATGTAATTATACAGCAGCTTAGCAGCTCGAACAATGAAACAGCCTGTTCACCATTTACAGCCTCCCACTCATAACTTAATATGCCAAAATCAATAAGCTTCCAGATATGTCTCAGAAGGCTGATGCATCTCGGCGAGAGCACCGGTCTGATGGAGCACAAATCCAGCCTAACAAGCTGGGGGGAAGATAGGGGTAAATTGGGATTTTGGAGCCATCTTTCAAAGGCTGGAGAGTGAACAGTTTGAACTGAATATGAATGAGGCTGACAAAGACAACATGACAACAGAATAGTTCTTTGTCTGACACATGTTGTGCTGCTACAAATTTACAATTAAGAATGAACATTACTAACATAAACTCAGCAAAAAATAAATGTCCTCTCACTTTCAACTTAACGTGTAAATATTTGTATGAACATAAAAAGATTCAACAACTAAGACATAAACTGAACAAGTTTGACATGTGACTAACAGAAATGGAAAAATGTGTCCCTGAACAAAGGGGGGTCAAAAGTAACAGCCAGTATCTGGTGTGGCCACCAGCTGCATTAAGTACTGCGATGAATCTCCTCCTCATGGACTGCACCAGATTTGCCAGTTCTTGCTGTGAGATGTTACCCCACTCTTCTACCAAGACACATGCAAGTTCACAGACATTTCTGGGGGGAATGGCCCTGGCCCTCACCCTCCAATCCAACAGGTCCCAGACATGCTCAATGGGATTGAGATCCGGGCTTTTCGCTGGGCATGGCAGAACACTGACATTCCTGTCTTGCAGGAAATCATGCACAGAACGAGCAATATAGCTGGTGGAATTGTCATGCTGGAGGGTCATGTCAGGATGAGCCTGCAGGAAGGGTACCACATGAGGGAGGAGAATGTCTTCCCTGTAACACACAGCGTTGAGATTTCCTGCAATGACAACATGCACAGTCCGATGATGCTGTGACACACCGCCCCAGACCATGATGGACCCTCCACATCCAAATCGATCCTACTCCTTAGTACAGGCCTTGGTGTAATGCTCATCCCTTTGATGATGAATGCAAGTCTGTCCATTACCTGGGTGAGACAAAAACGCGACACGTCAGTGAAGAGCACTTTTTGCCAGTCCTGTCTGGTCCAGCAAAGGTGGGTTTTTTCCAGTAGCCGACGTTGTTGCCAGTGATGTCTGGTAAGGACCTGCCTTACAACATGCCAACAAGCTCTCAGTCCAGCCTCTCTCAGCCTACTGCGGACAGTCTGAGCACTGATGGAGGGATTGTGTGTCCCTGGTGTAACTCGGGCATCCTGTCTCCCTGTAGCACTGTCTTAGTGCGTCTCACAGTACGGACATTACAATTTATTGCCCTGGCCACATCTGCAGTCCTCATGCCTCCATGCAGCATGCCTAAGGGACGTTCACGCAGATGAGCAGGGACCTTGGACTTTATAATTGTCATTTCATTCATCAAAATCAAAGATGGCGCTAGTGTGAATCAGGTCTATACTTTATGAGTGCTTCAGTAAATCTGTTTGCATGATAAGGTGGAAAATATAAATAGCACTCTACCAGAAACTACAGCTGTCCATGACATGCCTCAGCAGCAGGAGGGGCAAGACCATCTGACCCTCTCCAGACCTGCCTGTCCACAGGATCCATCTGCTCATCCTGCTACTGACTCCACAGTACCATGTCACACAAAGAGGAAACCTAGTTACAACCCTGTCAGGTACAGTCCTCTCTGTTACATCAGCCTGTTGTCATATTTATCTGCTAAAGAATTACCATTTATGCATCAACATCGATCACAAGAAGTTGTATTTCCCTGAAATCACTGAATATGGAAGAGAAAGTATTGTGAAGCAAGGTAGGATAGGCTGGGGTTGTATGTGTAGGGGAGAAATACCCCCATATTGGAAAATTATATATATATATATATATATATATATCATATATGATATTTATATATATTTATATATATACTGGTGGCCAAAATTTGGAATAATGTACATTAATGTACAGATTTAGCTGTTCAACTGATCACAAAGTATAGTCAGGACATTACTGATGTAAAAAAAAAAAAAAAAAAAGCTCCATCACTATTTGAAAAAAAGTAATTTTTTATTAAATCTAGACAGTCCCCATTTCCATCAGTCATCACTCAACACCTTATCCTTGAGTAATCATGCTAAATTGCTAATTTGGTACTAGAAAGTCACTTGACATTATATCAAACACTGCTGAGAGCTATTTGGTTTGTTGAATTTGTGTTTGTTTTTGAGTTGCCACAGTATGCAGATGACTGGCACGTCTTAAGGTCAATATTAGGTCAAAAATGGCAAAAAAGGGTGGTCTGGGTAGCTCAGCGAGTAAAGATGCTGACTATCACCCCTGGAGTCCAGGGCATGCTGAGTTACTCCGGCCAGGTCTCCTAAGCAACCAAATTGGCCCGGTTGCTAGGGAGGGTAGAGTCATATGGGGGTAACCTCCTTGCTGGTCGCTATAATGTGGTTCTCGCTCTTGGTGGGGCACGTGGTGAGTTGTATGTGGATGCTGTGGCGAATAGCATGAAGCCTCCACATATGCTATGTTTCCGTGGTAACGCACTCAACAAGTCAAGTGATAAGATGCGCGGATTGATGGTCTCAGACGTGGAGGCAACTGAGATTCATCCTCCACCACCCAGATTGAAGTGAGTCACTTCACCACCACAGGGACTTAGAGTGCATTGGGAATTGGGCATTCCAAATTTGGGAGAGAAAGGGAGAAAAAATGGCACAAAAAAAAACAGCTTTCTCTAGAAAATCATCAGTCAGTCATTGTTTTGAGGAATGAAGGTTTGAAATTGCAAAAAACAAATGAAGATTTCATACAAAGGTGTACGCTACAGTCTTCAAAGACAAAGGACAACTGGCTCTAACAAGGACAGAAAAAGATGTGGAAGGCCAGATGTGCAACTAAACATGAGGATAAGTACATCAGAGTCTCTAGTTTGAGAAATAGATGCCTCACATGTCCTCCGCTGACAGCTTCATTGAATTCTACCCGCTCAACACCAGTTTCATGTACAACAGTAAAGAGAAGACTCAGGGGTGCTGTCTTATGGGAAGAATTGCAAAGAAAAAGCCACTTTTGAAACAGAAAAACAAAAAGAAGATTATAGTGGGCAAATTAATAAAGACATTGTACAACAGATTATTGGAAAAAAAGTGTTATGTATCTTAACCCCATTGAGCTTTTGTGGGATCAGCTAGACTGTAATGTGTGTGAGATAAGACAGCCACATCTATGGCAAGTGCTACAGGAAGTGTGGGGTGAAATGTCACCAGAGTATCTGGACAAACTGACAGCTAGAATATCAAGGATCTGCAAAACTGTCATTGCTGCAGATGGAGGATTGTTTTGATGAGAACTCTTTGAAGTAGTTTAAGTTTATTAATGTCCTGACTATAAATTGTGATCAGTTGAATGCCACTGTGGTGAATAAAAGTACCACTTTCTTTCTATTATTCCAAACTTTTGGCCACCATATAAATTGTAAATAAATAAATACATATATATTTCCTCCAAAAATTGCCCTAGGTGTGGATGTGAGTGTGAGTGTGTGTGTGTGTGTGTCTGTCTATGTGTGGCCCTGCGATGGACTGGCGACCTGTCCAGGGTGTACCCCGCCTTTCGCCCAATGTTAGCAGGGATAGGCTCCAGCACCCGCGACCCTGTACAGGATAAGCGGTTGACGATGGATGGATGGATGGATGGATATATATTTCCTGGTTTGGTAAGATAATCTATAGAACAATACAATTTTCATCTTTTTTTTTTTCTTGTTATTTTTATTGAATTAAATGGAATGTAGTTATATCCTTAGGAAAATATTCAAGTCAGTTGTACAACTTTTGGTCGAGTAACATTCACTATTATTTGCTGAATTCCTAACCTCCCTATCACCTGTCCCTCTGGTCCTGTTAACATCCTGTCTCTTTCTTTGAAGTGACTGTGTTAAATCAAAATATTCATTAGTTGTTTAATCAGTTCACTACATTGCTAAAACTAGCCAATTTAAATCATTTGTGGTGAGTTTGTTACAATAACAAAAAATAAAAACAAACAAAAAACCTCTGCACTTACATTTATTTTGGCCAATCATGTTTTCTTTTTTCTTTTTATTACAGCCACTCTTACCTGGTACACTTTCTATCTTTGTTTAATTATTTATTTATTTATTTATTTATTTTTCACATTTTGAAAGAACATATAGATGTGAATTAATCAATAAATGTTTTAATATTTTGACTTCTCTTTAGAAACCTGTGAAAACTTCCTCCAATTTTTTGTTGACAAGATTGCTACCATTAGAGGTAACATTTTACCACTTTCCAATGACCCATCCATCACTGTCACCTGCTCTGATGTTTTAAACCAGTTTGAGCCTGTGTCTTTTTCTCTTTTGAGGGAAATCATTTGTCATATGAAATCCTCAGCCTGTTCTCGAGATGTTGTCCCTCCTCACTTTTTAAAAGAGATTTTTTTAAACTATTAGACTAAAGATTAAAAAATGTATAAATTGCAGTCTTGCCTCAGATGTTTTATCACTGAACTTTAAACATGCAGTAGTGCAAATATCGATTAACAAATCCAATCTGGACACTTCGATCCTCTCCAACTTTAAACCAATCTCCAAACTCACATTTCTTTCTAAAATATTGGAGAAAGTAGTACTCATACAGTTGCAATCTTTTTTTAGACACATGGTTTTCTAGAGGTATTCCAGTCCGGTTTTAGAGCCCGGCATTGCACTGAGACTGCACTTTTAAAAGTTTATTTAAAAAGTTTATTTTATTAATAAACCTTTTATTAGCCTCTGACTTGGGCTGCTTTCAACACTGTAGATCACAGTATCCTGATATCTCGCATGGAGCACTGTGTTGGTTTTAAAGGTACTGCTCTGGAGTGGTTCAGGTCCTATCTGTCTGACAGAATTTTTTTCTGTCTGCCTTGGTGACTTTTTTTGGCTCTTCTTCCTTGTGGAGTTCCTCAGGGCTCAATTCTTGGGCCGATCCTGTTCACCCTGTATGAGCTCCCCTTAGGGTCCATTCTTAGTAAGTATGGCGTCTTGTTTTGTTATTCTGCAGATGACACTCAACTTTACCTGCCTTTGAAACCATTGTTGGATTGTCTCAAGGACATCAAAGTTTGGATGGCCTTAAACTTTCAAAATTCTAATGAGAGTAAAACAGTAATAATGATTTTTAGACCCAGTGGTGTCTGCGAGGCCCCACATATGGACCTGGGTTCCTTGCATCCATATGTGAACCCACTGTAAAAAAAATCTAGGAGTGATAATGGACAGTGATTATAAACTGGACAAACAGATAAATTCAGTGACCAAA
Organism: Moxostoma hubbsi; assembly: GCA_032164185.1. Taxonomy (NCBI): domain Eukaryota; kingdom Metazoa; phylum Chordata; class Actinopteri; order Cypriniformes; family Catostomidae; genus Moxostoma; species Moxostoma hubbsi. The sequence goes on along the minus strand of JAVLUX010000030.1, from coordinate 21,891,537 downwards.
TCAAGTTTTTTTCCAGTTGAGGCTATAATACAAAGTCAAGTAATTTTTGTCATCTAACAACTTTGAAAGTGTTATACATGCTTTCATCTTGTCACGTCTTGACTACTGTAATGCACTTTCTATCAGGAAGACTTGCAGACTTGAATGAGATTCAAGTCTGGCGGTCCGAAGAAGTTGTACTCGGAACCGTCATATCCTGCCGGAGATAGGAGGCAGGGGCGAGGAGCCTACCCCCGTGCAGGACAGGACTCAACTGGTGGTGGTGGGGTGGTGGAGGATGCCGTGTTAGCACACTGAAACAGCAATGTGATAGATTGTGAGCAGACTTATAAAGCAACGGCTTACATGTGATTAGTTAGGAATTACCCAGCTAATGGTGCGATGATGTACAGCTGCTAGTCTTCCCGCTAGAACTACGCTGCACTTACATTTATGTTGTTATTAGAAAGGCCTCCTCCCTCTTATATTTGCCGTTGGTTCAGAATTATGCAGGTCGTCTTTTAACAGGAACATGCAAGGTAGAACACATTTACCTGTACTGGCTTCCGGTACGCTTTAGGATTGATTTTAAATTTTTTTGTGTTTGAATACAAATCACTAAATGGGCTCACTCCAGCCTATCTCTCTGACCTTATACAACCACACATTCCATCAAGATCACAGGTCCGTTGATCACTTGCTTCTGGTTGTTCCTATAGAGCAAGGTTGAAGCATAGGGTTGACCGTGCTTTTGAGTAGCAGCCCACAAACTATGGATTAATTTGCCATTGCATGTTAGGCTGGCCCTGTCACTCTCTGTTTTTAAATCCGGTCTTAGAAAATATTGTTATTCTTTGGCGTTTAACTCAGAATGAGAGCTGTGTTCTTACATTAGTATTAAATTGTGCCTTCTGTGACTATGAATGTACAGCACTTTGTTCAACAATTGTTGTTTTCAATGTGCTTCATAAATACATTTGACTTTGAATTAATTAATGTATTGATATTTTGCAGTCATCTACATAGTTGCACATAGATACAGCGTGGCGTTCACATCAAATCAATTTTTTATTGTCTTTGTATGTACATCTGGAGCAACGCGTTTTAGATTCTGTGTCAAGTTTAAGAGACGTTCAACTGTTTAAAACTTCCCCAAATTATTTACTCAGTCTTGCTCAGATACCGGTACAAAAAAACTCCTTAAAGGGGCAGTTCACCCAAACATGAAACTACTCACACTTGAAATAATTTACTCACCCTCATGTTGTTCCAAACCTGGATGACTTTCTGTCTTTCTCACCATGCATTGCATCTTTTTCTTTTTTTGTCATAAAATAAGAAGTGTCTGAGGCTAACAAATATGTATTGCATTTTAAGACTGCCCTGTAATAACTTGCATAGAGTAGGCTTACCATTAACATATTACTGTATTTGAATAATTTGTTATGATGCTTACATTGCAAAACCATTAAAAGTAATCATGATTCATGTACAGAGTCATGCACATTTTAATTTGACTGAATAGATTTTAATGTGGGAGTGATGGTGACACGATTAGCTGCACTTTAGCCTCTAAACAGAAAAATGTGTTTCTTGTTTATTTGTTTTATCTTGTTTATTTATTTCTTTTGATTTTGGATTAAAATAGGACTAGATATTTTCATGACAGGTTTCATGAGAATCAAGACAGGACAATATTTTAAGAGTGTTAAGCGCAACACTAATCCATAAGTCATAAACGCAAAGTCAGTGGACATGGCAATGAAGTTTTGGTATATTCGTGCAGTCATGCGCTAAATCTAAGAGCAAGTGGGTTTAGCGAAATTACCCGTGCAATGCACAAATGGGCCGGGTCAAGTGCAATTTAATTCTCAGGCTCTTTTCCGGTTATTGCAGCACCTGCGTCCTGTTATATAGTCTATTACTTCATAAGAAATTGGTAGTGTCAATGGACTGTATGCAATGAATTAGAATAATAGTAATATGGATACACTCATTTTATTTGCTTAGAAAATGTTATACTTGTCAGGATTTGGATGTGCGCTCTGTTAAATTATAGGGAATGTAAGTATTATTAATATGTTCATCTACTGACACACAAATCATGACTAGTATTAATAGTGATTGTATCTGTACACACTTGACATCTACCAGTTGATTTTGAACAATTAAATAATATATCGAAACACTTCAAACTAAGCCACAGAGGTTCACCGTCATTATAGTTTGAATTTCCTAAAATCTAAAAAATATTTCACTTCAAATAATTACACTTCAAACAAAACAAAAATCTAATCAAAAAAACAAATATATATATATATATATAAAATTAAAAATCATATACCAAATCCAAACCTTTTATCCTATCCAACTTCTTCCACCAGCCCCTTTTGCAGTGACTTAAAAATCACTCTAAAACAACAGGTGGACAAATACCAATACAAATACAAAATGTTAATAAATACAATTGTAAATACAAACATAATAATAATTTTAAATTAAACCATGATCTATAGATAGTTTAACATGAATCTCAATTTGTTTAATAAAACAGTGTTTGTCAGGGACTCTTTTAAGAGTTTGGACATTAACTCTATTACCACCTGCTGGTGGAATGTCCAAATTTAGGACTGAATTTAGACATAATGTCTTAGCACAATGACCAATTTCTCAGGAAAATAGCAAATGGTGCTCTGAGCCACTTCAATAACATACAATACACCCACAGTTTGCGCACATACACCCACAGATAGTGTAAACACCCCCACCCACGTCCACTTGTGCTTTGTGCTGGCAGGAAAATTGCGATTAGAATTAGTCCTCTCACAAAAACTGGACAAGACGGTCATTGCACTTTGCACACTCTTGAAATTAGAGCTCTAAGACTGTATGTCATGCATGTTTATCCAAAAAAAGGAAACGCATTTTCATCTGGTATTATGCGAGTTCTTAAATTGTCTCTCCAGTTTGTTCTGGCCCACTCTAGAGGGAGCTCTCATGGCCAAACCAGAATTATACAGAAAGCATATGATGAAGATTTCTATGCAAACATGATGCAGGAAGGCTATGAGCTCTTTGCTCAGCTTTAGAAAGAAGCAGGTGAACACATGCTCTATGTGTGTGCAAGAGAGGAAGTAATTCAATGTTCTTCCCCAAAGCAATAGGAGAGCCATTCTTTGCATGCAGACACTGTACAACTGCCCTTGCAGACTGCCTTAGCCCTTACCATCACTTTAAAGCATTAGAGCATTTTCATTCTAGTCCCTGAGCATCATCCACAGACTGTGGGGCACACTTGTTCTTACAGTCTCTGAGAAGTGTAATGGATCACAAGTGGATCAGGCTGACTCAGCCTTGATGTAGAATCACACAGCCTCCTTCCCTTTTCTTTCTCCAGTATCCATCTCAGCTCTCCGACAGATGGGTCCTGATGAGGCTACCTGTGCCCTTGAGCATCTCATAGACAGTCGGGCAGGGTGTGAAAAATGTGTGTAAGATTTAGAGGAATACTGCATGTATTCTCTGGTTTACTTTATTAAGTAGAGATTGTCCTCAATTATTACCAGAAAAGGTCCTGCCCTGCCATGGTGTGATCTGCCCTTTTGCTATTAGGGACAAGTGCACTGACACGTGATATGGAGTCCTTCTCTCAGTGTCCCCAATGAGACACACACACACACACACACACACACACACACACACACACACACACACACACACACACACACACTGCGGGGGATTCAGTCATAAAATTCCCTGATGAATGACTTGGACCTATGAACTGGTGCTGCCATGCATCACGATGCCTGGCAGATTGAGTAGGCCTTGGAATACAGTATCCACCGAAAGTAGCACAACCATCTATCATACAGACACACATACATTGTTGATTTAAAGCCTGTGTTCTCAACCTCTCATCCACAGTGCCATAACTTCTGATATAAGACACCTGCATCACAAGCAAGACACCACCAAACAGAAGGCACTTTGCAAAATGTATACATATGGAGCCTTAAATTACTTATACCGCAATCAGGATGAAGTGATTGCTGTTGTAAATTAATTCCATTACTTTCTCATTCTTGCACAGCAGTTCAATATAGAGATCTAAGTTAAATACAGATAGTCATTTTTTGGACACTTAATTCACACTCTTAAAAATTAATGAGTTTATTTGCATTCGAAAACAAATAAATATCAGACCAAGTGGCATCTGCAAACAATTATGCAAATGCAAAACCCTGTCACAGATATTACTTTTATTATTGAGTAGTTACTGAGCAGTGTGACCACAGTGGTTTTTCATTACTTAAGTGTCTAGACAACCAGAAAGTTTCCAAATGCTTTTGTCTTGATTTTGAACAATATATCTATTACGTTATCATTTAAAACCTACCAAACCTTTCTTTCTTTTTTTTTCAAGATGTTTTCTACGACAGTGTGCTCATCTAAGCTAATCTTGTCTTATCTTATCAAGTCATTTAAAGCATGCGTAATAGAAAGCATTAATTCTTATATTTAAATTAGCGCTATAACACCCTATAACGCTATTAAACCGCTATAACATTGAGAAAAACATGTCAGTCAAATATACACACTCCAATTATTCACACATTTCGAAAAATGTAGAACATTTATTGAAACATTTCCATGAATATTACATTTATAGTTATGATCATAAAATATATAATTGGCTATATGAAAACTGTCCTTGTGAAAACCTTAACTCCTGAAATAATAGCACATAAAAATGATCTATATTAAAGTATTAGCTAGTATGAATATTATATTTTTAGAAGTTAGGATGTTGTTAATTGTTTTAGGAACTGTAACTCAATTCCGTGTTTTAGACAGTTGCAAAGCAGCACGTATTTACCACAACAGCATTCACAATGCATTCTGACCGGCACAGAATTTCATTTCAATTCTATGTGCTTCATTGTTTGTGCAGATTCAATTGGAAATATTACATTTTAGTTGTAGATATAGCTGATTGATCTCTCATAGCCTATGAGTGAGAGAGGTAATTCACCCGTTAAAACGGATCAATTTACCAGCACAACATCGGTGACCAGCTCAACTCACAAGCGAGGACATCATCAACACTATGCCTAGATTATTTTAACACATTCTTTCTTGATTATTCTTTTTGAAAACATTGTTAGTGCACTGTTAATGGCTTGTAGTGTTATTTTTTCAGCTCACATACAGAGTATGTTTTAATTAAATTCATTAATTACCAAAATAATCTTCTTTTTTATGTAGTCCTCGTTATTGTTGATGAAATAAAAATACCCCTTAACATTTTTGTCATTAATTTAATGAACTAAATTAAAATGGAATAAGATGGTTTTCAAATAGAATTAATAGTCATTAATTCTTTAATGGGCGGCACGGTGGCGCAGCGGTTAGCACTGTTGCCTCACAGCAAGAAGGTCGTGGGTTCAAACCCCGGTTGCCCTGGCCATTCTGTGTGGAGTTTGCATGTTGTCTGCGTGGGTTCTCTCCGGGTTCTCCGGCTTCCTCCCACCATCCAAAGACATGCAGGTTAGGTTAATTGGTGTCTCCAAAAAATTGCCCTAGGTGTGAATGTGAGTGTGAGTGTGTGTCTGTATATGTGTGGCCCTGCGATGGACTGGCGACCTGTCCAGGGTGTACCCTGCCTTTCGCCCAATGTTAGCTGGGATAGGCTCCAGCCCCCCGCGACCCTGTACGCAGGATAAGCGGTTGACGATGGATGGATAATTCTTTAATGCATTCAGTATTTTGACCACACTTAGCACGGTGTGCTACAATTCTGACAGGGGTGTTGCAGCACCCCCCGCACCCCTACTTCCCACAACTATGATGCTAGAAATACCAACTTTACGGTATTTTCTGCATGAAAAGTTGTTTCTTACTTGGATCAGTTTTATCTTGCTAAATCAGGATCAACTTCATGTGAGTTTGTAGTATGTCATCATACTTCCACACACTATTATACTATTCCCTTTTATTGATTAAAAACAACAGCAACGTTTTGATCAAACTGATGTTCTTCAGACTTGATCGAAACGTTGCTGTTGTTTTTAATCAGCAATAGGGAATAGTATGACAGTGTGCGGATCTATCTCTTTCACCTGTTGAAGAAAGGTCGGATGTGCTTGCAGTTTCTCTCTTTTGTTGACATCATACTATGCAAGCATAGTCCTTTATTTTATTTGACGATGTCACATCAACATGCTGCTATATTGCCAACTCTCTTGTGATTGCTAAATCAAATGTCATATACGTATTTGCTAATTTGTTCTATTTATTTCCAGACAGAGTTTAGTGAGTTTAAAGCAATCGAGTAGTCTTCTGTGAAGACCAAGTATATGTTGAACAAAAGAGAACTGTGTATAGAAATCTCTCTCTGTTCTTTTAAACTTTTCAGTGTCACAAAGGCATTGAGTTATGCTCTTTGTGTGAATAACTGTATTATACTGTTGACTTCAACACATGTCAGAGATAAGATATGGTTGCAGACTAGCTTGTTATAGCCTTCTTACACCTTATCTTGGGAATATGACCCTGCACTTTTGTGCACACAATGACTCCCCAGATTCAATAAGCTCTGGCCTACAGCAGTTACAGAATGCAGTGATAAGCTCCCGGTTGGCTCTTACTAAAGAAACTCTTTCATTATCTGTTGCCCGAATCTGACCAGCTTTTTCCAGTTTTAACTGATCCCTGCTGACATCTCTCCATGTCAAACTCAGCCCCTATTAAAATTAAACCAAACTCTCCTCACAATACTTATAATGTTTTCTGTCATAGGAAGGATGTATTGAAGAGCATTGAGCATGGGGGGAAGTTTGACTTTTATTGTTTGTCTTTTGATGTTTCTACAGGGGGTTTATTTGTTAAATGGCGGTGTGATAATGTACAGGGAGAAAGTGATTGACATTCAACCTGGTGATGTTGTTGCCGTAAGGATGGTGTCAGGACTAGAGGGAGGAGCCTGGTTATCACAGCGGGTCCCTGGGCCAACAAACTAATTACAAATTACTGCATACAGCAAGTAATATTATCTGTAGGCTAGTTTGTGAAACACAACCACAGCCATGTATACAGTAAATTAATCTGGATTGCAGAATCACAGAATGAAAAGTGAGTCATTGGTGAATGTAAACAAACCACCCTATACTCACCTCTCAGGCCTATAAACAGTCTTGCCACTAGCCTCCAGTCCACAGAGATATCTTGTGTGTCACACACCACAAGAGAAGTGCTGAGAAAAGTATTCTGGGTTAGTTAAACTTCGAATTGGACCTAGAATTGGAACTGAATTTTTCAGAATAGGATTGGCTTGAAAGTCTGCGCTTGGGTGAGCACGACAATAAAGGAGCAATGAATTTGTGCACTGGTGAAATTTTAAGGTTTCTGAATGAAAAGACAGGCTGGACAAATCTTTAAAGTTAGAACAATCAATTCCTAGCTCCTTGTTAGAGTTACCTTGATGTGATTATATATGTTTATTCATATTCAAATTCCATTATAATATGCTGATTTTGAACTTTTATTTGGAAATTGGGAAACTGATTTGGTGGATCATGATTTGTGTTGTGAAAAGACTTTAATCAGCATTAAGGTTTGTGTTTTCAGCTCTCTCTTCTTTTTTTTGGGAGGTTGTAAATATTAACGTGTGCTACTGGAAGGAAAAGGTCGTAGGCACCAACAGTGTCAGCCATCGTTTCCCCTGTTTTATCCAACTAAGACGGGGAGTACAAAATTTCCGTCCTTCCGTCCAGTGAGTATCCAGGACTAATGAAGTTGAGTGTCTTGATATTTAAAAGCAGAACTTTAGTTGTGACCATGGTGTAGTGTTAAACATATGCTTCGAGCATGGGGCAAATACCGGCAATGTGAATTTGAGTCTGACTTACATAATTTAAGAATCCTGTTCCCCCTTATTTATATATTTTCTCTTTTATCACAGTGATGGAAAACTATGGGTATTTTAAAATTGTAAATTCAAGGCCTGGAAAAGTAATTGAAAAGAATAAAATTGTAAAAAGTCATGAAAATTTCCATAGTGAATATATTTGTTTGTTGTTATACTCACACCAACATTTTTCATAGAATTTGAAATAGCTAGAAATTAGACATCGTAAGCTCTATACATTTATTCCTACAAATCCAGAGTAATCAAGAATGACTGTAAAACGACTGTTGTATTTGCTCCATGCTTAACAATACCATGTGTCATCACTCTTTTATTTGAAAGACCATTTTCCATAGCAACAATAAATATAGCCTATTACATATTTATATATTGCATTAATGAGATGGTCTGTTGTATATTGAGATGGAGTATCTAGGCTATTTACAGTATCCACTGTATACACGTATACATATACACATGTATACAGTAGATACTGTAAACAGCCTAGATACTCCATCTCAATTTACAACAGACCATCTCATTAATGCAATATCCTGCCCACATCTCATAAGAAAAAGCCACAGAGGTTCACCGTCATTATAGTTTGAATCTTTTGTTGATTAATCCACAATTCCCTTATGTGTGTCTAATTCTACACCACACATCTCCTACTCTGAGAGCTTTGAGATTTCAAGTACATCATGTGCAAGTGCAAACTGAAGCGAATCTATAGCTTCTGAATGAATACACAAACCTTGATGCTTTTACAGAGGCAGAGAAGCAGCACTCTCCTCTGGTCTGTGTTCTCATGGTACTAATGGCTTGGTTTCAGAACGTGGCAGAGCCCAGCAGGAGTCTTTAGTCTCATCACACTTTGCAAGGCTGAATGGGAGAGCACAGATGGCGGTCATGTCATGTATGATGTATTAAGTCTGCTCCAGTCACTGGAGCCTGGCTTCTGCACATGTATCTGCTGCTCCTGCAAGCATACAGTGCAGTGGATCACAGATCTGTAATGTATCATAGGTCAGACTTTTTCTTCTGTATCATAGTGTGAGTGCATGTGTCTGAGCAGGTGTTACCACATGGGCAGTGAGACCGAACCGGATGAGAGAGATAAACAGACGGATAGAGGGGACATCGATATACTCATGAGCTACATCACCCGCTGTCTCCCTGGGCTGGTGCCAGTGCCTGTTATTGTGGAGAGTTGCATGTACACAGTGAGTTAGTTGATTGCTTATCCTCAGGTGCTGTCACTTGTCAAGATCTTTGTGTACTGAACAAACTTTCTTTGACTATTCCTCACTTTAGGAGAGGAAAGAGGATATTTGAATGCAGGTTTCATGTTATATTCTGACACATTATTTGATTGAATAGCAGGGGTGGAGAAAATTCAGAATTTAAGAATTGGCTCCCTTTCAATTTATAAATTGGAAATTAAATTGTAATAACATGATGAGGATTTAATTGAATTGCAATTTAAAGAAATTCAACATATTCACACGACTGAACAATGTTTTATTACAAAACATAAATTGTTATAAATTTAATTTGATAAACTGATGATGGATATTCATACATTTTTATCATTTATGCCTCTTTGATCCCTGATATGCATTTTTTTCAAACTGACGTTTCTATAAAGTAAGTTCAGTACTGTCAAAATATTTAAACCAGCCCTCAAACAGATTACTGACATATTCTGTTAACAAACATGTATAAATATGAAAAAAAAATAATGATCTATTGATTATGTTATATAAAATAGTGAGTAAATGTATGCATTCTAGGGAAGGAAAAGATCTTCCAGCATGGTCCATAACATGATTAATTAATTTAAATTCAATTCAATTCAATTCAATATAGCAAACAAAGATAACAGTTTTTTTTAATGGAATCAAACATTTTAATTTTATTTTATTTTATTATTTATTTCAGTTTTGCACTGGTTTTAAATAGATTTTTGTTTAACATTTTTGCATGTACTGAGAGTCAGAATTAGTCTTTCATTTAATGCTTCAGTACTTCAAAAAGAGTACATTTTCTCTGAGCAGGATTTCAGTTACAGTGTAAGATTCTGCATGACCAAACAATCAAGTCTCCCATCCAGATGGTTGAGATGAATAAGTAATACAATCACAGCTTACAAATGCAAAGTACAATCCCATCAATCATGGAAAAGCACCATGATGGTGTAATGCAAATTTAATCCTTCGTAAACTGCCATTGACAAAACCCTCCAGTTTCCTGTCAAGAGATCCACAGGTCTGTGTCCAGAATGCTGTACAGTCTACTGAGATAAAGTTCTGTATTAAGGGAAGAAACTGAGAGGAACCATATAAAACATTTACCTAGTAGCATGCTGCACAGAGCTGTCTTCTTCGATTGTATCTGCACAACGTCTCAGTCAGCCCTCCACAGTATCGATTATTTTTGGCCTTCATACAAACCAAAAAAAAATTTAAAAAGATAGACATCTTTGCAATATATTAGTGGCTCCGAGAGCTATTAGAGGATTTTAAAAAGAATCATTTTGGTTGAATAGGTCTCTTTTTGAAATAGTCAGATGCTGCAATAACTTTTGTTCAGGATGAAGTTAAAAGCATCTTTAAAAGAAAAACAACTTCTTTTAAACCCATGCAAAATATTAAAATAAATGTGTGGCATTCCTTAATATTTCATGTGCAACACTCACACTCACTCATCTGTTAAAGGCCCTGAAGGTGGCTGAAATTGTATGTAGTTTTTAATTTAATAAAGTTAAAGCTCTATTTTTTTTTTATATAGTGCGTGATGCACCACCTCCTTTTTTAAGTATGGCATTTTGATATTTGGTGACACTTTAGTTCATTGAGCACCTTTTTTATAACAATAAAATATCAGGGAAATTGAAATGTGTTTTTCAGGAATGGAAATGTCATGGAAATATAAAAATTCTCAGAAGTCATTGAAATTAACAAAATCGTAAATGTCATGAAAAGTCTTATAGTGAATATATATTTTATAGTCCTTCTCTGCTTTAAAATATTTAATCGTCCATATATTGCTATTGCGAAATGCATCGCTTGCAGTCGCAATCCAAAGTGAATGTTCGATTTGTGAGTGAGTCTGTTCATTTTAATGAATCATCACACCAGTTCACAAAATGTGCTTAATGATTCATTGGTGATTTGGTCTGTTTCTAAATTACTTTTAAATATCCTTATCCAGGAAATCACAAATGAATGGAAAGGTCATAAAATAAAAAAGACTTTCATGGAAAGTCACTGGCCAACAAAATGTGGGAACCCTGTCATAGCATTCATTAGCAATTTCAGCCATTTAGTGCCTTTCTAAAATAGCCTTTTCATTTTTATAAGTTGAGTTCAAACACTGCTCATAACTCATGCAACATATATTTTGTCAGTATGAAAAGGACAAATATTTGCAAAAGTAATGACAGTCTTGCCCTGGTGTTTAACATTCCCCTGCTTAAATCATCATTGTTTGTAGGTCACACCATACCATCTCTTCATCCTTGATTGCCACTCAACCCACAGAAACATCATCATCAGTGCTGGATTCTCAGGTCAGTGTGGACACTAATATTCTCCCCTGCTGAAAAGATTACCTTAGTCTAGCACCAATTTCCATCCTGTTGCGAGATGGAATAGGTCACCAGAATCCCACGCTAGGTACCAGCATCCAAAAAAAATCACATTTGTTAGTGACCAGCAGTGTTGGTCTTTTCAACAGGGCTACCAGGCTTGTAAAACACCCACCCACACACAGTCACACCGACTCATCGAGGTGTCTTAACTTTTTAATAGGCAAATGGAGTAGGGCAGTGGTGAAGGACAGGAACCAAGCCCCAGTGCAAGTGCTTTTATCCTCTAATTAAAGGCGGTTACTGGCCCCCCAGGCTCCTGTGTGCTCCCAAACCCTCCTCTCAGGGGGCCAAAGTGCTCACCTGGTATTTGTTCCATCTGCTTCCATCACCTCCTCCTTATACTAATTATGGGACTAATTAAATTCCACTGCTAATCACTTCAGTGTTTAGCAGCATGGGAGGCAGAAAGTAGCATTTAATGGGAAGGGTTAGGAAAAGATATACACTGCAGCTGCTATTGTGGCGTATTGTAGCTATTCATCTTGTGATATATTGCACCTGGTTAAAGGACCTGCTCTGGAGATGTCACCGAAAGCATTGTGTGGCTGCCTCGCTGTACCAGTACTGTCCCAATGCTCTGGCACGGTGCACACTAACAATTTATGACATATTCTTCTACCTTAAAAACACATTATGACTCTGATAGGAGCAGAAGTATGCTCACGATTAACCTCTCCCAGCCTTTTCTCATTATATTGTCGCCGAAATGACAGCGTCTTGCCTCCCTGCTGCTCCCCTGCCCTCAGTGCAGCTGTTGTGTCTGTGGCTTGGGAGAAAATAAAGGGTGCGAATTGGATCAATTTCAGGGGCAAATACACAGAGCAGTTGCCCCTCTTCCACTCAGAATTTGTCTCGAGCCAAGCTCTGTACTCAAGGACCTCCGGTTGCTATGGATACCGAGTCACATCAGTTGGATTTAAGCAAGAACATAAGACCCTCCACACAGACGTCTTGTGGTCAAAGCCATATCCACTCAGAGCCCAGCCTTCAAGAACTTCAAACGGCCACCCAATCAGAGAAATTAAAGAGAACTGGAAAAGAATGCAGTGAATTTTAAACATCTTACCCAGCTTGAGCTCTCTTAAAGGGATAGTTAATTAAAAAAAATCCATGATCATTTACAAAAAAAAAGATGTTAGGTAGAATGTTAGCCTCAGTCACCATTCACTTTCATTCACCATCTTTTTTATGAAGCTAACATTCTGCCTAACATCTCCTTTTGTGTTACATAGAAGACATGAAGGTGCGTCCCAAACCGCACACCACTGCACTAATCTACGTCATTTTGTAGTGCAAGTAGTATTTTAACACTGAAAATGCAACAAAAAGAAGTGTAATATGAGTACCCGGATGATGCAATTCTTTAACTGTCAAAACGTAATGAGGAATTTTTTGGACACTTCATGCTCTTTGCGTTTGCGGTTTGCCATATGTAGAGAAAGGGGCGGAGTTACCTTGCTGCATTGCTGGTCTGACAAAACAAATAAATAATGGAGAATGTAGCAACTAGCAAAACTTCTGTGAAGACAGCACCTTCCAAATGTAAGTATCACCCCACGCTGTGTGAATTCACATGTTGTTTAAGATCAAGTGTTGAACTGAGGTTAGCTAACACGCTAAAGCTAGCAGTACACATCGCATGTGTTTGAAACGTCACTTCCTTCAGCTGTTAAATGGCAAATGTTTCCATATAGTAAACAGCTGTAAAGTGTTCCATTTAGAACAATTCTACACTTTGAAAATTCATACACGACATGTCTGAGTGCATGTTGTATTTTGTAAGTGCATGTAAAGTGCGTTATTTGCATCATCCAGCTGTTAGAACAACATGAGGGTGAGCAAATAATGACAGAATTATCATTTTCAGGTGAACTTTAAAAACATACATAAACTCAAACACACAGAACATTGAAACTCTCTTCAATGAGGTACACAAATTATCTTAATTTAGCATTTGGCCAGAACCAACGCAGAAAATAAATGTTCTGTGACTGCGGGTGTGATTGTGCCAGCATGATTTCTTTTTTGTCTCCATGCTCTCTCATGCAAAGGCTTTTCTGATTCAGACAGCAGATGGCAGATATTGGCTTGTAACAAGTCACTGGATCTGTTGGAAGGAGGAAGCGGGACTCTGCGTATTCTTTTATTTACAATAAACAATATGGCTTTTCAGCACACAAATTTAAGCGGACATTCACACTCGGGTATTTGAAGCGTAGCTCTCTTTCTCTCTCCTCCAGCAGTCTGGACACCCTTTTTATCCCCCTCCAACTCTCACTGAAACACAGAACAGCTGTTAGAGATACTAACCCACAGGTGTCAATACTTACCGTTCTCCTTCTCCCAGCCGCTCTCTCCACAGATGATGCTCGGCCACACCCACATCACCACTTCCCCCCCCCCCCCCCCATTTCTAGAGAGGAAATCCACCACAGCCATCTGCGACCCCAGCATGTGGACCAACTTAAAAGGCTGGAGAGCCAGATACCAACGGGTGATCCACGCAGTGTCATCCTTCATGTGATGGAGCCATTGAAGCAGGCCATGGTCCAAACAGAGGGTGAAGGCCCTCCCAAGCAGGTAGTACTGGAGGGTGAATACTGCCCATTTGATGTCCAGTCACTACTTCTCAATCGTGCTGTACTTCAACTCTCGAACAGAAAGCTTCCGACTGATGTACAGCACGGGACACTCCACCCCCTCCACTACCTGGGATAATACAGCCCCAACCCCCTATCCGACACATCCATCTGCAACAAAATAGATAGAGAAAAGTCAGGGTAATGCAAGAGCAGCCTACCACAAAGTGCAGCTTTCACCTGGGTGAACACCTGTAGGTGCGGCTCCATCCACTGGACTGAATCTGGTGCCCCCTTTTTAGTGAGATTGGTCAGCAGGCTGGTGAGAGTCAAATAATTAGGCACAAACATATGATAATAGCCAGCCAGCCAGCCAGCCAGCCCCAGGAACTGTCTCAACTCCTTTTTGGACTTAGGTCTCGGGCAGGCTGCAATCATTGCGGTTTTATCAATTTGGGCACCTGCCCATGACCCAAGTGGAAGCCCAGATACCATACTTCCAACTGCCCAATTGCGCACTTCTTTGAGATTTCCGTGAGTCCCGCTTGTCTCAACGACGTGAGGAAGGTACTCTCTCAATTGGCCATGGGGTAGGTTCCATCCAGTGATCAATCACCTTTCCACATCCAACATTTCAGATCCTATTCCAAATCTTCTCTTTAAGTTTAGCACCATCATATAAATGCAATAAGCTTTTAATGTGATAAACAGAATATAAAATCCCTAAATGCTGCAAACTAATTCAATAACCAGGATCCTGGATGCAAAATTAACACTAGCCAGGGCCAAATGTGAGCAAAAATTGGCTTTGATGAGTAAATGAAGTGGAGTAACTCACTTAAAAGTGACTTTTTGCCAAATGCTGAACTTTTAAAAGAAAAATATTTTTAAACTGATTTACACATGAGCTTAAGTCTATAGTCATTTCAATCTTGAAGTAAAATGTTTTATTCTATATATGGTGCTGGGCACATTCATGAGTGCTGCCAGGTTGAGATCATATGATCAGACGAATATTGCAAGTGCAACGTAGTTCAAGGGAAAGGAGGAGGCCAGAACCAGCTGGACGATATAAATAATATTTTAATAGTAAACTTAAACAAAGGACAAACACACACATGACGGATATGTCCATAAATTATCTCTCTCTCTCCCCACACCACTGTCTGCCATCGGCCTTTATCCCTCTCGGAGGCTTGATTAGCCTGATATGGGACCGGGTGTGTATCATCACAACCCGGCCCAGCCCTCCGCCCTGCCACAGCAAGTTTTATTTCGATAAACACCTGTAATATGTCGCTTTCTTGCGTGAAATAAATAACATTTTGACTGCAAATAGGGCATTTTTACAATGATATCAGTAACTGTGAACTTATATTTTTGTGTTATGCTGCATCTACGCCACTATGTATCAACAATCAACAACAAATTTTGTGACAGGTGCAGTTTTTCCAATGAATCGAGTGACACAATGACCTGCACTGTTTGTCATCAATATACAAGGCAAAACAGCTGAATAATTCCGTAGTCACAGGTACTAATATGGTTTTTTTAATCAATATACAATATTTCAGGGGCCTGGGTAGCTCAGCATATATTGACACTGACTACCACCCCTAGAGTCAGTCCAGGGCATGCTGAGTGACTCCAGCCAGGTATCCTAAGCAACCAGGAGTGTAAAGTAAAGAATGACATATTCTCACATAACTGTAATGAACTATTTTCCCAAGAATTTAACTTTTTTAAGTAATTTAAAAATTGTATACTTTTACTTGAATATATTTTAAGTGCTATAACTGTACTTTTACTGCGCTATTTCCCCACAGTCTGTGTTTGTTTCTTCCCATCCTGATTTTATATTCATCTATCAACATGATTGAATAGGGAGAGTCCTGTGACTCCCGTCAAATCAAATCACACATAAAAAACTTGAACGGCAGCTGCAGATCTGGCGCCAACTGTGGAGAATGCCTCAAGCACAGTTTACAGCTGAACATAACCGGCCGCACCTGAAAGGGCTTTTCGCAGTGAAAAAGGCCAATTGCTTGATCATGTCAAGTGAGTTTAACTTGCTCAAGCCAGATATCAGCATTAATCCTGCATCTAATTTGAAGAAACATATTGAGGTAAATTTCATATTTCTGCTTCCTATATTCTGTGTCTATAACGTAGTCTGTAATTTAAGTCTCTGTCACTGAGATTATTGGGCTGCTGTGAGAGATTAATGCTGTTAATTATTAATAGGGCTGGGCCATAAAATTATCTAGATGTTTATCAGAAAAAAGAGAGATGTCCTCAATTAAACTTTTGAGTAGATATCTATATTTAGCCTATGTTTTAAATCTAGAACAGGGGTGTTCATTACATCAATTGAGATAGCAAGAACACCACTGGTTGGTTGATCTAGATGTAATATAAAAGATTGACTTTTTATTTCCTGACATCTGTGTGCTGTTTGATTGACAAGCGGCTAATGTTTGAGGGCTAATGTGGTTATGCGCCTAAATGGTCAAATACACTTATATGCATATTTGTATCAAAATGTTGGACTTCAAGTCACATGTTCAAGTCACAAGTGTACATGTAACTGAACTGAGCACTGTCTAGTAGGCTATGTTGTATAAAGACTATTAATCAAACAACATTAACAAGGACACGAGAAAACCACTCACTACTTTTGGCCAAATATCTTGAGTAGCTTTAGAAGTATTAATGTAATAGAATCAAAGAGTGACATTTTTAATATAATATTTTTTTTAAATATTGTTCATTTTTTAATAATACTGATGTAGAGAGTGTGTTAACTGGAATAATAAATTACCAGGAAAGTAGAGATGTAAAATAATTTATAATTATGCTTAGCCTTTATAAAGATAAAAAGTATCAACATTTGCAGATCAATACTTCAGGCAGAATATTCCACCAGTAACAAACTTCAGAAAATTGTGCATCATGTGAATGAGAACACAAATATTGCTGGGTTTAAAAGATACAAGAACTAAATCAATGTTGAACATTGTATCTCAAAAGGAGGACAATGTGGCCCCCCTTGTCCCACTTCAAAAGAAATAGTTCACTCAAAAAAGGTCAAAATTTTCTTAATTACTCACCCTCATGCCATCTGTCTATGACTTTCTTTCTTCAGAACGCAAATTAAGATTTTTAGAAGAATATTCAGCTCTGTAGGTCCATTCAATGTACAAAGTGAAGTGGTACCAAAATGTTTACGCTCCAAAAAGCACATAAAAGCAGCATAAAAGTAATACATACAACTCCAATGGTTTAATCCATGACTTCAGAATTGATGTGATAAGTGTGGGTGAGAAACAGGTAAATATTTAAGTTTTTTTTTTTTTTTTTGCTAGAAATTCTTCTCTCTGCCCAGTAGGTGGTGAAAACACAAGAAGAAAGTGAAAGTTAAAATGGAGATTGAGCAGGCAGGAAAATTCATTGTAAAAAGGAATTAAATATTGATCTGTTTCTCTCCACATCTATCATATCACTTCTGAAGACATGGATTAAACTACTTTTATGCTGATTTATGTGATTTGTGGAGCTTCAGTATTTTAGCACATATTCACTTTCATTGTATGGACCAAAAGAGCTGAGATATCCTTCTAAAAATCTTAATTTGTGTTCTGCAGAAGATGGCATGAGGGTGAGTAAATGATGAGAGAATTTTAATTTTTTGGTGAATTATTCCAACAACTAAACAATTTTTCCCATGCCTGCTCTACCTCTTCTATTGTGTCGGACATGACGTGCCAAGTGATCCTGCTTATTTAGCATTTTTTTTGCATTCCTTGCATTGTTTGAATATGTTTAATGCACAACAATAACGCTCTGTTGGCATTAAGGGATATTTAGATCCTTAATCCATCACATAACATTACACATATAATACATTACGATTTAAAATGGTGATCTGTTTTGAAAATACCTTTTTAATCTTTTCATTTCTGTTATCATGTCTCCCTTTTATTTCTTGGAATCAGATTCATGTAGTGTTTATCATAGATATGTGACGTATTTTAAAAGTATACAGTGTTCATTATAATGGGGCATAGGTTTTGCAACTCAGTACTCAATACTCACTACTCATGAGTACTTTTAAATGAGCTACTCTTTTACTCTTACTTGAGTAGTTTTTAAGACGGCTTATTTTACTCTACTCACACTACAGTATTTGGGAAGTAACAGTAATTTTACTTGAGTATGATTTTTCAGTACTCTTTCCACCCCTGTAAGCAACCAAATTTGCCTGGTTGTTAGGGAGGGTAGAGTCACATGAAGTAACCTCCTCGTGGTCACAATGAGTGTTTCTCGCTCTAAGTGGGTGTGTGGTAAGTCGCAGAGAGTAGCATGAGCCTCAAGTGCTGTGTGTCTCCATAGTGTCATGCACAATAAGCCAGATGATAAGATGCATGGATTGACTGTCTTAGAAGCGGAGACAACTGAGACTTGTCCTCCGCCACCTGGATTGAGGCGAGTCACTGCGTCACCACGAGGACCTACTAAGTAGTGGGAATTGCCATTCCAAATTGGGAGAAAAAGGGGATCAAATAAAAATAAATAAATAAATATACAAAATTTCAAGGCCAGAATATGTTCTCATTTAACTCGCCAGTGCCCGGGGTAAAGATTTTGGACCCTGCGAAGAACACTTAATAGCATATACACTATGTACCACAAGTGAATACGTGTGTAACAACTAATTAATAAACATTTGTTAAATAACTGTCTTCACCAATAAGTTTTGTATCAAAAAGCCTGCAGACAAGGAGTTCTCATTTGTCTAATGTTCATGAAGATGCCAAATGCCTTAGAGAGGTTAAGAAAAGTATGACGAATCAATAACCTCTAATGCTGATCAAAAGAGTAACTTCAACAGAAACACTGCCTGCCTCCCCACGTTTATGTTAAACTGACAAGGGAGACATTAGGTTCTTACAATGACTTTGTAACACTATTGTCTGAAATTGTCTGATTTTGAACGCATTCATCTGTGGCCAACAGCATTAAAATTATAATGCACTCAGTCAGTTTTTATGATTTTATGCATTACTCCTCCTCAGCGCCTTATAGAGAGGGGTCACACTGCAAACAAAGCATATTGTTAAAAAGACATCAGCCGTTGTGCCATTTGTCTTGGACAATTCAGATTTATTTGTTGCCTTGCTGCCTGGACCAATTTCCCCCTGTAAACATGTTAATCACTAATCAGGCAGCCTTTTACAATAGACATCCACCGACACCATTAGAGGGAACGAAGAAATTATACAATGTGACAGAGGGTTACCATGGGCCCATTCATCCTCCAGGCTAGAAGTTGGTGTGCATTGATGATATTAGTGTATTGATGGCTGTATTAAAATGCCATCAAACATGCAAAAGGTAATATTTGCCTACCCTGATGAGGGGTAACCTGATGTGATGAGAGCTTTTTAAAGGGATAGTCCACCCAGAAATAAGTTCTGTCATAATTTTCTCACCCTCATTGTCACCTCAAACCATATTACTTTTTCTTTCTTTTGTGGAACTCAAAAGGAGAAATTGTAAAGTCTGCACAGTGCAAATGATAAAGGAGAAATGTAATGATTGAGGGAGAATGAATCAGGCCACACACTGGTAAATGTGGTCTCTGAAACAATGGTGTGCAAAGGATGATAGGGCAACAGAAAAGAACTGTGTTGTACAAAAAAGAACTGAAAAGTGAATATGGCTTGTGAAGAATCCATAAGCAATGTCAGGTCTCTCATAAATGTGTGTGTGTGTGTGTGTGTGTGTGTGTGGGGTGGGGGGGGGGGGGGGGGTACTAAAACTTAAACTAAGGCATCACATTGTTTAATAATTGCTCATACTTGGGGTCTCTGTGTTGTCCTTATCCTACAAATGTAACTTTTATTCATATCATTCACCAAAAACCACTCAGAACAACAGAAAACAATATCTTAGCAACCGTATAGGACACCAACCTGCAATAAACACTCAGAACACTTTAATAACAGCATATCAACACCCTAGCAATCACCCAGAACAGCCTAGCAACGTGCTACAAACACTCTGAATGCCTTAGTAACCACATAGCAACACCCTAGCAACAAAGTGCCAAAAACACTCATATCATCTTAGCAATGCAAAGCAATGTACTTACAACCACTAAGAGCACCCTAGTAACCTTCTAAAAACATGCAAAACACTATAGCAACTGCATAGCAACACCCTAGCAACAAAGTGCCAAAAACACTTATAATAATCTTAGCACCCGCATAGCAATGCCCTTGCAACCACCCAGAACACCCTAGCAACCTGCTAAAAAACACTTGGAACACCTTAATAACCACATAGCAACACCCTACCAACAAAGTGCCAAAACACTCAAAACCTTAGCAACTGCATAGCAATGCCTTTGTTACCATCGAGAACACAACACCCTAGTAACCAGCTAAAAACACTGGGAACACCTTATCAACAGCATAGCAACACCCAGGTGTGTGGTGGGCATACTTTTAATTCTACTTGCACTTTTTTTCATCTGCCATCGATTCAACATTTCATGGCATTGATGAGCAGATGCAGGTAACCGTATTTTAGCATAAATCTCACAGAAATAATAGAAAACTGATAGTCTGACTGCAGAGTATAGGTATCTCTTTGCTCTGCACCTCTCACTCTTTCTTTCAAACTCTCATTTTGATTCTCTGTCTCAGATATTGCCCCCTCCCTGGACATTTTTGAAATTGCCCTTCTAGAAGGTGTCAGATGAAGAAAACCACTCATTGACTGATAACAAAGAGGGAGAAAGGCCTCTGTTGCTATGGTGATTAGTGATGTTTACCACCCACTGTAAAGGTCTGGACAAATGGAACAGGGGGTCAGAGATTATTTAGCAGAGAGATGGGCCACTTCTATTAAACTGAATGGGAGAAATTGGAATGCTAAACCAAGGAGCTCTGAGGACTCAAAGGTTAACAAACGTAGAAAGGAAGTTAAAAGAGCCAATCACCTTTTAGATACAGACATCACCTGTCAATCAATTCTAGAACGTGCATGAGCATTAGCTATACAAGCCAGGAAAATTGCGTTTTTTTAGCGTAATCTGAGGTGAAGAATCACAGTTTATGGTACCATCATTGTCAGATTTTATTTCTGATTTGAAATATGTTCTTTGATCGTAATCTTGACCAAACGTTTTTGAGATTTTGGTCTTTCTCCATTCAAGTTGACAGCAGCTATACAGCAATGACTGGAAATAGCCTCCCACACAGCTCATACCAGACTTCTTGGGATGTGGTGCTGCCCTTAACTTCTGCATGATGTCATTGCATCATATATACACCATATCCTCTCGTCTGAACAACAGATGGGATGCACTGTATAATGTTTCACTTGAAACTGTCTACTGTCTCTCTTGTTGTTTTTTTATTAAAACATTTTTTTGTGTGGAAGCATCATTTGGATGGTGTTATGAAAAGTACATCATCACCTTTGTAAATTCTCCACAATGGGAGAAAGGTGCCGTTTGTTGTTCCTTGCAGGCTCCTCTACCCTACAGGCTCCATTTGGTTAGGATCAGGATGGGGGTGGGGTTAGTGCATCTGCTGTCTGCCAGGAACAAACCGTGGCACCTTTGCACAAAGGTCTATAGGTCTCTTTTTCATTCTCGTCAGCATACAGTGTTAAAGGGATAGTTCACCCAAAAAGGAAAATGCTTATGCCATCCCAGATGTGACTTTCTTTCTTCTGCAGAAGATATTTAGAAGAAAAGTTCAGCTCTGTAGGACCCCACAATGCAAGTGAATGGGTGTCAACATTTTGAAACTCCAAAATCCACATAAAGGGAGCATAAAAGTATGACTACAATGGTTACATCCATGTGTTCAGACATGAAATGATAGGTGTGGGTGAGAAAGAGATCAATTAAAGGGGTAGTTCACCCAAAAATGTAAATTCTCTCATCATTTACTCACCCTCATGCCATCCCAGATGTGTATGACTTTCTTTTCAGTTTAATATTTTCCTTCACTTTCACTTTCTCCTCCTGTTTTTGGTGATTCACATGACATGCATATCGCCCCGTATTGGGCAGGGAGGAGAATTTATGAGAAAACATTGCTTAAATATTGAACTGTTTCTCACCCACACCTATCATATCGTGTCTGAACACATGGATTAAACCACTAGAGTTGGAGTATGGATTACTTTTATGTTGACTTTATGTGGATTTTGGAGCTTCAAAATTCAGGCACCCATTCACTTGCATTGTGAGGACATACAGAGCTGAAATATTCTTCTAAATATCTTAATTTTTTAAAGTCATACACATCTGGGATGGCATAAGGGTGAATAAATCGTGAAAGAATTTTCTTTTTTGGGTGAAATATTCATTTAAGTAATTTTTTGTCACATATTCTCCCTGCCCATTAGGGGGCGATATGCAAGAAGGATGTGAATCACCAAAAACGGAAGAAGGAGAATGATTAAGTGGAAGTAAAGTGGAAATTGACTGAGCCCGGGGGAGAATTTATAGTTTCTCATCCTCACCTATCAAATCGCTTCAGAATATATGGATTTAACCACCAGAGTCATTTGGAGTACTTTTTTTTTTTTTTTGCCCATATGTGATAATGGCACCCATTCACTTACATTGTATGGACCTAAATAGCTGAGATATATTCTTCTAAATATCTTCAATTGTGTTCAGCCAAAGAAAAAAGTAATGCACTTCTGGGATGGCATGAGGTTGAGTAAATAAGAGAATTTTCATGTTTTTGGTGAACTAACCCTTAAGTAATGCTAATGAACAGGGTTTTATTTGTATTACAGTGCAAATAAAGGTCCTACTCCTGAGTTACAAATATTTTTTATATATTAAATTATGACTAAATTAGAAGAGTAAAACTGTTTGGGTTTTTTCACAATTTAAAAATTCAATTCTTATTGCATTTGAGGAAGTGTGGGGACACAATTTTAGGATATCTGTGAGGACATCAGACCCTTACCAAAACATACTGTGGATGTAATGTGATGCAATGATGGTATCAGGTGGTAATACTATGGTAATAATTATATATTACATGCTACTAAATGAGTAGTACACTAATGTATCAATGCATTCCTCTCATCCCAAAATATCTGCACTCATTGCATTTACATTTATTAATTTAACTGAATCAATTAATCTAAAGCAGAATGCAATAGAAGTAGTGCCACTATATTAAAGTTAATGAAGTGCTCTCGGAAGGAATGTCTTTAGCTGGTTTTTGAAGATTGCACTGAACTCTGCTGTTTGTGTGAATGTTGGTAGTTCATTCCACTTTTGCACTTTTCAAATACATAAAACTCTCTGAGCTTCCAAATCAGCAGTCGTTCTCTGCCGTTGGGATACTTTTCACCATAGATGGCATCCAACTTTGTGTGTCTATGCCAACTAAAAGTACAGACCAAATTATAATTACAGCTCAAACAACCCATTCATTTTAAATCTTTGACACTGCACCTGCTATGCTGCTTTAAATGGAGTCTCATGAGCCCTAAGCCTTGATGTTTTTTGGGGCTGCTGTGATTTTTATATCCACATATGTGTGTATAATAAAAAGGAGGTCAAGCCTCTCTGACCCCTGCCAGTCGCACCCCCAAGGTATATCTAACACTGCACACCCGCCTCAGAAGACAGATGTTAATTAGTGTCTGTCTACCATAAACTCTCCCTCCTTTAGACTCCAACAGCAAACAAAGTGTTCGCTCCCTGGGGTAATCATCCTGCTTCTGGTCGCCTGCGTAAACCCCAACGGAGCTCTTTGCGGCAAGACATACTGCAGGTCAAGAGGGCCAGGAATCTTTCCAGCAGGGGGGATCATAGAACATGGCAGAGCAGAGCATGATGACAGCACCAGCAAAGATCAATATCCCAGGGTTATGAAAGACCGAAGTGGTGTAGTGCCAGCATATGAGTCCCTTGGGGAACTATTTTCTTTGACAGAGTTTGCCTTTTACAGTTCACCTGGAAAATAACATTAAAAAGCAGTGGAAAAGATGGGGGTCACTAGTAGTTATAGTTGATGTTAAATCTGCGAAGGTGTAATAAGATGTTTTGAGTGTGTTTTTACAGTAGCCTACATTCATAACCTGAAAATGGTCATGTAAATGGCATGTACAGTAATTTTTTTTATCAGAAAGGTCATAAGGTTTATTTGAACTAAAACCATTTGCAGTTGACTATTGTCTTGTGCGCAAATCCATAAACGTTAAAATACTCACTGATTCATAAGTATAGCCACAGGACATAAACAATATGCATGTAAACATGATTTTAGTGTGATAGAAATGCTTACTTCCCGTTGTTAAGTTATGTCCAATTGAACAACTTTGTTGCCATGACAACATTACACCGTTAACCCTAAAATTAATGTAAAAATTATGATTTAAACAACTTTACGGTTCAAATAATAGACTATAATAGTTCAAAGTTTTAACAGAAGCATTAATGCAAGTGATTTTATTAAACTATAAGCTTCACATTTCTGCCTTGAAACCCTCCATATATTTGCCCCATTCACTTCAATTGTGTCTCACTGTAACCTTGATTATTTTTTTTATTTTTTTTTTAAGAAAAGGAGGGACAAATCTGCATTATTTTTTGTGGAAATCAACATTAACCCATCATGCCACAAATGCCGTCGATTGAGCTTAACTTGTATTGAACCAGGCGTATTTATTTAATAACCTGAAAACGTGTAAGATAAACACCTGAAACTGTTCTTTAAACAGTTAAATGGTGTAAACCGTTAAAACGAATCCCGATCAGCACATAGATTTTTACCCATTACCTCAGTTTTGCCCTGCATGTAAACGTCTTTACAAGCGTTAGAGCGGTGTATTCAATGAGTGTATGTCTGTTTATGTTTTGAAGAAAAAACCAGAGGAAAATCTTTTTAAGACAATATTTGACAAGTTATTTGTGTTTTATTGTACATGTAAATGCACAGAGTTTGCATAGACAGAGTTGTCATAAACATCTAGTCATTTAGCATGTTTCATGCACAACAATATGCTCATAACTATCAAAAATCAGCTCATTAAAAAAAAAAAAAGGTTTACACGACTTTTGAAATTATCTGGATTTTCTGTAGTTTTAACATCAAAATGTTATCAGACATATGCACATTGAATAATCAAACAGAATGCCAGTAAGCACATTTCCGATAAGTGGGATGGCAGGGGAAGGAGTCATATTTACTTTGGATAAAACCGTTTGCCAAATTAATAAATGTAAATTTATGAAAAAAGCACTATGTGATTTGTTAGGGTTAGGTTTAGGGGTAGGGTTATCGTTTCTCAGACAAATCGTGTAGCCTTTTACTGGTTAATATTATTGAATCATCCAATCAGGTATCACTTACCTCTGAATATAAATTACTTCGGAAATTCACCAAGAGTAAAGTGGTGCTTCTCAAATGAAAGGTTGCACCTAGAAGGCTGTGTCCTTCATAAACCAGACACAACCACAACCCTCTGATCCCATCCAACACTCTGATGTCCATTATGTTCCATCATGATGTGAACATACCTGCTGGGTTTCCGATCCCTTAGATAGCCTTTGTATTCGGGTAACACTTACACAGTGGCTGTTGACCACAAGTGTCAGTTAGTCATGCGGGACACTGTCATCAAGAATCTGCGAGAGTGGTTAGATGATGTGTCAGCTGCATGTGGTAGAGTCACAAGCCTGCTGCCACTGCTGCTGAGGGCATCAAATGGTTTTATGGCCCCTTCTTGTCTCATGTGCTCTGGGGAGAGTCAACACTTGCCTCCTTTCCCATCCAGTGTCTGTACCTTCAACTCTCTCACAACACCTTTCAGCTCAGCAGGGTGACAATAGCCACCCATGGATATTACCAGAGACTATTTAGCAGATGTACCTGTTAAGGGTATACATTTGGTTATTCATTTAAATAACTTCTATTGAAATGAATGGGAGAAATTGGAACTCCCAAACGGTCAATGGATGTAGGTAAAAGAGCCAATCAACTTTTAATAAAAAACATCGCCTGGCAATCAACTCGCATGCACATTAGCTATACAAGACGAGAAAATTGACGAGGCGTAATATGAGGTAAAGAAGCACAATTTCTGATTCCAATATTCTAACATTTTATTGCTGATTTGAAATATGTTCTTTGATCGTAATATTGACTAACCATTTTTTTTACTTTGATGCCCCCCCCCCCCGGCAGACAGTGGACTGACTTGCTAGAAAAACTTTGGTGAAGTGGCCTCTGAGGCCATATAATAAAACTGATAATCCAGACTACATTCTGATTATGTGAGCCACGTTTGAGGCAGCTGTAAAATAGCCAATATAAGCATGCCTGTGAGTGCACATCATTTCAATTCTATATTAAAGGATAGTTCATCCAAAAATGAAATGACTGAGGCTATCCCTTTAAAGCACCAAGTCGCTACAGTTAGGCTAATTATCTACATTTCTTGGTGGAACATTTGTTTATTCTGTTCAGTGATAAAAAAAATACACAATATTTCACATTTAAACCTCCAAAAGTTTGATGAGGAGGAAAAAAAATTCTCAAGTCTTATGTTCTGAAAAGAGGCAGAATTTGACCTAGAAACAGAATTGTGCATTAATTTGCCTAACCCACCCCTCATGCCATTACATACACGCACATCGAATTACGTCCTCAGCTGCAGTCGGAGATGTGCTTGCATGCCATAATTGGAACACACACATAAAGCTGTGCCCAAGGACTGCTGGAGGGTGTGTTGCTCTTTTAGTTAGTGTTCACGTTCATGATGCCCGTGGGTTATGAGTGGGAAGAGACTGACAGCTGATGTTTGTTGCAAGGCTACAAAGAGCAAAAACTGGGGTGTAATTGGCAGTGTTGCCACCACAACCATGTTAAAGCTTGCTTAATGCTTTAAACTGTTGTTAAATAAACCAATTTTAAAAGATCCCACATAAAACTCTGAACCTTCATTTTGACCAATTAATTGCAATTGTTTGTGATTTATAATGAAGCAGATGGAAGTCTGGGAAATAAATTATTTAAACCTAGAAGACAATATTAAAAGTATATATATATTTTAAATAAGAATAATTCACACTATGTTTTTTGTCATCTTGGACAAACATTTGTGTTCCATTACTCTATTATTTTTTTGTTTTATGTGTTATTTCACTCAGACAAATAGCAAGTATAACATAAAAACATTATCTCAATTCTTATATTTTGATTCAGTAAAAACAATTTCTTAATATATGCATAATTGTCAAAGTCGTATAGATTATCCTACTCAAACTGTTAGGTCAGAAGTTATCCAAAAGTAATCAGATTAGATTACTTGAAATACATAATGCAAGAGATTACGTTTATGATTGCAATTTTTTCATGTAGTTTGTAATCTGTACTGGATTGCAGTTTATATGTGATCTACTGAAGGGGCTGGATTATCCCTGTCTCTTCAGTCTATTGATGAGTTGAATACATTCACTAACAATTGTTATAATCAACCGGAAAAAAATGCATTTTAATCATGTGCATTAATTCAGTTTAAGAGTTCATATCAAATCAAATCAAATCTCTTTTTATTATCACTCAACCATATACACAAGTGCAACAGTGGGTGAAAGACTTTTCTTAGCTGTATGAAAGTACAATAAACATCTGATTTACACATCTTGTTACGCAACACAAGACACAATATACATTATGTCATTATGACATATTTGTAATATTGGACATAAATTTACACAGATAAGGTTAGTAAGCGATTTAATCATATTAAAATCATGTTAACACACATGATGTTTACATCTTGTGGTTTTACTTTTGAAACAGTGTTTAATTTTTCCAGATTAACATTTTTATTGGTTGATTCTCAAACTACACAGTAATAAATCAAAAATACACAGTCCCCAACCCCAAACAAACATTCCTGTGGTCCAAGCCTGAGTATTCATATATAATCACGAAGAAAGAGAGAAAAAAGGGTTTCTCTCTACATTGTCCTCAACGAGAGCCTTCCAGAAAAGTCATGTGTTTGTCCCATTTCTTACCATAATGTTTATTTGGCATCTTTTCAAATGCCGCCACCCTGCCTAATTCGGTGAACCATTCTTTAATTGATGGTGAAGAATTATCTGTCTTCCAATCATTACACTCATTTGAACCCAGGTTGTTGTTGTATATTTGTCACCTACTTAAATAACCGCCCCATCACCCAACATACATAGTCTGGGGCAGAATGAATTTTGAGGATCTAAAACCTCACAGATAGTATTCTGGGCTCTTAACCAGAATTCTTGAATCTTTGTGCAGAACCACATAGCATGGGCAATGTCTCCATCCTCCAACTGACATCGCGAGCATGTAGGTGTATAATTTAAACCAAGCCTAAAAAAAATCGAAAGGGAGTCCAGTAGAAACTATGCAAAATCCTAAACTGATTAAGGCATATCCTTTCATCCCTAGACATAGGTTTAACATTGTTTTAAATTCTTTTCAACTCCCCATCCTCCAGTACCAAGTTCAAATCTCTTCCCGATAACCTCTTAAGAGTAGTTAAGGCCCCATCACCAAGACTCTTCATCAATGAGGAATAATGCACTTAAGATTCATGCTCCTTTCCAAAGGCTGTGACCACCATACAGAGAGTGTCTGCAGCTTTAGGGGGCTGTATACTACCACACAAATAGTAAAATGTAGATGGTGCCTCTGTAAATACCTGACAAATTGAGACCTAGATATCCCAAATTGCTGTGTTATATTTTCAAATGATCTTAAAGTTCCATTTTTATAAAGTCACCAAGTGTAGCAACACCCCGCTCTATCCATTCTTTCCAGCAAAAGGGGGACTTGTTAATACATAATTTGGGGTTCAGCCATATACTTGAGGAAACATTTAGCTAAATATCAAAATTGAACATACGGGAAACCTTTGCCCATACTGAATCGAAGTGTGAAATAATGGGATGCACTTTTACTTCTCTTGGCAATTTAATAGAAATATATGCAATGGTGAAATTGGAACAAGGGCAGTTTTTTCAATGTTGTACCAGAGAGGGGCTCTCTCTGGTGGAAGAGACAAATGGGCAAAGTGTCTAAGATTAAAAACATAGTAATGAAACTCAGGGTCATATATCATTCCAAATAAAGGAAATTGTTAAAAATAAGAAAGAGGAACTTCTAGAGGGAGAAACTGCAGTAAATAATTGAATTTGTGGATACGATACATTTTTGTAACATTGACCTTCCCATCACACGAGCACTTTTTCATTAATGGGTCAAAATTAGTTCTAACTAACTTTACTGTAAACAAAATGCCTAAATACCAAATGCCTTGTTTTGGTCATTGAAAGGCACAAGGTTGGAAAGCTGTGGTTGGGCAATATGTTGTTAGAGACAGAACCTCCAATTTAGACCAATTCACCCTGTATCACAAATATTTGGAGAAAGAGTTAATAAATCTGTGGAGGCTAGGCATAGATCTTTTAGGGTTAGAGACAAATAAAAATATAGAATCTGTATAATCTCTTTTCTTAATGCGGCTGATAAACGGTCCAGGACAAGCAAAGGTGGGAGAGGGCAGCCTTACCAAGTTCCTCTACCAAAACAAAAATAATCTGAATAAATCTGCACTGCCGCTGATGGACGTTTATGGAGTAACTTAATCCACACAATAAAGAAACTGTGCATTTTAATGTTTGTAGACTGGACCAATTAACTTTCATTGTAATATTCTTTCATTATACTATAACCACAATTTTATATATATATATAAATGATGGACAGGTCAAAACTATTTTTTCAGGAATATTCCTTTAATGTGATGAACAGGAATGATGTCATAGATTTCATGCCACTGACATTCTATCCTTTAGAAAGTCAACTATTGTTAAGTCCTGGTGTTATTGTCACTATATACATTTCATGCAGTTCTTTTCAAATATACATACCAAATTCATGTATAAGGCCAATTCAAATCCAGGAAGTGGCAACAATAATTTTTCATAACTTGTATTTGAAAGCCATAATTATTTCACAAATTGTCAAAAGAAAAAGCCTTTGAGATATACAGGTGTCTTTTAGACACTGGGAAGAAAGTGCCATCTCTTCTATAAATTCAATTTATCTGAACAGCAGGTGTTTATGTAATGAAATGCAAGGACATTTGTGTGAAAAGACCACACCACCTTTAAATTCAAAATTACACTGCGTTTTAAAAGAGCACCACACACTAAAGACCAGATTATGCTATTGATTTTAAAACTGCTGTCATAATAACTGTCCATTGTAAAACATTCAAGCCTACAACCTGCATTTATAAATGAGCTTTTAAGTATCAGACTTGAAAAACAGCATGACGTCTGTACTTGTGGGTTCCAGAGCTCTAACACATTTACATGTAATCCATGAAGCACGCATATTTACATTCAATGGCACATTCAGGGCTGCAATTGTTTCTTGAATAAGCCATTAAAATATAGATCATAAATGTAATAAGGCCATTTTTGGTAACAGGATTGTGGTCAGTGACTACTAAGGATAAATGATGGTTTACTAAGGATTCATTTGGTGGGGATATTGTACAGTGTAGGATTGCTGTTGACTCTCACTCAGTTCAGTAAGAGGAGCTCTCTTACCTGGTTCTCTGCTTTGACTGCACTGATGGAGCCAGAGGAATCCTCACGCTATGCTGTGCCCAGTAAGCTGTTAGCTCATAGAGATTACGGCAAGGCTACCTATTGTGCAATGGAACAACCAGTCAATAGAAAGGAAAAGGTTGAATAGGAAGCACAGGTAGTGCTTTTCTACAATGTCTAATTTGGCTGCATTGTTTTTATTTAAAATATCAATTCAGATGTTTCACATAAGGAGGCTGATCTTTGAGAAATGTGTGGATTTATTCATTGATACAGTAATGAAAATCACAGGTTTGATATTTTAAAAGTGTCTCTTGGATAAAGAAAGCAAACATGCCAAAATGTTAAGAGACAGTATTTTTACTTAATGTATCCATTATAAAAATTCCAATTATGAAAAAATGACGCATTATAAAAGAAGCATATTGAAACGAGTTTAAAACAATCGCCACCATTTATTTACAATATATTAAACTGAAATGCAAAATTATTACTCGTATCAAGTGGTCATTTATTCAGTAAAGAAAATAAACATTAACAATTCTGAAAGCTAGAATGAATCATACAGATATTTATATATTTTTTATATTAATGTGTACAGCCAGAAAATGTTATGATGTTATGAAAATGTTCAATGTAGCCATGTGATTTAATTAGCCAAAGACATCATAAATCCCTCACTTTTCATATTAAAACCAATACTGATTGCATAGAAGAGGATAAAGATATTGACCCATGCAGAGGTTCCATAAAACTATGTAAAATACACACACGGTCTCTCTTTAAAATCAGAGACGAAATGGGACTCTTTCATCTCTGTGCTGTTGGTGGTGATGGTTTAAGCCATCATAATGCTAGTTCATAAATACTACAATGAAAGCAACAAAACAAGGTAACAATGGAACATTCTGAATAATGGGATTTCCATTTGTTCAGGTTCAAATACACCTTTAAAAACAGAGTTTCCTGGTCATTAAGGCCAAAAACACTGATAAATCCAATGTGACAACATGCTTAAAGGAAACGAGGATTTCACAGTATCAGTTCTGTTGAATATCTTCCATCTTACACGATTGGGCATATCACAACAGCCCGAAAGCAACAACTGTTTGAATGCCCCAAGCAATGTCCATTATTAATTTCTGACCAGACGAAGAATGCAAGCACTGTGTTTGGTGGAGTCACTGCTTATTTAGAAAGGGCAGAGGAAGAACGTCAGAAGTAAAAGCACAAAAACAAGTAACAATCAACAGAGCTGTAATTCATAATGCTGTACAAATCTTTTAAAGCTCTACACAATGCATATGTGAAAGAAATGGTACTTATTTACTCATTGTATGAAGAAAAAGAAATGCAATAAGTGAATGGTGACTGAGGCTTTTAGAATGTGAGAGTGCAGTAGTTTGGCCGAGAATGAGAGACCACAGAGTGAGTCCCATCATGCACCACTCTCACTAAAATCTACTCGGCTCTTCTAACATCTGGATCTGAGTTAGAGAAAAAGATGAATACAAAGCGTCAAACGTCCTCTTTCCAATGTGAATGACAATGCATGCGGCTACGCAGTGGTCTCTCAGAGCTTGCCCTCTCCATCGCTGTTGTTCAGGTAGCTGCTGCTGCTGCGTTTGTAGCGGAAGTGGTATGAGCACCCTTCCTCTTTTTCTTCTTCCCCTTCCTCATCAGATCTGTCAAGGCAGAAGTGTCTTCTACTGGAAGGTGGGCTGGATGGGGGAAATAGTGAAAGCTTTGATCAGGATGAGTGTGTGAATGAACGTTGGGTAATCAAACGGCAGAACATGGAGGAACAATATTTAACAGGCTTCACAATTTAGTATAATGGTAGGCTGATGCATTTGTGTCAGACAAATCTCATGCAAATCACACTTCCACAGCCAAGGTGCAGCTTACTGGCTACTTGTTAAAAGTTGAAAATACAAATGCTATTTTCACTAGGTCACAATACCACACAGGTATTTTTTATTTTTTTAAATAAAGATTGACTTCTGTGCCATGCTTAAGATAAAAGTATATAGCGTGTCTATTTAAAGGATAGTTCACATAAAAATGAAAATAGCATCAATTCCTCACATATTTCAAACCCATATGATCTTCTTTCTTTCATGGAAAACTTAAGGTGAAATTTTGCAGAAGGTTTATGCATCTACAGTATTTTCCATTCAACAAAGGCAAATTGTTACAATGGATTTCAAAACTCCAAAAAGTACTATAAAAGTAGATATGAATTGAGCACTATAATACACCAATCAGCCACAACATTAAAACCACCTGCATAATATTGCTCAGGTCCCCTTTGTGCCAACAAAACAGCGCCAACCTGCATCTCTGATTAGCATTCTGAGATGCTATTCTTCTCACCACAATTGTACAGAGCAGTTATCTGAGTTACCGTAGACTTTGTCCATTCTAACCAGTCTGGCCATTCTCTGTTGACCTCTTTCATCAACAAGGAATTTCTGTCCACAGAACTGCCGCTCACTGGATGTTTTTTGTTTTTGGCACCATTCGTAGTAAATTCTAGAGACTGTTGTGTGTGAAAATCCCAGGAGATCTGTAGTTACAGAAATCCTCAAACCATCCCGTCTGGCACCAACAATCATGATACGGTCCAAATCACTGAGATCACATTTTTTCCCCATTTTGTTGGTTGATGAGAACATCAACTGAATCTCCTGACCAGTATCTGCATTATTTTATGCACTGCAGCCACATGATTGGCTGATTAGATAATTGCATGGATGATTGTTGGTGCCAGACGGGCTGGTTTAAATATTTCTGTAACTGCTGATCTCCTGGGTAAAAAACCAAACCGTACCGTTCTCCACCCACAGTTCGGGAAGCATTTGCACTGCGGTCAGTTCACCTCACGTTTAATCACACATCTGGAGCACAAGTTTTGGTCAAGAAAACAAAGTGTCCAACAGACAGGCACAGTTACAACCTCCGCTAATGCCCCTGAATGGAACTTTAGATGGATACGCTCCGCCTGTGTTTCACGTGGGTCAACTTGATGACATCAGTCTTCTGAAAGCATTGTGTGTAGTTAAAATGGCAAGTGGAGAAAATGAAATGCCCCCTGTGTGGGAACATTTTCTATTTGCAGTCAATAACAACAGCTTTAAAGGATAAAAGACGTTTACAAAACAGGCACTGTTTGCAGACATTGCTCAACACAAGTGCTGTATACTGATAATGTATGTCAATAATGCGCAATAGGATTTATTTAAAATGTGCACGCAAGTTCCTCCTGTTTCCTTGCGCGGCTGTAATCTATCACGAGTATCAATAATGCACTTTGATTAATGGCATTAAGATGCCATTATAGTAATACATGATTAATAATTTATGCTGACATTCCCCAAGGAAAGAGCCAAAGGTGAACTGAAACTGCACACACGCCCTTCCATTTTTAAGCAGACACTCAGTGCTAATTCGGACAGACATGAAACAATAACTAAAGCGTTTGGGGTGTTCATGTCGGATTTCCACGAATGATTAATATACTCAAGCAGCATTATCAAAACATCCCTTCTCGTATGCATTCTAATAGCAAGGTTATACCTTCTATAGTGATGTACAGCTTCCGAATATTGAATATGTTGAGATGATTTTGAAGTGCACTTTATGTTGATGCATGTAGCATATTAGTGCAGGTCTTAAGCTAAATTGTTGATTTAGAAATAAGATTAAAAAAAAAAATTTTTAGTTAAGGACCCTGACAAAAATTAACCATAGTTTTACTATAGTAATATTGTAGTAACCATGACTGCAGTCACCATTAATTTCTGAGAAGAAATCGTGGTTTTGATACAATTAACCATGGTTTTATAACAGTAATACTGTAGTTTCCGTATAGTAACCATGAAGGTAACCTTGTTTATATTACTATGATTTTACTACAAATGCCATGGTTAAACTATAGTTACTGTTGTAAAACAAAGATTGCTATTTAAGGGGCATGTTGAAGTCGGTAAAATTGTGCTGAGAAGTGGCACGAGTGGGATCTACACAATATTAGGCAGGTGGTTTTAATGTTGTGGCTGATCGGTGTGTATATATATATATATACAGTATCTGTCATGAAATTAAAATGTTTCCTCTTCACCACAGCTCCTAAATTTCATTCCTGCTTCTGCATATTCAAACTTGGCATGTTGTGCCTTGAAGCACCAAGTTTGAATATATGAATGGGTGAATGAGATAAATATTTTAGTCTGTTCCTCAAACAATCCATCATATTACTCAAATTACTTGAAATATAGCATGCAAGATGTATGGACTACTTTTATGGTGCTTTTTAATCTTTTATGGAGCCTAAAAGCCTTTTGGTCACCATTTGTTTTATTGTATAGAAACAAATAGTGATATGCACATTTTTCAAAAATTCTCATTTTGTTCCATGAAAGAAAGCAAGTCATACAGGATTGCAACCACATTAAGTAGAATAAATGATGATATAATTCTTATTTTGCTGTGAGTTTACCCTTTAAAAATCCACTGCTGTAATAACTTATGGTCTATTATTTTAAAGCATCCTCCAATATTCTTGATGGTTAGTCATAATCTTATCAGTAAATTAACATATAAATTAATTGTTTACTCTAGTTATATGGGAGCAAACTGACAAAGTAATAGAGAAAGCATTTTAATACCTCTTTCTCCTCAAAAAGACAATGATAACTTTTCGTGTCACTAAGCCTTATCTTCTCTTTTTCGTAATAAAACAAACTTCAGGTTAAAAGCCAGCGAGGCGTCCTAATCGATTTTCTGTTTTAATTACGTTCCAGACCAGGAAAAGGCAAAGTTACACCACTGTTATTTTCTGGTAATACATCACACAATGGTATTTCAGTAAATTATATGTCCACATGCGCCAGTTCACAAGTAATTGCCCACTTCATCAGGCTCTATTCTGAGTCATGCTGAAATAGAGGACTACTTTCACATTTGTGGTGTCAAAGAAAGTTACAAAACACCCTAAAAAAGAGTGCAAGTGCAAAGTAATTGCATAAACTTAACATACGGTGAAAGAACATACTGTTAAAACTAAAAGTAGGGTGAGAAGTTATGGTAAAATGGAATGAAAGATTTCAAAAGGTTTGGAGGATTAGTATAACATCATGCTTGTAGCATTCCTTCACTCCAAAACCAGGTTTCACCTACTGCCATTTTTAGTCACTGTCAGGTCTGTACAGGTACTTCATCACATTATCAACTTTCTTTTTCCTTTTCTTCTGCTGCTTCTTAGATTGTGATGGAGCCCCTTTATAGGGGCCTTCAGGCTCTTCTTCACCCTTAGAACCAGAGGACTGTTTGCCAGGGGCGTTCTTGATACTCCTAGAGCTTCTGTAAGAAATAGTGGATGATCCTGAACTGAAGCCCGACACGGTGGTAGACTCAGACTCTAAGGAAGAGGAGGAATAAGATTCTTTATTGGACTTCTTCTTGGACTTCTTGCTCTTCTTCTTGGAGCTCTTCTTTTTGCGGTCATTAGAGCTGTCGAACAGGTCTGAATCAGAGCTATGGCTTTTCTTCTTCTTTTTCGACTTGCTCTTACCCTTCTTGCTGCAGCTGCTATGTGTGCTGAGGGTACTAGTGGAATGCATGTAGTCCATGTCTGAAGCAGAGCGACGGGTTGGAGGAGTGATCACTGTCTCTGCCAGTCCTGGTCGCCAGTCAAATTCATTAATGGCGGCCTCCAGGTCAGGGTCCAGGTAGTTGCGGTGACTGACAGGCTTGACGTCTGAGAGATTGGGTGGGCTGGAATCAGTGATCTGGCCTTGCGGGGGCATTGAGAAGCTACGACTAGAGGTGGAGTGGGGGTTGTAGGCGCTGTAGCAAGTTTTGCCGAATACCACACTTCGGGTATCATCATCCACGTCAAATTCACAGGCAACAGCTGCGAGACAGTCACATGTGGGAGTCAGTGTGGCTCAGACTGCCTGGACTGCGGCGGCTCAGGATGGGGCTGATGGCTGAACCGTATTCACTCTGGAGGTCATTGAGACCAGGCATGCTTCGGCGTCGGCTTAGTGGACTTATGCAGCTCATGCTGGAAACAGCATCATCATCCAAGTCCATTGCAGTGTGATGGGTGGAAGCTCGGTTGGGGGCTACAGAGGAGATGACGGACTCCTTGTCAAACTCAGACCAATGGCTGTGCATACTCTTCCTGGCCCGATGGCAGCCTCTGAATAGACCTGAAAGATAAAAGAGCCCTGATCGTCAAGATCATCTCCTGCCTTCCTCCAGGAGGTGACAGAGTAGGAGTCATCCTCAGCTTCCTGCTTGGATTTGTTATTCTGGAAGGAAGAGAAGTCCTGGGAGTCGGAAGTGTTGAGAAGTGTTGAGTCTTTGAGAGTGTTGAGGAGTGAACTCTTGTCTCCCTTACCTCCTATGGATTCCTTCATGTTAGAACGTTTCCTGTAGCTGAGGGAACTCATGACAGACACAGGCCTACTGGTTTCTAACTCTAACTTTTCCATTGTCCTTCCATTCTTTACCCTCATCCCACTCTTTTCCCTCTTTGCCGTCAACATTTACAGCATATCTTTATTAAGGCAGGGCAGAGGGACAGTGTACAGCATAGAAAGACAAACAGACAAAGGAGAGGGTAGAGATGGAAATGAAAAATGAGAAATGAGAATGAGAAAATACATGAATAGAAACTTGACATCCAAGGAGAAACTGACATCCAAGGAGAGAAATAATAATAAAGGTTTATCTAAGAGGACAGAGCAGAATTTAGATGAAAAGTGTGATGTTACAGCAGGGAATACAAGCCACTTAAGAAGGAATAAAATGTGCTGGACTCTAAATCAATAGTTAATCCATATCCCCAGGTATCTACATTTAAATGTAGACAAAAGATCCATTTGGGCAAAAATCATTTAGATAATTGTGCAAAGACTTTTACTGATATAATTTTTTCTGACAATAATTACCATTCAGAATTTATTATACTCAAATGTGATATTAAAAAAAAAGTTTTATGACTTTGGAGCCAACTTCCCATAAGAGTGCACCTTACATTATGTGATTAAAAGAACTCGGAAGCATGAAAGTTTAAAAAGGTGCAAGAAGCTGAAAAGACCATGTTAAATCTTCTGGTTAAGAGAATAAAACAAGGAAAAATAAAAAGTGTTGCCAGTGGGAAGACCTATTCATCTCTAGAAGAAAAGGCCCAGGTAGGTGTGCAAACTGGCTAATGGGTATATCCATTAACCTGCCTGTGAGGTTGTTCTCTCTAATAGAAGCCTCTGTTATCAAACTGCTGAAAGTGGGGAAGAATAAGTTGGCAAATAACAACGGACAGAATAGTCCCTTAAGGCGGGCATACACGGTGTGATTTTCGGCTGTCGTGCGAGCTCCTGACTGATTTTTTTCCAGTTGGGAGATATCATGTGGAAATCGTTGGTGCTCATGTGGTCAAAGCTTGCATCATGTGAGAGGAATTATGAGCAGAGCCGAGTGGCTTACGAGCAGCTCATGACCTCCCGATAATTTTTAAAACCGTCTACAAGATTTGGCTGCTGTCAGCTTGAATTTGTGAGGTGTGTGCAGTTGAATGAGCCGATTTGGCAATCTACCTGAAGTTGACCAGCAGAAGGTGTTACAATTTACACGATCAATGAAAACTGAGGGTTCATGAAGCTTTTACACATTTGGAGAAAATGGTTGTGTTAAAATGGTGTTTCTCCCATATTATTCACAAACACATTACTGAAGGATTCTACAGAATAATTTGCCATTTGGGTTACGCAAGAAAAGAGTCTTCACTCTAATGGAAAATGTTTTAAAATTTCTGACATGGTTTGTTTTTATTCAACAAATGCATTAGTTTCAGTTCTAGGCCAGAGTGGACTGGGAAGAGGAATCAGCCTGGGATTTTACATAGAAAATGGGCCAAAAATTGTTATCACTGTCCTTTACTGCATATCTCTTCACCGTTTTGTGGCCCGTTCTGCATAACACGGCAGCTCATTTCAGCTTATCACGGCCCTTTCGGCTCGTTTCGAGGCCGGCCCGGTTCTCCCGATAGCCAGTCCACCACTGATCACCCTCAAAGTTCATCTGCCCAACGGGAAAACGCCCGGTATGCCAGATTACCAATCCAGCCCTAGTTCGGGCTGGTAGGGCGACATTTGGGGTGGGGGGGGGGGGTATAGCATCTGTTATAATTGTTTATACATGATAGTGAATATGTGAGAGATATTTTTCAAATCTCCAAGTGCAAGTCTGGTGAAACAAAGGACTTCTTGGTTAAAAGTTCTACCGGTCAATCAACCACAGCACTAAAACAAGATTTTTTTAACTTTGCTACGTGCGACTTTAAAAGCACTGAGACGAGGAGGAATGCCAGGCCGTTCAGACACATGGCTGGCCCTGAATCGAGCTAATCAGCCGGGAGGGGGATAAAGACGAGCCGGTGGCATCAGTTCAAGAGAGACATATGCAGCCGCACTGCATGTGTGTCTGTTTGTTTATGTTTTATTTTGTTTTAAGTTTTTTTTATATCATTAAACCTTTATGTTGACTGTTCAGCTGGTTCCCGCCTCCTCCTTGCCCGTCCTTATACTGTTACAAGCACATTTACATGGACAAGACTTCTTCAGCATGTCTGCTATCAACATGAAAGCATCGACAGTGTGACAATGATGAGAAGGCCGTAGTCTAAATCTAAAGCTGAATAATACAGGTAGCCTACTCCACTAAAATAACTCTTAATTCTGCACTAAACGTCATGCTTGCGCTTAGATTAAATCCAAGTATAACCGTCAGAAAAGCTTTGTGAATTTTGCACACTTTCTTTTTAATCCCAGACATGCTCATTGAGATGTGGGCTCTTCGCTGGCCATGGCAGAACACTGACATTCCTGTCTTGCAGGAAATCACACACAGCCAGTATGGCTGGTGGCATTGTCATGCTGGTGGGTCATGTCAGGATGATCCTGCAGGAAGGGTACCACATGAGGGAGGAGGATGTTTTCCCTGTAAAGCATAGCATTGAGATGCAATGACAACAAACTCAGTCCGATGATGCTGTGACACACCGCCCCAGATCATGACGGACCCTCCATCTCCAAATCAATCACGCTCCAGAGTACAGGACTCTGTGTAACGCTCATTCCTTCAACAATAAATGCGAGTCCGACCATCACCCCTGGTGAGACAAAACCGCAACTCGTCAGTGAAGAGCACTTTTTGCAAGTCCAGTCTGGTCCAGCTAAGGTGGGTTTGTGCCCATATGTGACATTGTTGGTGGTGATGTCTGGAAAAGACCTGCCTTACAACAGGATTACAAGACCTCAGTCCAACCTCTCTCAGCCTATTGCGGACAGCCTGAGCACTGATGGAGGATATTGCCTACTGTAAGCGATATAACGACAGTTCCACAGGTGCTTGTTTATTAATTGTTTATGGTTCATTGAACAAGCATGGAAAACATTGTTTAAACCCTTTACAATAAAGATCTGTGAAGTTATTTGAATTTTTACAAAATTATCCTTAAAATACAGTCTCCTGAAAAAGGGACGTTTCTTTTTTGCTGAGTTTATATACTGTGTGTGTGTGTGTGTGTGTGTATGTATATATATATATATATATATATATATATATATATATATATATATATATATATATTTATTTATTTATTTATTTACATTTTTTTTTTAAATCGGCAGATGAGTTTTCAGATAAATGGTAAATGGTCTGCATTTCTATAGAGCTTTTTTTTTTAACCTTAGAGGTTACCAAAGTGCTTTACACTGTGTCCCAATCACCCATTCACACACACACACACACTCAGACTCATATAACAATGGAGGCAGAGCTGCCATGCAAGGCGCTAGCCTGCCATTGGGAGCAACTTGGGGTTCAGTGTCTTGCCCAAGGACACTTCGGCATGTGGAGTTCGAACCACCAACTGATCCGCTCTACCACCTGAGGCACAGCCGCCCCATTATAATAATGCAGCCCCTGGTCATGCCAGTCTTCTTTATTTCTAAATCACAAGCTACAAGGAATGAAAGTAATGTCCTCCTCTGGCTTTATGTCTTAATGTTAAATAGCGGAACAATTTGTGTGATTACATCGGAATTCGACAGGTTGGTAAGTCGTGTCGTGTCCCACTACATCGGTACGATTATCAGATAAACTGACTCGTAATGTGTGCAGGGGCTCATGACCTCCCGTGTGTCAGAACTCGCACCATGTACGACCGGCTTTATTGGAAGTGAATTCACCTTTCTTCTTCCCTGCTGAAAAAACAAACTTGCATAGGCTGGTTAGCTGGTCTTAGGTAGTTTAAAATGGTCAAGCTGGTCTCCCAGCATGGCCAAACCGGTCTAGCTAGTCAGCCAGTTGGTCTCCAAGCATGACCAGTTGTGCCATACCCCCTTTAATACCAGAAAACTAGACCAGCTTGACCAGACTGGGAATCTAGTTAAGACAGCAACCATCTTAGGTTAGTTTAAGACTTGTTTTTTTTTTTTTTTACAGTGTTGCTAAATTGGGCTTGGGTTAAAACATTGTGTGAGGTAACTGGGGGAAATTATGTTGCAGTACTGACCTTGAGCTCTTCAGACTACCATCATCTGACAGGTTCTTGGCAGAGCCCTTGTTTTTGGACAGCCATGACTTCACCCCATCAGCACGGTCTTCCACCTCAGAGTCAGTATCAGAGGCACCCTCACTGCACAGTAGGAAGTGGAGAAAAGTAAGGAATATCAACAACAGGTAGAACAAATAATCTGTATATAAATACTGTTAGTAGAGCAACAGGAGGAACACAAGGGTTTACGTTGGAGACACATGCACCCGATCACTGGAAACCCTGAAAATGCCACTGCCGTTCTGTGTTAATAAGTCAGACTCATAGTCAACAACAGTACCCTGCAGCTAGTTGGCTCTGTATAATGTGCGAAGCGTCCAAAAGGGTGAGGTCAGTACAACTCAAAGCCAAACCAGGAGAATGGAGAAAATTTGAAAGGGAATATAATACGGACAGTAATATAGTAGTCAATCCATTGTATTTTATAATAAAAAGGTGGGATAGCTGAAAAAATAACTAAATGTGATATTTTGTGAAGTGCGAAGCTTGCTATATATCCTATCTTCCTCAACAAAAGCCAGAATATAAGGTGAGTCAGTTCAATCATAACTTGTAATTGCTAACATCACTGTGAAGCTATGATCTACACAGGCATGAGAACACAAGTGCCATTCTAAATTGGTGACAGACCAAAATCTCTATTATGTTTCAATAACGCAATTCAAATCAGCAATAAAAGCTGATAGCGATGGTATAATAAATGTACCTTCTTTTGCTCAAATTACACTAAAATACAGCATTTTTTAGGTTGATCTAGTTAAACCGCATGCCTATTTTAGAGTAAACAAAATGTAATAAAAATTTGAATTGCCACTTTTAAGTGAAAGATGGCACTTCCATTCCAATAGACCTTTTTCACTGCAATTTAATAATGCATTTCTGCCTTTTTTTTTATTATTAATTAGAGTAAATTTATAACATTATTCAATGTGATGTATTACCCTGGCATTGTTAAAACAAAAACAATTTGGCCATTTTGGGCCTGTAATTAACTTGCCCACACTGCTAATAGCATGCATCTCTCGATACAAATGGGTTTGGAAGTGTTGCGCTGCAAATAAGAACAAGTAAACGCAAACAGAAAGTCCCCAGGAGCACATGCATTAGCACCTGACACAGAAAGCAGCTCTGTGAATCCAAGTTCTGTTTGCTTATTTCTCTAGAGCAGATAATACCATTGGATTTATGTTTGGCTAGATTTACAAGTCAATGCTTCCCTGCCTCTTTAGATTAGACTTATCTGTCACTTATCGCACAGCACACCACACTGAGTAACTATGAATCGCCCTTCAAGGACCCAAAGACCTCAAACACCTTTGCACATTAACAAATAGGAGACCTTTAGGGAAGATTTAA
The DNA here is from genome assembly GCA_032164185.1 of Moxostoma hubbsi. Lineage (NCBI taxonomy): Eukaryota > Metazoa > Chordata > Actinopteri > Cypriniformes > Catostomidae > Moxostoma > Moxostoma hubbsi. The sequence goes on along the minus strand of JAVLUX010000030.1, from coordinate 21,848,775 downwards.
TGGCGGCTGATGATGAATTGGGACTTTTTTCACAAATTTGTTTCCATATTAATTTTAATAAATCACATTTCTAATGTCCACCAACACTTTGAATGAAATATCACCCAATGAAATTATACAATATAATATGACCCATTATACCAAGAGTTGAGAGAAGGTTAATTCTGAAGCAGCGCTGGTATTTTCTCTGGGTTCCTGTCTGCGGTATTATGCATATGAGAATATTATATATGCATGGACCCAAGAGAAAGCACAGATACCACTAAACAATCAGTGTACACTCATAGTCGGAGTGCTGGAGATATATGTATGTGTATATTAGAGGATTTGATACACTCAAACTAATACACTTAGGATAAAAGGATTTGGTGTCAAATCCTTCAATGAATAGCGCTCTGACAAAATCTGGGCAACTGGAGTGCTACAGAGCCTGTTTTTCTTCAAGAGCCCTTTTGGCTCTTGTGTAAACCCCAGTGCCTAGAGGTAAACTGAGGTGAGAACGTTGTGTGAATAAACCCTGAGCTCTGCTAGCTGGTCTATCCCTAAACAGTGGGACAGCGGGCTCTTTGTAATGAAGCGCTAATGCAAAATGTCACACACAATTTATGTCCTTGACCATATATCATTAGTTAAGCTGCACCTAAGCCAAGGCGAACAAACAAACAACACAGTCAGAGAGGGGAGACATTAATTGTCTGTGACAACATGCCTCCATTGGTTGTACATCTCTGTTACAGGCTATTACATTTATCATTATCACCTACAGAAGTCTCTCAACCCCTCTATTTTCCTCTCCACTGTCTGTCCCTCTACACTCACTTTTTACTCTTTTTCTCCACTTATTCCTCAGCCAAGACAATGAGTTTGGTCTTTTAAAGTGCAAGTTTCTTTTGGCTTTGTAACTTTGTAACTGATTATTTCTTAACAGAGAAAAAGTTACATTGCACAACTCTGTGATGTCTGAAATGTCTGCAGTATTTAGGATGAAATTATTATGTAAATTAGCATAATTGTATGAGACAGATCATTGGATGACAATGGCCTTTGCCTTCATATTAAGTGTCACTTAACATGTAAGTTTAAAATGTATTAGACACACAGTATTATAAAAAGGCTCATTCATTTAAAATTACACCTACTATGCACAGTATACTCTAAACGTCTTTATGTTCCCTTTACATTTAGTGACACAGTTACAATTAGACAATTCAAATAAATTCTGACACTATTAACTTACCCTCATATCCTTCCAAACCCAAATAAATTTATTTCTTTTTTTTTTGTTGTTGCATCGATTAAATTTTTAATAAAATGATGAGTAATCACAATTAATCACATAGGAATATATTTGCTGAAAAAGACCCAAAAACCCTCAGAAAACAATCATTTAATTTATAATAATATAATAATTATAAATCGTTATATTTAAATCATTATAAATATAGATTATATCATAAATACTATAATTATTCAGATATTTAAAATGTATCTCACTATCATGGATAAGTAAAGCATTTATAAGACCATACAAAAAGTGGCTTAAGAAGGCAATATATTAATCATTTCCATATTATTAAACACAAGACATAACATTGGACTAAAGTCCACAGCAATACATTTTGAAATTGAATTAGTCAAACTGTCCGAGATAACATTATTATAAGGGCTTTTTTCTAATGATACGTCTATGTACACATGTGCGAAAGACGCTTTTGAGGCATTTCACTTTGGTTGTATCATGTCATAAACAGCGCTTTTAGGATGCCGTGTCAAGTTAAAAATAGATTGCGGTCCGTCTAGCTCTGTTTGAACGCATTCTGATTTTTACTGTTGCTATTGTCAAGTGAGCCTGACTGTGGTTTGTTATCTGTACAGCTGTGCATTGCCTATACAGCTGGAGTTTCACTTACTGCCCCTTATTGAAAACAATTGCTCTGTTTTTACCATTACTGATTAACCAAGATATATTCTATAGACATATCACCTCTTTATAATAGAGATATTCTACTCAAATCATTCATTTTGTTTTGTAAACAAATGTGACAAAAATGACCATGAACACAGCCATGGAATTAACATGGAATGGCACTCCTAATTACATTTCCCAAATATCTATCCTCTTCATTTGTTATTTGTTTATGCCAAGTTTACCAATCTCCTATAGTTTGGAAATTCTGAACAATGGGTTCACCACTAATGTTTGTATTAGCTACAAACCTTTTACAGACAGTCTAATTAAGACTAATGCAACATGAACTCCCCCAATTAAATGATCAGAGCAGAAGGCTCAACAACACATTGTGAACTCAAACAAACATCTCTGGCACAGCATAACCATCTAAACGTGACCGGTAACTCACAGCCTGTCCATTAGCTTTTAATACTTTCTCACATGATGTAATAAGTGGTGCTTAGTGCTATCGTCAGGGGAATGAAATGGCCCAATGCCAACAGCTGGTACTTCGTTGTAAGCCGTTGTCTGTTTGGGGGCTTTTTAGTAGGACATTTAAGGGTTATTCATTATTTAGTCCTCATAGTTGAAAGATTGATGAGGAACACTCATTCTCTTGCCTTAAGAGGCTGCTAAGTCCCAAGAACAGAAGTTTGAATTATTCAAAAGAGAGAGTGTGAGAAAGAGAGAGTAAGAATTGGGGAGAGCAGAGCAACCCCACACAGATGTTTGCACATGGCCCTGTAGCATTAAACAAGTTAATGTGCCCCCCTTGGCCAAGTGAGGGGTTTGCCACCTGTCTGGGCTCTGTGGACATGTAAACAGATGAGGCCACACTCAAAATGATACTTACCTGGATACTAATTGCAATTGGATACTAATTCCAATTGTAAAGCATGGGTTGTCCATGTTACATAGCTGGCTGTTATGTTAAAATTGTTACAAAGCAGGGTATTGGGATGTGGGATTGCCTTCGAGGAGGGTAACTGAGCAGAATGAGTTTAGTGACCATGTGACCATGCTTGGCTGGGAAAAACATGCAGACCATGGTATGCATATATTATGTGTCATCGTGCATAAAAGGGAGAAAGGTATGTCTGTGAGGTTAGTTATCATGCACAGAAGTGTGATGCAGTATCAACATGAAGTCTTTTCTTGATCTGAAATCAAGATTTTATAAAACAGAATACTCCATATTCTATTTTGAAGACCCCATGATATCAAAATGAGAGTATATGCTAGTGTACTCCAAAATGTCAACAAAATTCACTATTAGCAGATCTCTTCCAGGAAAACAGACCAAAATATTCATGACTTATAATGCTCTACAGAGAATTTTGTCAAATCAAATAAGGGGCTATTCAAACTGAATGCGTTCTTGCGCTAATAAAAAGCTAAACGCATCACAGTGAATGAAACATAAACAGTGTCTTAAGATGTGTTTTTTAAAGTTCAAGTTCTTTTAGCTTGACACAGAGTCTAAAACACATGGCACTCCAGCATGAGACACTGACCAAACATTAAGACATGGTGCAATGGTCAAAGACATCTGTCTAGTGCATGTTTAAATAGAAAAACAACTAAAAATAGTGAAGACATATGTAAAAAACTGCAACTGACTAGTAACACCAAATCATGGTTCATGGCTGTGATGGAACTGAATCATATTGGCTATTTAACAATAAATAAATAAATTAATTAATAGTTTTTCAATATGTCAGCACAGGAAAGAAAACTGCGCTAAGCAAGCAAATTCATGGGGTCTTTAATGTTCTCTAAAACGACTGTATACTGCATCATCCTCCTGTGAGGGCAAAAGAGAACCAAAACCATGTTAAAAAAAGTTGAAACTCAAACTCAAAAGGTGCCTCACATCTTGTTCTTTCGTTTCTGATACTTAGTCACCATGTCTTGTAAACTAGAGGAAGGGGGATGAGAAACAAACACAAAAACAAGAAAAAAGTGTTTTCAATGGAAACTAAATGAACAAGAAAAGAAAAATGGCTTAAAAAAATCAATGTGATTGAATATTTATCATGTCCCGTGCAAAAGTTTTGAGTGCTACATACTTGCTCAAGATGTTTTCCCAAAACACTGACCTTTCTCTGACTTCTACTCTGTGCTCAAACACAGAACTGCCACACAAAGTCTGGAATGCAGTGCTATTTTGTGTTTTTAGGGTGAATGGATGTATTCTATACACATAGACAACATAAACTCAGCTCACTAAGGTGCAGGTCACTAAGAGAGAGGCAGAGCAATGCAGAATAAGGCAGATCGAAGATGACTTCCACTACTGATAAGGCCAAATACATAAAAAAGGAGCTCCAAATTATGTGCAGCAGTTTTCCAGGCATAAATATTTAAGAGAGTGTGAATTAGAGATGACTGAGACTTGTTCAGTGATTGCACAGCGAACAGTGCATTCATCCAGATTGTGTCTAGTCTCTTTTTCGCTCTCTGTTTCTCTTGTTTTCATTTTTTCTCACACTTATGAACACTAGTAAGCTCTCCTGAGGTCTACATGAGAAGAGAGAGTCCTCAAAGCAGCAACTGTTACCTGTTGACGAGATCTTCATTGTCATCACTCAACATCTCATCCTCGATAGCAGCCTGGAGGTCCCCGATCCTCTTGAAGGCCAGCTTGAGGTCCGCTTGGAGACTCTGGTTGGCTGCTTCCAAACTCTCAATATCCATTTCCTAAAAATACAGAATTAAATTGTATCCCTTTGCAAAGGAGTTACACATAAACAAAGTAAATGTTGTATACATGGTTCACAAACCTTTTGAGATGTTTATTTCCATGACTTTTCCATGATCTTTCCAGTTTCTGACAACTGGATAAGGATTTTTTAAATCATTCTAATTCCGATTTGAAACCGATGCATTGAAAAGAATCAATTTATATTTGAACAATTTGCTCACAAAATCAGACATCCCTATGGCAGTGGATCAAGTTTTTCAAATTTAAGAAGATAAATATTTATCCAATGTAATGTTTCAGAGCAAAGCATAACAACTGAAATATATATTCATTGACCTTTTCTGTGACTTTTTAGATTTTATTAATTTACATATTTATTTTAGGACTAGAAAACACTATTTTCTGAAATGTTCAGGTTTTCTATGACCACAGAAACCTTGTTTATAACAAATATATAACATATGCTTTCATGACATGCTTAAGATACTTGAGAACTAGAATGAGAATATCAGTGAGCAGCACAGCAGATCAGGCCCCTCACCAGTTCGTGTTTCTTGCGGCTTGCCTCCGCTTCCTTTTTGGCCAGCTCAGCCATCTCCTCCTTAATGTCTCGGATCTGCCTGAGGAGACGCTTGTTCTGTTCTTTCTCGCGGTTTTCGCTGGCACTGCGTTGATCTCGTTCCTCTGTTAATTTCTCGAGGTTCTCTTTTAGCCTTGATATTAGACTCTGAGGAATCACAAGATCCAATAACATAATCAATTAACATAGATATACAGCAATAACATACAAAATCACTGCAGTAAACCCTGCCTGCAGGAACTAAAGTGAACTGAAGAAGCTAAATTTGCAGGGTTATGCATCTCAGAGGCTCATGATACAGAATCCACTGCGGTTGTTTACCATATCCTTCAAGTCTGGTACTGAAATATGCAAGATTGTCAAGCTATCCATATGGTGTGAAACTCAAAATGACTTCAAAGGCAACTTTTCTGTGATTTTTCACACCGTTGGTTGGCTGTGCTGGCATGAAAACCACAGAAAATTAGGAAAACACAGATTCTATGGATATTTACAGCTTTGCAAGGACATGGATTAAACAAGCTCCCCCTAGAGATCACATTAACTTCATTTACATCCAAGGATTTTTTGCAAAAAAAGTTTTAGTGCATCAAAATAAAGCTGATTGAAATGCAAATTATCGCTAAAATTTGACAAGTGTCGACATAATATTTTTCCGTTTAACTCTATGTCGATACTTCAAATGTCACAAAAAACTGGTCTGGAAACACTTTTTGTCGAGAAAATTGGAATTAACCTTCCGTTTATTTATTAAGAGTTGCTTATACACACCATTCAAAATAATAGACTGCAGTCATGGAATAAGCCCATAATACAAAAAAACATAAAATTTCTGTGCGTTAAGATGTTTAAAATTAAAAATAAATACACAATACTTGGAGAAAAGCATCAGTGTGCTTTTTTTCGACAAAAACAGCACAATTCTATAAAATCATTGTTTAGCTTTGAAAAAATGCCGGCATAATTCCCTGTATGAAATTAAATAAATTAGGCTATCAAATGAATAAAAGCATTAAATTAAAAAAATAAAATTACCAAACTATTTTTTTTAAGACCTATATATGCCTTTTCTGTCCACAAACTTAAATTAGCTTCACCCTGTTCTGTAGACAAAAAAAGTTGTCTAAATGACATTCTCAGAATGTGCTGCATTTTTCTCAAGACAATAAACTATCAGATCTGGTTGTCCAATGCTGAGTTCACTTTCAGAAAATGGGCTTTTGACCATTTTAAAATGTTTAAGTATTCTTTACCTTGGAATGCATTTGCTGAGCTTCTTCTGAAAATGTAAATTGTATTATGATGCAATAAAATTGCTAAAATTAATTTTAGATGACAATCAAGTTCAGTTGCTCATTAAAGGCTGCGGGACATAATGCAGTTGTGATGCTTTAGATTAGATGAAATGTTCAAAATAGCCTATTGAATATTAGGAATGCATCATATGTAAACCACAAATAAGTAATAATAACATTTTCAAAGCACTTTTGTTGACAGATTTTGCTGTGGTGCAGTAGTTACATGTAATTTGTACAGAATGGCCATTGTAATTCAGCAGGTGAGCTCATGGAACACCATCTCGTGAAATGTCACATCAGGAGAAATAAAAACACACCAAATCAATCTAAACAAACACACTGAAATAAAGTGCATTAGAGAACTGGGCATGATGCAGTAGAGGGAGAGGTCTGGTGGGTGTGTAGATTAATTTTACTCTTATCTGACTCTTTAATGCCAGTGCACTGACATTTTGACACTTCTAGCACAATGCCTGCTCAGCCCACATACATACACAAATCCTGCCAACTCACCTCCAAGCGTTTGACCTGTGTCTTCTCAAACTCCAGCTTGGTCTCAATCTCACAGATCTTGGCCTCCTGCCGGCTGACCAGAGACTTGTCCACCATGGACTGCTCTTGGAACTCTAACTGATTCTGCAAGGCTGTGAGCTGCCAAATACACAGACACGAGTTAGAAATTCCACGGTGCAATTAAAAAATTTAAGACCCAGAAGAAAATGATAGACTACCGCCACGTCCACACTAATTCATTTAAGTTTAAACCCCTTCTTCTCATTTTTGGTTGGAGGAAAACACCGCTCCAGTGTGGAAGAAATGTATAAAGGTACAAAAATGTATGCACTTTCAAACGAAAATGGATTCGTTTATCAGTCCATGGACCAGTCAATAAAAATTTTGTAAAAATTCTTGTTCCACTTTAATCTGTCTTGAATACTACTATACTGATACTAGTGAAACTTTGTAATATGGCACTTTTCGTATCACTGTCTCCTTATGATGATTCACTTGTAATGTATTCCTCTTTTTTAAGTCAGTTTGGATAAAAGTATCTGCCAAATGAGTAAATGTAAATGTAAAAGTATTGTGGACGTGGCCTAATACACACCATTATATAGACCAGGGGTTTTCAAACTCTTTGATTCTCAAGGACCACCATGGGACCCCCTTTCAAAAAACTAAAACGGCAGTGATACATTTTCATATATAAAGACCAGTTTATATTGTGTAAGAATTTTTTTTTATATTGTTAAATAAGAATTATGAGGGGGGCCTGGGTAGCTCAGTGAGTATTGATGCTGACTACCACCCCTGGAGTTGCGAGTTCGAATCCAGGGTGTGCTGAGTGACTCCAGCCAGGTCTCCTAAGCAACCAAATTGACCCGGTTGCTAGGGAGGGTACAGTCACACGGGGTAACATCCTTGTATTCTCAATTAGTGGTCCTCGCTCTCATTGGGGCGCGTGGTAAGCTATGTGTGGATCGTGGAGGGTAGCATGAGCCTCCACATGCTGGGAATCTCCGCGGTGTCATGCACAACGAGCCACATGATAAGATGCGTGGATTGACTGAAGCGGAGGCAACAGAGAGTTGTCCTCCTCTACCCGGATTGAGGTGAGTAACAACGTCACCACAAGGACCTACTAGGTGGTGAGAACTGGGCATTCCAAATTGGAGAGAAAAAATTAACAATTAAAAAATTATCAGAATTATAAATTGTCCAAGTTGTTAAATGTTTACTTTAACTTATTTGTTTTTTTTTACACATTTGTTTTTCTTTGAAATATCCTGTGATTCCCTAGCACTTCTTTCACAGAACTCCTTGTTTAAAAAACCCTAATATACACTTCAAAATAACTATACTCCAATCAGCCACAACATTAAAACCACCTGCCTAATATTGTGATTTGTCCCCCTCGTGCCACCAAAATAGCACCAACCCGCATCTCAGAATTGCAGTGGTTATCGGAGTTACCATTGACTGTCAGTTCGAACCAGTCTGGCCATTCTCTAGTGACCTCTCGTGTCAACAAGGCATTTTCGTCCACAGAACTGCCATTCGCTGGATGCTTTTTGGCACCAGAGTAAATTCTAGAGACAGTTGTGCATGAAAATCCCAGGAATTCAGCAGTTACAGAAATACTTAAACCAGCCTGTCTGGCACCAACAATCATCCATGCGATTATCTAATAAGCCACTCATGTGGCAGCAGTGCAGTGCATAAAATAATGAAGATATGGGTCAGGAGCTTCAGTTAATGTTCAACCATCAGAATGGGTAAAAAAAAATGCATCTCAGTGATTTGGACCGTGGCATGATTGTTCATGCCAGATGGGCTGGTTTGAGTATTTCTGTAACTGCTGATCATACACAACAGTCTATAGAATGTATTCCGAATGGTGTACTCAGGTAACTCAGATAACCGCTCTTTACAATTGTGGTGAGAAGAATATTATCTCAGAATGTTATTCTTAGATACGGGTTGATGCTGTTTTGGTGGCACGAGGGGGACCTACATAATATTAGGCAGGTGGTTTTAATGTTGTGGCTGATCGGTGTATAATATTATATGCAATAGACTAATATATGCAATATTCTAGAAGGGTGCTTCCAGTGAACACAGCATACAAAACATGCAAAAACATAATTCATCTGATTTGTGGTCACAGGTCTGCGCAATAGGCTATATAACAATTGCTACAAATGCAGCTCTTCCAATCATATGTTCGGAGTCCTTTGTTTTGAACTCACAGTGGATTGTCATTGTATTTGGGGGTTGTAATTGCTGCAAAAAGAACTATATTGAAATATACACCATTACCATGATATAAAATGACTCACACCATGATATAAAATATGGTCATACTGCCCTCCCCTACACAGTAACAAAGAGGAAACAACAGTAATTTGTATTTCATGGAAATACTAACTTGAATGCCTAAATATAAATGTGTTATTTGAAGAGCTATGACTCAAAGAGACAAAGCCCCTTAACACCACAGGGTGACTTTACCGACGTCGTTTATCAGCCTTTAATCCAGTTCTGGCGCTTTCAACATCAACAGCAAAGTCCAATCCCATCCAGACCAGAAAACAGATTCAGACACTCAATTACACAGGATTCAAATCCATTATTCAAAAAACCCATCTCTATGCCTCTGAATTTTTCTTTTCCATGAATCATAAAGCCTCGGTTATTTTAATGAGGTAAAATATTCTGTGCTGAGATTAATGACTGCTACAGTACTCACTAGTGGACAGATATAATTGTTCCTATTAAACAAATATGTTCCCTACAGTGTAGAAAAATAATTTGGAATGGATGTAGAATCAACAATTTGGGGCAGAGGCCATGTACGTAAAAATGCTTGAAGATTTTGAACTACGGTGAATAAATTAATGAGCACCTTCCTTATCAACACTTAAAATAGCCTCAGACAGTCAACTGCTGAGAGGGGCAGAGTTTGATATTTCGAATGGAGGGGGGCAGGAAATCCCCAGATCCTCCATTTCATGCACATTCAGTGTAGAGTAACCTTTAACGAAAAAGGCTTGTCCCAAACCCGACGCATCTCTGCAACGCAAGGTGGAACGGCTGGAATTAATTGCTTTTCCTGGGCAGCTCAAGACGTCAGCCATGGCCGTCATAAAGATCCCTCTCTGTACCCTGGCCAGTAATAAAAATTAAAAGAGCCTATAAAGAGTAAACGTTTGAGAGGGGCAGAGTCTGATAAAAAAAATTGTATTCCCTTTTCTCCCCAATTTGGAATGCCCCATTCCCACTACTTAGTAGGTCCTCATGGTGGCGTGGTTACTCACCTCAATTCAGGTGGCGGAGGACAAGTCTCAGTTGTCTCCGCTTCTTAGAGAGTCAATCTGCGCATCTTATCATGTGGCTCGCTGTGCATGACACTGCAGAGACTCAGAGCATGTGGAGTCTCATGCTACTCTCCTCAATCCACACACAACTTACTACACACCCAATTGAGAGCGAGAACCAATAAATCGCAACCACAAGGTGGTTACCCCAAGTGACTATACCCTCTCTAGTAACTGGAACAATTTGGTTGCTTAGGAGATCTGGCTGAAGTCACTCAGCATGACCTGGATTCGAACTTGCGACTCCAGGGGTGGTAGTCAGCGTCAATACTCGGTGAGCTACCCAGGCCCCGAGTCTGATCAATTTTAAATTCTGGTCTTGATCTCATTCAAGAGTTCAATGCTGAGAAGATGGAGTCTGTTTGTGTTCTTCGTGAAAAAGTAAAATGCTCAAAGGGTCAGACTCTGATCTTGACCTCAAGGAAGTCAAATGCTAAGAGTAGCCAAGTCTTATCGTATGAAACAGTCAAATGCGAAAGGGCGGAGTCTGATTTCAATCTCATGAAGGGCAATTGTTAAGAGGGGAGTCTTATTATCTCAAAACTGTCACTGTGCAGTGCAACTGGGAGACACAAATCTATAATGTCCTCACCCTATCTTACTTTAAGCAGTAATGAGACAATAAAGGAGCAGAGTTCTACTTAATTGTTGGATAATTAATTGTCATGCAAGTACAACAAACTACTAAATATACCAGCAGGATAACAGGAGCACTTAGTAAAGCACTGATCCTTGCCTAAGTTTAACTACACTTTATTCAATACACTTAGACTGTACTGAGAAAATGAATGAAAATCTCTGCAGAACGAACTTACCTTCTCCTTCACGTCCTGTTTCTCCTTCATGGTCTCCTCCATCTGAGCCTGTAGGTCACTGATCTGGGCCAAGTTCTGTGAGGACTGCAGAAGAACACATACCAGAATGGTCAGAGTCTGTCTTCCACAAGCATCAGTCTGAACTTTAAATCTGGCTGAAATTACTCAAACAATACAACAATATCAAAACAACCAAAGACAGTTTGTAAATAATATTCTACAATGTTGCTTTCACCAGCAAAATAGTACCAAAAAAGATCATTGTACCATTTGGACATGGTATTATGGTAATACTATGCTTGTTGGGCATGTATCATGGTAGACAGTACCATGGTATTCTTTGAAGTATCTTGGAGTTCAATATAAATATCATGGTACATGGTATGGTAATCCTTCAGAACCATAATAGACACTAACTGACCACTTCATATGGTACACCTTTACACCTACATTTTCATGCGCTTATCTAATCAGCAAATCGTGTGGCAGCAGTGACATGCCTAAAGTGAGGCAGATACGGGTCAGGAGCTTCAGTTAATAATATTCACATCAACTATCAGAATGGGGAAACATGTGATCTCAGTGATTTTGACTGTGACATGACTGGTTTGAGTATTTCTGCAACTGCTGATCTGCTGAGATTTTCATGCAAAACTGTTTACTCAGAATGGTGGCAAATACATAAAACATCCATTGAGGGGCAGTTCTGCAGACGGAAATGCCTTGTGGATGAGAGAGGTCAACAGACAAAGGCCAGACTGGTTCGAGCTGACAGAAAAGCTATGGTAACTTAGATAACAACTCTGTACAATTGTAGTGACCAGAATAGCATCTCAGAAAGCACAACAGGTCAAACTTTGAGGTGGATGGGCTATAACAGCAGAAGACCACGTCAGGTTCCACTTCTGTCAGCCAATAACAGAAAGCTGAGGCTGCAGTGGGCCTACCATTTGTGTATTGCAGCAGAAATCGAGGTTCATCAGACCAGGCTGTTTTTTTCATCTTTAACTGTCCAGTTTTGGTGAGCCTGTGCACACCAAATGTGTATCAGATAACAATTGTCACCATTCTTATGGTTGATGTGAACATTAACTGAACCCCAGACCAGCTTCTGCATGATTTTATGCATTGTACTGCCGCCACATAATTGGCTAATTAGATAAACGCATGGGACCCACTTTATATTAGGTAGCCTTAACTACTATGTACTTAACCATTTGATACAAAGTACTTTGTACATACATGTTGTTGCATTGTAATTACATTTGTAGTTACACTGTTAACTTAACCCCTAACCTTACTCCTAAACCTACCCGCACCTCAACCGAAGTAGCAGCAAATGTGGGAATTTTGTCTTATATGTATTTAATGTTAGTACATAGTAGTTAAGGCCACCTAACATAAAGTGTGACCATTGCGTGAAGTAGGTGTACAGGTGTTACAAATAAAGTGGTCACTGAGTGTGTATACTGTATATATGGCATTGTTCTTACCATCTGATACCATCACTGTGCCATAGTTCCACCCGAGTATTTTTTTTTAAATATATTTGAAAAACATTTTGGGATATATGGAGAGTAAACTCAAAAGAAACTTTCAATGGGACAATTTGCTCTGCTCGTGTTTCATAAGGCAAACTGTGCGCAAGAGTATGCATTTTCTGTATATTATTCGGATGACATTCTATATTCACCACAATTTGCGGTACACCATTCAACGTCTTCCATTTCATCTTCTAAAAATGTGAATATCCTGTAATTCAACTCATGTGACAACGGTGTGCAAATATGTGCACATTTTCTGCATGAATTAAATATTGGGATGACATTGTATTTTCACAACTTCCATTTAATTGTGTGTTCATCCTGTAATTCAAATGATGTGACAACAGCATAGTATCCTACATTTTATGGCTGCATACAGTCCTGTATACAATTACAAAAATGGCGTGCAGCCTACAGCAAATACTGTAGAAGTGGACGATATCCACTATGATGGCATATTATTTCAGTGATATATCTTTTGGTACATGGCAAACCATTTAGCCGTTGACAGACAAGCAATCTGATGGTCTGTTAATGAAAAACAGCAGCAATAAATGGCATGTTAACAGAAGCGTAAGTGAAATGGAGCGAAGAGAGAGGAGACTGTGAGACAGTCTGAATGCATCAAGTATGAATGTGACTGATGTAAAGCATTTGAAAACCTGCGCGGTGCTCCTGTAAAAGAAGCATAGAGCTGGTGAAGTAAACCCATGGGAATCGCACTGTTCCGCTAGAGAGGATTTGTTTACATAGGGTCTGTGGAGACACATCACTCAACTCTACATCGCTGCTGTAACAATGCTGTGTTTAAAACACTAGTAATAGCAATTAACCCACACACTGAAATAAATCACTCTAATGATACTTTGTGAGCCGCATGTGCAACCAATCAAAAGAGAAAAACACAAAGTGGTCCAGGTTTTATTTGTACACATTTGACACAGAGAATTTGATTTGCACGATGGAAGCATGTTGCTGAGAAAAAGCAATGAATAATACTGTGAAATGTCAGATATGAGTAAATAATGTAATGAATGTATGTATAACATCAGTTAATTATTTATGAATTAACATGAACTAATTAACTTCAGTATACTTATAAAATAATTTACCAAAATTAATAAAGCTATTTAAAAATGTCTGTTCATTCTAAGTGTTGCAAACAGTCTATGCACATGTAAGCTTTCAAAAAAAAAAAGAAAATCTTAAAAAGCTGTATATCTGTGAGGAGTATTATTCTTGAGATGAGGATGGTGCAGAGGCTGTGTATCTTTTGTATTGTGTGTGTGATTGTTTACAGACGTGGGAGAGTCTCTGTACAGAACTGTGACAAGCCTGAGCGCTGGAGAGAGTTACCTGGGCAACAGTGGCTTTGTGTTTCTTCATGAGTTCGTTCATGTCCTCCTGGTCCTCCTCCATACGAGACTGCAGGTCATTCTTCTCCCTTTGCAAACGACTCAGCTGCTCCTCAAGCTGCATGAGAGAACCAAACAACAGCATTAAATCACATGAACATGCATATTGAAATAAAGTAAAACTGTACAAGAAATAAAAATAGTCTTAAATGGAAATATGTGTTCAGTCAACATGCTTTTTGCAATATATTTTACAGCCTTAAAACGAATTTATTTGAATGAAATAATAAAACAACATAAAATCTTGCCGGAACATGATTTTATCTTGGCCATTTTTAAAAGCGGCCGTTACATCGCAACCTTACATAAAAAGAGTCAAGTGGTTTTAGGAGAGGGATTAAAATAAGAGGCATTTCAGAAGTGGAGCAAGTTATTAATGTCGATGAGAGATTACAAAAAAAAAAACATTATTTTATTATTTAATAACAATTAATAGGAACATTAATTAATAGGAATGTCAGGAACATGCATTTAGAAGGTTAATAATGATTTTTAAAACAGTAAATGATTAAATAATGATTTAAGGCAAGCATGCTGTATATTTTATATTAAATTACAATGAATTCAAGTTTTTTGAGAGCTTTTTGCTATTGTTAATGATACATAATACAGAATGTTACAGGATATTGAGGGGAGGGCATAGAGGAATGGGATCGGGACATGATGCCAGACTTAAACCTGCACTTCTCATATTAGCACCCGTTTAATATGTTTGAACCATGTGCAGCTAAACACTTGGCCACCGCTCTGAAATCAGCTTTCATTTTTAGTTTCAAACAAAACCCAACCACTTTTATTCCCAAGAGAGATCATTTTCTTGTCACCATCTTGCTAAACAGTATCATCAGAACACAAAGCTCAGTTCTTCACAATTAAAGCTCTCCCAATTAGAGCCTAACACTTCACTGCCTGCTCTGTCACACAGTATCAGAGGTCTAATTCCATTCAATAATAATAACTTCAACAATTCACTTCGCTAATCTCTGAGGAGTAACTTTGAAATGTAGTAGTAAAAGCAATAAATGTAGACATCAAATGTTACTAATTAGTTTGTAAGCTTAAAAGCAGGAAATGAAATACATTTTGAACAAATATGATCACAGAGGCAATTTGGTTTTTCCCATGTGGAAAACAGGCACACTTAATGGTCCACACCCATTCATTTTCAGTCAAGAGAGACACTTTAATTGCTGCAAATTGGCATTTCACAATGATCTGTTTATTGATTTTTTCTTAGACTGAATGCGTATCGCCGTCTGCTGTTCTAGCAGCTCAAATCCCCACATGTAAAAAATGAGTCACAAACAGAAAAAAGATTTTCAAAGACTGACAAAAAAAAATCTTTAAAATACAATTACCACAGCCAGACACACCAGCCTAAGAAATGAGAGTACAATTTAAAGTTTTCCCTTCAGAACTTTCAATCTATCGTCTCAAAGTGCTGTAAAAACAACATGTTTTACACTCTTAATCAGAACACAGAAATATCAAAGGGGATATTTACAACTTTTTTTATCATTTACTTTTTTTACTATTTTTAGTTTAGTTTTACATGACCATTTTCCATTCTCTCTTTGAAACATAAAATTAAAATGGCTGTTATTGCTACGGTGCTGTTATTGATACGCGCCGGCGTGTCCTGCTGGATTTTTTCGTAATTACAGCGGAAACAACTTAAAATACTCATACAGATGAGACATCATTAGAGACTATAAAGTGTCTACTTTTATTTGTGTACCCTCACAATAACAATGAAACATTGTGCTTCTGTAAAATAAAGAAAATAAAAAGGGTGAGCTTATAGCAGTCTCTGTGTTCACGAGCATATTTCAGAAACACGTCACAAAACTGAAACTCCGCAAATACACACAAACATGAAACAGATGTCTAAGGAAAGCTGTCTACTTTTAAATAAAACAATTCAAATTTAAAACAAATATTCTCCTGCACTGTAATCTGTATGAAACAAAGTGATGTACAATTTCTCCTGGCTCAGCTAATTATCCCTAATGTGATCAAACCCATGGGCAGAGCGCGCTATTCATACGTTAATGTGCTGAGGTGATCAATGCAAATGGTAACGCCCTCGACTGTGCCTTAAAAACATAAAGTTAATTCACTTTTCTGCACGTTTGGAAGATGCACGATACACAAGTGAGAAAACTCCTGGATAGTGACGAAGAGTTACAATTTTCCTCAGAAGAAGAGTGGGACTCCGATGAACATTTGTATTTTGACGAGAGACTAGATCCAGCCGAGGATACAATTTCAAAGTCATTTAGTTTTACTTACATTAGTTGACATGCTATTTTATATAAACATGTACATATTTTTCAAGTGGGACTGTTTCCAGACTTCCCAGCCAGGATTCAAAGTATGGAAATTTGAAATATGTCCTAATAGGCAAGTTTAGTTACATTTACATGTTGTTTCGGCTAAAGCAGGTATTTAAATTGTATGCTGTATGATGTTAATGTGATATATAATATGATATAAAAATAATATGAATGTTTAGATTATATTTTATCTAGTGTTTATGCTGCCTCATTATCATCAACAAAGCTTGTACTTCCAAATATGTGTTCAGGTTAAAAACGCACTTTAAATATGCCCATATTAGAAAATCACCATCTTATAATGATTTCTGAAGGACCATGTGACACTGAAGACTGAAGTAATGATGCTGAAAATTCAGCTTTGATCACAAATTGCATTTTACAATATATTTAAATAGAAAACTGTTCTTTTAAATTGTAAAAAGAGTTCACAATATCAATATTGTTTCTGTATTTTGGATCAAATAAATGCAGCCTTGGTGAGTAGAAGAGACTTTTAAACTTTTATACGGTAGTGCAGGTCTAAAATTAAGTAAAGTCTTTATGTAAAGAAAATATTTAGTCATATTATTCTTTTAACTTAAAACTTGAATTGGATCATTAAGTCTCCTCATATTCATTCTCTTTCTGTCACATTCCTCATTGATGGGCCCAGGGGAGGCATCTTTTGTCTCCTCAAGTGTGAATTCCAATCAATATTCATGATAATTCACGCCTCCTCGCATATGACCTTTCTAACACTAAAATTGTCTTACAAAAGTTAAATTACTATATAGTTTTTTGTGAATGGGTGATCAGGATGGTTTTCACATCGTTTTGTAGCAAAAACTCTAGGCTACAAGATCTATCTCTTAAAAGGCTTGTGGACAAATGTTTAGTATGTGTTATATGTCCTTATTTCAATGACTTAAAAATTTAGTTTTTTCAAAAAACACACATAAACGTTATTTTCTCAAAAATACAAACATGTACACACATGTTGCTCACATATTATTGTAGCCCAGTTTATGCTGAATACAGTGTTATCAGACTTTAGACAGAAATGTGTTTTTAAGCAACTGAAAAAAGCACAAATTTCAAGGCATGTCAAAACTTCTCCAGGGCCCAAAACATCCTCAGACCCCAGAGGGTTAACGTGACATCTAAAAACTGCGACGCTCCTGCGTGAGGCGTTGTAGTATGCCAAGACATCTGTCTAGCATAGGTTTACTTAAGAAAACTTCTAAAAAAAAAAATTGTGCAGACAGAAACAAAAACACATTTGGTTTAACAACATCTAAAGAAGATTAAAAAAAAATCATTGAATTTACACACAGTGGTGATTACATTTCTTGGGTGGATTGGGGAGAAAGGTTTGCATTGCAGGTGTTAAGAGTATGTCTATATAGTACAAGTTTATATTTCAAAAGAGTAAAAAAAATATAAACTTGAAAAAAAAAAAATTCCACCGATATAGATCTGTACAGTCTTGCACCTTTAAACACTCTCTAGCAGGTCACTGTATCAAACCTGTGTCACCTTCTAATCCTCTAGTGGAAATCCTTGATCTCTCAGGGGGGACGAGAGACAGATCCTTTAGCTAATCAGAGGAGATAATGACCAGAGCATTTATCATGGTCCTGCTAATCAATATGACAATATACAGAAAAGATTAGGATTAGCTATACCCAAAACAAATGTGACAAAGAACACCACTTCACCAGAACAATGCATCAGTATGGCTGCAGCTTTCAAGAAAATTAAAACATTCACTGCAACCTTCTGTCAGTGTCTCCTGCTTCAGAGAGCTGAGCAAATATAATCAGCAGCAACAACAATGTGGAGGCAGTTTCAGGGAAACGGCATCTGCAAAATTTGGCTGCCTCCATCTCTCCTGATATTTCTTCATAACATGCTACAAGGGAGGACACAATTACACAATTGTCCCCACGATTAAATAATAATGAACCAATGACAGAATTATTAAAGTGTAATGTATTTCACAGTGATACATCCTGTTCAAATTACATCCCAGATCGGAAACGTGCCATTATGGACGAAATCTTTTCCCTGCGGTAAACAATTGAAATGACATCCTGGCTACCACTGAAGGTGGATGAAGACAGGTGGTGTGGTGTGTGTTTGTGAGATGATCTTGCACTGAATCTTAAGTAAAAGAAGCAAAAAAAGACAGCCTCTGATCCTCTTTCAATGACAGACAGGGTAATATGCATTATGCCGATGCAAAAGTTTGAGTCTTTCGAATGCAACTTGCAAATATATATTGTATGTCCAAAATAATGGGTTTGTCTTAAATGCTGTGGCAATAATCACACATTCACATGACTAAATTTGGTCATTCCATTTGACTTCTGAATATCACCTTTTACAAATCATATGCTTTAAACTGAACATTCTGTCATCATCTACCAATCCTCATGATGCTCAAAACTTGGAAAATGAGTTAAAGCTTCTCTTTCCATGACATTCCATGAAAACGCATGGTGACTTTGCTTGGTTTATTAAGAAATTCTCACCCTTACAGGCTAAACAAATACTGTACCACTAGACTAACATGTCTTTGTTCAAAAATAAATGTTAAAACTAACAAAATAAATAAATAAAAACACACACAAAAAACAAACAAATAAATATGCATGAGACCCCTGGCTAGGGTTTACATTTACCGCCTGCTTGGATTTGGAGATGTCATCCATTTGGACATGAAGGTCTTCAATCTCCACTTCCATAGACTTTCTGGCTTTGACTGCAGCTGCACATGTGAACTCAGACTCCTCAAGCTGCAAAGCACACACATACAATAAATGAAGCATTTTTACAAATAATTGGTGTGGTTGAATTTTTAATACTGGACATCACGTATGATGTTGTGGCAGGGCAGAGGCTGGGCCGGGTTGTGATTCCGCACACCTGGCCCCTAATCAGACTAATTAGCCTGATTAGGGGCCAGGTGTGCAGCATCTGCCCTGCCACAGATGTCTTTAACAGCAGACCCAGGGAAGCTGTGGAACAGAGATCAGACCTGGTTTTTGAGCTGCGTGATCTCTCTCTTGCTTGGAGCGTTGTTCTTCAGGTGATCCAACATGATCTGAGCATCAGCCAGCAAGGCCTTTGTGCGCTTCAGGTCTTTCCTCAAACGCTTCTCTGTCTCCACATCACTGTGGCTCACCTGAAAAACACCAAACACAGTGATGCTTTGTGTACTTTTTAAAATACCCTACACATTCAAAAACTTAACTGGAGACACTACAGGAATAAATGATGATTTCAGTTGAATTTAATAATTGTGACTTTCAAAAAATTTTTTATAGGATTGTATATAACATTCGGCAGGTAAATTAGCATACAGCATTTTGCCATACCCATTTTCTAAGTGAAATTTTGATCATATAGGAAATGTAAAAAAAAAAAAATGTCATTAAAGTAAAGACCCCATATTTTTAGATTTTGCTTCTTAAATGATATTGCAGCAAATTATGTTTTTTTTTTTATTATTATTATTATTGTTTCACTTTAGCACTTTATGGTGCAATTTTTATTTGCCTCAGTAATGTACATTGTTATGAAAAATGACAGTTTTAAACAACTTTTGTTTTAATATACAAATGTGTGCATGCTGTATTTAATAAACAGTATTAAAGAATGTGAACAGTATGCAAAATCATAATATTTGCTATATGTGTTTTCACATAGAAACGTTCCTTTTTGCTAAAAGGAAAAATTGTTGCCTATTAGTAGTTGTAACTTTCCTTAAGAATAAGCAAATATAGCTGTACTTGGCCTACAGCATGAGAGGTAAGGCTCAGCATGTGTGTGTGGTGGGGGGGGTTGAGTGCTGTACCTGCTCTTGAGCGCTCATCAGCTTAGCTTCCAGATCTCTCCTTGCCCGCAAGACCTTCTGCTTGTCTTCATACTCCTCCTCCAGCTGCACCTCCATTTGCTTGAGCTAAACACACACACACCCACGCACGCACGCACGCACAACCATCATCATAAAAAAACATTATGGAGGACTTTGAGATGTGGGTCTGCTCAGAAGAGTCAATCCAATTATATAACATCATTTCACACAAATAAACATTCCTGAAATGTGTCTTTAGATGCTTCTATGCATCTTCAAGTGTCAATCTAGAGAGTTGGTCATGAGAAGGAGGGTAATTATGGGATGCACTGTACTGTCAGCTTGATTGGTTTAGTGGAGAGGAGGGAAAGGTGAACCATACATGATGAAAATAAAATAGCAGCCCCATGAATTATACATCAAAACAAAACTCGATGAGTTCAGCTTATCTGCACCTCCACGGCAAATACACTCCACAAATGCCCAGCCGCCTTCTCCAACAAGAGCTGTGCTTAATGCGATTTTTTTTTTTTCAACACATGGCATAATATGTCTTATTTATATTGTATGATAGTTAAATCGATCTCTGCATAAAAACCCAACATATTTCAACAGAATATTTGCACTTCTAAAACTGAAGTTAAGCATTCTGTGGATGCTTAATCAGTGTTTAGGAGTGTTAGCAGGTGATCTACAACAATAAAAGAAAAGGCCTTATGTTCACTTTGCCCATGTGAAACATAGAACATAAAGTAATGAATCATACATGAATACACATATACTATAGAAATTAATTGTATGTGTATTTATAAGCAGCTTGTACACAGTGGCAGCTGGTCAGAGCTCAAAAATTTATAATAAAATAACAACAACAAAAGTGATAGAAAAAAAAGGTTTTAATTTACCTAATAACATACACAACTCAGATGCCTTAATGGGAAAAAAATATTTTTGAGTTTAAATTATTGTAAATTATTGTACGAATCGGTATGAATGCCAGAAGTCACTGACAGCATAAAGCCTCCTGCCATTGGTAAACGGGCCAATCAAAATGGATATTCAAATTACACAACTTCATCTGGTTCTGTTCAAACAGCATCTAAAAATGACCAAATGGGGGCAAAATGAAATTCCTCCTCCTGCGTTCATAAACAATCATTATCAGAAGTAACCATTCAAGCCAATCAGCTTTCAGTATCATGTTTACACTTCATCAAGCCTGTTTATTGTAGATGCAACAGGTCTGAAGATGAAACTTTCAAAATATGCCAAAGATGGAATAAAATGCATTGGAAGATCTAAAAGCATGTGAAAACTCAATGAACTAATGGAGGATGGAGTTAATCTGCACATACTGTGTGAGGTGAGTAGATGTTACAGTACATGGAATGGGGCCCTCCATTCATTTATAAATGTTTGCATTGATCGAAGTCTTTAACTGGTGCTGCGTTATTTGTTCTGTTAGTTTGTTGTACTGACAAGTGTTGAGTTGGTGATCGAAAAGATTATAACACAACAGTAGTTATCAAGACTATTTTAAGGTATCAGGGAGAGATCATCTGTGTATGAGAGCATAATTTCCATCAATTAACATATCATAAAATATTATATTTAGACCCACAGCAATCTTTTATTGGTTTCATCTTTCAATCCTGATTTATATATTTGCCTCCGCAGAAAATTCTGTCATTTATTGACACTGCTCGTACACAGCCACCCACCCCCACAATGCAAAGCTAACATACCAAAGGTTGTAAGTAAAGCTCAGTTAAAGGTGTCATACCTTCTTACTGCAGGACTGTCTGATTTCCTCCACCTCATCATCTTTACTCTCGATTTCTTTCGAATGTGTCTGTCTCAGTCTCTCCATCTCCATCTCCAGACGCAGCTTGGCCTGCAGGTCACAACATCAGCACTTTAGTGGATGCAAATCCACACCTTCTGCACATATCCATGCAATGAAATATAGTGAAATACACATGTGCATACAAATGCATGTGCAAAATGGTCGCAGACCAATAAAATGCTTCAATAATAATTGTTAATGTATGCAGCCTGTGAATACTGAGTTTCTTCATACTGACACATAAGCCAAATCTACAAGCATTAGCAAATTATACATGACAGGTGAAAATTGTATGCATGAACAATGGGCATTATTTCAAGAAATAATACATTAAACATCAACCAGCTGAATACAATGTATGCCTAACAATGTATTTCTCATAAGTGTACAGCTGGTTGGGATGTGGCATGTTATCTGTGGGTTTACTAAGCTTTAATTTGGAACAATATTTTACATAAAAATGAGCTCAATCTAAAGAAGACCTCCCTTAGGGGATGTCCAGGGATGTACTTAATTGGAAAAATGATTCAAAAATAAAATATATACTATTCTTTTTTTCTGAACCTGTGGCCTAGCCAAGGGTGGGCTGACCCAAATTAGACCCTGGAATATTACAGACTATACTTTGACTTCTAGAGAAAGTGGTAATTTATAAAATAGCTAGCATTAAAATAGTAATAATTTCTAAAAGTTTGAAAGAACTGTTTGTTGTTAACAGTTCTGTTAAGGAAAATGTGATTAAAAAAAAAATTGGCTCATCCATTTTTATTGAGGCCCACCCAAAAGTAATTTCCTGGCTACACACTTGTTCTGAACTATATTGTATGCCCTCATTGAGACAGTTTGTGTAGGTGTAGGGATTGTATAAAAACAGTAGAAAGTTCTCACCATGATAGAAATACAAATGTGCGTGTGCGTGTGTGTGTGTGTATCACCTGCTCCAACATCTGAATGGTGCCCGCCTGTTCATCAAGCTCTTCCTCCTGATCTTTGACCTTTGCCTCAAGGTCTCGAAGCTGCTTTCTAACCTTGGCCAGTGAGGCCTCATCCTTTGACTCCTGTGAATTCAGATCCTGAAGCTCCGCCTCCATTTGCTCCAGCTTTAGATTGACAGCACATATCTCCAGATCCTTATCCTGAGAGAGCAGAGGAAAACTTGTTTAGAACAACACTGCTTGGGTACAGCACACACAGATACATGTACGTCAGAGCTGGGAAAAGCCTGTGAGCGAGAGATATCAAAGCGAAGGATGATATAAGAGAGGTGGCTGACCTCCAGTTGTTGTCGGAGGCTGAACACTTCCCCGGTTAGCATATCTTTCTCTCTGCTCAGTTTCTCCCGTAGACTCCTCTCTCTCTGCACCTCCTCCTGAGCCTGGGTCTGCTCTGAGTCAAACCTGCACACATTAAACACCCAGTCAACAACCTCATTCTCAGGAGAGAAGAAACTCTGATCAGTTTAGGGTGAAAAACTGCAAAGTTTCACTGTTATCTGATGGTCAATACACAGAGTATTGATGTACCACAGTGTGAAATGTACTGAATCTAACCTTTCACCAAAAGCTGATCTCTAATCTCTAGCCCTATAAAGGTTTTTTGTATCCTGGGGGATTCAAACATTTAAGAGGCTAGAGAGAGGAGCAATGAGTGAGTCAGTAACATTTTTGTGATTAATACTGAAAAGGGTCCCTGCGAATACAGAGGACATGAGAATTTGTATATAAAGTCTGGCATCAACTCGCAGTCTTTATCTACGTAAAAGTAGAATTGTTAGGCAGCAAATGTTTGAGAAGGCAGGCAAGCTCCAATCTTTCAGTGTTATTTTCATGATTTCTACATGCCATAACATTTTTAAATAAAGCATTATTTTATAGAGGAAATTTAGAGTAATTTATTATCTGGGCCCTAATGTGTTGGAAAACAGCAATTAATTAATTTTCCGAGGTACCTTTATATGCTTGCCCTTTTTAGGATGATGATCAATGGATGCAAAGATGCAAATAATCAATAAACACATGTTCACTTTAGCATTTTTAATGGTCTATTTTCGTACCAACTGCGAACCTAACATGAACCGTTCCCCAGACCACCTGTTCATTAGATTCGCTGGTGAACATCCTGGTTTGGAAAATAATTTACGCACCAACCAAACAAACTGAACTCTGACATTAAATGGACTCGACTCTGAACCAAAAGCTCTAGTGTGAAAGCATCCCAAGATGAAAAAGCAGTGGACTATAGCCATTTGCAACAATCTTCTTAAGTTAAGAACAACTTAAACTAAAGTTTAAATTATTTGAAAGGGTTTATTAAAAAGTATTAATCACCATACCAAACCGTTAAAATATGACCTACCTGCTTTTTCTAAAATAGTCAAGCATAGTACGTGCTTGTCAGGAGAGGCATTAGTTGAAAGAGTTCTGATTGGGTTAACATGTAAGTGGGCGACAATGTGTGGGGAGGGTGAGCTGTGAGGCTTGGGAGCAAATCAGTTCTTTTCCTTTATTTTCTAATTCTCTTTTTATTTATCCCCAGACTGCGATCATGAGTCTGTATTTGGTGAGGATCTGTTTGGTGAGGACCACAAACCTCACATATGTACAGAGCAATAGACATAATAATACTATCAAAGATTTTACACCAAGTTGTTACAGGAATGTCTATTTGGGTAAATTTGCCCTTAATAGCATAGAATGCTCTTCTAGCTTTCTTCTTTATTGCATTCACTGCCAGACCAAAACCCCCTAAAGCACTCATTTTAAGGTCGAGGTAGTCATAGTATAGGGTGTGTTCTATTACAATGTTCCCCAGAGTGAATGTATATCAGGTCTCCTGTAATCTGGCTTTTCCTGGGAGATAATCATTTTAGTTTTTTTAGGGCCCAGTTCTGACAGTAGTTCTCCAGCAGGTCCAGGTGCTGCTGTAGCCCTTGTGCAGCAGCTGACTTCATTTAGATTCCAATTGACTTATTTTGCATGTTATTTTGGTCGGGCGTGAGATTTTCTGGAGAAATGTATCTGAATAAGTTATCAAAATAGCTTTTCTGTAATTCTCCGTTTTGTATGGCTATGTTGTTTATTCAGACTGTTCCATTTTTCCCAGAACTGATTATCATTAACTGACTCTTCATTAAGAGTGTGGTTTAGATGTTGTTGCTTTTTGTGGCATATTGTATTTTATAATCCTGGAGTGCTTCACAATCATTTTGTCTGGTTTCTGCTTTGTGTGGCTCTCTGTGTTTTTGAGAACAAGCTGAATCTAAAGCTGAATTTCTCTCTCTCTCAGGCCTTGTTATTATCCCGTAAATTAGTCTTATGCAACTCGGCGTGTTAATCCGAGCCCTACAGTGAGCCTCCCTGCACCCCTCCCCTCGGCTAAATCTGCCCTCTGCTGCTGGCCGATCATTTAGAGTGGACTTTCACACATTTCTAGCACAGTGACAGGCACAGCCTCCCAGTCTCCGCCTGTATACTTAAGGGTCTAGAGAGGCTTAGCTGCTGCACCTTCATGCATTAACCACCACCGCTCCTTTGCTCACAGCCCGCCCCTCAGAGAAATGATAATCACAGTCACACAGATTAATTTTGAGCTATCTCTTCCCTGGCAGAGGAAGTTGGTAGTTCTAGGATTTGTTGGTACTGAAGTTGCCACAGTCAGGATGCTGATTACTAAGGCACCCTAACAAGACGTGGACAAGTTTCTAACATCAAGTTTTGTCTTCAACTTTCCTCACTGAATATGAAAATGCTACGAAGAGTCAATATTACAGCCAATAAGAAAATATTTGAGCATAGACGTACAGTTATGAAGTGCAGAATTTTGGACCAAGAACATTTTAAATTGTGGGTGGGGCTTCCCAGTGTGGGGTAACAAAAGCAGAAGCCAAAGTTGTTTAGTGAGAGTTGCAGCTGGTTAGTTGAAAAAATTGTTTAACGTGTTTCAAGAGCCCCGAGTTCTGTTCAGTTCCTTTGTCCTACATCTAGCCATTTTTGAACACAAAAACATGACCTGTGTGAACGCCCCCTTACATGTGTGTCTGAAGCTTTTCATCTACAAATACTCACTGTTGTTTGCGTGCAAAATAAATATATGTTTTGCATTTTACTCATTGACACCTTATAAATGAGATACGACACATAACCAGTGTCAGAAATTAACTTTTGCATTAAAGTGATAGTTCAACCAAAATTTAAAATTCACGTTCTTTTATCTGATGTACAGAAGATTTCAGGAAGAATATTTCAGCTCTATAGGTCCATACAATGAGAGTTAAAGGTGAACAGTACTTTGAAAGTCCAAAAAGCCCATCTGGATTACTTTTATGCTGCTTATATTTGTTTTTTGGAACTTTAAAGATCTGGCCACCATTCACTTGCATTGAATGGTCCAACAGAGCTGAGATATTCTTTGTTTGAGTTCAGCAGAACAAAGAAAGTCACACACACCTGGGACGGCATGAGGGTAAGTATTGTAAATGATGAGAGAAATTGTGGGTGAACTATCCCTTTAAGTGGCAATATTTGCCCCCTTTTTTTAGGGGCATCTTTTACGTTTTTTGCTAACCTTTTAAAACAAACTGTATCTCATCTGTTTATGTCAATTACATCAATTTAATTAATTAATTAAAACAAATGTTCAAGATTGAGAGTACAATTACATCAATATCGATATTTTGTGCTATAATATGTATAACTAGGACTATAATAGAATATTAAGAGGAACAGATTAAAATATATATATAAATAACAAGGGCTTTTTTTTGCCCCCAAAATGTTTAATTTCTGAGACATTTTTGTCATTATGGTGGCATTTTTGATGCAAGCCTTAATTTCTGACTTGCACAGAGGGTAGCGCATTTGCCCCTGATATATGAAAGCTGTCAGCTCAAACTGACCCAGGTCGAACCTAGGTCATATCTCGATGTTGTTCCCACAACTTCCCCGTCTATCTCTACCAAGCTATAAAAAAAAGGCTAAATAGCCAAATAAATGAAAACACCAATTTCATATCAAGCAAATAATTTGAAAAAAAGGATCTAATTGGCAAGTCACTTCAGCTAAAAAGGTTAGAACACAAAAAGTAAAAGTATTGGTTAGTGTTACCACAAAGTGCTACTGATTATTGGTTAGCGTTATCAGGCCAGAAATTCCATATTAGTGCATTCCTAATAACATTTTCTCTCCATTAATTTCCTGGACAACTCACTTGCGTTGCTTCTTCTCCAGGTCGTGGTTACGGCTGTTCTGGCCCTCTAGGTGCAGTTTAGTGTCCTGCAGCTCTGCTGTCAGTCTCTGGCATTTCTTTTTCAACTGCTGCGCCACACGCTGCACCTCCTCATTGTCTGCCTGCAGGTCTGTCAGCTATGCACAACACACACACATACACAAATTCTTAGTGAGTCTGTACAGGTAGATCTATCCAGTGTGTCTTGTCCTGTCTACATGTGTGAGTTTCAGTAAGTACATACATATTTGAGACATTACATGCTGTTGTGTTGGTACACATTGGCAGTTTGAGTGAAGAGAAAGTAATGTCTTTATGATACATTTTACAGAACACTGAGTGGATAAGGCATTGGGTTATGTAAGAGTGATGTAAGAAGAGATCATACACTCTGGTCATCATTTCATTCCAGCTGCTGGAGATTGACCAAGGGATTTGCAAAACTCTATTTTTTCAGAATCAACTAGATGATGGGTTGACAAGAAAACAGAATGATAGATGACTTGTTGATTAGCCGACCATTCTTATCGATGCATTCCACAGTTCCAGGCCTTCTTTATGACACATTTGCCAGCAATTTGCATTTTAATTTCAAGACAATGATGAGCTGGTTCAGGTGAATTTGATAAAAGCTGAATCTAAACTAGCAGGAAGGTGGATCGCCATGAGCAGGACTAACTATTCCTATTTGAAGGGTTTGACAAATATAAAGGTGGTGGAATTGTGTGTGAACAAAATTTCTGTGTGTGTCCTGTGCTCTAAGGTGGAATTTGGCTTAGTTTGATGGGATAAAGAAAAAAGGCTTGCAAAGGTCCAAGGTGGTGGAAAAGGAGCCAGAGCTATTAGTGTCAAAGTGTGAAACAGTGATATTACGTCGAGTGTGTGTGTGTGTGTGTGTGTGTGTGTGTGTGTTTTACTTTTCTCTCCAGCTGCCTCTTGTTTTGCTGCTCCACCTCTGCTTTGTCATCAAACTCTTGTTTGAGTCTCTTCTTAGTGAACTCGATCTCTCTGATGGCTCTCTCATACTTGAGTCTCCATTCTCCACCTAAACAAACACAGTCAGTTTCACACCTTAAATCACTACCCTCTAACCCCTCAGGTGAGAGAACCTGGGCCAGATTGTGTCTTGTCATTCCCTGAAGAGATACGATGTTTAAACCCTGAAATTTCTCTGCAATCGTGTTGTGTTTTGGCCAACACACAACCCCCTGCTATTAAAGGAATATTCCGGGTTCAATACAAGTTAAGCTCAATCTAAAGCACTTGTGGCATAATGTTGAATACCACATAATGACTCATGCTCCCTTTTCTTAAAAAAGAAGAAGCAAAATCAAGGTTACAGTGAGGCACATACAAGGAAAGGGTTTAAAGGCAGAAATGTGACGTTTATAATTTTATAAAAGCACTTACATGAATTATTATTTAAAAACGGAAGTATTATTTGAGCTGTAAAGTTGTTTAAATAATCAATTTTCCAGCATTAGTTTTTGTTTGTATAAAAAGTGGGAGGAGTCAAAATTCTTGTTTGTTTATATCAACGTATTGATTCTGGAATATTCTTTAAATTTGCCAGACGTCTGCTCCACTGCTCACAGAATGTGTGGTGACTGAACTGGACATTTTGTTTTCTATGCAATTCAATTCATACATGTTTAAGCATGCTTTAGGGCTCAAAGGTTTTTTGTGCCACAATATTTCCAGATTAAATGGTTCTTGATTTTATCTATCAAGATTTGATTGGATCAGAAAGGGGTGCAACATGTTAGGCAATGATACTATTGGTTAATATAATTTTACCTTTGATATAATTTCCCTCAACTGGCCATCATCATAAAAGTAAACATTTATTAGTGGTGGGGAGATATTACATTTTGATGAAAGCTTATGAAAATCAGGGATAAGACATTTTTACGAAAGTAAATGACATCAAATTTGATGTACTTGTTGACATGAAGTCATATATTCAAGAATTATACATTGTATTTTTTATTCAGTTTATATTCTGTCTTAGCATGCCTTGATAGACATTAAAAAACACAAAGATCAACGACACTCAAAATAAACAAAGATCAATGAAATGCTGAATAATTTATATATGATAGATTTAATGATTGCAGAAAATGTGAAGCCACTTCACACCACGTCATTGTTGGGGGGAAGGGGGGGGGTCAGAAATAAATCTAATGTTCATGACTTGGCATTAAGCCTCTGAGATCAACTGAATGGCATTGAGGTGAGAGACGAGAACAAGCCGCCGACTGACTGGCATATGCATTACATTGTGCCCTATTCATGAAAGTTCTGACAGTACTGATTCGGAGTAAAGCCCTACTGAGTATGATCACAGTAAGACTTCTACAGAGAACATGTTGGGCATGAACATAGATGAGAAACTGGAGGGACAGAGGAAAAAATTGTATGCAAAAGTAAAATGAAGGAGAACAGGGGAAGAGTGGCAGAGCTATAGTGGAGGGAATAACTTGAGATAAGTGGAAAATGGAAAAAGAAGTATTAAACAGAGTGTGTGTAAAAGAGAGAGAGAGAATGAAAGAATGTTGGGACTTCTCAGAGCCCCCAGCATTTCCATATAAACAGCTTAATGAGGAGCAGCAGCTCTTGATGCTACAGGTTATTTTCTCATCTGTCTGGAGAAGCCACACTGAGGATGTTCAGCACCCCGGAAGCTCTAACCACCCTTCAGCTGATAGCCATGAAAATCCTCTGGCTAAACATTCAATTCCACCAATTGTTGAGTCTTTGCTCTAAGCTCAGTCATCAAGAGGGCATCCCTTCACTGAGACCCCATTATACATTTGATAATTTAAACTCTATGGCTGAGCGCCAGCAGCACTGATGGAAAGGTGGCTGCATACA
This sequence comes from Moxostoma hubbsi, assembly GCA_032164185.1. Classification (NCBI taxonomy): domain Eukaryota; kingdom Metazoa; phylum Chordata; class Actinopteri; order Cypriniformes; family Catostomidae; genus Moxostoma; species Moxostoma hubbsi. Next base: position 21,818,470 of record JAVLUX010000030.1, on the reverse strand, counting down.
AATTCCCATACTTTCATTGCATGCACTGAATTTGAAGAAGAACCTATTTCTCGACCGTTGTTTAAATACTGTAGGTTTTGAGTGTTCTGACCAGGAAGTGATGTCACCCACTCACCTGTTTCGTCGTCATCCATTTCCCCATTGAGCTCTGATGCATGTATATGTCGTGCCTCCAATACTTCCATTTCCATAGACTCCATCTGCTTCTTCATAGTATCAAACTTTGCCTGAAAAACACACACACACGCACACACACACAGCACATCAGCTCTCAGTTCTACAGGGAAATACCAAGGCCATCTTCTCAGATGGCATAGAGACAAATACTTGCACTCACTCACTCACACACACACACACTCACACACTGTTCACCCATACACTGCATCTGTCAGGCTAACACAGATATTTAATATGAGACAACATGATTTGTATACACCTCATGCTCTACTGCATGGACAATCGCTCTGTCTGTGCATTTACGGAAAAACAAAATCAATTTTAGGCATGAGCAGTTTCCTTACAGTAAACCATCAAGTGAAAACTCGGTTTCTGTTCAGAAATATGTGTGTGGTACCTGCAGATCCTTCATTTCTTTCTCTAGTCTTAGTCTCTCCGATGTCTCAGACTCCAGTAGCTGGGAGGCAGACTCGCCTGTGTTTCTCTCATCGGCGAGCTCGGATGACAGTTCTGTGATCTGAAACATGCATACAAACATGCAGACGTGAAACGTGTGTCCACTAGATGTGACAAATGTGCTGTCTCCAAACTCCACAGAGGAGATAAGTATGATTCACCTCAAATACACACGTAACACATCTGTATCATGCGGTGGCCATGAAGCGCAAAAAAAAAAACAACAAATCAGAAAACACAAAACAAAACCCAGAAACATTTGTTTTGAAATTTTCAAAAAACATTTGTTATTTTTTGTCAAAAATTGCTGACATTTTACCAAGATATTATTTTCATATTGTAAAGGTTGTAGAAGGCCTCTATTAGATATGCTGACTTACTCAATGTGAGATTTTCCCAAGATGTGGAATTATACATATACAGTATTTAATTATAAAAAAATTAAAATAAATTAAGTTAGTAATCTAAATTAAGTTAGTCATTCACACAACAGATGGCCTGCTAAAACCTCTGTAATGTAAAAATTACATCTTGATGAATTTTAGTGGTGTTTCTTCTAAAAACACTCCAAATGATTTTGTTTTTCAGTCAGTGAAATTTTGGCATGGATTTTGATATAATCAGTGAACCAATCCTAAAGAAAGGACTAGGACTCATTCACACAGCCAATCTGGTACCTACCCTTTCCATTTCGATTGAATTGCCAATGTGTTTTCTGAATTGCCGTTGTGTTTTCTGAATTGTTGTTTTGTTTCTGGATTCGCTGTGGTGTTTTCTGATTTGTTGTTTTGCTTTGCACTTCACGGCCACCGTAGTATCATCCCTCACATATTTCAAACAAGGATGATGGCTTTTTGGTAATGTGGTGAGATGGTGACAGCGTGTGTGTGTGTGTGTGTGTAAGTATCTGTGAATGTGCACTATAGTTAGCTTAAGTTCATAAATATGTCCCAAGTAAATAAATCCAATGAAAACTCCCTTTGGGGACAATTGGGAATGCTCATATTACTGCTCATACTTTTTCATAAAAATAATAAATATTGTTTTTATTAATGTTTCTGTAACTTCTAAAAATGCTAAAGGTTTTCTATTAGGGTTTGGGTTGGTCTGCAGTCTTTATAATTAGCTTAACAGAAGTGAATGCTACCTTTTGAAGGTAAAGGGCAGTCAGTACACATTTTCTCAAAACTGATTTATGACTGAAAGTGTGACTTCAAGACTGAAGTTTGGCTCAACTATACTCAGATTAATACGAAGCGTGTAAAAACTGCAGTAACTATAAAATCGACAATAAATGCAAGTGACTAAGCTGTTTTTCTGTTTTAGGTTGGTAGTTACTGTGTTTTGCATTTGTTGGACTGTACGGTATAACCTCATTTACTAGGCATGGAATGTATATTTACTCTGAGGTAAATGTATGTGCGTGTAGGTGTGAAGGGAATGAGAGTGTGATGCATAGTAATAACTATGGAATAAAATGTTTTTATCAATGTCTTACTGTATTATTGAGCATTTTTGTATACAACTGTGATATTGTCCAAAGTTTTTGCCTTGATAAAATGTTGTTTATCACACCAATAAACTTTCTTTGAATTGAATTTGAAGTGGATCTGAAGCTAATTTGCATTGAACTGAACTTTTAAAATGAACTTTAAAACTGATTACACTGAATTGAATTCGAACACGAACCTTGCTTTCCAGTCGGTCGCTATTAAGTCTTAACTCGTTCCTCTCCTTCTCCACTTTCTCCAGCCTCAACTTGAGCTGCTGAATTTCCTCCTAAAAATAAACATTGACACAGAGATAATAAATAAATGAAATACAGATCAAAAGAGAGAGATCATCTCAGGTTGACAACAAATGCAGCCAGTATTTAGAGGAATGAGCAGACAGCTGGACATTGGTGACACAATAACAAATAGCTATACATTGTGAACAACAGAGGCAGACATGTAAGCTAAATTAAAAACATTAACAGAATGACAGACAGATAGAAAACCAACAACTCTACTACGCTAACCTCCTTGCACTTTCCTTAACTTTTCTTTTGCTAACTTGAGAGAACTGCAGGCTACAGCCAATAGGCTGCAGCTCAGCAGGCTGTTTGTGCAGAGGAGATAGAGACTTGGTGTTTGTTTTTTTAAAGCAGGCTGTTTGGAGGCAGTGTCAGCACCCGTCTGTCTCTCTCCGGAGCACGCCTGACTGCATGGCTACTTAGCACTCAGCGGGGATGTGGCCCAGCGGACGAAACATACGGTATGCACACGTGTATGCGTACAAGTACACACAGTCTGTGACATGCTAATGTACTCCCCTGTAGGGAGCAGAGTTGCTTTTGATCCAAACAGCTACATGGGTCATATATGCATACACACAGCCCTGCCACTCTCTGCACACACAAATACAGACACACACACATAACTCTCTACAAACACTCAGATTGAGTAAAAGCTGCAGAGACAGTAATCAAAGAGATGGGCGCTTTGGGTGTCACTGAGAGCTGCAGCTGAGCAAAGACCAAGAGGGGCAGCAAAAGCCACACATATGGGCTTTAAATTCAGCTAGACTACTGTAAAAAGGCAAAACCTGTGTGTGTGTGTGTGTGTGTGTGTGTGTGTTTGTGTGTGTGTATGTATCTGTGAATGTGCACTATAGTTAGCTTAAGTTCATAAATATGTACCAAGTAAATCAATTCGATGAAAACTCCCTTTGGGGACAATTACGAATTGTACATGACATGCCAACTGAAAGCATTTGAAGTGGTTAGTGAGGACAGGCAATGTCAGAGAGGGAGAGAGAGAGAAAGAGATAGATAAAGGTATGGATAAAGAGAGATGATGTGTGCTTCCATCTAGCAACAGATTGATATATCGGCCAGACAGATCAATCCGCCAGTATTTGGCATTTTAAGATTATAGCCATCAGCTGTTACCCGATGTATACAGGGATAGTAAACAGAGGTTCATGCCAATAAAGTATATAAATAGACCAAACCAATTAATCAGACAATATTTTACCATTGAGATTATAGGCATTGGCTGTTATAGAATTACCATGCTCACTGGGATGATGAACAAGTTCATGCCAATAAAGTTTAGAAATAGGCTGATATATTGACCAAATCGATTAGTCGGCCAATATTTGGCCATTTTGAGATTATCAGCAATCGGCAGCTGATACGATAATCATGTCTACTGGGGCTTTTAACAGAAGTGCTTGTTGCCCCAATTAGGTGCACCTACTTACTCAAAATAAAAATAAAAAATAAAAAATAAAATTATGAAATATTGACAAGCACTTGTCAATATTTCATAATTTTCTTTTTTTATTTTTATTTTGAGTATATAAAGTCAATTGCATTAAAAATACAAGCATTATAATGCTTGGCCATCCCAGTCTCTAGATATTGTTTTCCATATATGGAACTGAAAAAAAACATATAGGCAGACCATTACTTACGTCTTTTCCTCGGATCTGCTCCTCTGTTAGCTGCACCTCAATGAGAGGTCGTACAGTGGTAAAGAGCTTCCACCACGGCCAACCCTTCACACCACGGTTTTTCTTGATGTTCTTCTGAATACAGCGAATGGCCAGGTCCTGGATCTAAAAGGCAAGAGACATACAGTATATGATGCAGGGTCTGCAAATGTATAACATTCAATAAGAATGTGTGTATCTGTTTCAGACCTTGCGTGCTTCCTATCTCCGTGCAAGTGTGGAAAAGCTTAACTAGCGGTGGGCTGTCATAACAATCTGTAATGCCTGTAAGTCTAGCAGCAGTGGAGTACAGTAGCTCAACCCAGGCAGAGCATGTATGGACAATAACAGGACTGTTTGGAGGCTGTGGGCCCCTCGGTCAAAGAGCTTCCCGTGGGGTAACTAGCTCTGAATGGGTCCTTTTCAGCTCCACTGGAAGATCTACAGTGCCTTCCATGATAAGCCCAAGAGTCTCTACCCCATCATCAAACGAAAGTTAACATTCCTAACATATTCACCCTTAGATATACTACCCTAAACAGACAAAACTAGTAACATTAAAACTGAGCAAAACAGCTCAAGTTTTTTTGATTGTCGAGCCAAATGTGTTGGGTTTTTTGTACCAAAAAGCTCATCGAATAATGTTGATGCCTGACCCCCCAAAAACAGATGAAACCTAGTACAACTTTAAGACTCACAGTTGCCTTGATTTAGTGTAGATTATGTAGCTACTGCAATTTTTCAAAAGAGGAGAGCTCCTGGAGTTGTACCAACAGCCTAAAAAATGCAGCTAGAAGCAAAAGCCCCAAGCCCCATGTGAGTAATTCAATTAAACTACAATGCTACTTGGCAGCTGATTTAAAGACTGCATAAAGATTTACATGCTGCAGGAACAGGGACATTTCAAATAATAGAGGATTATCTGGAAACCCAATTAGACAGGCCCAATTCAGCACATTAACGGGACCGAGTCTGTATGTTTTGGGTTAGGTCGATGTCAAATTTGTCACACCGAAAAGCTTTAATGCTACACAGAACAGAGGCCTGACATATGCACTGCAGCTCATTTGCCACGATTTGACCAAAACAAATGCCAAATAGCCATCTAAACAGCTTGTAAAGGAGGACAAAATAAGGAAGAGCTTCCTAATTAAAATTGCCGTCTGGTGGAAATGGGGCCAGTGAGCCCTGGAGCCTGGCAGGAGGATCTAAGTGTGACGATGAATGGATGCGACTCCAAGGCGCTGCCAAACAAGGTCAGCCACAACCTCTACAACAGGTGTCTCTCATATCCACTGAGGTTTGTAACAAAAATTTGAAAACGGATCAGCAGGTGGCATTTTTCTGCAAGTACGACCATACAATTATTACACGGCTTCTAGACAAGGACATTGGAACACATAAAAACGCACACATGTGGGGCACCTGCTCAGACTTGGAGCAAAAGATTGTGTCTTTAGGCAATGAGTTAATTAGACACGCAATTGACATTCAGCAAAATTCCCAGCTCCCTCTAGTGCTGTTTCCACTGAATGTCAAAGAAACTTGGGGAGGAGCATGCCGCTAGGCTTCAAAGGACCAAATATGGTTGTTCTCTGTTTAGCAGCTCTCCACAGAGAGAAAGAGAAAAATAAAGAGAGTGATCTAGGGGGACTAAGAGCTTTGAAAATACTCTTCTTAGATAGTCCAAAACAGGAACAGACTTCAAGGTGTTGCTATCCCCCCCCCCCCCCCCCAGTTATCGATCTGAGAGAGAAACAAGCCAATTTATTTTACATTGTGGCAATTGTGGTTTGAGAGGGGAAGCAAAGTCCCACATCTCTCTCTCCTGGTGTTGACGTAATGACTCAAATTGTCTCGAGATTGGTAAATATATACAAATTATATCCTACATCTTCACTAATAAAGAAATAATGGCATAGGACACTAAAATCCTTCAACGTCCCCTACACTCATTTTTAGAACTGGAGGAGGATATGAGACTCTGAGATTCTGTCCAAAACTGTTGTCGGTCACTCGTTCCAGGGGTTCATGTAGTCTTGCGTAGCCAGACTTTTAATTATTAGCATAAATTTTGGTCCACTTTGCAACTTATCCTGGTTATGAACCACCCACTAAGGCTGGGTTCTCACTGTAAATTTTGGCTATGTTTTTGATATCTAAGAAAAATTGGGGGGATTAAAAATTATCTGAGCTTGCCAGATAGAGAAAGTGCATGGAATTTTTGCATGCGAAATGCATTAGACACTCAGTGAATGGACTGTTAGAGATATGTGCCATATGAGGAGATATTCTACAGCAAAGACATTACAAATCACTAGTCTGATCTTTCAGTCTGGTAAGGAGCACAGGTTTCTGACAGGTTTCTACTGAACTTAATTCCTTTGGGGACAGGTCGCTTTGATTTAAAGGCATCCAGACAAGGACCTTTGGGGGGACAATAATTGTAGAGAAAGCGAAAAAACCAGTGGACCATTCAGTAAATAACAAGATGCAGTCCCAAGGACTTACTCAGAGAAGTAAAACAAATCTGTAAGTAAACAAGACATTCCGAGAAACATTTACAGCGATGGCTATTAAGCAGCTCACCTACAAATTGGTGTAACAAAAGACCCCAGCCTTACAAGGATACCAATAAACAAAAGAGGAAAAAGAATAAAACACAACACTACTAATGTCTATATGATACAAACAACAGATCAGAAGAGCAAAAAGCTCAGTTAAACAGCTACAACCTCTCCTACTTACATCAAAACATCCAGTAAACAGTCTTGACTAATGTCAGGAGCTCTGTGGTAAACGGTAAACAAAGTCTCACCAAGGAAAGCTCTCTTGGTTTGTGTGCTACTCTGAAAGGAGAAGTGGATGTTGATGAAGCTGTAATGCCAAGGCAGCTGACCACCAAGGGCCAACTGCAGAGCAAGGAGCTCAGTCTGCAGTCTGAGCCACCTCCTCCTCCACTCTCCCTTGACAAACTATAGTGAGACAGGGGCCCACTCTTCTCAGGAGAGAGTCGCAGGAAACTGTGGAATCAACCCTCACATCATGAACCAATGCCATTCAGCACAGCGTGCGTTTAGAGGAGTGACAGAGTGTCAACAAAAAGGAAGGAAAGAGAGAGAGGGAGAATGAAAGTGAGGGGGAGAGAAAGGTGCAAAAAGAATCAGATATTGAACACAACAGTTGAGTTCCGGAAGTAAAAATGTCATTCATTCAAATATAACTTTACAGATTTTTTCGTTGTTCTTCTTTTTATCGTGTTTAATAGCAGAATTCCTGGTGAAGAACAACACTACCCATAATCCAGAATAGGGATCCGGCAATCAGAAGTTGATGTTACCATGGAAATGTAAATTGCTGCAAAACAGCTCAGCAGCGATCACCCAATCCCAGTCTCGTAAATCATTGTGACTGACGTAATCTAATCGCTCTGCACTCTGAAAATCTGAATTTATGTATTTGAAACTGGATTATTTTGACTATATTTAAAATATATATATTTTTTATACCAATAATCAATTATTATAAGTTTTGATACTTTCTGATTCGATTTCATCATCCGATTTTGTTAATTTCCTCAAAAAATACATTAATTCCTCTTGAGGCTGGTTGGCTTTGTTCATGGTTTAAAACGCTTTATTGAAGATATTTAAAGAGGTTTTTTTTTTTTTTTTTTACACCTATGGAGAAAAAGTGGGCTCTGTTGCAAGTAGTAAGAATGACATACAGAACAGAATAAAAGAGAAAAAACAAACAGAGGGGCAGAATATTGAGCCATAAAAAATAGAAGGGCTTAAATCCAGAGGAGAGACAGTGAGTGGCAAAACATAAATGAATGGACAGAGAGCGGGGGCAGGTGTGAGAGCAGGGCATGCAGTGGCAGGAGAATCGATAGGCCTGTGATGGAGGGCAGTGGGGTAGGTGACTTTTCCCCAAGAGATGCGCTGATTGAATGCTGTCTGTCAGCAGAGGCCAAAGCCAGAGGGATGAAGACACCAATGAAAGTCTGATGGACTGAGTGCATGTTCATTTGTCGTGAAGTTTGTCTCAGTGTGTTTAGAGCTCTCACTCTTGAGAAAGGGACTGCAACTCAAACACAAAACACCTCCACTTTTGGGGGACCAAAATGTTAAATTTCCATCTTTTATATTAATTTTTAAACTGTTTGCTTGGGAACAGTATAAAGTGTAATTGTTTCATCTCACAGGATTTTTCTGACAAAATCTGGTGAGACACCCTGATTTACTTAAAGCTGCAGTGTGTAATTTCTGCACCACAAGTGGTACCTATCAGAATTGCAAAATAATATATTTTCCCATCTTCCCATCATTTTCCCCATACAAAACAGTGTTATTTGTACATATGAATTGTCTTTTATTAGGTAAGGATGACTTACCTTCCTCTTCTTAAAGGCCTGTCGAGCCAGATTGCCCCTGCACGCAGCCTGAAACAGGGTGATGTTGCGTCTTGTCTGGATGTCTCTCTGCTCCTCCAGCTTAGCCAGCATACCTGCCCTGAAGAACACCTGCACATAGACCACTGCTGTGAGATACTGGAAATACAATAAACTGTCTCTCAATGTGCATTTGACTGAATTCACAATGTTTGGTGTGCTAATGTCTTTGTGACAAGCATGGCTGAACATTAGAAGTGTTATGCAACTGACATGTGTTTGGGACTGTGAAGCTTCAGAGAATCTAGACAAGTGATGGACCAATATATCAGCCAGGTAATTTGTCCTTGTCTCAATTTAAAAATCTACCAACAGACAATATATACAACAAAAAATGTTGGGTAAAATAAGTGTTTAATCTAAGCAATTTTGTGTAGGACTCTTCATTAAATTGTATTATGTATACATACAGTATAGGTACAACTCAGTGACCACTTTATTAGGTACACCTGTACACCTACTTATTCGTGTGATTATCTTATCCAATCGTGTGGCAGCAGTGCAATGTATAAAATCATATAATTATGTTCACATAAAAGAAATGTGATCTCAGATATTTCGACCATGGCATGATTTTTGGTGCCAGACAGTCTGGTTTGGGTATTTCTGCAACTGCTGATTTCCTGGGATGTTTACACACAACAGTCTCTAGAATTTACTCAGAATGGTGCTAAAAACAAAAAACATCCAGTGGGTGGCAGTTCTGCGTACGGAAACCCCTTGTTGATGAGAGAGGTCATCAGAGAATGGCCAGACTGGTTCGAGCTGACAGGCTTTGGTAACTCAGATAACCGATCTGTACAATTGTAGTGAGCAGAATAGCATCTCAGAATGCACAACATGTCAAACTTTGAGGCGAATAGGTTAAAACAGTCGGGGTCCACTTCTGTCAACCAAGAACAGAAAGCTGAGGCTGCAGTGGGCCTACCATTCGTGTTCCTCAGCTGAAATCAAGATTCATCAGACCAGGCTGTTTTTCCCGTCTTTAACGGTCCAGTTTTGGTGAGCCTGTGCACACTACAGTCTAAAGTGGCCACTGAGTGTATATATCAGCATTATTTCAGACATTGTCCACCCTGCTCTCTATATATCCTCATCACCCAATAAAAAGTCCAATCTGGTCTAATATGGACAATATAAAAATACATTGATTACTTTACCATTTATTTTATATTTCTGCCATAGTCACATTCAATTTCCCACAAAAAAGCCCTGCAGGCAAAACTTTAGTCAGCGTCTAGCTGAACATAATTCTAATTAAAACCGCCCTGGATCCGTGGTATACCTAAAAGTCTGCACTAGGGGGAAGTTCTGCATTGAAAAAAGGTTTGGGTCATACAGTGGGGTTAAAAAGTAGACATTTTTCTATTTAATACAGTTTTGTCCGTTACATATTATTATATATTATCAGGATAAAATTTTAGTGAAAAGTTTCAGTAGGTTTGATGACGGCATGCACTCAGCTTTTTCCAAAATCTTAACATTATCCCAGCATGATTTGAGAACATCATCAATGAGTTAACATGGTTAATTATCTAAATTAATTATTTGATTAGTGAGAAATAATGCAGAATCTTAAATATGTTTTCATTGTACATCATAATCTTTCTTTGTTTAGCATTTTTCTAAATCTGAAAGCTTGTTTTCAGGTTTAAATTTGTTTTTAAATCCAAGAAATTCAATCAGGACTTTTGAATGGCACAGTATATAAATAGAGAAAGAGCGAGAGAGAGAGAGAGAGAGAGAGAGAGAGAGAGAGAGATGGGAGGCTAAGAGTCCACTGCTGCAATTACTACTCATCAGAGGGAATGGCAAAAAATGCCTCTTGGTTGAGGCTTTATTAGGAGCCGTTCTGCATAATCTTCCTTTTTACATCAAAGGCAGCCAGAGCCTTTTAGTGGTGTAGAGTCTCAGTTACAGGAGGCAATCTCTCTGAGCTCAGAGCAACAGATCATACAGGAAAATGGATTGTTATGAAATTATTCCATATTCATGTTAAGTTTGACAGCGTTCAGACCAAATAGCATTGGGCTGTGAACCCTTCGGTACAGCAACAAATAAATAAATAAAGACAATACATTTGCCTTTAACACTCCACACAACCTTTTACAATCTCCACAAATTAGAACACCAGGGATGAGCTACCTGGGCAGCTAATACAGACATATGTGTACACACCTACACCTACACCTACACCTACACACACACACACACACACACACACACTTGTCTGCTTTTAGGCAGGAGTAATATCAGAGTGGGACCTCTCCACCTCAGGAGAGTAGCAAGGGAAAATTGAGTTTCATTTCTCAATGTCAGTGTAGATGTGCTGCAAAAAAGACCTAACATCACTTCAACGATAAATCTATCCCTGGTTCTCTTGAGTTGAATGTAAAATTATATTATTCATGCCATCACAGAGGATGTATAAAACACTATTTTAGAGAATTACAGTATATCATATAAAGAGAGCACTATAAAGCCATCAGTTATGATGTCAATTTACATCAGGTTCCCTTAGGAATTTTTAATGGGATTTAAGAACAGCCATTTTCGATTTATGAGAAAAATAAAGTCTGAGGTTAACATTTCTTGAAAACACTTTCATATTTTGTTCTACAACTTAAATTACCACAGTCAAACATGAATTTTGATACATTTTAAAAGCACACACTGTAGTATGTTGCTACTTCAAGACTAGAAGAGCGTAAACTCGCATCCTTGTGGTAATTGTAGTCCTTTAGCAACAAAATCATAATAATAAAACAAAAACATTCTGCTACAAAATGCACCTTTAAGGTATGACTGTGTGTAATTTGTTAACTGTGTGTAATATGTTAATTACAGACCTTATTTAACAAAAACAAAAAAGAAGGAAAAATATTACTCTAAAAATAATTTTATTCTGGGTTGTATGACTTCAAACTAAACAGATCCATTAGAACAGTGAAGTGCCCATGATAATATCATTCAGCAATGTCTTTGCTGCATGTGACCACTGAGGGCATGTGCTTATTAGCCACATCGCCCCATGACATTCACCCAGCAGGCCATGGGGGTGCAGTATTGGGGCCTTTGATTGGCCAATTTTTTCCCCTCACAAGAGCACCAGCGGTCAGCACGGTCAGCTGAGTGGAAAGATCCATTTATGAGGGTCAAAAGGCAGCCTTTGCCATAGAGACTAAGAGCATGACAATCCTCACAAAAGGAAAGGAGCAAGAAATTGTAATGGAGAGGAGCAAAGAGACGAGCTTGTGTGCAAGTCTGTGATTTAGATGGATGTATTGTTCTAAGGTGGCAACCGTACAATGACGGTTTTAAGTAAGGAGTGGAGGCAGTTCAAGTTTTGTTGGATCTCCTTCACATCTACAGAAGCCTAATAATACATTTAGACACGTTGACACTTAATGTCTGGACGTTATTGCATTCGATACAAAATATCAAAGCAAGTAGCATTTGCAAACAGATTAAGATTTTTGTCCAGAACTAACTGTTCCTAAGATAATAATTATGGGATGTAATTCAGTTTACACAGGTATCCTAGCACAGAAACCACAGGTGTAGTTCATCACATTATCTATGGACATGTTCTACTAAATTTGACAACCAGAATGTGTTCAAATACATTGTCTTACTTTTGAATTTGAAACCTAAAATGTTTTGCTTGAAAAGTGTGTTTTTGCTATATTTATTTCAAATAAATGCCACTTGGTTTAATATTTTGTTTTATAATGCCAGAGACATTGAATACATATTAAGAGTGGCTTACAGTAAGTGTTAAAATATTTCTAGGGAAACTGTACATCCAGCCAACCATTGGTGTGTAACACAGCTATTCTATTTTCTACATTAAACTGATTTATCACCACATTTTTACACTTACCCCTTCCTGAATCTCCATAGTACACTGGTATTTCAAAATTATGGCTCGTCAGCTAATCATTTGTGTATTTCCTGGAAGCGAACTTTCCTATCTCTCTGTGCTGATTGGTGTTTGTAGAGATTTATTGGCGTGTGCCAAGCCAGAGCACACCAAACAAAGAAAGCTGGTGCCTGCCAGAATCAATCTTTCCTTTGCAGAAGATGCACAAAAGGAAGGAGCTTGAATTCTGCTTTAATCATACGAAGTGTGGGGGAGACCCAGAGTGCAATGGCACAGCCTTCCAGACTGGTTCAAATCATGCCCGCTTATTCTGAGAAGAAAACGCAGAATAATTGTCTTTCTTACTCTGACATGCCCGCCAATGAGGCCTGCCAGCCACGTCCCATCTGTAGCTTAGCATTCTGGGTAAAGCGTCAGTCCAGAGCAGAGTGCTTTTCATGACGGGAGAGGAGGAGATGAGTCCTTTTGGCCAAAGCCCACCCTGTCACACTTTTGTCCAGATGTGAGCACAGCGGTAGAGCGGATTAAAGTCTGTCTGTGTCTGAGAGGTGTAAAAGAAGTGAAAGTTTTGGCAATCTAAATGGAAATCATGCCATCTGTTTGGAACTGATCCTTATAATTCAGGCTGAATCTGTATGCCACAAACTGACTCAATGCACTGATCCATAACATAGAAGGATTGAACATTTGTTAATTCTTTTTTTTTTTTTTTATGATTTAAGATTGATGAAATATTTGATGGCATTTTTGATTAAAACTTGTGGATGACTCATCTAAGCAAGTAATGAGCATTTTCCAGGTCATGTATCACTAGCTACATTATCATTTTAAGGTTTTATGGTTTAAAGGTTCACCTTTATGAACTATGTGCAATTTCTCTGCCTCTATCAACACCAAATAGAATTGCAAAAATAAAAAAACACTCCCCCTGTTTTCCATTGGTTGGACAAAAATTTAATTCCGTCCCAAACTCTAATGCTGCGGTGTTGGAATTCTTAAAAAGACCAATGTTTTAATAGCACCACTGAGCCACAGTGTTTAACACAGTGCTTTTAGGGAAATCAACCTACCAATTGTCTCTGCATATTAAGCTGGGATAAGTAACTAAAGTACTTTAACAATGAAGAAATTATACACTTTCCCTTTAAAAAGGACATTGTAGAGCGTGAGGTATTACTTACTCTGCTCAGGCCCATGTGATAGTTGTTTTTTTCCAGCTCAAGAGACTCCAGAAGCTCTTCGACAGCCTAAAAACAAAAAAGCCAGACACACAACACACGCACACACACACAAACCCATTAAGACAGACATTAAGACCTAGTATGCTATCCACCTCAGTGCACAAAGCAATACCCTAGAAGGACTCCATGAGGGCAGTGTGCTGACATGGCCCTCTCTTTCTCTCCAAAAGAACTCCAAAACAGGGTCACAAACAACTGTCTTAATGTCTGACCTCTCCTGTCCATTCACCTAACTGTGCTTTCTTCCTGACAGGATGGCAGTTAAATAACAACATGGCAGGGGACTAAAGAATCTCAGTGGACTGATGAGTAATGGCTAGAGTTTGAGCTAAAAGCACAGGGAGGTACTGAGAGCTCTCTGTAGGGGCACTGGGGCTTGCTGGTGAACAGGTTCAGTGGAGAGAGACAAGCAAAAGGCCACATCTCAGACTGAGCAGCGGCAGATAGATCACAGGTCTAAGGGGGAATCTACTAATGTTTGGTTACCAAAGCGAAACCTTGGAAAAGCACAGCTAAAGCAACATGTAAACAAAGAAGAGTTTCCTTAGATACATTTCTGTCAGCTTGTAGCATCTCTTTCTGAATACTTTAAAATGATTTCCTGTAGCCTAAATAGATAGTGACTATCAAAAGTTTGGACACACCAACTCATTCTTCATCATTATTTTCCAAATTTTATGATATGAATGACACAAACTATGAAATGACACAAACATAGGTATAGGAATTACCAATTGTAGTTACAATTTGATTTTTAGCAAATTAAAACTATTTTATATTTAAGATTCTTTGCAGTAGCCAACTTTTATTACAGCTTTACACACTGTGATGAGGAGGAGTGCGGGGCCGGACCGTGACTACGCAGTTCGGGAGAGAGTGAGAGCCACATACAGCTGCCATGTGTGCATTAGTGTTCTGTGTGTCTTTTTGTTTAGGTTCATATTAATTATTAGTTTGACTGTTCAGCCAGTTCCCGACTCCTCCTTTCCCAAACTTAACCATGTCACATTGGTGCCGAAGCCCAGGAAGGAGGAGGGATGCACTGTCATGAAGTCCTAGCCACTGGCATCCACCCAAAGGAGCAGCCGTGGCCATCCGCCGGGGGATGGAGGAGTTGCTGCTGACCGCCTGGACGTTAAGGAATGTCCGCCATCCGTGAGGGTGGAGTGATCGAGGACCAGGCGATGGCATGTCTGGGAAACCGGAGAGCAAGTTTTTCTCTCTCTCCTCTCTCTCTCACTGTCGCTCAGCCTTGCCCTTTCCTTCTCATCTTTTTTGTTTTTGTTTTTCCCTCCCCCTTCCCGAGCCTTAGAGAGGCGGGGAAAAGCATGCCAGCAGACGAAGCCAGACTGACAATGAGTAAGTAGGCTAATCAGCCGAAGAGAGGGATAAATGCAGCGGAATGTGGCAGTTTGGGAGAGAGAGAGCCACATGCAGCTGCCATGTGTGCATTTGTGTTCTGGGTGTCTTTTTGTTTGAGTTATTATTAAATATTATTTTGACTGTTCAGCCGGTTCCCACCTCCTTCTTTCCCAACCATACATCCTTGAAAACATATATAGAAACAAAAATGCAACAAGTGCTCCTTGGGTATAAAATCCATATCTTTTGGTGCTCTTTGGAAAAGGGATAATCTATGTAATGAAAAAAGGATATATCCAAGGCACTCAGATTTAAGTACAAATTTAAGAATGCCTTTATTAATCCATGGCCAGAATAATTAAAAACCATGAACCGACACATTGCAGCTAGAAACCCTTCATCAGGGTATGGGGGGGAAATAGTAGGGGAGTCCTTAATGTGACTAATTTGTGTCATGTGACATTGTCACATGAAAGGACCACATGATACAATCACCTGACAGTGACACCTTCCAAGTATCTCCATCAAAATAGGGGACAAATAGTCATAAGAGTAAATAATTAGATGATCTATTTCTTTAAGCATGACTCTTTAAATCAAAAGGTTTTTAGTTTAATGAGAAACATACAGTCAGGTGTGTCTAAATTTTTGATTGGTACTGTATATACTGTCATATATGTGCATATAGACACACATATACATTTAGATACACAGTAAGTTCACTTTAAGACATTTGGTGTCTTCACCATAATTAAAGTCTTTGTAGAGTCAATAACAGAAGCGGGGTCATTGATAGGACAGGTTGCCTCTCTGAGCCATGATTAAAGATTTATTGTCCTGTCACCAGAACAGTGTTGAGATTAAGAGCTAAAAGATGTGTAGTACAGCCAATTAATCAACAACACAGCACTCTACCCTCAGCTCTGTCATAATCATGGAAGAACAGCTCATGAAGGAGGAGCAAAGCAGAGCTTCCAGAGAAACAACACACACACACACAAACGTACACATTATAGGACACTCACACTTCTCTCATCAGTTACGATGTAGTTCCGCTCATGTTTCTTCGTCAGGTGGGGGGTCAGTACGTCAAATCGACGACGGAACTCAGAAAAGACCAAATGATCAGGATAACCTTGAGGTAGGGGAGAGCAAAATGATGTGAGCTTTACAAGAGAACGTGTTTGACTGAAAGTTTCTAAGAAGCTACAGTGTACAGGTACAGATCACAATGATGAGGGCATTGGTCAGTCATTTATCTTAAGAACATTTTGCTGAGTCAAGGCTTTGGGCTGAAATGTGCCATAATTTCGAGAGGCATTTTGCTGAAATGTTTTCCAAAAGATCACTCAACAATATAACCCCATGGACGTCTCTAAGACAATGATATCAAACACACTAGGGCTGTTTTTGGAAAATAAGCCCAACAAAACCTCAAAAGGTCAACAAACCCTGGGAGAAAAACAAGATATTCTGAAAAATTAAACCTGCACGGAAAAGGTGAACTTTCAAATCTGTCCTATCTTCACAGATTTTTATATATTCCCTTCAAAAAAAAGGTCAAATATTGATAGAGAGGTCTTTCACAGTCTTCAAGCTTGCATTTTCCACGTTTCTTACCTTGCCGGTAGATTCGAAGAGTGTCGAGCAGTTTGGAGCCACGGAGCTGTGCTCGGAGCAAAGACACATCCAGCTGCATGAGGCCTGTGTCACAGCTATCTCCGTGGGTCTCCATCTTCACCTTCATATCCCCAGTCAGAGCCTCTGCCTTAGGCACCAAGCAATGCACAAAGTGCACCCTGGACCGCCTCACTGTGTCTATCAGTGCATCCTAAAGACGACAAAAAACACTCAAAGTTCACAAAAGATGGTGTTGTTTGAATTAAAACAGCTAAGATTATCCAGTATAAGGCCTTGTACTAACCACTTGCAGTTTAATCTGGATGCAGAGAGACTTTTTTTTAACAGCAGCCATGCCAGTGGTGAAGGTCTTCCTCATGCTTGTGGCTCTGCGTAGAGCCAGCTGCGACCCGCCCTCAAGCCCAGCAATAGAGCCTGACAAAACTGTGGCCCCTCCTGAACGCCCCATAAACAAGCCACTGATATTCTTCCTTTAGAGAGAATGACCAGAATCTATGAGTACATGTATAGGATATATGAAATACATGGGATATATGGGTTGGCATGAAATACTTTTGGAAAGTTGTCTTGTTCTGCAGTATACTCCATCGAAAACCATTTTAAAGAGCATTTTGCTCATTCTTTTACAATAATTAAGCATGGAACTTTAATGACTTGTGATTAATTGAGAGACTACATGAAATACTAGTGTTGTTAAAATCTTGCCACACCGCAGGTCTGGTGAAATGAAGCTGGTTATTCTTTTATATGTAAAGAAACACAAACCTCTAACTACACAATATTTCATTATCAGGCAGCCAAAGTAAATTTTTATGAAGTGCCTGAAGCTTATGTCGATATGCAAGCTCCTGAAACAGGTCTTACCTCGATATCATGGCGCATAACAAACCTCATGTGACCCATTTCAATTCTACAAGACAATTTTGTATTTTAAAGTGCTATGGAGCAATTCAACCATTTGAAACGGCTACAGCACTGACATTCTGAACAGCACGGACGAGGGAAAGAGAAAACACCTGCACCAGCATCAATTACAAGACGTTTCACATCTACACATCAACACACCCTTACTAACATTTATAACAGTAAACTTTAATAGATTTTTAAACTTACAACTATGGCAGAAGTATTAAAGTTAAGTTTTTAAATGTGTTTAGGCTATTATTATTTCATAACAAATAAACAGTTTATTTTTTAAGATTACCTAACTAACAACTGAGGAGCAATCCGTGGTCTTAAATATGGTACACACAAGGGCAAGTAGGCTACAATGTATGAAGTAAGTAATTTGTAATACTGTAAAATATTTCCTGTTCTAATGATGTTTGATATAAGGAAACAAACTGGCCTGGTTTGGATTCCTAAATTCTGATAAAAAGAAAAACAATATCTGGTATGAAGTAGAAAACAAACATATTTACTTTTGAAACAGATTCCCAAATCAGTAAAGTGGTATACTCATGAATAGTATAACTAGCCCTATAGAAATAAAGTGTTAAATTAGTTTAATTTCCCACCGCACCTTGAAGTACAAACAATTCTGTTGAGTTCAGAAGTTTCTAGATGCTCAGATGATCAAAAATAAATAATATTACAAACATGAAATGAAACTTCTCTTAAATATTAATTGCAATTATGAGGAAAAAAAACTGCATCGCGATGCATGTGTACGTCGGACACCCCCAAAGACCATTTTTGACCCAGGAAAAATCCTGTTTTACATTGTTTTTATTTTTTCAACTTGTGTCTGGAATATATGGATTCAGAGCTCTATTTTCACTTCAGTTGTAAAAGGATACCAGTCCACTTTTCAATCACAGTTATTTTTTGGAACCCAGTTAAGTTAAATATTATTGTAATTGAATATGAAACAAACAAACAAATAAATAAATAACAATAATTATTGTTATTATAAATAATAACAATAGAAATAATAATGATAAACATTAAAATTGTATTTATATGTCAGATCTTTATTTCAGTCGTAATTTCTTAACATTAAACCCTGGGGCTTTTATTTTGACAGAACATTTCAGGAAGAAGGTGAACAGAGTGTCTGTTTGTGGGCTAGTTCACAGTAGTTTAATATGCTTTTCATTTAAAATCTGACGAATTGCTCTGGTTCCATACTCAATGCAAGTTATAAGCGAACCGAACTATCAAGCATCTACATCTGAGATGTATATTGCGAGCCGCTCTGAGAGCTAAAAACAGTAGTGTGTCATCAGCCTATGCATGCTATCTATGTGTGTGCGTGACACAACAGAGCACCGCTGAATTACTGAAGCGCGCTGCACATGCAAACTATATATTTAATTATTAAAAGCAGCCTTCTGAGATTCACAAAGCTAACGGATATCTTCAAGAGAATTTATATAAAATATAGTTATTTAAACAATTTTAATATTGCCTTTATTGTTCTTTCATGCCATTTTGGAGCTTGAAGGTAAAAACTTCAACTAACACACAGTAATTGATTTGGATCGGGCTTGTCGGACCAATACCTGATCCGGTCAAATAAAGTCAGTATCTGAACAGATACCGATCAAAGTATCGGATTGGTGTATCCCTGAATAATTAATTATGAGAGTCTTACTTCTGGGAGTCCTGCAGTAGAATGGCCGCATTCTGGGAGGAGGGGTTTTGTTTGGCATAGCTCAGCCAGCCCCGAGCATCATACTCCACCCAGTCAGTGCCATGGCTGTGACCCAACATGAAGTGATGTGCCTTCTCACTCTTCAGTAGCAGGGCGGGACCTGAGGGATGCATTGAACCCATTAAGTTGCATGCATTAATGTGCACTTGTTGTGGTGTGTGGGTGGGTATGTGTAGGAGATGTAGTGAGTTCTGACCTTTACTTTCTCCATCCGCAGAGCTGTAATAACTGAAAAGTCTCTCCAGCAGAGATTCCTCTGAGCCTCCAGGCTGTAGAGCTTCCTCCTCCATCAACCACAGCAGCCCCCTTGCCTCATCTGTCCTAGCTAGTGTCCGTACCTGAATCACACAGATATAAACACAGATTCTTTAAAATTCTGTTATAGCCCAAACCTAGAACGGGAGCAAGAGTTCACAGGTTCAAATCCCGGACGAACCCCCAATTTATATTAAGACCATTATCTTGGTTTAAGGTGTAACATAAAAAGGGGAGCAAGGTCACCGATTCAAATCCCAGACGAGCCCCCAATTTATATAATGACTCTGATCTTGGGACAGGGCGCAACATAAACAGGGGAGCTAGAGGTACAGATTAAAATCTTGGATGAGCCCCAAATTTTTATTATGATCTTGTGTCAAGGTGTAAGATAAACAGGTGATTACTTCCATGTTTAATCCAAAGAAAACTTCAGAAATACATAACAAATACTCATCCATATACAACAAACAAATTTTTTTGTAGCAAGATGCCCTTTTACAAAACAAATCAACTATGCAACACAAGCCATTACAACACGCTAACACACATTGATCAATGCTGTGCATGGTTTAGTTTATTTTTCATTTCATATTTCGATAATGACCTCAAAGAAAACATTAGTCATTACATGAAAGCAATTACTATCCTTTATAGAATAAGAGAGAGAAAATGAAAACGAGGGGCAAAAATGATGAGCTATTAGTCATGGGTTCTTCATTAATGGCCTGTATTAATTAAGAGCTCCAGGGTAGTCAGGCAGGCATTTTTACACCTTACAATCTGCCTGTCTACTTAAGCAATTAATACCAGTAATGGCTTCTCCCTCGTTCTGCATTACCACAGTGATATTTTGCAGGGGCTGCTGAATAGCTGTTTAAGAGGCCAGTGAGGTAAAAAAAAAAAAAAAAACTTCAAGCAATTATGGAGGCTTCTGCATATACTCACAGATCTGTATTTGAATATTACTTTTCACTTTGACGAGACTGTCTTCGGTTTGCCTTAGTACAGTTTCCACCAAAGGATAATTAACTCTTCAGGGTTGTTTTAACGTGCACTTTCAATTACTTGATTTTTAAAGTGCTCATTTGACAATTTATGAATTGCTTTCAAACTTTATCAAATTGACAGAGCACAAGAAAGAATATAAGAATATATGGTAACACTGACCACTTGGAGCGCCCACAAAACTCCCTAGTGAAGATGATCTGGAAACAGCATTGCAGGATTTTGTTCATTTACAAAGCTTTCCAGTATTTTGTGCTGGACAGTCCCTTAAAGGAATAGTTCACCCAAAAATTAAAATTATCTCACCATTTACCCTTATTCCATCCCAGATGTGTATGACTTTCATCTGCTGAACACAAATGAAGATTATTAGAAGAATTTCTCAGCTCTGTAGGTCCATACAAAGCAAGTGAATGGATGCCAAACTTTTGAAACTGAAAAAAAAGACTCCAGTGGTAAAATCAAAGTCTTCAGAAACTAGATGCTAGGTGTGGGGGAGACATTCATATTTAGAGATTCATATTGAAGTCATTTTTACTATAAATTCTTGTACCTGCTCAGTCAATCTCCACTTTAACTTTCACATTCTTTTCGTGTTTTTGGTGAGTCGCATTATTTGTGCATATTACACCATCTGGGCAGGGATAAGAATTTCTAGCAAAAAAGGACTTAAATATTGAACTGTTTCTTACCAACACCTATCTTAAAATACTGGAGTCATATGGATGACTTTTATGATGACTTTATGTGCTTTTTGGAGCGTCAAGCTTTTGGTACCCATTCACTTGCGTTTTATATACCTACATAGCTGAAATATTTCAGCTTTACAGAAGAAAGTCATATACATCTGGGATGGCATGAGGGTGAGTAAATGATGAGAGAATTTTCATTTTTGGATGAACTATCCCTTTAAAGACGGATGTGATTTCTAAAGTACATGTCATTTTTTGTTTCCGTAACAGCATCGCATAGGGTACCACTAAGCTGGTGGTTAATTTTGTTGCCTGCAAGGCTGGCAAGTAGCTCCCTGGCCTCAGTATCACTCTAGGTTGCAGCCATTGCCATCTCCTTTTTTGTGACTTTGAATACAAACTTTCCCTTTCTTCTTCACTAGTAAGTTCTCTCTGTCAAATAGTTGTGTGATATCAAGTTGATCACTACGACACACACCCTTCTCTGACTTTGTTCACAAAGACATGTTGCGGCATTGATCTCGGCAGTGTTACTAGTGTCTGATGCTGGGATCAAATTTTTCATCATTGTGGCTCTGGCTGGCATTCGCACTAAAGGCTCTCAGGCAACATGCCAGAAAATTTCCTGAATCTATGCCCAGTGGGAATGCAGGTTCTGATACACAATAATTATATTACTTATGTGAATACAGAGGACCAATCCTGCACATTTTGTAAAAGAGACAATGTCATACAAAGTGCTTCTCTTTCATTAACAAATATGCTGAATGCTGCCTTAGGAAGAGGGAAGGCACTCTCCAATAAACATCCACCCACACACAAAAGAAAAAACCTCTCTTGTATCAATAATATCTCACAAAGCCACATTCCTGGCATGTTGCTTCTTCAACAATTGGCAAGATAGGACAATGTAAAAAATTGCAACAGATACAAACTTTAAAACTTTGGGGGCAAGTTTTCACTTAAATGACAAACTATAGGACACAACAGTCATCGACTAGAACTTTCAAAAAGTAAAACAATGAATTTTCCCCAATGTTTTGGCAGACAAGGGAAAACATCAGTGATTCAAGTCACTGCTGAAACTGAAAAGCACACATTCACCAGACAAGGTCCCTTTTGGGACAGGCTGGGATGATCTACAGAAATCTGAGGAGGTAAGAGGAGTTGGCAAGAAGGCAAGAGGAGCTGGGTATGAGATGAGAAGGAAAGAGCTGCTTACCAACGCTTGAGTGGAGGCTTGGTCTATAGCTGCTACAGACAGTGACGTACTGGACTCTATGTCATCTAAGGCAAGCTCTATATTCTCCTAAACATGGATAAAGGGGGTATAAGTCAGCTACAATATTTAGCTGATTTCATGTTAGTGATTTGTGAGAAAAATCGCTCAAAAACGAACCATGAAAATGTAAGGCTTTTAGGTTATATAATAATTTCAAGTACTGATTAAATAGAATCTATAATTGTCTCATGTACATAGAATGAATATCGATTATGGTAACAAGGCAAGCAAATGTGATTATGATAGCTTAGACAAACATATTAACATATAATAAACACTTTACACGTAGGTTGTAATGAAATCAACACTGATTTAACTCTTGCATTTTAACAATTTGCAATTATTAAGCCTATAATTTAAAGAGAAATAATTTGACAATAATTTGATGGGTGTAATGGGACAGATATTTGCATTGGTTTAGTAGTTGTGCACCTCTTTATAACGTTCCAGCTCCTGTACAAAGGTGCGTTCATGGAAAAGTGTTTGGAGCCTCTCTTGGGCATAGTTGTGGCACAGTTCCTCAAAGGTTGCGCCACGGTCCCGCTTGGCTAACTTTGGGTTCTGGAATCCCGGTGTGTCCACAATGAGCAGGGAGCACAGGGAATGCTGACTCGACTTCAGAGATCTGAACCAGCACATAAAAACAACAGACAAATTTAATGTAGGTTAGGTTTTGAAAACACTACTGCTTTTTGCCTTTCTTTCACAAATAAACCAGGGATGCAGACACATTAATTAAGAGTCCAAAGGGGTCCAAACACTTTTTGGGGACACCGTATGTCTTTGTACATTAATGAAAATTGAATGATCATGGGAGGAAATACAACTTGCCGGTTAACAAGTGAGATGACCAGAGTAAAGAGCTCAGAGTAGAGCCCAGCAGCCATGGCCTCCAAACACTCTAGAGCTGTGATCTTCGGAGCTGCAGGCAAAAAAAATACAAAATCTTAATACTGTCAATGCTAGCACTTTAATGTGTGAGGGGTCTTACATTGTGAAAATTATTTACCGGAGTTGTCTCCTGTACCAAAATCATCTGGTCCCTGGCGGAATGAGGTGGACTTCTGCAAGGTTCCTTTGGGCTGGTGTTTAAAGATAGCAGAAGAGAGCTCTTCTAGGGTGAAGCCCAAGAGGTAAGCTGCCTTCTGGGCCCACTCGTGATGTGCAAATTGCTTTCGCCCTGCTGTAAAATGCACAGGGGGACAGCATAAGCACCAGGACATTCAAAATGGTATTCATAGCTGTGAAGCTCTAATGGCATAATCTGAGGGCAGTCCTACACAATTCCACTGCTAATGTTATTTCTGCCTCTCTAAAATCTTAGCAAAGAGTAATTTTTCACCAATCACTAAAATTTTGCCTAGAAGGGTACAGACTTTTTAGGTGTTCAAGAGCAGTGGTTCTCAACTGGTGGGTTGTCGGATAGCATAGTTAGAATAGCAAAATAAACAGCCAATTTTTCAAGTCTCTCAACGTGTTTTACATTCTTTTTTTTTTACTATTTTGATAAAATCCTGCTTAAAATTATTCAAACACACATTACTTCCATAGACTGTCATTGGAAAATAGCAAACACATGTCAGAGCAATGGCAGCAGGGCATCAGTTGCGAAGACAGGATTGGTCAGAAGTGCTTTTAACACGGGGCTTAGCAAAGGGTCAGTTGTTACAGTAATGTTCTTTATAATCTCATGTTAAAAATGTTACATCTTGTTGGATATACACAGTTTATGGTAATATTTATATATTTACTATTTTTCAGGACTTTTACTTTTGTACTTTCATACAATAAATAATTTTGCCACTGTACTGGGTTGCCACTTAATGTTCAAATGTGAAATCTGGATCCTGAACCACTTTTGACAACCATTATTTCATAAGCACTGTTTTAAAACTTAGTTTCAGAACTTTCAAAAGTGGTTTGATGATGTTTGAGAGTATTATTGAACAGACATCACAGAAAATGTATCAACTGAAGGATTTTCAGATGTTTGCAGCATATCCAGCTCCGACTGACCACAGAGCAAACCAACAGAGTCATACATAAACAAGGAGAGTGACACACAAGCTGTAGTTAAGTCATTGCAACCAGAGCAGGTTGCAAAGAGAGGGAAAATAACACAGGTCTCTGGTGGAACAGATGAGTGCTGAAAATAAACAAGAACTGAGAGTGAACAGGCTTTTGTGTCTTAACAACAAAAAAGCACTGCAAAAACGAAAAGTCTATAACATGGAGAGACAACAGAGAGTCTGAGCATTAAAAGAAAACAAAGTGATGCTCCCCCTCCCCTCACCCGCATATATTCCCACCAAAGTTTTGTCTAAGCTTCAAGACTGTCTAAGACATGGTTATAAACCTCTGAAAAAAAAGAAGCCCAACAGAGAAATGAAAGAAAACAGACAATAAGAATGCAAATGGAAATAATACCACAGGCACACAAATTAGGTGTTTGTTTGTTGTGCTGATATATAATATTAATGCTCTTTACCTTCATCAGCCTCTGCTTTGTAACGGAGCAGCATGCAACATGCAAGTAGAGAAGAAGAGGTTAGAACATGAGACATTCTTCTGTATTGTACAAACAGGGAACTAAAAATGCATTTGTTAGCATCCACATTTAAATACTCACTCGCACATTCACAAACGACTATGATTGGCTCATCCATGCATATTCTAATTTTTATTAGCCACACATTTCTTTAATTAGTTGGCAATTATTAGTCCACAGACATGGGTTTTTCCAATGGCCAATGCCAACAAAAGATATGTAGAGAGCAGGGTGGCCAATAGCAGATATAATGTAATTAGTGCTGTTAATATATTAAAATAATTATTCATAATTAAATTAATTGTAGTTTGAATTTGCTGGAATATGCATCTAACTTGATATGTATTTCTTTCAGTTCTTTTTAATATAATTAGTTCCTCTTTAAAGGAAAGAGAGCTAAATAAAATGCATCAAAAATGTATACTGATTCCACCTCCTTCTACTGGTGCTACACATGAACTTTGTCATCAACAGTTTGTTTCGTGACATTTCACTTGCTGAGCTTTGGTGATAATTTAATTATAATCCAATAAAGACTGCAAATAACTTTTGCCCCAACTGAATTTGATTAATATATAAAGGTAAATTGTTAAACAGGACCCTCTATATAAACATACACACTGGTGGCCAAAAGTTTGGAATAATGTACAGATTTTGCTCTTATGATAAGAAATTGGTTCTTTTATTCATGAAAGTAGCATTCAACTGATCACCATGTATAGTCAGGACATTAACAACATGAAAAATTGCTATTACAATTTTTAAAAAAATATTCAGAACTTAAACTACCTCAAAGAGTTCTCATCCAAAAATCCACCACGTGCAGCAATGACAGCTTTGAAGATCCTTGCCATTCTAGCTGTCAGTTTCACCAGATACTCAGGTGACATTTCACCCCACACTTCCTGTAGCAAATGACATAGATGTGGCTGTCTTGTCGGGCACAAGTTGCTCCCAATGGCAGGCTAGCGCCTTGCATTGGTGTATGAGTGTGAGTGTGAATGTGTGTGTGAATAGGTGATTGGGACACAGTGTAAAGCGCTTTGGTAACCTCTAAGGTTAAAAAATACACTATATAAGTGCAGACCATTTACCATTCTCATCCACCTTACAGTCTAGCTGATCCCACAAAACCTCAATGGGGTTAAGATCCATAACACTCTTTTCCAATAATCTGTTGTTCAATGTCCGTGTTTCTTTGCCCACTCTAAACTTTTCTTTTTGTTTTTCGGTTTCAAAAGTGGCTTTTTCTTTGCAATTCTTCCCATAAGGCCTGCATCCCTGAATCTTCTCTTTACAGTTACATGAAACTGGTGTTGAGCGGGTAGACATCAATGAAAATGTTAGCGGAGGACAAGTGAGGCATCTATTTATCAAACTAGCTATGAAAACAGTCTTCATGTACTCCCGGCATCAGAGCCACTGAAGACAGAGTGGACAAGTTTTGTTATGCGCCCCAAAACATGCAAAAATGTGTGTATGTTTGTGCAAATAATTTTACACCGGACTGCTTTGTGAATGAATGTCAATGTAAAGCAGGATTTTCAATTTTTTTTATTCTCAAGCATTGATCTGAAGATTTAAGTATCACACTTTATATTTTGTAAATGTTTGCAAATCGCGTTTCCGAATGTGCTTGTTAGCTGATTTCACGGCTAATTCAGCTAAAGTTAACATTGTCTCTGATTGTATTCACGGAGACCAGATATACATGTATATATTTATACATATGGCTGAACTCTGGTATTTACGCTGTCAGTCATATTGGTTCTGATTTGTTGTTGCTGTAGTATCAGAAGCACGAGCTGTAAATGCACGGATAAGGTGTTGCAGTGATGGCTGCTGGAATTGGGGCCTGTCGAGGTTTGATCAAAAATTACTTTTTTCAAATAGTGATGGTGCTGTTTTTTACATCAGTAATGTCCTGACTATAATTTGTGATCAGTCGAATGCCATTTTGGTGAATGAAAGTACCAATTTCATTCCGAAACATCACAATCTATACATTATTAAAAAATCTGGGCCACCAGTGTACATTTGCCAAAAACTTGCAAAATACAATTAATATACACTCACCGAGCACTTTATTAGGTGCACCTGTACACCTACTTATTCATATGATTCTCTACTTTATGCAGAATGCATAAAATCATGCAGATACAGGTTAGGAGCTTCAGTTAATTTTAACATCAACCATCAGAATGGGAAAACATTTTATCTCAGTGATTTCAACAGTGGCATGATTGTTGGTTTGAGTATTTCTGTAACTGCTGATCTCCTGGGAGTTTACTCAGAATGCATCAAAAACCAAAAAACATCCTGTGTGCGGCAGTTCTGTGGATAGAAATACCTTGTTGATGAGAGCTGACAGAAAGGCTACAGTAACTCACATGACCAATCTGTACAATTGTAGTGAGCAGAATAGCATCTCTGAATGCTCAACGCGCCGGACACTGAGGCGGATGGGCTACAACAGCAGAAGTCCACGTCGAGCAATTAATTTAAATGTAAAAATAAATAAATAAATGTATCCCCTTATGTGGTGACAAATGTGCAGGTCTTTATCATAAAGCATCCTGACTGAACCCTCTGCCATCATCCATTGTGCATTCAGTCCAATTAAATATGTAAAACTAACCTCATCCGCTTTCCATTCAGATAGCGGGATCACTTCGCACTACATTCACCAAATGTTTTACTGTTTACAATTTTACATTTTTTACTATCATTTGGCCTTTAACGAGTAGAATAACAATAGATGTGGTCTTGTGACTTGACCAAATTAAAGTCACAGATAGAAAGCAAAAAGGCAGAACAATACTGCCCCCTGCTGTATGGATAGGCAAGTACAACTAAGATCTCTAAAAGATCTATTTACAAACATGGATGTCCTGATGGTGGAACATGTTGCTAAAATAAAAGCTCTATTTGTTATTGGGTATTGTTGATGTAGCATCTCAAGACACTGAAGCAGGATACATCAGAATTAGTATTTCCTGTCAGAATGTTAACATGAAGACACAGGAAGGACTGCTAGACTTTACACTTCAGAGTATAAATGCACTGCAGATACTGAGAAATTCAGTGACTGCAGTGACAATATATCAGCAACACAAACTATTACACATCATATAGCATAAAGACAGGCAGATGGACATACATTTAAACACGATGAGCCAGCATGCAGGCAGAACAATTTGGAGTGTGAGGATTAAAGAGTTCATTAATACATCAATCTCTGACTGCAGGAGGTGATGTCATATCACAGGCTGTGAATACTGCACCATCCATCCTCATTAGAGCGCAAGAAACACTCACGCATATCTTTAAACCTCTCGACATCAAACTGTTTGGAGCTCCTCCTCTCTCCTGTTTGAGCTCAGTAAGCAGATTGAGTCGGACTTAATTAATAAAGTCTGTTTTTGAGCTTGTTAGGAGTTTTGAGTGCTTTATATAATTAAAGCCTTTTTTTAGCTCTCCAGATCGAACGTGTAAAGAGAAAGCTGTCTTATGCTTCTCTGAGCTGAATTAGCATGGGGACACCAATGCAGGTCTTAAAGACAGAGACATACACTAGTACCAAAGCAAAGTTCCTAAATATGCTTTACTATTTATATATTCATATTGGTGACTGGTTTACTAGTAAAAGGTAAACAAAATGCATGAGAGCCAACACACACAAACCACACCCTGGGATTTTTGTTACCTTTCGTGGCCCCAGCAGCTCCAAGATGGTATACAGCCCCAAGAATGAGCCACAGAGCTTTCTGCTCATCATAAGAGATGCCCAGCACCTTCATGGCTGCCTGCAATTTTGTGAATTGCTGTGATGACTTTTGCTTGTCCTCAGGCTACAAACACACAAACACACACACACAGAATATAATGTGGGAATTTATCTCATCACTGATGTGATTACTCACAATGATATAACAATAACATGTGCTATCTGACTGTGAGCCAGCTGCTTTCAAACACCTGTATGCGCAAGTACGAAGATTCGGTTTCGTAATTGGCTTCAAATATTGAAAACTTTCACTGGCATTGATAGAGGTGTGAATCCTCACGATTCAAAGGGTAATTAAGGATTCGATTATAAAAAAATTGTCCTCCAATTTTATTCCTCAGTATTAAATGGTATTACATTATTCATTTAGACTTAATCGATCCCTAACTACAAATATCGCTTGCTGGTCCAAGATGGCTACATGAGATATCTGCTTCTGTGAGGGTCTAGATGTCAGCTTCTCCTTTCCACACCACAGGTGATAACAAAGAGACAAAAATAGCTAAGTTACAACTTGTCAATAATCAATTAATGATCAATGCAAAAATCAATGAAGCATCTCGTATATGTACTCTTCCAATGAGCAAGAGACCGCAATGAGCAACAGCTAAAGAAATAGAGAGTGCAAGAGGAGAGAAAGGCATTGGAAATAAATAAAAACATCACCCACATCTCCAGAACCAGTGTTTAATCATTATATTCAGCTGTTTTCCCCTTTCTGTTCAAATCAGTGCAATAACAAGCCCATCTTTCATGTTGTTTGTTGACGTGTTATCCTGTTGATATCTGCGTGAGTTTGTGAATGAATTTTGGGATCTTAGATTCAGTCAAGGACGATGGTGGAGTGGTTGATACATCCAGTCTGCGATCATTTCTGTAGTGTGCACTTGGCTTAATTTTTGCATGAATTAAACATTTGTTTCTAGCATCTCACTCTGTCCCTGGCACACACATAAGCACAACTGCACTGCCGTGGTTTACAGGTTTTTTTTCCACCCCGAGTATTGGTATTTACTACTGAAATTTTGGTATTGTGACAATACTAACCAGACAAAGAAATATATTCAGTTTCTTGCATGGAGTCTCATTAGCATCTGATTAAAGAGTTTTGTGACTGTACTTCACTGTACCTCATTTAATCTTGGGCAAAACTAACCTTAGTTTGAGGTAAAATCCCAAAAGAACTGTTCTCTGCAAAGTGGTTTAAATGCAACTCCGTTCTGCAGGAAAATTTTTAATTAAATCAAGTTATGAAACCATACAGTTATTGTTTAAATGCCTTCAATAATGCAAGCTTTCAATTGCAAGGTTTTTGAGAGCAGAAAAGTGTCTGGACAAAACTGCATTCACCTGAGAGTGCTGTCTGCTCCAGCCATCATGTAGTAAAAGACATTGAAAGTGGACTCAGCCTCTGGTCGTTTCACCACCCGCAGCTTCTCCAGCAGCATGGTCTAAACAGCATCCCCAACGAAACAATAAGAAATCATTGGGTACAACCCAGAGATTGTGAGAAAGATTGCCAGAACATTTACCACTGTATTTGTACAATTACATTAATGTGCATATCTACAAACCTGGATGGAGGCGGAGGCCACTTGACCAGTTTGGTCAAAATCCAGGGAGACGATCTGGGAAAATCGACTTGAATTGGTGTTAATGGAAGTGGCGCTGTTTCCGAAGGCCTCTAGTATTGTGTAAACTGCTTGCCATTTCTCAGCTGGAGGACACACACACACACACATAAATATTTAATTCTCTACAAGTTAAACAGGCTCATTCGCTGAGTGCACAAGAAGAGAGGATCCAGGCCCAGCATTCAGAGGTGAACATATGCAGATATCATGGCCTCTTTAATGGTATAGTTGATGAGCACTGTAGTCTTCATTAGGTCATTATGGGCTAAGCAGGGACTGAGCAGGCTTTGATGATGGCTAATTATCAGAGCGTTTCAGTGGGCATCATTAGCAGAGCCCTCATCTATCACCCTCTTACCAGCTCTCTCGCTCTCTCTCTCTCTAAACTATCAGAGCCAATTATCACTGACCGCACAATAACTTTCCACTCACGCTTTTTCATGCTTTTCAAACACATGGCGAGATAATATACAGCTAAAAATGGGGATGCAATATATGTCAGTGACTATTCTATATTGGAAATATTAGGATTTTATATTGTAAGACTGATTAGGTCAATATTGGAAGCAGATGTTATCAGGGCAGTCATTTTTAACCTTTCAGGGTGTGATGTTACATCCAAACCTGTTCCGGCTCAATTGTAAGTGTTGCCACATTTTGGACCCACTAATCAATGCTAATAGTTCCAGGCACATGAGCATTCTTAAAATTCTGTGCGATAGAAAGCGATTCTGTGTCTGTACTACTCACCACACTACCAAAATTCATACAAAATATTAAGAATATTATACTCTTGTTTTGAAGCAAAAAACATTATGATTTATTTGTCCTTTACATTTTAATAATTTATGTATAAAAGGGTTAAACAGACCTTCTTGACCAGGTTACAAAAGAACGGAGCAGTTGTTTATGTTTTCTACAGCACATTCTTATGTTTTGATGTCTGATTTTACCTGGGGGGAAAAGTTACATTCTAGATTCATGTAGAATTCTAACTGTAGCGTGAGCAGTTTTTTTTCTCATTAAAAAAATTGCAAAATTATGTAGAAATTAGGGCTCAATTTAATGTGTTACGTGTGAATAATTCTATAAAAAATAAACTGTTAAAACTCTGTAATAAAAGTTAGATTTTCCTAACTTACAAGCAATTCAATATTGAAGTATATTTGTGTGTACTGTACATCTGCATTTACAAGTCATGTCAATAGGTGGCAGCGTGCCTCAACAAATCTCAGAAGCATCACAGCCACAGAATAAGAACTGCTCACTTACAGTAGGAGGAAGCACAACAGAATACAGGAATCTTGAGACACAATTTTCAAAGTTTCCACTACTTTTAACTTGACACAGAGTCCCAAAAATGCAGCGTTTATGTCACTGAATACCAGTGAGACGTTCCAAACGTGTCCGTCTGAGGCACGCACGTGTACATAGAGCAACAATTAAAAATAGCGCAGATGGAACACAAGAACATGTACTGTGAGAACTGGACACATTGACAAGCTCAATGCAAAACAGACTGCTGTCAACTGTAGGTGTGTTTAATGATACAAGAATGAAATAATAATATATTGATTTCTTAAGCCACTTTTGTATTGTTTAATCAAAGCTTCATCAGCCACAATAATGCAATTTATTTCAAACTGAATTTCAATTTGTATTATATATTTATTATAGGTCATACACTTTACATTAATAAATATTCAAATTATTATGCATTATTTATATGAATTATCTTTAGTGGGGCCTTTCTCACCAAATGATAATGTATCCAATTAATTGTGATTAATTTGATTAAATAATTGGCATGTTATATAATTATGGAATGTTTACATAATTCTGTAAAATTTAATCGATTGACAGCCCTAATAGAAATACAATAACGCAGATGTAAAATTTTGGTCAACAAACTACAGGCATTGGCCAAAATTTTTGTATCAGTGCATCCCTAGTCAAAAACACTCAAGGAGGAAGCTAAGGGCTTAGTATGAGTGTGAAACAGCAGCAAAATGTAGCAATTAATCAAATGTTTTCAAAAGTTCGTACCAGTAAAGATTTTGCCAGTGCTACCGGCGATGGACACAAGGTACTGGACTAAGTGCTGGCAGTTTGTGGTCTTGCCGCTCCCACTCTTTCCCAGCAGCACAATGGATTGGTCCTGCCGTGTGGTAAGAAGGTTTCGGTAGGCTGACTGAGCCACTGCGTAGATATGAGGGGCCGTGTCCTCGCGCCGACAACCTTTAAACATGTGCATCACCTAAAATGACACAAGGAGAAAGAAAGGGGCCAACTCAATTTAAGTATTACACTTGAAAAAGCTCACCTTTTAAAAAAAAAAAATGGCTCTTGTATTTTCTGTGCCTCCTGAGAAAGAAAGAGGCCCTGGACGTTTCATTAAAAAATTATGGAGAAAAAAATAAATACAAAGCCAAGTTAATTATTGCTTGATATATAACAGTGTAATAATATAATTTAATGTATAACAGATTTAAAATTTTCTGTCCAACAGAAAACTAAATCCTGAAAACCCATAACCATTACTTTTCCAATGAAGGAAAAGTCAATTAAGCTGTTAATTTGAAAAGAAGCTTAGCGTAAACTTTATTTCCCCAGCACAAGAGCAATAACGCATTCATGACTGTACAAAACACTCATTACTGCACATAATCAGCCATATCCATAATGCCAAATCACTTAATTAGGACGGATGATGACCAAAAGAAATACTCTTCTAGACTGTAATTACATTTTATGGGTAGTACTTCATCGTGCATAAAATCCAATACAGCTCATTAGCAGCTTTCAGTTGCCTATTTCCTAGAGTGTTTAACTTATGAAGGGTCAATGTATATCAGCAAAAAGTTAATTTCTGTAGGCGTACGCCAGAATATAGATGGATTCTAAGCTAATAAACATATACTAAACAATGTGGTGTCTTTAAATAAGGCTCTAAGAATTAACATAATAAATATAATTCCCATAAACAACAGGACTGAACTGACTCTGCAGATAGTGTGAACTCTATCACCTTCTCGGAGTACATGGATGGGGCACTGATAGGGTTGATGATAACCATATTGGGTCCTGCGTGTGTATGGATGAGATTTCCTCCATAGCGCTGACGCAAGGAGTGCATGACACTGGACTCATTCAGGTAGAGCAAAGTCGCCAAGTCCTCACAGCGATCAAATGACGGCGGGTTTGCCTGAGGAGAGGGATTGAAAATATTAAAGGTCATACAATGAAAGAAGGCAGGATGGATTAAGACTGGTGATGAATGGGAAAAGCCAGGAAAATACTGAATGTATTACAAAAAGAGAGAGTTTAAGTTGATGTGCCGCAGTCACAATAGCCTCGACACTTCATGCCAAGTTTTTAACGTATTTAAAATGTGTCGTCCTCAACTCTAGATCCAGCTTTGCAATTCTCTATTTTTTATTTGAGGTCAACCTTGACATAATGGAAATCATCAGCTCAGAACTGCCCTTCTCTGGGTGGTATATGAATTAAACTCCTGTTCCAGGAGGGAAGTGAACAGATAATATCTCCAAGCATTTGTCTCATCAAGGGCTAAGAGCGCAAACACAGGGAAAACAGAAAGAAAGAAAGAAAGAAAGAAAGAACACTTGTATACTACAGGGCTGACCTTCTCAATGTCATCTTCGTCCACATCCAGTATTGTCCCATCATGCTCCAGTTTGATTTTCACTTTCCCCTCTGGTAGAATGCCTGCCTCTGTCTTCAACAAAGTGGCTGTGGGGACACCAGAGAACATTGTAAATGTTTTAACTGCTGAATAAATGCAGACGTCATCATTTTAAATACTGTATCAGAATTGAAGAGAAAATCTTACAAGGCTTCTAATAGTCTAATGCCATTAAATTGTTCCTCAATGTCACAGTAATGCATCCTGCATGGTTAAAAATAATAATTTAAGTAAAAAGACACATTGAAACTAGGGATGTGTGAGACTAGTTGACAAAGCTGTTCTGATGCTTCAAGTCAACACTGGAATTACTAGTTGGTTAATATTTTTCCCAGTTTCCCAGTGGCTTTATATTTTACAGAGGACTTAAATTACTGTAAAATTAATGTTACACATTTTAAATATAATTTATCATTCAAATATTATTTTAAAGAGGATATTCTGGAGCAGACACTAAATTTAATTTCACCTCAGGCTGTGCGTGCTTCTTCCCTCTCTCACTCGTGTGCAGGAAAACGGCCTCTGGCTAGACAAGCAAACTCGGCAAAGTAGTTATGAAATCAATTTTATTTTATCACTTTGGTGGTGGTGCGGAAAGCAGATTTCTGAAGTGTTGGCTTGAAAGTCTGATGTTTTCACATTTGAGTATTCTTTAAATCCGTTCATGCTTATAAGTTATTTTCCCGCCGAGCTGGCTTTTTCAAGCGCGGGACAGCCGCCTCTAGTGAGTCAAGTCCCGTCTTTTACCGGGCCATGTCGACGTGTTAATTTTGATCATCAAAAAATGTATGCTTTTGAGTAAATAGCCTAGAAAATTACCGTTTTAAGATAGGAATACCATTTTTGAATCGGCTAAGTAAGAAGGATATTTTCAACGATGTTCCGACTGCTTAATGGGTTCAAATCTAATTTATCCTGTGTGCACATCATGTTTGGAATACATTAGGTTTATTGCAGGCTACATCACTGGCCTATTTTTTCTATCCTATAGATATTTTATTTTTTTACATCATAACTGTTATTTGTTAACTTTCTTTACAGAACAACTGTCATATTAGATCAATGGCTAATGTAATCACACACAACTTTTCAGCAAATTTTTTTTCTATCACAGATTTGGTTTAGTCTACCTGTTAATTATTTTCAACAAAGTTCTGACTGTTTTACTATGTTAAATAACTTTTACTTGGTAAATTCCATTTAGAACAGGCTATTAGGATTGTGCTATTGGTCAAGCACAATTCATTCAATTGTTTTCAATAAATAAACCTGCATTCGCTAAAGGTGAATGTGTGTCATGTTCTATATTTTATGTACAATGATAATAATGCAAGGTAAGCACATCACAGATAATTGTCCCTTTTCAGTGGAATTTAACATCGGATTGGGAATAGATGAAATATTTTAAATGTCGCATAAATACAATTTTCTGAAGGTTGGTTTCTTTTTAGACTAGTCGACTCCAAATTTGTTTAAATGTCAGTGAAATCCGCACATCCCTAATTGAAATAAAATTAACCCTATTTCCTTTCTTAATAAATTCTCCCATGTTATTGAACATTGTAATGTACATCAGATAATGTTATTGAAAACAGGGGAAAACCTTTGCCTCTGAATTAAGTCTCTTTAACATTATTTCCCACAACATTATTTTTTACAAAATTCACAAAAAAGTTAACTGCATAGTGAAATGTATAGTTCACCCAAAAATGAAAATTCTCTCATGATTGACTCACTCTCATTGCATCACAGAAGTGTATAACTTTCTTTCTTCTGCAGAACACAAATTTTGAGAATTCTGCAGAAGAATATTTCAGCTCTGTAGGTCCATTCAGTGCAAGTGAATGGGTGCCAAAATTATGAAACTCCAAAATCCACATAAAGGGAGCATAAAAGTAATCCATATGACTCCAGTGGTTAAATACATGTGTTCAGACACGATATGATAGGTTTGGGTGAGAAACAGATCAATATTTAAGTCATTTCTGGTCATACATTTTCCACTCTGCCCAGTAGGGGGCGATATGCACAAAGAATGTGAATCACCAAGCAGAAAGTGAAAATTAAGGAAAAAGGACTTAATTATTGATCCGTTTCTCACCCACACCCATCAAATTGCTTCAGAAAATATGTATTAAACTACCAAAGTCGTCTGGAGTCCTTTTATGTTGCCCGATTTTGGAGCTTCAAACATTTGGCACCCATTCAATTGCATTGTATGGACCTACAGTGCTGAGATATTCTTCTACAAATCTTTCAGCAGGTGAAAGAAAGTCAGTCATTTCTGGGATGCATTAGGGTGAGTAAATATTGAGAGAAATGTAATTTTGGAGTGAACTAACCCTTGAATGCCATTTCATTTCGTCTTTAACATGAATGTGTGGCCTTTCAGATATACAAGTTCATTTTGGTTGGCTTTTGTACTCACCCAGAGAGAATCCATCCTTGTGGACCAGCCACACTTTCTCTGAACCATACCATGCTTGCTCTGCAGCTATCTGCTCCTCTGTCTTCACCTGTAGAGATAAACACCAGTCAAACTCATACTTATTGTCTTTATACAAGTCCCTGGATCAGAAACATCACATGCTTCAAATTCACTCCATGCATTGGTCCTCAAAGGACTGCAACCAATTGATGGGTTCTTAACACTGAAATGAGACCTACCATTTCCCTTCTATCAGATTAAGGATAAATGTAGAAACAGGTTCCAGATCAGCCTAAAAAGCACTGTTTACCAACATATATGGTGAGAAATGAGCTTGAAGGGTCAGTTCACCCAACAATGAAAATTCTGTCATCCCTCATGTTAATCCAGACCTGTATATACTTTCTTGTGTAAAACACAAAAGGAGATGTTAGGCATTATGCTAGTATCTTTTCCCATTCAATTCAAAGTAATTAGTGACTGAGACTAACTACAGCCCGACACCTCCTTTTGAGTTCCATGCAAGAAAGAAAGTAATCCAGGTCTGGAATATCATGAGGGTGAGTAAATGATTACAGAATTCCTTTTTGGTTGACCTTTCCCTTTAAAACAGCACAGGATGTCATCTAAGACAGGGATAATTTAACTGCAGGTGTAAATGAAGCCAGGTGTCAATTCAGGCTTCTGGAGATGGACAAGGGCAGATTACACAATAAATGTTTTGGTTGTCTGGGCATGTCTGACTCTACATCACTCATGCCAGACCTTCACACCAGTCTCAACATGAACTCTTATAATGGGCTGACAGTGAGAGATAGTATATCAGTGATGCATTGATGGGATGCGGTTGTGTTCCAGTTAACATGTTTCTCTCCTAACAGTGTTTTGTTAGTGTAAGATGTTATGATCATAGGCAAGTCTGCTCGATAGAGAAGGATGTGTAGGAAACACCACAGCACATCATAGAGGATTCAACTACTGTAGTGTACATCAAAGTTATAAAAAGGGGTCATGACATGTCTTTTTATTATTTGAATGTTCCTTGAGGATAACTTATGATATTAGTAAAGTTTTTTTTTCCACCAAAAAACATTTAGATATTTTGTAAAACATGATAATTTTCCACATTCATTCTGACCCTTTGTCAGAAACGCATAGTATGGTGCTACTTCTCTTTTTAGTCTTGACAGTAAATGCTCACGGTTATGACTGGCTCTCTTCTCTTGACTGACCTGCTCTCTTATTGTCATCTCACTGCTCACTGCTACTGAGCGGGGCTACGGAATGTGATAAGGTAAATTAGGCATTGATGTGTTGTTGTGGAGGCGGTCAGATGTATATGTTTACCACAGTTTGACATCACAATGTGGAGGAAGTAGAGAACGTGCCGTTTTGGCAACTTGGTTTCAACAAATGCTATTTTTTGCTGAGGATGAAGTTCAGGAGTTCTGAAACTTACAGTATGTTTTTATAGTACAATGACCTCTTATATGTCAAAAGATCAATGAAAATTGTATTCTTCACATCATGACCACTTTAAAAGTTATCGCCTAAAGCCAACAGCGTTATTACTGGATATGGATTCCAATTTACAAACCACTGAAACGAATGCAAAAATTCCTTCATTTTGGCCAGATTTTGTTCTAAATGACATCACACTCATTTGTTCTACGATTGTATTTGCTGAATGCATGGGCCTTTATGCTACACAAGAGCAATATCTAGCCTATGAAATATTTTAAAGCTGGGCATAACTAGAAAAATTTAGATTCCACTACAGAAATGTCCCGGACTTTAAACATTTTGCTTATTTCCAGCTGGAAAACACAAATTTAAAAATGCCCTAATATTTCCATGTTTTCCATGATTGTGGGAACCCTGTATTGAGTGTTTGTTGGATGTGTGTTTTTGGGGACAACGTGATAATGACTTATGTTTCCCCATTCTAAATCAGTGTGAACCAGATTTTAGTTTAACCCACGTTTGTATGTTTGATTCTTAAGCTGAGTGGATAAGTCTTATTTGCCGCACTTCTGTGAGTCACTAAATTGTATTTGAGGCTTGCATCTCTCAATCGAACAATGAAGCTAGCAACAAGCCCACATCAGGAGTACAGCAATACTGCAGATCAGCATCACTGCAGAGCAAATCTCTGTTATAATTTTTCTCAGTTCAATACTATAAACCTGGTTGTCTGTTTTGCCATTGTATATCCATCAAAGTATCTCTCATTTTGAATAACTGTGATTCTATGGTGCTCAGTGTTATCAATGAAGTGGGATAGGTGAGAGAACACGACATTCCACAACACATGGTCACGACAGGTCAAGGGATTATGCAGGTGAACTACACACAGCTGAACGCAGACCTTAGAATGGGCGGCAGCAGCATGGTCTGCCTTTAGGATTGGATCCTTTGGATCCTCCTCCACCTGTGCCTGTGAGACGGCAGGTCAGCATGAGGGGTCAAGAGCACCGTTAGACACCATGACACTTTATAATGAATATCTTTAAACACAAACATTAGTCAATTTAATAGCCTGCCTCAGCTCCACACATAAAGCCTCCAAAGCATCCTGTGAAGGAAAAAGGTTATTTAAGACATTATGGTCACATTTTGGAAGGAACCAAGCATGAAATCATTCAATCACTAGATTTTTTTTATTACATTATTACATATTGGGGGGGGCGTGCTATTATAACAATATAATCATTATATATTATACCTTGCACTTTAGATATCGGTATTGGCCACTGAACAACCTATATCAGTCGACCATAGATTACAACTGCATTACACTTCATTATTAACATTTTACATGATGTAAAAGCATCATGATGCCAACAACAGCACTTTAACATAGATATGACTAGTGTAGGAAAGACACTATGTTGGTAAAATTAGGTAATGCATGAATGATTTTTCAAAGCCTGAGGCATGAGTTGGCAACAACTGGTTATCATAAAACAAAGTTTTCACAAATCAAAAGCATGTGCTGCCATACACTCACACAAGATGATCAGTGGGTCAGCAATAGTCCCAGAGGGCAAGATTAATATATTCCCATACTGAGGGTTTGATTGAGTAAGAGGTAACCCTCAATCATCATGCACTAACTGGCATAACAATCACTTAAAATGATGATTTACAAGCAAAAATAGCAGGCAATCCTTCTATGAGAAAAGGTCTAAGGTGTAAAATATCCAGATTATGTGAAGTCTAACAAATAAACTAAACTAACAAACAAATACATTTGTAATTTACACGTTTCTATCAAATCTATCTGAACCGACCCTATACTTAAACATGACATCTAGTTTTGGTGCAAAAAGAAAAAAGAAAAAAACATGCATATAAATCAAGTATGAGGTTGGGGGCGGGTTAAGTATAGGAACTGAGGGCTTACACTCCAGCAGGCCACACGAGTGCACACTCCGGCCAGGTCAAGGAGGGGCGCAGATGAGCCCTGTACCTGAGATGACGCAGAGGCACTGGCCACAGGTTCCAGCTACACCAGCCAGCCAAACAATCACAGCCACAGAGACAGCAGTGAATGAGAAGAGGAGGAAGAGATGAGAAAATGTATCCACAGATGAAAGGTCAGCAGGCACATGGAGATGAGATGGACATGCCTGAATCTATGAGAACCTGTTTGCTAAATACTAAAGTTTTACTGTGGCAAAATGCAAAACATTTACATGAAGTAGCGGAAAAATGGAAAAAGATTAGATATAAAAGCAGACACATGAGGCTTAAAAAACTTTTTAGGTATTAACAAAAACAACCTTTTAAATGCAGTAAACAGTAATCAGAGCAGAAAGCGGAGCTATTGGGCAAAAAAACATCTTAAACTATTGGTTTGTCTCTCAGGAGAGCAGGCCTTAGTAAGAATCACTGTTCCACAACTCTGTAAATTATCTGTCTGGGTAGTCCGTTTACTATGGTTTGGAACAGAGCTATAGTTCATTTCTAAAGAGTTCATAACCATTAAATTAGTGTGCACTATGCAGCCACTCTGCTCACATTAATGTCCTTAAAATCGCTTTTCCTCATTAACAATGCAGTGTTATTAAACTATTTCTCATGAGTATTCAATTGGCATAAATGCTGTATTTATGGCTCTAGAACCAGTACAGTGAGAGCTGTTTAAGACGATGGATAAAGCATGTTTTAGCTCCAGAGAGAGTTAGTTAGATGAAAATTACAAGGAAGCAGTAATGAACAAATAGACTTTTGAAACAGAGAAGGAATAGACAGGCATTACAGATGCAGTGAAAATCCTCTTCAGTGAGACGCAGTGGCAGACTCCCCTAAAGGTCAGACCACCAAGAGGAGGTGAGTCTATCTTAAACTATGATCATGGCTTTCACAGTAAAAAAATATTTAACATCACAGTAACCGTACAGAAAATACCATGATAAAGTCATTTTTTGAATAGTCATTAAACCCCAAAATGTTTAATATATTACATATTCATGTAGTAAAACACTTTTTTTTTTTTTTTTTTATACAATTTTAGTGACAAAATTTAGTAAAGCATTATAAACATGATTGGATGAGCCACATTTGGGGTCTTTGTTAAATAGCCAATACATGCACAGTTGCACACCTGTGACTGTGCATCAATATAATGTCTATGGCTATGCCAGTCTATAATTTGTATACCGGCACACAGTATATACCATCATACTGCCCAGCCCTAATAGATTTGTTATCACAAAAGTATTTTTAAGCAGCAAAAAACAATATATACAAAGGATAAATTGTATAAGCATTACACAGAACCTGGTTGAAAGCACAATCACGATTGTGAATATTAGCCATGCTGCATCCCCTCCTGCATAGCTGAGCAGGCAAGTTATCTAAATTGCTGCAGGGGGTGGACTCACTAAAATACACATATATATGCACACACACACACACACACACACACACACACACACACACACACACACATTTTGGTCATAATTGGCACAGTGGGTTTAGAAAGGCACCCAGGGGAACCTGCTGGGGATGGCGGCATACACACCACTGCCTTCAACTTCAAATATCATGTTCAAACCACACACAAGAGTATTCACAATGGTCAGTAATGTGATTGAAGTAAATAACCATGCATCCAATCAGTGCACCAGAGAATTGTCTTTCAGCATAAAAATCATGCATAGAACACTCCAAGTAAAGTATCCAGCAGCAGAGTAGAATTAAAGGTATTCAGTGTAATTCATACAGACCCTGCACTGCTTTCTGAAGTGCTTTGTGCAACATAAGGCAAAGGTACATCAGCCTAAGAATAATTACAAAAGCTCATCAAGAATCCACAAAGCCAGTGAGTAACCCTTAATGTCTACTATCTATGATCTTGCCACAATGTCCACACAACTGTAGTGGCTATATGATATAGGTGGCTGTTAGTTCGTCAACAGAGAGCAAATCGCTCAATGGATCTCTGAGACGGCTTCATACATTCACTGAATTCAAAAGTCCCCTACTGACTTGTGAGATAATCAGCAACTTGAAGCTGGATTTTCAGTGGGCCAAAGATTCTCAAATTGTATCTCCTAAGAGAGGCCATTTGGATACAGATAGTAAGAAGCTTAGGAGAAGGGTGGCGTCACACAACCGAAAGCCTTATGCCTTTGAAATCGATGCCTCTGGTTTCTCTATAGTCATCTGTTTAGGGGTGGGTATGAAGCCTGAAGGAGGGGCAAATTGGTCTGTCTTGAGGACTCATGGGTTAAGGGTGTAAAATGTTTTTGAAGCAGAGGTAGCAGCTGCTTTAGGGATGGCAGGTGTAGAACTGGGGGTAAAAGAAACTGTTTTGGGATCTGGAATAAGAGTTGAAGGTGAAGAAACCAAGGGAGCTATCTACAGGCAGTACCCTTCTAACTATTCTGTGCACCACCTTCACCACCTTCTTCTGGGTCCCACCCTGCAAGTCCTCTGTGATCTCTGGCTAGCTTGCACTAACATCAGTCTGGGAATTGCCATTGAGAGGCCCATTGATTTTGCTATCTCAATTTAGAACAGGTCCAGGACTCAGATGAGCTCGAGGAGACTCAGGGCTTTTGAAATGCTCCAGCATCTTGGGCACATCAGAGTAGAGTACCTATTGATCATCACCTGGTTTCTGTTGGGTCAAGGGCTCTTGACCCACTCCCTGAGTTGAGGCTGGGATGGAACCTGTGCAGGATTGTCCAAAACAGACTGAGGGCTCTTGGCATGCAGCAGGCTTCTACCTGACTCAAGGCTTGGCACTGACTGTGATAGGCTATTCAGGCTGCCATCGCTGTCAGACTACTCTCCCAGCAGATATGGTAGATGTAGAGGTGTCCGTGAGGAAAGATAGAAACATAAACCATTCACTGAGAACACAAACAGTCAGTTTACAACAAATGCATATCAACCCTCACATAGCATTTTGAGAACACTATTTCCTACCAGCACATCATATGTTTGTGTTGGGTGACTTATTTGGTGTAATTTGATCATTTTAATTTTATTTAATTAATTAATTAATTTATTTATTGTTTGTTTGTTTTTGCTTTTAAATAGGTAAACATCTCAAAAACCTTTTGGCAAATTAGGTTTCATCAGTCTTTCAATACCTAAAAGGGTAATGCTATAAGTATCTTACTAAAAGAAAAAGTAAAATAACTCCATTTGGCCACCTAACACAAACTCTGTGAAAGGGAAGTAGAATGTTTGCATCTACTAAATCGCATAAATACTTATATATTAAATAATGTGATTTCTTCCATTTAGAATTACTTCACAGAGTGCTTCACCAAGTACGCACATGAAAACACAGACTGTATGTGGATCACTTTACGGAGACGTGTCTTGCTCCCCTACAAAGTTGTCTCTTTACTCCCACACACATATGCAGCAGACTTAGTTACTGTATTAACAGATATATGCATACAGTCTCCATGCCAGTAAGTCATCGCACAACTCACTGCCACCCACACTATTTAAATTTGACTTTTTAAACTCACTGAAACTTACAGAAAATTATGCTTTCATCTGTCTCAGCTGTCTATTAAAAAATAAAGTAATTTATGGATTCAGACTGCGGTCTCAAAAAGATCCTTTCTAACACTTCGAAACAAGTTGAGACATTCTTTCTGATGGCGGTGTTCAATCTCCAAAAATAGAGTGTAGAAGTAATTCTTATTTTCACAGTCAACTTTTAAACACCTCAATACAATGCATGTATTTATGATTAAAGTGTTTATGCAGTCTCTTTATTGAAACACTGACCTCCACCTTCACAGATGATAGCACCATTTAGAGGCAAATTAATTAGCAGGAGTGGAGTCAATGGGCCATTGTCATTGAATAATATTATTTTTTTGTTAATATACTGGGAATATTGGCCTCTTCTTAAGTACCTTTCCTTACAGTATAATTGATGTAGCCACCGAAACAGGCTTCCTCTGACAACAATTCTGAATCTCAATAGTTAGTAGGGGTCAACCGATATGAGTTTTTAGTACTGACATCGATATCTGAGAACATAGTGCCCAAAAGCCAATATCATGCTGAAGTGTATAATACAATTTAAAGGAATATTTCACCCAAAAATAGAACTTATCTCATCATTTACTCACCCTCATGCCATTCCAGGTGTGTATGACTTTTTTCTTCTGCAGAACACAAATAAAGATTTTTATAAGAATATTTCAGCTCTGTATGTTCTCACAATGCAAGTGAATGGGTGCCAACATTTTGAAGCCCCAAAATCCACATAAGGGCAACATAAAAGTACTTAAGATGACTACAGTGGTTAAATCCATA
The DNA here is from genome assembly GCA_032164185.1 of Moxostoma hubbsi. Classification (NCBI taxonomy): domain Eukaryota; kingdom Metazoa; phylum Chordata; class Actinopteri; order Cypriniformes; family Catostomidae; genus Moxostoma; species Moxostoma hubbsi. Next base: position 21,773,984 of record JAVLUX010000030.1, on the reverse strand, counting down.
TCTTCTGAATCAATATGATAGGTGTGGGATCAATATTGAATTCCTTTTTTAATAAATTATCCTCCCTGCTCAGTCTGTCTCCACTTCACTTTCCCATTCTTCTCCTTCCATTTCTGGTGATTCATTCTCTTCATGCATATCGACCCCTACTGGGCAGGGCAGTTTCTCACCCACACCTATCATATCATGTCTGAACACTGGAGTCATATGGATAACTTTTATGCTGCCTTTATATGGAATTTGGAGCTTAAAATTTTTGGCACCCAAAATTTTTTGCATTGTAAGGACCTACGGAGCTGAAATATTCTCCTAAAAATCTTAATTTGTGTTCAGCAGAAGTAAGAAAATCATACACATCTGGGATGCCAGGAGGGTGAGTAAATGATGAGAGAATAAAAATGTTTGGGTGAACCATTCCTTAAACAGCAGATAAGATACAGACAAATGCTTAATTTAGTTGTAAGTTCGAATCCAGGGCGTGCTGAGTGACTCCAGCTAGGTAACCCAAGCAACCAATAACTCCATCACTTCTCTGTGAGGACACTGCATTTGTTAGTGTGCAGAATAGTTGGGGACTTACATTGTCTTTTGAACTCTTGGGGATTGGCTTGTTCTCTTCTTAATCTATATTCATGTAAAAAGCTCATTAGCATTTGATTTAGGATTAATTACAAATTTTAATGCAAAGGTTATTTTGCAGCTGACACATTCAAAACATTCATGCATGACCTCTAAATGCTTATTAAATATTTCAAAGACCAGGTTCAACAGAGAAAAAGTTCGACTTCAAATGTGGATGCCTAAAAAGGAACCAATTTACAGTGCTTGCCGTTTATCACGATATACAGTATTTTAAGCAGTAGCATCAGTTTACTGCAGTGGCAGCCTTTCAAACTATAATCAAAAAAGCTATTGCAGAGAGCTGGCCAAGAACAATCTCCCCATCACGTTGAAGCACACTGGTAATTTTCACACAGTGATTTGTGTTTTCCATTTGATACATTACATACAAAACACACACACACACACACACACACACACACACACACACACAATCACTCACTGAATAGATGCTGTTAGCAGCTGTGTGCTCATAAACCATAAACATGGCACCCCAGTGCATTGCCACAGATAAGTATAAAATTGAGACCATCTGTGCATTGCATGCACAACAATCAACTGATGTCACATAGTACAGAAAGATGAGATTGGAGAATGGAACACAACTTTCCTTTTGCTCCCAGAAGGAAAAGCGTGATGAGAATGCCATGCTGGCAACGCTGCTGTCATGGGCTGGGCCAGGTAAGGGTTTGAGGGCGGAGACTGAGAGATGAGGGAGGAAGGGCGGGTCGAAAAGATGAGTGACAAATGGAGGGACAGCAGACAAGAGGCTGGCACAATGGATGCTGGTCTTCCCAGTTATGTTATGAGGTAACAAACTTCAGGTAAGCAAGACCCACAATGCTGGAAAGTGGAGCAGGTTCTTGGCTCTGCTGGACAGAGAGAAGTGATTAAATACACTGGGATTGACACCAATGACTACATACAAATCACCTAGAAGAAAAGCAGCACATGCTGTAATATATTAATGAAAGTAAAGACAGAGCTAAGTCAAGCTAATGGTGAACTTTTTCTATTAGAACAAAGAGACAGACGACAGACCTATGGGGATTCAAAAAGTGGGTTGATAGTAAAGTTGCAGTCTGACCTCTCTCTAACGGAAGGCCTTATAAATTAAATGTGAAATGTATGATGAACAAACATTTAAACATTAGGGCATGGATTCAGTGCAATTATATGAAAAATAATGTGCTAAAAAATGAACCCGTTATACGGAATGTTCCTACCATCGGAGCAATTCAAGCTTGATGTACCACCTTGTTGTAGCAGTAGGAGGTAGTCAACTCCACCTGTACAGGCAACACACCTAAACAAACCCACTAGTGCAGCAGGCTGCATAGCGTACCAAAGGAGCAATTATATGCTTAAAGACAGTTGGACCAAGCACAAAAGAATGTAGGTATCTCGAGATGCATTTTTCAATGTTTCAAACTTTTAATCTTTCAATGAAAACTTTACCCAAAAATGCAAATTCCATGACAGCTCTCATTCGCACATCCAAATATTCAAACTTGGCACACTGCAAATAAGACTTGAAAACTACGCCATAGGGGATTTTTTTATTTTTTATTATTGAATTACAATTTATATTTTCAGTCTGTTTTTCACACAAAGCTGTGATTCAAAAACGTGATAAATAACATCGTCAAGAAGTCATCCATACTGCCTTTATGGATCTTGTTTGTCCTTTTCTCAGCTTGAAACCCTGTGGTCACTGTATGCTTTTCATTGTATGGAAGAGAACAGCTAATTTTCTCCAAAACATTTTTCTTATTTCAAAACATTATTATCAAAACATTTTTTTACCGCTCTTCTAACCCCATATGCAGATACCCAAACCTGATCTCCCTCTGAAGCCCCTCACGTCACCACAGGCTCTTCACCAGGCTTCACCATCTGGCACACTTTAGCAATAAAAAGGTGCCGGTGGCGTGCTTATCTGTTAACAGAGCACTGTGATACTGGCAGCAGAGCCCTTTTTTAAGAGCTGCCACATGGGAATGATGAAACAGCCTACATTAAACTAGACACTACACAAAAAATAGCTCCACAACACAGTAAAATAACAAAAAAACTAAAGCATCCAAACTCAAAGGGATTAATAACAGAGAAACACAGGGGACCACATGATAACAACAAATAGAATTAAAATGAATATTTCACCCAGAAATAAAATCGTGTCAAATGACTCAATGGAAATGGAAAGTTTTTAATGAACATTCTGTGCTGTCTATTCAATACAAGTGGATAGTGCCTCACTTTGAAGCATAAAAAGCAAAAGTATCAGAAAAGATACTAATTTAAAAAGAGCGTCATATTCAAAGTTTTTTGTATGCATACATCACGTGAGAAGCAACCTGAAATGGTAAAGTCCTTTTCAGTGAAAATCTTGACATCCATTTGCGTGTTCAAGTCAAGTCAAGTCAAGTGGTTTTTATTGTCGTTTCAAACATATACAGTTAGTAGAGTACACAGCGAAATGAGACAACGTTCCTCCAGGACCATGGTGCTACATAAAAACAACATAGGACAAACACAGAACCACATGAGACTACACAGACTAAATAACGTACCTATATAACGTGCACATGCAAACGTGTGCAAAAAGTACGGGACAGTACAATAAATTACTGACAATGAACAGGACAATAGACACAGTGAGACACAGTGCAGCGCCGACCAGTACACAGTAATGCAAAAGATGAAACTTCCTAAAAATGCCAAATGTAAACATAGCATACTATGAGATAGTGTTCTATGCACATAGCAGTTATTGAGGTAGCAGATAGTTATAAAGTGACAATAATTAAAGTGTGTCAAACCAGTCTCTGAGTATTGAGGAGTCTGATGGCTTGGGGAAAAAAGCTGTTACACAGACTGGCCGTGAGGGCTCGAGTGCTTCGGTACCTCTTGCCAGATGGCAGGAGGGTGAAGAGTTTGTGTGAGGGGTGTGTGGGGTCGTCCACAATGCTGGTTGCTTTGCAGATTCAGTGTTTTTTGTAAATGTCTTTGATGGAGGGAAGAGAGACCCCGATAATCTTCTCAGCTGTTCTCACTATCCTCTGCAGGGCTTTGCGGTCCTAAACGGTGCAAGTCCCAAACCAGGCAGTGATGCAACTGCTCAGGATGCTCTCAATAGTCCCTCTATAGAATGTAGTAAGGATGGGGGGTGGGAGATGTGCTTTCCTCAGACCTCGAAGAAAGTAGAGACGCTGCTGGGTTCATGAGAGCGGTTTGCTGACAGTGGTTTGCATGTTTACACAAGAACTTGCGCCGTTTAAAGAGAGTAGACATGTAACGGTTTCAAGATTTCACAATATACCTCAGTTTTAAAACGGACGGTTAGCATACCTTGAAATCTTCTCACTGACGGTATTGCATTTATATAAAGACATAATGTCTCAAATCCAAATTGGTTCAATTAAGTCAGAATAGGCAACATTTACAGAATCGTATAAACTTGGCGAGATAAAATAAATCTTTAAATTGCGCCTTCCTCATGTTATATTCGACTGTCATTCAGTTTTAAAAGTGACATGCAAGTATCACGAGTGGAGCGCATCAGACGTACAGCATGAGCACATTATACAGACATGTCCAAGCCTGAATGGTTGAAGTCCGCTGTCTGGGATTACTTTGGGTATGTTAAAGACCCACGAGGCACCATCATTGTTGCTGTTATTATTTAAAGTTAGAGAAGCTGTTTATAGTCATGGAAATATTTTATAATCTAAAAAAACAATAATAAAAGTGGCACAACCCAGAAATAATGTTCTCAAATCCACAAGTCTAAACAAGTTACGTTTCAAATTTGAAGATGATTGTAAAGACAGTCCACGTACATGGGCAAGGAAGAGGCGAGAAACCGGCTTGTCAATATAAATAATATTTTAATGAAGAACTTAAAACAAACACATAGGACAACAGACATGTCTGCTGATTAAGCTCTCTCTCCCGATCGCCGTCTGCGAGTGGCCTTTATCCCTCTTGACGGCTCAATTAGCCTGATACGGGACCGGGCGTGCGTAATCACGCGCCGGTCCCGCCCTCCACCGTGCCACAATGATCTAACAAAAAATGAGGTTCCTGCAAGCTTTTTTCATCAATAAAAATCACTGGCGGTGTACAGAGTAAAATTAAGGCTCCGCCTTACAAGATGACACAAAATCTGACTGCACTGCTCTGCTATTATGAATAAAACTATGCCACATTTTTAAAAATAGACATTGGAGACAGGCTCATTTTGTTTAAGAGACTCTAATATAAGATAATATAAGGTTTTACAACATGAATACTGCTCAGATTGCATAGTTTGTTGAAGAACGATGACGAAGTTTAATTCATTCAGGCGAGATCTCATGTAAACAATGGAGAATATATCAATATTTCTCAGATTTATCACTTTTTTGGACAAAAAGTGCTATTGGATGTTTTTCAATGAACACTTGTCATGGACAATTGACCCAAGTGTGGACTGGATTGACCCAAGTGTGAACTGGATTCATCTGGCGATCGCGTTGTCATAACAAAAGTATGTTTGTTATGAAAAGTCCCGTTTTGATAGTGCATGTTTTCATTTGTACTCCTGGCACAAATAACTAAATTGCCATTTCTGGAGCATTGCTATCGTGAAACAGAGATTGGATATCAATATTGAACCCTTAGACCTTTGAAAAGATGTATAATTTGTTAACACTAATTACATTTATAGACAGTAAATTATATTGTAAATGTAATCAGAGTGCCGTCACTACGGCATGCGGGTGATTGCGTATCAACAGGTTAAATGATTATTCCAAAATAAAGTTCATAAATTGTTTATAACTGAAAAATGTACTTTATACTCCCAAACATTCCTTTTGCTAATAGAATAGAACAGAAGAACAGGGAGCCCTGCAACAGATGGCATGGCCCTCACAGAGCCCCCCACTGAACGTCAGGTCAGTCTGGGATTACACGAAGAGACATTGAGTAATTGAGCCAAAATAAATTAAATAACTGTTGCAAATTCTCCAAGAAGCTTGTCCAGGTGTAAGTAGGAGAATTGTTGTTGTTTTGAAGGCAAAAGTGTTAAACCAAATATTGATTTAATGCTTTTTCTGTTTACTGGACTTTGTATGATGTTCATTAATTAATGAAAACTATTTATCCTCACTTTGAAGGTTTTTCACAAGTGCCAAAATCTTTTGCACAGTATTGTATTTCATAATTAAATATTAAACTGTTAATAATATCATCAATGCACCTCAATACAGTGATACCATCGTAATTTTTGTATTGGTTATCATACCGTGAAAATGTCATACTGTTACACCACTAGAGCGCAACAGTATGGTTCCCGAAGTAACATTCCCATTCATTTAACCATAGACAAATTGATTTTCAATGATAACTATACAGTAAACCTTTAGAGGCAGACCTATTGCGAGCTATGAGGTTGTTCACCGATGGAATATGCTTCTGTTGAAGCCATCAGTTTTTATTATTTCAACTTCATAGTAGAAACTCAGGCTTGATCATGAATTCATGGTAAACAACTACATTACCCATGGTCCAGCAGAGAAAGCTTCACCAATCAGAGAACTGCAGGCAACGAAGCCTGCAAAATGTGCCTCATTAAACTACTCACATAAACTACTTCTATTTGTACTTAGCATAATATTTTGCAATAAACGTCAAATATGTTGTTTCTATACTTAAAATCAACAACCTAATATCAATAGTTTTATATATTCCCATAATTTTTCTATTCAATTACTTAATTTGTATTTCATGGGATTGTAGTGGGAGTCCTCGTGAAAGATGGTAAGGACGCAGCTTTGAACCTTTGTCTTTTGGTTAAATTTTCAAATACTTTTCTGCCTCAAAACAAAGTTTGTGATGTTGTGATTTACCTCGGAGCTGGTTGGTTTGGTTAATGGTACACAACTCTTTTATGAAGGATTTTATAAAAAGTCTATGGAAGAAATTAATGGGGAAAATACTTCCGGAACCCAGACGGCTGAATAAATGGGCTGCCACAGTTGCGCTTTATTACTAAAGACAACAAACCACAAAAACCAAAACACAGCAAATAGACCACCTTGTCCCTCTTAGAGGAAACAAACACAACTGGATATACAAATCTGGTGTGTGGCATTAACACAGTTAATAGGCTAAGACACTAAATGTCGATAACAATGCTAAGCATAGACATAGAAGACATAAATGAATGTAGGCTTATCACCTAAGACACAGAAAGGTTTCTGGGTGACACGTGATAATATAGTAGCACAGGGGATGGAATTAATACCAAGGTCAATTTATGCAGTTAAGAAGATCAATTAATTAAACTAGCAAACTCGATTAATTTCCTGAGTTAACTGAATTACAGTTCAGCTGCTGAATGAATGAAGATCTAAACACAGAATCAGTATAAATCCAAGCCACCATCTGCAATTTAATTGGAAGGAGAGAAGTAGTAGAGCTTATTTAACTTCAGCAAGTGTTTATAAAGACCTAAGATACAAATACACAACTGAACATTTATTTAAACCCACATCACAAAATCCATCAAGTAAAATCCAAGAAGTAAAATAAAACCATCAACCATAAAACACAACACACTACCTTTTTCCACAAAAGCAAATCAACTCAAACAAAAGCCTCTGTTGAGCATGATGGTTTCAGGGCTGGCAACTTCAGTATCCCACTCCCAGTCTAAACATGCCATATTAAAAAGCACAATCCAAACCAACCTTTCACCACAACACACTAGTATACAGCACACTCATGCTTTTTTGTCTGTAAGAAATGGCAAAGCTAACAGGATCCAGCATTATCAGTGGCTGGCCCGGTCATTGCAGCCAACATGCCATCACTCAAGCATAAATATAGTCAACTGTGCAGACCAGATTCCAGACTACAGCGGTACTCAAGAGCCCACAGACTCCTCCACAGGTCTGTATGTCTCCACCAGGTCTCCAGATCACCCATCCAGGATTTATCCAAAATTAACGCTCATCACCTTACCTGAGATCCTCTGCAGAATCTCCAAACAGATAGCGTTGCTCCCTAACCAAGGTCAGCACAGAACCGAGTAGCGTCGGCCAAAAATGTTAAGGCACGTGTATGTGTGTTCGAGAGTCACACTGACCGGCAGCCACAGTTCTGAGAGGTGCAAAGAGAGGAGAAGGGGGACATCTGTCACGGTAGAGGGTTTGGAAGAGCTAATAAAAAGCCTAAAGTACCACCACTGCTGCCCTTACGCCTGCATTCTCCTCGCCCCCCAAGAACATAGGCCAGGAGATGAAAAGCTCCTCTCGTCTCTTTCAGCACAGTTGCATCTCCATTTCAGCTGCTCTAGTGCAAACGTTGGTCCAGCATAGAAGTGTGAGGGTGTCGGTAGGTTTGAAAGAAGGTCCCAACTGCTATCTGCAGAGCTCAAGCCGTACAGAGCCTCTCAAAGTTTGCATGATGGTGTGAATTTGTTTGTCGTTGGAGGATGTGGAGCGAGCATCAAGGCGTTGAGTGCTGGATTGGTGCTTTTTTCTCCTCAGTGTGATACAAAATGGTAGTATGGGGTGGAGAAGACGAGAAAAACAGAAGCGCTGAGAGAGGCGGCCGAGGAAATGATGCAAGGCCTTGGCACTTCCTACATAGTGATTTCAGAAGTACAGAGCGCGCTGAAAATAAAAGCTGCTGTGGCTCTCATCTATCAGTACAAGAACTGAGTGAATAATGAACTTTACACCATGAGGAGTGTTAAAGAAACGTTTCATGCAAAAATGTAAATTCTGTCATTATTTAAATCCCCTAACCTCATTCCAAAACAAACATTTGACTTATGTGACTTTCCACACAATGACAGTGAATGGTGATCAAAGTTGTCAAGCAATATTTTCAGTGATTAATTACTTACATTTTAGTCTGTTCCTCACACAATGCTATCATATTGCTTCAAAAGACTTGGAATATAATGCAAAAGTTGTATGTACTAAATTTATAGTCATTTAATAGTTTTTGTCCTTTTTGGAGAAAATCATACAGGATTGGAAAGACATGAGGGTAAGAACCCATCCATCATCAACCGCTTATCCTGTGTACATTGGGCGAAAGGCGGGGTACACCCTGGACAGGTCGCCAGTTCATCACAGGGCCACACATAGACAGACACACACACACACACACACTCGCACTCACATCCACACCTAGGGCAATTTTTGGAGACACCAATTAACCTAGCCTGCATGTCTTTGGATGGTGGGAGGAAGCCGGAGCACCCGGAGAGAACCCACGCAGACAACATGCAAACTCCACACAGAAAGGCCGGGGCAACCGGGGCTTGAACCCACGACCTTCTTGCTGGGAGGCGACAGTGCTAACCGCTGCGCCACCGTGCCGCCCTATAGGGTAAGAATATAAAAAATAAAAAAAATACAAAAAAAAAAAAAATACAAATATTTCATTCTGGAAGAATTCTTCCTTTAAGGCCTTTAGCTCAAACGATTTATTTAGGGTGAGTGGATTAACCTTTAATTACATTTATTTTTCTGTCATGATAAATGTGTGTGTGTGCATTTGTCAAAGTAGTGTTAGAAAATAAAGGGCAACACTTTACAATAAGGTCCCATTCATTAACATTAGTTAACATAATAAGTAACATGAACTAACAATGAACAATACTTTTACAGCATTTATTATTCTTAGTTTACAATAATTTCAACATATACTAATACATTTGAATCAAAAGTTGTATTAGTTAACATTAGTTAATGCACTATGAACTAACATGAACTAACATGAACAAAGAATCATTTAATCAATTAAATGCTGTAAAAATGTGTTGTTAATTGTTTGGTCATGTTTCCTAATGCATTAATGCTAATGATTGGAACCTTATTGTAAAGTTCTACCAAATAATGTAAAAGTAAGAATCTCTGTTCAAAGCATTTCTCCCTAAATCATCAGGAAACTGAAGTGCACAGCTGAACTCAGGCAGTTCTGCACAGACCAATGGTCTTAGCCAAAAATGACAGCCAAAATCAATTATTTCCTCTTTGGAGAGAAGTGGGCACATGGCTGAAGAAACCCCATAACCAGCCACTAGAGGCTGAGAGTTCCTGTTACAACTCTTTTGAAATGTCACCATTCACTCTGTCATGCACAAGAGTGCGCTGTTGCCTTTCATAAAAATAGCCTGAAGTCACCAGTGGTCAACACATCCTGACAGGGAGGCTGATTATTTTCACCTCTTTTGCTTGTGCAAATTTCACTTCCACTGCAGTTTATAGTGCAGATAAGAGCCTAGTAATTCTGGCGTAGGATCTTGTCTTGCGTCCAGAAACTACCCTGCAGGAGATGGAGAACGTGAAAGCACAAGCTCTGCAGATGGTGCTAGCAGAGGCCTGTGGCGGCTCGAGGTGTGGAACGAGGAGTCTACGCTACGGCATGGTCTGAAGAGGACACAGCATCTTTAAATTGTGTGGATTTAAAGATCACAGAGGCAGCGTGCAGGGCAGAGTAGGAAAACACAATGAGGGTGAGGGTGAGTGTGCGCTGACTGAAGCAGAGCTAGCACTGCAGGCCAAATCCAGGGGAACAGAGCAAGAAAGAGACAGAGAGGGAGAAATGGCATTTGGATTGGTGAGGAATGTGAGCTATTAGGTTGTGACTGTCAGCCGGTGATAATGAGAAGAGTATGCAACACAGAGCCAGGAACAAAAGAGAACACTCTCACCCGTCCAGAGACCTGACTCACCTCTGACCATCACCACACACACATAAACACTCTGTCAGCAACAGCAGGACAATGACATGTGCATTCACACTTTGATTCTGGTACAGCTCTAGCCCTTGGCTGTATTCTGCAGTCATTCTGTACAATTTTCCATTGTAACTTGGACCAAAATGAGACATTTTGAGATTTCTTATATGATATTATGTACTACAACAATACATTTCTGTTTAAATTATCTTTTATATTAATAGTCTATCTATCAGTCAGTCAGTCTGTCAGTTGTCAGTTAGTTAATCATATTATGTAATAGTTATTCATCACAATCATATATATTGAAATACTACTATAAGGTTGCAAACAGCATTTTTTATATCAGGCTCATTTTCAGTAACACTGTAAACATTGTAACGAACCCTGACACTAGACTGGAAAGCAACAGGGAATCTTGAATGATTACCGCAGTGCAAAAAATGGACTCAAAACAATAAAAACAAACGACGTGCACATGTAGAACGTAGATATTCTGTATTATAGTTTCTAAATATTTCTTGAAATTATTTTTTTTTTTTTTACTTAAAGGTGTAGTTCACCCAAAAATGAAAATACTATCCCAGATGTGTATAACTGTCTTTCTTCAGCAGAACACAAATGAAAAATTTTAGAAAAATGTTGAAGCACTGTAGGTTGTTATAATGTAAGTAAATGGATGCTGTCAGGCTGCTAGCTATTTGAAGGTCCAAAAATGCATATTTAGGCAGCATAAAAGTAATCCATTTAAAGTGAAAAACTTTTAATTATCAATTTGTTTCTTACACCAACCTATCGGTTTGCTACAAAAGACATCAATTGATCGACTGAAGTTGTGTGGATTTATGCTGCCTAAATATGCATTTTGGACCATCAAACAGCCAGCAGCCTGATGACACTAGTTTACTTACATTATAGGGATCTACAGAGCATCAACATTTTTCTCAAAATCTTAAATTGTGTTCTGCTGAAGAAAGACATACACATCTGCAATAACCATCAGGCTAAGTGAATAATGAGAGAATTTTCATTTTTGGGCAAGCTATTCCTTTAAATTAGTACTGACATTTGTTGTCACTAATTTATTTTACTATAAATGTTTATGATGCAAAATTAAGGCAGAGTAGAGGAAAACACAGTGGAAAATATTATTAGGCCTGTGTAATGTATGTGGACCTCACATTCAGATGGGCAAAATTAACCCTAATATCTGCATTTACTGCATCTTACTTCAGTGAAAGCATTTTTGCAACAGAACTCAAAAGCAATGCTCACTATTATAAAATAAAAAATGGCCAATGAAATTTAAATAGTACTAAAATACAAAATGATATATAAAATTTTTTTTTGCAATAGATGTTCTTAATGTCAGAGACTTTGCCACAAGTATTATTCATTCTTATTGTATTCATTTTAAGGGAATTAAGAATATTCTGGAGGTCAAGGCCATGGTTCATGTCTGTTAGGCTGGCACAACCTTTTCCTCTCTAAACTGCCACTCACGATTGGTCATTCCCAGGCTCTGGAGAAAGAGTGAAGCAAAAGAATGCATCAAAGCCAAAACAGACTACTCATCATGTTGAAAAAAGACACTTGAATATTCCTATGAATAGCTTTTAAAGCTTATGCTTAAAAATGTAAATGCTTTAGAAATGCTTAATGATCTGTAAATGGACTCAAACAGTTATTGAAAAGTCTTACACAATCAAATGCAATCAAGCAATTAGAGTTCCTCTATAATGAAATGCCAGATGAACTGCATTCTGCTGGAGTCACACAAACACTAATCAAACTTTGAAGGGAAATGTCAATGAAAACTAAAGGCTTTCTATGTGTAGGACTGAGAGTGACATCCAGGAGTCATGGGGAACAATTATACTGTATGATCTTTTGGAGCGTCCAGAATAATTACAGTGCAACTAGTTAAAATCACAACCGAAGCAGCCCACACACACGCGCACACACACACACACACACACACACACACACATCCAAACAACAACCTGTACACCAAAAAAAATAAAAGAAATACACCCAGACAAATCTGGTATATTATGAATGCAAATCATCTTCCTGTCTCTAGAAACAGAGATTAATGCATTAATCAAAGCCCACAGCCATAAAAAATTCCCCACAAAGCAACAGAAATCCCCACCAACTCAAGACAGCACATGTCCACAAGAAGAAAAAAAAGAAAATGTGGTTGAATGTGGGTAATTGAAATGATCTCAGCAGACCTCTTCAAAGATGCTGACATCATGAAAGAGCTGCTTATTACCAGAAATACCTCATTAAACCTAGATCAGTAAAAGTCTTGCAGGCACACAGCAGTGAACACTGCAGTGAAGGGTTAGTGAGGGGCAGATAGGTAGAACAGGGAGAGATTTAGCTAAAATATTGAATAATGCATGAAGAGGAAGTACATGCCGCTGCAGCAGCAGTCCATGAAGAGTGAAGAAACAATGCTCAAAGCGGAGTATGAATGTCACAGCAGCTGGACTGATATGATAAAGGGACAAGAACATCTGATAAATGGGTCATGATGGTCGAGAAGTCATCCAACAACCGAGGTCTAGTTTACTGTACCTAGATTTTTTTTCTAGATATTTTTTTTATTTTTAATGAACCAATAAATGTCCAATAAAACCATCTTGGAAAAGTTGCATCTTTAAATTCATCCCCTTAACAGCACCAATGTGACAGTCGATCACATTCAGACGGATGTCTGTAGCCATTGCACCAGCAAGGTAACACATACGAACACATCCCTCTTCTCCTGTCCCAGCAACAGCAACATGACCACAGATGGCAGAGACACAATGCAGCTGGCACACAAAAGTCACAGATATCTTCACATAACACTAATGGACTTCAGATGATACAGCATGCTGAATTAGATAATCCTTCTGATCTTCTCCTTAAGTTTTGTTTGTATACCAGGGCTCGACAGTAAATACTGCCCAGGGGCCAGTGTGAGAGAAATTTGGGGCAGTTGCTAGAACTGTAATTTGCCGATTGGGCTAGTGCTGCAGTGTATGCAAACAACAAGTGAGAGAGCACAAAAATTACACGGAGCAAACAAAGTCATCTAACCGCGCACTCAGCTGAAGCGCTGAATGAAACATAATAAATATATTTAAGCTCCGGTTATACACAAGGCTGTTGAGGTGCTCAGTATCCAAAATTTGCCACAGTTCATCTATTTCAGCTGTCTCAATTGCTTCGGTCTCTATATGTAATCCCAGACAGACACGATGTTCAGTGTGAAGTACTGGCTCGACCGGGCCAGTAGAAAAAATTCTTAGCATTGAGCCAAACAGATTGGCTTAAACAGTCCCTCAGTCCTCGAAACACAAGGAGTCTGCCTTCCTCTATCCTTGGTTTACTGCATAAAAACAATTGTGCTACAAAAGATGCTGTAAGTGCAAAACCTAGTACCAAAGCCACTTTTCAATTTCAATTTAAATTGCCCAGAATAACTAGGATACACTCCATCAACAAAATGAAAGTAAAGTGCAGTTTCCTGGTACATTAACTCTACCCCACTGCAGAAGCATTAGTACATGCATGCAGAAAGGAGCAAAATACTATAGTGATTTTATCAGTCATAAGGCTATAACAACTTTAAAAACAACACGTAATTAACATCTGTACAAATCTGTAGTCTAAAATCATTTTAACATGTATAATGTTTTCATGTTGTGGATATACTTTTGAAACAATATCTATTTTAATGTTCATGGACTGGCCCATTCACCTCCATTCTATAAGCAATATTGGCTTTTTAATATAATAAATGACTGATCAGTTGAAGTAATAATTAACACTATGCCACAAATACTGTAGATTGAGTTTAACGTGTCTTGAACCCTGTGACATGACGACATCCTCCCCTGATGTCAGCGATGCCCTGCACTTTGGAGCAGATGCCTGACGTCAGGGGAGGAAGTGGTCATGTCACAATACTAAAAATTCCTTAAACAAAATGCATTACAGTACTCAGGATCCTTAAAGGCTACTACAATATTCCTTAATCAAGTAAACCGTAAATGGAGTGGAAGTTGTGTCTGAGTGACAAGGGAGCACATGAGCAGCAGTGCTGATCAGATCTTAATGCTTAGTGACGTGGTCCTCCTCCTCAGATGTCTGCTGCCACTCCCTTCATAGAAAAAGGGCATAGTTTACCCAGCTGGATAGACATGCATAAGTGATTCATGAGAATGTGTTAATGTACTGGCAGAACTGGGTTAAACACATTTAATTGAGCCAGTCATACAATAGGATGTGACACAAGATCTCGGAGACCTTAACATATGTACTTATTTAGGCAGATGTAACACCATCTCTCTTTAAAAGCCATCACCAGCTATTATTTAAAGCAATTAATAACTTCCCATTTATCTGATGTTGCTTTCATTTTGACATTTAAAAACATGAAGACAGATAAGAGGAAACAGCAATTATCTAGGAGTATGAAACGGAACAGTAATCCAGCCACAAAGTGACCTCTGCAGGTACAGGGCGTATTAAAGCCATTGTGAATCCAATGTGACTTACAACATCACTGTTGTGTTTCTTCCTCCAAGAACCCCATTTGATGAGTGCCAGAATATTTTCCTGTGCACTGTTCTCCTACATTAAGATGAAGATGTGTAAAGTGGGGATTAAGTGACGAAGAGCTGATCCATGTAGAGTTGGCTGAACAGCAGCCATTAGAGCTGATGAGAAGAGCTGGTGTGCAAGACATTTAAGAAACCACCATAAAAGGTCAGAGAGCCAAGAATATTCTGCCAAGACAAGATTCATGGCTCCACCCTGACCGACTTTACGATTTGACGTTAAAACCTAATTAAATATAACCAAGACTTGTTTATATTTTGCTGATTGACTGAAGCTTTAGGATGAAAGTTCCAATGGCATACTGAGGATCTATTTGATGAGCATATAAAATTACTAGTAGGGATGCCACGATTATACGGTTTTACTATTAACCAAGATTAAAAATGTCACGGTTAATTTAACCGTAAGAATTTAGAATCCATGGTTAAAAACCGTGAAATGCTTTATTTACATTGAATATTATATATAATTTATAAATGTATAATATAAAAGAGTTTTTTGTAAGCCTAAATGTGAAAACTCTTGTGCCTGTGTGGGTACTGCAGCTGCTGCTATGGTTACGGACGGTTGCCGTGTAGTGCTTTAATGGTCAGGTGTCGCGGACTGAACTGAATTTTCAATTCACGTGAAACTGAAGCTTGGAATTTGATATACAAGACTCATATCATCGAAGACTTAAACTGGCTGTTTGGGAGCATTTAAATGACTGACAGAAGACAACGGATGTGAAACAAGCAGACAAAAGTCATAGAAAGATAAACATCCTACAAATTGGACAGGATGCTCCACTATCTGTCCAACAACTATCTAGTAAGTTTAATCACTTTAGCTGAGGTGATTTTAAAGTGATGAATTAAAAGCTGCAACTTTTTGTAATGCTTAACTGTGCTGACAGCACGCGGTGCATTGTGTGTAGTTACCTTCATTGAGTAATTTTCCAAAAGTTGCTTCTTAAATCATCCTCATTATATAAAGCATTGCTTCTGTACAAATTCCCCGCATTAAACAATAAATGTCTAGTTTAGTCATGATCAGACTTTAAATCGCCTGCTGTAAGCAATGCTCTCATTATTATGCATAGTCCATAGGTTTCTTTATGAGATGTTGTGAACAGTTGTTTTATAGAGTCTGTAGGTGATTCTTTATGTTGGGATTGCTTTAATAAACTGTTGCAGAAGAAAAAACTATTGGATGTTGTGAACTTCATGTTGTGCGCCCACAATAATATTACATTTAGCCTATGCACTTTTGAAGCACTCTGGTTACATTGAAGCACATCACTGAGCTTGGGATGAGTACAAGAGGTCATGTCCTAGATTGGAGCATATATTAGGCTTTGTTCGCACTGCAGAAAAAATTTACTGATTTATTCCCAAATCCGTTCAAACTGCAGGTTATATGTGGACAGGTCAGATATTTTTCTGTTTAGACAAAAGCCGCTTTTGTCAGTGCTGATGCATAATAAGAAAATTATCTAATAATCATAAAAATGGCTAACCACGTTCTAACCAGCAGAAACTCACACCATGGCATCCCTAATTACTAGATAGAAATTTAAATAATTACTAACTATAAATGGTTAATTAAGATGGTATGCGATTCACTCATTTTCTGAGGTAATTCACTATAACAATTTGATTGATCATCATGTTTGATGGGGTAGAACAAGTGCTAAAAGGAAAACTTGACTAAGTTATTAACAGTAACTAAGAGAGGAAGGGCTTGGCAGAGGGTCAGTGTCACACCATGAAGAATGCACTTTTATTTATAACAAGATCTCTCATTTTTGGCCCCTTTTGCAGTTTTAAAATAAATCGCCAATATACAATAATTTATTTTATTGGCCAGTACAGATGATTGACCGATACATTTGTGCATGTATCCGTGATTGGAATAGAAACAAATATTTATATCTCTATCTCGGTCTTATCGATTAATCGGTACTTATACTTGCTTTTTAGAACTATTGGTTAAAAAACTAAATATGCCGATAGTTGCCAATAGTTTAAATGTTGGGAATGAAGGCTATAAAAGGCTTAATTTGGTAAATACTTAAAAATAGAGGATTGTAATGGAGCAAAGTCTCTGTCATTATTTTAACCTGCATATTATCCGCCCCTCATACTGTGGTTGGACGTCTAAAACATTTCCTCCAAACGTGCTGTGTTGCAGCACTAGAAAAGTCCAGGCATGCTTTTGTTTAGTGGCCAGGCTAATTCTATTTGTCTGTGCTAATCTTCATAAACTGCAGAGAAAATATGGTTGAATTTAGAAAACTCAAGAAATTTAAATGCCCTTTCACCCTCTGCTGGCTCAACTGTCAGGAATAAAATTTAATGGTCATGAGCCCATCAGGGACCAATGAAAAGTGACAGAGCAAGGGTGGGTTCACTCCAGTACTAAACGCTGTATCAAACTGACAGCCCATCAGCTGCAAGAGTATTGAAATAGTGCCATTACATAAATGCCTATGTATCAGCACTTTCCCACAAGGCATGAGAAAACACTTGAGAATTCCAGTTCAAAGAGCTCTCTTTGGACTTAAGTAATGCCAAATTTTAAAAGATTCTTTCCTAGAGGAACAGAGGAACTCTTTCCAGGTTTCAATAAAGAATAACTGTGTCTTGCTCATGCTTGAAAGAGCATATTCACTCCAAAGGGCAACAATTGACATTGTTCATGAACTAGCTTTTGCTTTAAATGTGCCCACAGATGAATAAATAGCATTTAAACTGTTTTGGTCGGATTTAAAATGCAAGGTTGCTGAGCTGGCACTGGTACCATGATGACAACACTGTTTTTGTGGCCAGGGTCATTTCCACTCTGAATCTAAACCAAACTCTCTGCCCAGTGCCTTGTGCCTGGAGTCCACAGCATTCTGGGACAGCTCTATTGCACATGGCTGGTGGTAACAGTAATAGAGAGAGACATTGCAGAGCTCTACATTAGAGGTCTATCCACCAGACACACACATAAACTAACACAAAATGATGCATGCTAAATCTAAACACTAGCACCACTGTGAAGGGAACAGGAAAGCCTTTGGAATTTATTATGAACTTTTCTAAACTTTTGTCCATTTGTGGAAATGCCGGCTACCAAGAATGTAATTTATGAAGGAAGGGAGCTGTTGACATGAAATTACATGTTATCTTGTTATGCATCTATTTTTCTTTCCTGATGTAGTAATCCTGAAGAATACTTGAGCAGAATTTACAGCACTCCCCATCAACACATCACTCAGTACTGTAATGTGTGTTTATGTCTTATATAGAGGGCTCAAAGTCTGAGACTATTAGTGAAAATACTTATTTGGTACGGTTTCCTTTGTTATTAAATTATTTTTCAATAATTTCAAGTCGCAATTTTTATTTGTATAGCATTTTTCACAACACACGTCATTTCAAAGCAGCTTTACAGAAAATCATTATTTAGTCAATGCTGATATATCAGCATATCAATTTGAATAAGTTACATTGAAAAATGAACATTCATTTCAGCATTTCAGTATTTGTTACGTCCCCCATTTGCTTTAATGACAGCATGCACTCAAGCTGGCATGGACTTCATGTAATCGCAGAATGATTTGCGAATATTCCAAAAGCATCTTGTACAGTACGCTTCAATGGAAACAAGAAAATCTGACCATTTTGTAAAAAGGAATTAGCATAGTCAATGCCACAAATTTGCTTATTTGAATGGTTATCTGGAAATAGTGCATAATCTTAAACATTTGTCATTAGATTTGTCATAATGTTTCTTTGCTCTTTTTTGGCAAAATCCAAAAACCTTTTTCCCAGGTTTTAATAAGGTTTTGAATCACGGATATTTAATTTTCTCTTTAGGTTCCCTACTGTACAAACTGTGTAAATTGCAGCTATTTGTCTATACATGTGCAGCTGTAATCCAAAATTAGATCACAAATAGCTAGGATAAATAAAAACTTCTAAATTTGTAAATTCAATTAAAGTGTATTGTTTTTCTTATTTACAACCGATTATGTTGTCAGAATGTGGCATTTACCCTGTTGCTTGTGTAAGCAGCATCAAAAGATTGACTAGTAAGTTTGTCTGCCTTAAGGCCTTCAGCTGAATTGTGTTCTCTGATTAGAATGTTTGGATTTCCTTTGCAATATTGTTCTGGGAGCTTGAGAGGAAATGAAATGCATAGAGACACCACACATACACACACAGACACACATAAACTGTGTAGCACATCTTTATTTCCCGTGACCCAGGACCAACCTTCACTGAGATCTGTAAGAACTTTTCCCAACAAATACATACACATGTGGTGAATTGGTTGAGGCGTCCATTTCTCAAACTAGAGGCTCTGATGTACTTATCCTCTTGTTTAGTTGTACATCTACCCTTCCACATCTCTTTCTATCCTTGTTAGAGCCAGTTAGTCAGTAGTGTACACCTTTGTATGTAATCTTCAGTTTTTTGTCAATTTCAAGCATTGTATAGCCTTCATTCCTCAAAACAGTGGTTGACTGACGAGTTTCTAAAGAAAGCTGTTTCTTTTTTTGCCATTTATGACCTAATATTGACCTTAAGACATTCCAGTCTAAAGTATACTGTGGCACCACAAAGACAATGTTAAGCTTCATTTAACGAACCAAATAGCTTTCAGCTGTGCGTGTTATAATGGCAAGTGGATTTCTAGTACCAAATTAGCAATTTAACATGATTACTCAAGGATAAGGTGATGGAGTGATGGCTGCTGGAAATGGGGCCTGTCTAGATTTGATCAAATATTACTTTTTTCAAATAGTGATGGTGCTGTTTTTTACATCAGTAATGTCCTGACTATAATTTGTGATCAACTGAATGCCACTTTGGTGAATTAAAGTACCAATTTCCTTCCGAAACAGCAAAATCTGTACATTATTCCAAACTGTAAAAAGGGCTTATCGTTGCAGAATAGTTTTTGTCTCTTCACACATATTTCTCAATGCAACTTTGGTAAAGAATGAGCGGCAGGGTAACTTAAAGTGGGTTGCACAAAAGACATGTCAGGTGGACAACACATTGCATTCTATAATTCAAAACAATTATTTTCTATGAAGGTACACCCAGCTACGACTCCGGAGGCTGTTCAAAATTCTGCAACGCCACAGTGCGCAACTGGCTTAATTTTCCATTATATTCGACCCAAATCATTATCAAAAAACATTATACTACCCATCACTGGGTGTGAGATTGAGTATATGTATCTTTCATATAGCCTGCACAATTTATTTTCAGTTACAAGTATGCCTTTTTGTGGTTTGACAGCTTGAATGAAACTTATTCAAGGCTACAAACAGAGTTTCATACACTAACCTGCAAACTCATCAACGGCACTTTTCTCATTCTTGAAGTACAAAATCCTTTGTAACATCACAACTTTGGACCTGCCACCTGTAGTGCAACGATGCGTCCTGTGTGGAATACCTGTGCCTTTTCCTACCTGTGACAGGCATCTCTCCCTTGTGGTCTCCCAAAGCTATTACACCAGACTACATTAAACGGAAGGCCAACTGACAGTCTACTGGAAATCACAAAAATTAGACTTCTAATTTAAATGGGGGCTAATATTTATATATCTATGCCTCAAAAGCTTATCAATAAAATAACGTTCCAATCAATAATCGATACATCATTATTTTATGACATTCCTAGTAAATAATGACAAAATTTTCATTTTGGGCTGAACTATTCCTGTCGAGAAACAAAAAAGTATAACAGCAAAAATCAACTACTAGAGGAAATATATATAGAATAACTATAGTCCAATTAATTCAGATCATTAACTGTATCAAGGACAGCATTTACAAAAATTGGTGCACTGGCACACAAACAAATTAACATCAGGAATGAACTAACAGTATTAGTCCGGGCAGGTAACAAACAGCATGAGACATGAGTGTTTGTGTTTTGCCAGTCCCCTTCTTTATGGTGCCATCGCCGTGTCATGTATCAGCAGGTGGAGAGCTGCTCTTGGTACACAAAAGCCCTTCATTAAAATGATGACTGCACCACACTCAACATAGATGCACTGTTGCTGGGTGTCAACAAAGGCTGAAAAGGTCCTACCAGAGAAACCTTTTACAAAAAGTGGTTAATTAGGGATGCAAAATCACAAGGTGAAAAAGGTGAGAAAGTCATAGCAGGTGCTCCAGACGTATATTTTCAGTTTGATAGTTGTATTTAAAGCTTGTTTAAGCTTAAGTGTTTAACCTTTTCAAGTTATTTAAATAGAAAAAAATGTAGAACATTTTACCAAACAATTAGGGCAAATTAGCTTCAGAAAAGGTGACTTCGGCTGAAAGGTGAGCAGTTTGCATCCCTGAATTACACATTCAATCCTTTACTTCATGTTCTTAATTTCCATATATCATTCCCTCCCTGTTCCTCAGTCTCAAATGCCTGTCTTAACTAGCTCTTTCATTATTCAGTTTGCCTGTAGCAGGTCCTTTTAAATAATTGACAGCTGCTAAGACAGAAACTGTGTTAGAGAGTGAATGAGATCACAGCTGCACAGTGAGCCCAGTACTGCACTGCAAAACCACTTCAACTAGTGCACTGAGCCCCACCAATGGTTTGTCAGTAAGATCAAAGTCATTATCACATGTTAGGGGAGAACTTGCTTTATAGTTTGTAATTATTGGTTAACTTTCCCCAAACTGATTCATTACTGAGCAGTTTGTCGTAACTGAAACATAATTTTTTTTTGTAAAATAGTTTAGCAGTTTTAAGGTGTAGTATTGTCTCTGCCAATACTGCATATTGCCAGAAGAACGACTTTTGGTGTATTGCAGCTAATTCCATGGCTTCCCAGAGTTTATCGATTTACTATTACTTATTTTCTGTTACTTTGATCACTTTTTTTATTAAAGCATGACATGACATTGTCTGTAAAATGATATAGTGAGCTGCACACATAACAGAATGTATTCTAGATGTCCACTTTAAGAATTTCAAAGTTTTGACTGTATCCATAGACTAAGTTTTCAAAGTTCTGAGATGTGGTTTAAAAGATTTGTTTTCGTATTTAACCTGGAACGAGAAGCAGCACAAAAGTGGTTGGTTTCCAAATGGAGCCTATCTAAATTTGATTGAGCTATAGCAGTTGTGTTGTGTTTTGTACTCTCATACATTCCACTTTTTGAACTTAATTCAGCTCCACAAGGGACACATAAGACTTCCATATGGATGGACTTTGCTCCCAATCAGGTTCAAATTTCAATAAAAGGATCTTACAACATCTTGTATTTTTTTTGTCAGACGAGGAGGTCTCACATCGAAGTTGTTGTGTTGGGCCTGTATTGTCATAATAAACAGCAAAAGTCAGCAGAATATATCACTTAACTTCACAGTTAAAGTTATAGTTGCCATGGAATTAAAATTGGAGTTTTGTGGCTTTTAGTCATTGTCTATTAGCTTTGAAGCCATGTATATGCTAGTGTACTCCAAAAGTCTAATTTTAACAAATGTAACCTTTAGCAGATTGTGGCACAGTGGAGGGCGGGGCCGGGTCGTGACTCAACACGCCCGGTCCCGTATTAGGCTAATCAAGCCTCCGAGAGGGTTAAAGGCCAATCGCGGAGGCTTGATTAGCCTAATACGGGACCGGGCGTGCTGAGTCACGACCCGGCCCCGCCCTCCAACGTGCCACACAGATATACATTTTTTTGTACAAAAATGTTTTTTTGTTTTTTTTTTACAAATTATTTATACAAATTATTATTATTATTATTTTTATTGATAATTTGTCCAAATAAAATGCTCTCTTGAATGAGAATGCCCCATCCCACTAATGGTTCTTGGCTGTGATATAACTAAAGCATTTTGGCCATTCAAAAAAAAGTCACACCCCAACTTCCTGTTTCAATAGGAAGTATGCCAATTACAGTAAAGAAAATTGCACACTCTAAGCCAATTTATAAGGTCTTTCATCGTGGTCTAGAATTTTAATCTATGCTGCACGATTTTCCAATTCACAATCACTCTCATGGTTTGTGGAACATCTGGCAGATTATCCAAATAAGGATAGTTTCTGTATTACACCACTTAATGGCAGCTTATCTCTGTGGGGAGGCCTTACTGGGAGGGCCAGACTGTGTCATTTTCCAACTGTAATGATAAAAACCTATGTTTTAGTTACCGGAGTAGGCTGGTGGAGAACGGTGTGACAGAGATGCCAAGACTCTCACATCACCCCCTCCCGCTCTGGACGCTCTGCTAAAAATCAAGGGATTTTCATAATGAGCCATTTGATCAGACTAGAGTCAGAACAGGACATCAACAACATGCAGTCATTTTAATTATAACCAACATGGTCAAGTGTAACTACATCCAGGAAGAAACAACAAATCATGATGAGCCATCAGGAATCACTGGTATTTCAGCACACACCACAACCAAAATGGACTGTGAGGAAAAGAATAAGCTTGGGGCAATGAGCATTCCTTTCCCTCCTCAAATTGCTTCTATTTCCAGGGGGTTATAAATTACAATTTATAGGACAGAGCATCAGTTTGCATCAGAATTTGCTACGGATCCTCTATATTGGATTGCTATATACATTCTGTCATCACTGTCATTAATGATACATTTGTGGGCAAATGAAAATGCATGTATGGCGTGCTGTTGCAGAAATCCCTGAGAGCTTTTTGGGATATATACAGTATTGTTATGAGAAATCCTTTCCCATACTTTTGTATTATGCTAAGAAGTTTGATCTAGCAGCCTCAACTTAATCCAGCCACCAGCTGATACATGAGAGAAGCTGTGGGATGAAAAGTGGATGGAAAAAGAGGGGAATTCTCCTTACTAGAGCTGTACAGAGAGGCCTTTCTCCAGATTGGGGAGGTAGCCAATTAGAATAGACTCACCAAGGCCCTGTACAGCACATGCAAAATGTTAATGTGTGCAAAGTGGGCTTTCAATGGCTGCCATTGCAGCATTCCTCTTGGGCATGCCGATTAGGACTGGGTAAGAATATAGATCTTCTGATGCATTGTTCTTTTACAACAAATGTGCAACCCATTACAACAATGGGGTTCCTAAAGGTTCTAAAGGTTCCTAATGGTTACTCACTGGCTGGTAAATGTCCAGATTTCACTCCCCAGTGATTGTGAAGTAAAGTGGTGAATAAGTACAGCACAGATATCCTTTATCTGTGTGTTGAAAGTAAATGTATGGTTTCACTCCTTCCATGTGTCTAAAGACAAGACCCATGCAACTACTATTTGTCATTGAATAATGACACTTTTAATACCCTTTCTGTTCTAAGCAGTCAGTTGTTGTTAAAAACAACAAAAATTAAACATTTCATTCTAATCACGCGTAGTACAGATGAGGTAAAGTCATTAGAGTCCTCTCTCATTAATGTGCACTCATTTACAGATGCTCTTTACAGGGACAGTACCGTTTTTTTAACAACCTGGTCTCATAGAATGAACATTACAAACAGACTACGGTGCATTTTATTCACTTTCACACAAATCACGACTACAATGGCTGATTATGATTTTATAAACACTTATTTTCACACTATCACACACTGTTATGTTCTTATATCAAAACACTTTTACTATAATACATAATTTAAAAATGATACATTTAGCGCTTGTATTACAGACCCACCTGCATTTACAAATCTATTGCAACAGTATTAGCTTGCACGGTAGCTCACCTCATAGAGGATTGGACATTTAACTCGGAAGACTGCGGTTCAAAACCAGTCATGCACATAAGCTGACACGAGACCGTCACAGAAGTGACAGGAAATGCGCTTTTCACTTTGTGTTTGGACGTTATTGGTTAAGTTCAGGTGTTGGTTTAGGGTAAGAATGTCTGTTTTGTGCAACACTCATTTTATTTTAGATCACTATTGTCAGGTTTGGTTAAAGTTTTAGGTTAGGGAGGTTCATTTTAGGCTACTCATTAAAACCTCAATGTAATATTCACCTTGAAACCTTTTCTGATTACAATACCATTTCACTGGCTTTGGTGCCCCCTGCTGGACTTTTCACTGAGAAACTGCAGCCAAATATATAATGAATTGCATCTTTTTTTTTATGTTTTTAAATGTTGCCACTGTCACGAAATGTTCATGAGACCAGGCTGGGTTTTTAGCATGTGTTCAACAAGTCAATATAAATACTTGTAAATAGTACAAACCGTGCATTTATACAATAAACATGTTACAAAATAAAATATCTACAATAATAATCATATTTATTGATGGAATACATAGATTTGTACATTTTTAAAAAGCTAAAATGTGACCAAAATAATGAAAAACAAATTAAATATAATTTGTAAAATTAATATTTTCGTAAATGTACCTAGCAGGAGGTCCCCTGTATTATTAGAATTTTTCATATGTAACCAAAATTGACATGTCAGCTAAAATATACCCAAACGAATCGATATTGAATTGAAATCGGAATGTAATTGAAAGCTTGTGAATTAGAATCAAATCGAGTCCAAGCCCTAATGGTGATAAAAGTCCCTTTAAGGGAAGTCACTTCAATCTGTGGTAATTTTTGTAACGAATGGTTACAAATTATTTGTCAAGATTGCCTTTCAATTACAGATTTTACTGTAAATAAGTTATAAAAACCTATCATACATGTTGCTTCTTTAGCTCAAATCATACTAAAATAACTGCATTTTTTCAGGCTGGAACAGTTACAAACTATCAAAAACACAATTGGCTTTTAGTGTGAAATCCATTCTAACAGCCGCACTATGAGCAATACAATTTCTTCCATTAATTTATCTGCAAGTGGTCCATCTTCGTGCCTTATACTGTCTCTGGTAACAATCAGAGAGATGAAAGTGAAGTTGTAGGATGGGGAGACAGGAGAATGTCAGCATGGGTGGGGACGGCAGGCCACTTTCCCCATCCACTGGAGACTTCATGTCTAATCACGACTTTAGTGAGTGGAAAAACCAGGTGGCACGAGAGCTGAGAGCACTAGTTCACATGCATTCACTGACTAAACACAAGGAAAACTGGTACCAATACCCAAACTAGGTGCAATACATAAAAATCACTTCAACATACAGTATTATACGAATATTGACAAAAAGCTGAAAAAATATAATTTATATAAAATATATAATATTAAAAAAAAGATACAATTTTGGGGGTTATATCAAGTCGCCCTATCCATACTTTGAGTAAATTTTTCTAGGTAAGCACATGATTGAGGTTAATGTAATTTTGTTCATGAGTTTTCCGGTTGTCGTATTGTCAATGGAATAAAGTACCCTGTCAGCCTACAGGCTCTAATTGACCCTTCGCTAAGCCCCGCCTTAAAAGCGCTTCTGATCAATCCTGTCTTAGCAGCTGTTTCCCTGCTGTCATTACTCTGACACACATTTGCTATTTTCCAATGACAACCTATGAAGTAATGTGTGTTTGAATACTTTTGAGTGAGATTTTATAAAAAAAACTAAATTTAAAAAAAAATGTAAAACACTGTTGCCAGGTCATTTGTAATCCATGCTATGAATTAAAATGTATCAGCCCTCATTCCCAAATGAACATATAACATCTGCAGTGACACCTACATTTGCTCTA
Source organism: Moxostoma hubbsi (assembly GCA_032164185.1). Lineage (NCBI taxonomy): Eukaryota > Metazoa > Chordata > Actinopteri > Cypriniformes > Catostomidae > Moxostoma > Moxostoma hubbsi. Next base: position 21,747,415 of record JAVLUX010000030.1, on the reverse strand, counting down.
AGGTAAATTAAAGCTAATATCTGAATGTTTATGTGGTGGCGATGTTGTGGTGCAGTGTGCATCTGGGGGCGTGGGAAAGCTACAAGACATAACCCCTGGGTGATTATTATGACTAACAGCTGTTTCTCATTGCAGTAATCCTGGAAGAGCGATAAGACGGGGCCGACGCGACAGGAAGGAAGAGAGAGAGCTAGCACACTCACGTTCAGACGGTGTTCTTTTGAGTTAAAAATTTGTGAAAAATTGGGGCCTGTCAGTGAGTAAAGACGCTGACTACCACCCCTGGACTCCTCCATCCAGGTCTCCTAAGCAACCAAATTGGCCAGATTGTTAGGGAGTGTAGAGTCACATGGGGTAACCTCCTCATGGTCGCTATAATGTGTGGTTCTCGCTCTCGTTCGGGCGTGTGGTGAGTTGTGCGTGGATACCACGGAGAATAGTGTGAAGCCTCCACACGCGTTATGTCTCCACGATAACGTGCTCAACAAGCCACATGATAAGATGCGCAGATAGATGGTATCAGATACAGAGGCAACTGTGATTCGTCCTCTGCCACCCGGATTGAGGCGAGTCACTACACCACCACAGCGAAGGGTTAATTGAAAGCACAGATACATTTGCATTGTATAGAATCAACGTTGGACAAATATAATCAGCTGACAAGCTTAATGTTATATAATCCATTTCCATAGCTGTTAAAACCATTCTATGCCCTCAGAACTGAATGCTAGTGTGAAGCACTGAGATGAAGTATGCTGTTCTCATCCCACCTCTTTAAATCTGATTTAGACCCCACCTCTGCTCTGCTTTCTCCAGAGACCACATCGGGAAGTGTCATGCTTGTTCCAAAGCAAATTCCAAAAATACCAAGAATGGAACTTTAGGGAGGAAACATTTCCTAGCCAATCACAGAAACAAGCACTGAAAGCAGTTCACTGCACAAATTATTGATGACCATCTTCACAAAATGCTGAAAAATAGCTCTCAGTGCATAACACTAACATTCCTACTTTAAAAGTATGCCCAGTCCGTTTTTTTGCTATATTGGTGTATCTAATACTTTCTTGTGATGGTGTGGTAATTTCCTACAGTTCTGTGTAAGTCTGTCAGAATCTACAGCAAACAATGGTAAATACCCCAGAGCTTGATAAATTACAATGCACTAGTAGAAGCTCAGGAAAAGCATGTTTAAGCTTGTTTATTTATTACTGAGACAACTACTGTAAACTATGTCAAGGCAACAAAATGTCATCTTATTCACATAAAAGAAAGACAGAGTTAAGCTCATCTCAGGTGACGTAGCAGGCGAGGTACATAGAAAATGTCTCTTTGACCAGTTCCATTTCTAGGGTTTCCTGAGCACGCTCAATTACTTCCCTCATATCACACTCCTGCCGGGCACACCCAGCATTATGACACACAGTAATATGCCCTAATGTTCAGCGGTAATTACTGAAGGATCAACTAGGGAGGAGAAAGGGGTGTGAAACATTAGTTGACCTGATAGACAGATAAAACCAAACCAGAAATGCAGAACAAGATAAAACATGATTTTTTAAGGGATAGTTCACTCAAAAATGAAAATTCTGTCATCATTAATGCACTTTCACACTTTCTTCTGTGGAACACATTAGGAGATGTTGTGACCATTTCAACAGAAACGGTGAATGGTGACTGAGGTTGAAAATAAATAACATTCCGTCAAACATCTTTCGTGTTTCGCTGAATGAATAAAGTCATATGGTTTTGGAACATTTCTTTGTTACTTTTAAAGTCCTTTTAAGAGATTTTCCACTTCGACTTAGACACTATTCCATGACCCACATGACAGTAAAATGCACTCAAAAGAGCATGGAAGCATTACTATGGGAGAGGGAACTCATAACCTATTTCTGCAGCGAACTTGGGGAAACAACTGAAGTGACTAATACAATTATCTATTATATGGAAGAAAAAGTTATGAGGGACAACAAGAAAAATGTAGATTGGTTATGGAGAGAGAAAAACATATGGAACAACATGGAAAATATATGTTTAGGTTCAGAGATCAGAAAAGCTTAAAGGATTGAGATAAATGAGAGCCAGTCAAATCAGAATTGCTTTCTGAACAGAGTTCATGGTCTTATGGAATAAAATAATACTGTAAGGCCAAGAGTAACTACAGTGCCTTTACATTCTGAGAAGGAGTCTCAATCATGAAGCATTTGTGTGTGTCTGTATAAAATATATGTTATAAAACAGATTTTTCTGGTTCTAAAATCTGTTTGGAATATACACGTTCAGAGCCACTGTAAAAAACGCAATTTACAATGTCGATTCATATGGGCTTATTTCAGTTATAATGTCGTTTTTGCTATGATATAAAAGAAATCATCTCCCAGCTAATGCTGTTGATTATTATACAGAGGACCTTTTAACTAGGTTCATTAGGAAAATGTTAATTTTACAAATTAAATGTTATTACTTTGTCATCATCATTTTGTTCACATTTTGGCTTTTTAAAAATGAACAAATAAATGTATTCAAAAAAAAATTATATTATATTATATTATATTTCATATATTATTTTTGCTACATCTTTGTTAAATTGCATAATTTGTCCTAATTACAAGTATTTACATTGATGTGCTAAAACCAGTACGGTCTCTTTAACAAAAAAAATGCATTTCTGTAAACAACGCCTTTAAATGAGCGAATGTTAACTAGAGAGGACTCAAATTGCTTTACCTCATCTGTGTGATGCAGGATTAGAATTAAATGTTTTTGTAGTTGATTTTGATCAACAACTGACTGGAAGGGTATAAAAGAGACCATATTCAATAACAAATGGGCTACGTGGATCTCATCCTTGAACACACATTACACTGAACAACTTTAACTCTCAACACACTGTGTTAAGATCTCACTTCTGAACACTTCACGACTAAACTACACAATTACTGGTGAGTGAAATGTAAACACTTACCAACCAGTTGCCAAATATATTCACTTTAGTCTCACAGCGCAAAATTTGGTTGCAAATGTGAGTGATTTCCTCTCATTCTAGTAGAGGGTTGAGCACTGTGTGAAAGATTGATCTTTTGGATTTAAGAATCGATATTGAGATTGTTCAAATGAAGATTGCGATGCATCGTAAAAACAATATTTGTATATTTGTGTGTTACAGTGATTTTACCAGAGTTTGCATCATGCCCAACAACACCATTTAATCATAATAAAATTAATGTAATGCACGTCTTTCATGGCTTATTACTTTAGGAGGCCTCACATAGCACTGAGTATAGGGCTGAGCGATTAAATATCAAGATCATGTAAATCGCAATAAAGAAATCCACAATATCAATGATAAGCTTTTGAGTAATTCTATATTTAGTTTATGTTTGACATCTAGATTATCAGGTGCATGTCACTAAAAATGCAAGCAGTTCAGCTTTCCCAGACTGTAAGAAGTTGCTGATGTTAACTGCCTTGCTAACGATTAGGCTGCGCCGGTCACCGCAGTCAGCGTCCAGACCCTGGGTTGATTCCATCTGGACCGCAAGATATCATGATGACGGTTGCTCATCATCTCTATTGAGCAGCATGACAAAACAACAGTGCTGTGTACACCAGCTCTGATCTTTCTGCACTGTATTCTTGAATATTTTTCTCCAACATTAAACAAGCTTCATTAATGCCCTTTCCCGCTCCGCACGCATTTCCTCTTTTCCCCACATGCGAGTAGACATGAGGCACCACATACATTACACTACCATTCAAAAGTTTGGGGTCACTTGCCTGAAATGTTTCTCAAGATCTTAAAAACCTTTTGATCTGAAGGCATATGCTTAAATATTTGAAATTAGTTTTGTATAAGACTGTTTAGATATATATATATATATATATATTTTTTTTTTTTTCTTTTTTTTTTTTTTTTTTATTCTTCTGCCAACTGCAATGTGCAAATGTGAATGTATATTGTGATAAGTACCTATATATCGAATGATTTGAAAAATAATACTGTAATCACATTTTTGGCCATATCACCCAGCCCTGAGTGCATCCTCAGTGGAGCCAAAGCCCACATGGAAACTAACAAGAATTGTTTTTTCTACAGTAGATCTATTTAAAAACAAGAGCCATGCCACATACTTGTACATCCCTGTATGGTTTGCCTCTCAAAGCTGTATCCTACATTAAACAGTAACACATTTCCAGAATAAACAAAAACCACATTGAAAAATGGACCACTAAATCTGGATGTCAAAAAGAGTTCTCATATTCCAACTTAATATGCATTCAACTATACTGTAAGTCATTTGGATGTTGATTTCACTATACAATCATTGCTGTTTGTTTGAGCGGCCTGACACAAAGGAATTGGCTGGACCATTGGTGTTAGTTTGGGGTGGGAATATCTATTTGTTTAACCAATGCAAGATGGGGGGATTTTTCTAGAATCTGATTATAAAAAGATTCTTATTACAATTTTGGTCTAATGGAGCACAAATTATACACTTACCTTTAAATCTTCGGAATGGAATTAACACAACAGAAAACATGTAGTCATCCCATGCACGGAGTGGTAACTGTCATTGGTCAGGAGCCAGCACAAAGCTGAAGATTTCCATTCTCCAGGATTTCTGTGGTTGCTATTTTATATACACTTGCATATGAAAACCCTAGCTTGATAAAATTGCTCCCAGACTGTTCAGAAGTCATGCCAAGGCAACAGAAGTACCAGAACCCACATGCAATAAAATTAAGAGAGCAAAAAAAGTGGAAGAAAGAGAGGGAGGTCAGAGAGTGATTGAGAGCTTAAACTGAAGCAATTTCTCGAAATGACATCCAGAGTTAAAATGAATGTTACCAAATTACGGAGAAAAGTGTAGCCTAGTCCTCTTAATTTGACACAGATCGTTCCATTTAAGCAAACACTCCAAATGCAAACCATCTTCCTGTCAAGGTGTCCATTTTTAGCACCTATTAAGTGTGAAAAGGATGTTCTGGCCTGCATAGCTCTTTCCAATCTGACCTTTTGCATTATGCAACATCTGAACATCATAACAGAGTTGACAAAAAGCTCTTAATGTTTTGTGGAAAACAAGCGTTCATTGACGTCTCTTCCACTTAGCTTTCCGTATAAGCATAAATGAAGAGAAATACAGCAGTGTGATGCAGAAAGTCCCTGGGGTGCTGTGGGCCAGTCCTGTGTCAGAGATGGAGCCAGTGTGGCCCTGTCTATTGAGTCCATCTATTCCTGTAATAGAAAACATTCTTTGTGGTTCTGGATGCTGCCTCAAAATTGTGGACCTCTGAGGTTGGTTAAATGCTAAGTCATGCTTTCACACTGCCTGTAAAACAGCATGATGGCACTTTAAAGCTGGGTGTCAGAATGGCAATATCATCTCTCTGCATGGGAATGTGTATGTGTTCAGAACTGGGGGCATCTGGTGCACAGCTGTAGATAACTATTTTCCAGACAGCCCTGCAACCGTGAACTGCCACCCATGACGATGCCTCCACAGTCAGGGCACTGAGGCTGAGTCAGCAGTCTTTATTGCAGAAGACGCTGAAATACCATCACTGATGCCAGACCCATTCACATCCAAGACATAATTAAACTTTTTTTATGACTTCACAGCTGTTTATTGTTTAATTTGGAATGCTACTCGCTACCTACAATGAAGATTCATCTGATAAAGAAACATATCTTTGTATCTTGAAGCTGGCAGAATAACAAGTGTGGGACTCAAAAAAAACATTTGGTTCATTGGAGGGTTTGTGGTTTTGTCTTAAATACAATCTGGCTAGATAGAGGGCAGTCCGTGCTAGAAAAATAGGCAGTATATACCTGTTTTTTTTTCAGCAGGGTCTGCATTGTCTCTGTTCTGGCTTCCACACAGTAACATCTCAGCACATTCTTGCTACACTGCTCAATGCCTAGAAGAATGGAGGAATTCCAGCATGTTTGCTGTGCACTCTTCTAAGGATAGGGAAAGCCACCCAAATGAGATTCGTTTCTTGGGAAATAGTTCCTATTCCTATTATCAAAAATATGCCAGAGATAGCTCAGTGAGTATTGATGCTGACTACCACCCCTGGAGTCACGAGTTCTAATCAAGGGTGTGCTGAGTGACTCCAGCCAGGTCTCCTAAGCAATCAAAATGGCCTGGTTGCAAGGGACGGTAGAGTCACACAGGGTAACCTCCTCGTAGTCGTGATTAATGTTTCTAGCTCTCAGTGGGGCACGTGGCAAGTTGTGCGTGAATCGCAGAGAATAACATGAGTCTCTACGTGCAGAGTCTTCGTGGTGTCATGCAGAGTGAGCCACGTGATAAGATGTGCGGATTGACAGTCTCAGAAGCGGAGGCAACTGAGACTTATCCTCCGCCATCCGGATTGAGGCGAGTAACCGCACTAGCATGAGGACCTACTAAGTAGTGGGAATTTGGCATTCCAAATTGGGGAGAAAAGGGGGTAAAAATAATAAAAAATTAAATAAAATATGCTCGAGAAACAAAAAGTGTGTATTAGCAAATCAAATGACCTGAAAAAGCATGAAAAATAGTAATCCTGATTGTGAATAACTTTGGCATTCATCAGTTATTTCAGTAGTTTCTGAAGAATATTAGTTAGAGATATTACATGGTGCTTGCCAAGACAATCGTATTGGCAATTATCACATGCCGAACAATAAATTAAACAAAAGAAAACGTACTCTGAAAAAGACCAAGCCATCTAGTCTACCAGAAAATAATAGAGACTTGGGGGAGGGCTCTTTTGACTTGGGCCAGTAAGCAACACCTAGCAACCATCCCAAATTTCCAAGCAACACCCTAGCAGCCACCTAGAACACCCTTGCTTGCACAGCAGGCAGGGTCAGAAATTAACAGGAGTTCGGGCCAAAAATGCCACCACAATTGACAAAAATGCCCCTGAATTCAAATTTTGGGGGCAAATTATTGCTTTGTTTTGTTTGTATCATCTGATTAATTTTATTCTAGGCCTAGTTATTAACTTATAAAATATGAGTTGATGCCGATTTAGACTACTCGTATTGAAAATGTATTTCAATGAATGGATTAAAGGATTTTACATGAAAGGATGACATGCACTCAAAAAAGCTAATAATGCTACTAAAAATAAATTCCAGGGACAAATATTGCCCTTTAATAAAAGTTGATTTCTGACACTGATATCAATGCACTAAACCACTCAGAACACTTTTGCAACCACATAGCAACATCCTGGAAACCACTATCATTGTTGTGGCAAATTTTGCACAACAAAGCATCACTCACATTTTCCAAAAATGACAAATCTATTTTATGCAACAGCCTACACACAGGTATATCCTTCTGTCTTTTTCAACAACATGGAGCTATCATCAAATATATAAAGTCAAATTTTATTCAAGAATATTGCTATCTGAATGAAGGTCTCAGCAGCCCCAGACTTCAGAACATATGCCTGCTGGCTGAGACAGCCATGAACTCCCTCTGCTTGGCCTTTGTTTGCACTGGGCCATGATCGTTTTATGGCTTGCCTTTACTTGGATTGATGACAAAGCTGTTGCTGTTTGTGTTCAAAAGGGACAAAAGGGCAGAGAATAACTCCCGCAGCTCAGTGAGGCCCACAAATCAGTGCAGCACTCCACACATCACTCAGGAAAACACAAGTCATCCATGGACATGTGCTACAAAATGACAACTATCTGAGACCATGTCCACAAAAGGTCCTGCTCTGTAGCACCATTACATTGCATTTTTAAGATGAAGGATCAAGTTAAAAATAGTTGAGATTTTAAAAACACATCGAGATCCCTGCATTCTGTTCCATTTAATTGTTCTGGGCTGCATTTCCCAATAACGATCGATCTTTGTGGTTAAGAGTGTTTTCTACAAGCAATTTTACGAACATTCTTCCAAAACTGCACTTAACATGAATGTGCGAGGATGTGTTCTAAGTGCTACTTAAGAGAGTCGCTGTCCATGTGACAGTGCTGAAATGTGACGGTATAGTGCTGCTCGTCATTGTAGTTTCATTATATATGTGCAGTAACTTTACAATTTGTAATTTACCTCGCTAAAATTAAAAAGGCCCTAAATAGTCAACCTAATTAACTGCATATTTACATGTTGTTTTTAAAATAATTTTGTGCAGAACAAACTTTTAAATATTTATATTTTTTCACACCAAAAATTATTTTGTCTGTTTAGAAGAAATTAATTTAACACCTGGTATCATATATGGATGACGTTTATGCTGACAATCTGTGATTTCTGGAGCTTCAAAAGAGAAATTGCCAAACACTTGCATTGTAAGGACCTATTGAGCCAAGATATTTTTCTATTTTTCATCAAACGTGTTCTGGTGAGAAAAGAAAGTCATACACACCTGGGATATCATGAGGGTGAGTAAATAATGAGAGAATTCTGCTTTTTGGGTCGACTATCACTTTAAGTTGAAAAAATGAATGCTACTGTATTTTCATGATCAATCATTGCTGTCGCTTTCGGGTACTCTTGCCCATCCCCATTTTAAAATAAATCTACAACAAAAGAGACCCAAAATGAATGCTCTCAGGGGACATATTAGATGTTCTAGACAATTCATAATGTTAAGCATAGCTTGGTAAAAGACAGAACAGATAATAATTGTTGTCAGAGAGACAGAGACAGAGAAAGAGACAGGGCAAATGTAAGGACAACCTGCACAGAATACTCCCACCACTCTGAGACATGTAATGAACTATAATCACATAATCATAATCACTGTAGAGGGAGGCTGATTTCAAACTATGCAGCAAAGCAAGATCCTCTTGTTTGTTGGTAAAACCCAAAATAGAATGGCAGAGCAACTCTGGAATGAAATGGGGGTGCTCGCCAACGACCAATATGCATGGTAAAACAATTTGTTCCAATTGTTACGAGACGAGTTTTTAGAGATGAAAGAAATAAAAGCTGAAATAATTCATTCTCTCTACTATTATTCTGACATTTCACATTCTTAAAATAAAGTAGTGATCCTAACTGACCTAAGACAGGGAATGTTTTCTATGATTAAATGTCAGTGTTGCAGGGTGGAGGGCAGTGCCGGGCCGTGATTCTACAGTACACATACAGCTCATCTGCCTGTAACTCACTCTCTCTTGAACTGGAGAGTCAGGTCTCTTGAACTAATGAGAGTCATTAGGAGGCAGGTGTGCAGAATCATGACCCAGCCCTGCCCTCCGCCCTGCCACAGTCAGGAATTGTGAGTTTAAACGTATCTGGCTATGGTGTATGTAAACTTCTGACTTCAACTGTACCTTACTCGGGTTCAGAATTTCTTTCCACAAAATGCTTTTTCAAACAGTTTTTTCCTTTTACTGATTACCTGCATGTTAAAATGAGTTTAGTGGAATGTACTGCTTTTCAAGTAAACAATGTTACTAAATACAAGGGATCCAAACAGTGCAATTACTAAGGAGTCTTACTTATAATACCTGTAGGAAGAGGCTTTGCAAGTCATCTCAGCATCAACATGTGCAACTTAGCAAGGCAGCATGCTGGATTCGTTCCAGCACAGTGGTCTCTGTATGCACACACATACTTGTGGCACACACACGCTCACTAATAAAAGACACACCCTTGGCCCATCCTCAAGCAAATCAAACATTTATGCCAAAGTGCCATTCTTATCATTTATCTAACAAGGAAGCCGTGCATAACATGAAAGATAAGCTTCAATGGTTTCCCCTCTGTCAAGGAAAAATCGTACTTAACCTTTCCAGCCGGAGCGTTAAAATTTGGGAACACTTCCCATGGTTCCTGTCTCAGTATCTTTGCCATCCAATCACAGATTTTATTTCTGAAAACTGCCAGATACTCATTACAATATAATCTAAAAGCACATATAATTGTTTAAGGGGTTACTGGGCATGTATATTAACTGTATTGTCATCATCGCCATCCTCAATTTGCCTGGGCAGAGACAGAGGGGATATCCTGGGAGATTACCTCCAGTTTTGGACTTACTGCTTCAAATTGAAAACTGAGGCGATCTTTCAAGGTAAGACAAGTTATTTAACATTGTTAACAGTGTTGTCAATATTGTCTATTGAAAGTCAAAATGTTTTAGTTAAAGCATTTATTTGTAGGAGTAATGCTAGTTATTTCTGGAAAAAAATGACATAACTGTCGGCGTTCATCGGACAGGCAGCTAGTCTCTATTTTTAATCACATTTCTGTGAAACTTGCTAAATAAACATTAGCAAGCAATACTATGTAAAAAAAAATGTCTAAATATCAATAACTTTTTGACCAATTTTGGTCACTTGTGTAAGATAATAAAACCTTTTTAGTTCCGAAGCATTTATTTGTAGTAGCACTAGTTAACGTGACCGTCATCGGCAAGCATATTATTTTTATATAATTTTTGTTTTTGCCAGTTTCTGTGAAATGTGCCAAATAAACATTAACTAGCAATACTATGTATATTTTTAACAAATCTATAACTATATCAACAACTTTTTTTGCCAATTTAATGCTTGTGAAAAATCAGCCTGAAGTAATGCGAGGCAGAGAGCAGACGCTGGTCAGACCTTTTTCTTCTTCTTTTTTTACGCCGTTCGGACATTTATTTATTTATTTTTTAAGCTGTTCAGACCTGTCTGGAAACTGGCCTGCTAGTTAAATAAGTTAACTAGACTTATCCATCCATCACACAGACATGATTTTAGATTGTGTGTAGCTTCCTGTTCACAAAGAAAGTGTTTGTTGCAGTTGGACATTCTGGTTAGACTATTCTGTGTATGTATTTTTGAAGAACACACTGTTGGGTACTAATTGTGTACTTTTTTCTGTTGTAGAGATGGATGGAGACATGGCTCCCTGCATTTGAGGGCATGAACACATAGGAGGAAGATCTACTGGACCAGGAACTACTGCAGGAAGACCTGGACCACTAAGAGATGGAAGATGAGATGGAACCTGATCCCCAGCCAAACCATCAACTGGGTATATATGAATGTGTATGTATTGTTTGTTTCCATTTCTCATATGACTGACACTCACAGTAACACTAACATTGTTACTCTTATTATTTTGGGTATGGCTAGCCATTCTCGCACAGGTCCCAAGTCAGCTAGAAAGCGTAAATGCTTCCCTGACTCTGTTTCTTATCCCTCGTACTCTGACATTGTTTCACAGGCACCAAAACCTCTCTTAATTATATTATTAATATATTCCGTTCCTGTACTTTTTATTAAAAATGTATTTATTGTAGTTAGAAAGTTTGATTTTGTATGTTTTGCTGTGTGATTCGTGTGTACTTCTAATTTTCGAAATAAAAAACTGTGTTTTATTATATTTCAGCATTTGTGTCCTTCAATTTCAGATGCAATCTCAATTTATTATTACAGATGCTCAAAAGGAGTATTTGAGGTGTGGTCATGTGAAATGTATCTTAACATTCTAAATGTTTGTTTTATTACGTTTTCCCACTAATCAATAGAATGGTCATAACTTTTAAACAGTAGACTATATAAGTTTCCCTCTAGCTTGTAATTAAAATGGTTGAAAATGCAGTTGTCAGATGAAGTATGGTGGCCGGAGAAGATTTTTTAAAAATTGCTGTGTGAAATCTTATTGATAAAGGATTAGACTTAAAAAATCATAAATATATTTATATAATTTGAAAGCCCAAGTTCTTCTCTTCAATATGGTACAGTTCAGGTGTGTGATGTTATATGAATATAATATGAATATCATATTCATAAAAAAAACCTCAGTCAGTAGATCAAAGAGCTGCCTATTCTTCACACACATCTAGCACAACATAGTCTGCCTGACAAGTAATGGTGTCAGATGGTAATAACACAGAACTTTGCTATATATACCATGGTCTATATTTGGCCAAAAATATCATAAAACTGGTCCATGTCATTATCAATAGAATAAATAAAAAAAAAAAAAAACAGTTATTCTACAGTAAATACAATGGTATTTTTGTACAGCAAGTGTCCTTTTTGGTAATTGCTCTGAAATTCACATACCATGGTATTTACATGGTACTCCAAAACATTTTTCAGACTACCATGGTCATGCCAAAAAAAAAAACATGGTAGTGCTGGAATGTAACTACATTACATTAGTTAACATTGGTTAAGGCATTATGTAGTATTGAAAATGTATTACAATTTATATTGGTATAAAACTGAACTCTGAACTGTGTGTAGCTGCAAGAAAATTATCATGGGGAAAATTCATAATTCACTGTCGCATGCCACAGTGTCCAACTATTGCACAACAAACTGTGAAAACAAACACGAACAAAAACAATATCATTTCACAAGCCTGTCATTAAAGTCATCACTTGTGGAAAGCTGAAGGAGAAGATTTTGCTAGACATATTGTGACAGATGTTCATCCTGGAAAGGAATTAATTTCCTTTTTTACAAGAGCATGTACATCTTAAATTATGTATTCTCAAGAAGAGCCAGTTGGCTCCACAAGTGTAAGAGCTGGGCAGGCTTATAGGGAGTTGCCTGGAAAAAACGTGAACATGAGCAAGAGAAGAAAAGACAGCAAGAAAGTGGACTTACATCAAAGGCTTCCCCTCGCAGCCCTTCTGTGTTCCTCAGCCAGCATCGACTCAGCTCACTCAGTTCCAGGATAGGCTGAACTTTGAGTCGCACTGTGTCACCTGACTGCCGAATCATCTCCACAATCTCATCCCGGTTCTTGTTCTCCACATTGCACCCATTAATCTCCACCAGCCTGTCTCCAGGCACCAGGCCAAGGCCAAGGTCCTTAGTGCCAGCACCTGGTTCTGCAAAGTGAACCACCCTCCGATATACTGCTCCATCTATGCTGCGGTCCAGCATGGTGGTGCGCCGCAAGGAGAAACCAAAATCTCCAGTGTTTCTCCTCTGGAGTACCAGCTCCCGAACCACTGGCCTCTGAGGTGGCACAACAGCAGGCAGACGGAGATCCGCAAGGAACGTCTTGTCCACAATCTCAGGAATGTGCACCTTCTTACTAGGAGGTGGCGGCTGCTGAAGACTTTGCTTACGCTGGGGGTCAAAGATCTTGGCCTCCACCTGTGGAGACGGGGCAGCTGAGTTCTGCCCAGAAGGTGTGGAGTCCTCTGATAGACTCTCATCTTTAGTCCTCCGAGAAAAGGAAAAGCGCTTCATGATCATACCCATTTGTGAGTTCTGCATGGCAAGAGAGCCAAACCTGGCTGCCCGCTCCTTAACTGAACTACGGTGGCCATCTTGGCTATAATCACACTTCAGATCATCACTGGAGCTAGCTGTACTGAGTTGATCTGCATCCAAAAATATGCTGCTGCGGTTGCTAAAGCCATCTGACTCAATGTCATTTAGATTGAGCTCAATACTGCTGGCTACTTTAATAGGAATTGGGTTTGAGATCTCCAGCTTCCTCTTGGAGTCTCTCTTCGAGCTCCGGTTGAGGCTGAAGAAGCCCCGTCTCATGCTCATCTCGTCAAGGCTTTGGAGCTCAGCTGCAGACATCCTTTCCCTTTGGTCCTTCTTGTCCTTCTTCTCCTTCCTAACACCATCCTTCTCCTTGTCTTTTTTTATCAAGTTGAACATATTGTCCCCAAAAGTAGTCTATGTTCCACTATAGAGGCACCAATGTTTTCATAAGTAAGGGATTTTTCCATTCAGAAACAGAGTGGCTTCTGCATGTACAGAGAGGATTTATTATGTCTCCCTGTGGAGAGAAAAAACAATCAACATCAATAACTGTATTTTAATAATTTTCCAAAAATTAATCTTTCAGACACCAGTGGCTTCACCATTTTCAACTAAACTGCAAAAAAAATTCTGTATTAATAAAATGTCTTTTGTGAAAAGTGAAGCTGTAGCATGCAGTACAAATGTAGGAGTGAAACTCCTTTCTTCTATACCATAATGTGACATGATACCATTCCATCTTCATAAGAACAGCAAGGCTGACTTTGCTAAACACAGATTCCTTTTAAAATGTAGGTCTACTGCAAACACTGTGACATTATTTCACTACTCTATATGCATTTTAAAACAAACAGGGTTTTAAAGGCATTAGGGAGGTGCTGTGAAAGCCCTCTAACATTCTTATTTTCCCACCAGCAGGAGACTTCACCATCCAAACAAGTTCCATTAACAAGAGGCCAAATTCTTCTCGATAATGCAGAAAGGCAATTCAGGCAATTATTCCACTACCATAAAAGGCTTGACACAGGCTTAATGCAATGTAATACTACCTACAGTAATGTTACCTACCCTACTAGCTGTACTACTACAGTATTTTCAACAGCATCAAGTTCAACTGCAAATATTAATTTGAACTAATGAACTATGTACACCTAAGTAAAACTACGACAGTAAAATGTATTATGATAAGAATTATGATAATACGTGCCTTAATGAATATCATCATAAATATTAGAGTAATCAAAAATGACCTCAGATGGACATGGAATAATTTTACTAATGAAATTAATCTGTCACACTGCAGGAATATTTAAGTGAACTGTAAAAAGCCAAAAGGTGAAATACAAATTGTGAAAAGCTTAAATGAATGGTGAAAAGTCACAGAAAGTATTATCTTTCAATTGTACATTCAGATAATGAGAAGAAATTGAGTGGCTAAGAGAAGCTAAAAAAAAAAAATAAAAAAAATAATTAATAATCCTGCATCTGTGTGGAAAGGCCTAAAAAGCAACACCAAGTACAAGACACCTCCTCCTCGCTCTGTAGAGAGTCAACTAATGGCTGATGAACTGAATGTGTTTTTCTGCAGGTTTGAAAAGCTCCGCTCTGATCTTCACTTCACACACACACACACACACAAGTACCTCCTGGTACCCACCCTCCTGCTTCTCAATCTGCACTTGATGATCTGTGAGGAGGATGTGTGCCGGGTCTTTCAGAAACAAAAGGCTAGTTAAGCTTCAGTCCCAGATGATGTTTCGCCCACCTGTCTGAAAGTCTCCGCTAACCAACTGGCCCCCATCTTCACACAAATCTTCAACAGATCACTGGAGCAGGGTGAAGTTCCCTGCTGTTTCAAATGCTCCACCATCATTCCGGTTCCTAAAAAAACTAAAATCATAGGACTTAATGACTACAGACCACTGATCTATATGTATATAACTGGACTGCTCATGACGTCACAACAGTGAAGCTACTGTGCCGCAGTCTTTGTATTCCCTAAAATTCTGTATTCCTATGGGTCTCAATGGGAAATCGTCTGTTTTGGTGTGTAATTTGTACCCATACATTCACTTTAAAAAAAAAGTGGTACACGAGACATGAGGTTGAGTAAATAGCTGTGCATAAGGTCTTACGTAAGCTGGGACGTAAAGTTCTCACCAAGTGCTTAATTTGGTTGCACCACCTGTTCTTAAGGCACGACTTAACTAGTAGGTCGTAAGCTCTCTGAAAAGTAGTCGCATTATATGACGTTTACCTGTATTATACAATAAACAGCCCTAAAGTTTGTGCACAGAGGTGTTAAACAGCCATGAACTTAAATTTGATGTTGTTACGGTTGATGTTCAAACCTTGTTTGCTCACGTAAGTGTCAGCTGTAATGAACTATATCCCCATTAAAATACGATATGTAATAAAAGTAGATTTGATAAATAGAATATTTGCCCTGTCTAAATAACAATATATAGGAACTGTATCTAAAATAAATAAATACTAATACAACAGGCTGGAAAAATAGACATTTATTCAATTTATTATCCATAAATATATTTTGAATGTGACGAAACTTAACGCATCCTGAAAACTGCACAGTTAGATCAGTTTCATGCTGAAGAGACACTTAAAAGTACGTTTTTTTTCTCTCTCTCTCGTAAATGTAAACGAGTACAAATGTCAATGTCATTATGTCGAAATGATTGATGCCTGTCACACAAAACATGAGCTCATTGATGTCATAAAATATCAGTCTGATTTATTATTCCATCAGTTTCGCCTGGTCGGAGTCTTCCGTAAATAATTTGTTTACACGTAGGGAACCGTCCTACCTAAGTTTAATGGTGCAATGTTCAAATATTTAGTATAATAGCCTAGTAGTGGCATAAATGGGCACTAAGTCACAATGTACTAAGTTGTAACTTGCGTATAGCTGATGCAACCGGCACTTATCTTTATATCGTACTTTTTGTTTTGCAGTACAAGCTTGCCCAGTTTTCCTAAGCTATTTGGAGTGTGATGCAGCACATGTTTCCTTGGCAATGAAGTGGAGCCTGATGTTAGTGCAGCTTTCTGCAATGCACTTTGAGTATGAAGATGTGACTGTTGTATGGTTCTAGGTTGAACATGTGTGCCTCACGTTCCTTGAATGCAGAACCACCATGGAGTTCCAGAACATTTGTGGGGACAGAAATAGGCCTTGTGAGTGTGTGCTGTTGAATAAATTTCTCAGCTGTATTGCAGACTTTCAGGACGCTGTCTGATGGTCTGAGAATTCCACCTTGGGACTTCACGTCGATCAGTGTCTTCATCTTGTGAAGAGCTCTCGACATGGAGTGCTGATAAACAGGTAGTGCACAGAATCATCTTCATAGTTGTTTTAACTGCAAAGCCTGCTATGTACCCCACCACAGACTCTTTGAACATGGACAAGCTGGGAAGACATACAGTGATGTTTTTCCCTGTGTCTTCTGTTTCAGGCTAAATGTCACTTTGCCTGATATTGCAGCATATCAGAAGATATGTTATCCTCAAGTGTCACTGTGCTATTCGGTGGCTATAACAGTTTCCACTAGCTCTGATGGCATGTCTTGCTACCATTCATTTGAAAGCTAACTTAAATTGCCTTGCTGTGTGATTGTTGTTAAATCCAATTCCAGATTTGTCCCCACATATCTTCAAATTTTGATTGTATTGTTCAGTTTAATAGTACATTTTTGGTTCAGTGCAATGACAAGTCAGGATTGCTGAGAGGATTATTGGTGCCCCCCTGCCCACTCTCCAAGACCTGTACATCTCCAGAGTGAGGAAACGTGCAGGTAGAATCACTCTGTACCCCACACAACCTGCCCACTCCCTCTTTGAACTGTTGCCCTCTGACCGGCGCTACAAAGCATTGAACGCCAGGTCATCCAGGCACAAAAACAGTTTTTACCCTCAAGCCATTTTCCGCATGAACAATGCCTCAGGACTCCCCCATAGTGCAATAATAGAAATACATATCTCATGCACATATGTAAATTCACATATTTAATTCAATAACTGTATATACCCCTACCTTGCACATACGCCATTCTGTTATGTCCTATTATTTGTATGTCTATTTATACTCTTACCTTGTTTTATATTATGTGTCTCACAGTAATGTTGGGTGTGAACTTGTTTCTCCTATCACCAAATATTTTAATGAATCGTGTATGCGAGAACACTTGGCACTAAAGCTCAATCTGATTCTGGTAAACTTTTAAATCTTGATGTTGATAAAAAGTGTATGTCCATCATGTTATTTGTGAACTATATTTTCAACAAAAATGCTTAATTCACATAATGTAAGAAACTATGGTTAGCATGGTAATTATGGTAAATAAACTGGTAGTATTTTGTTATTTTATTGTTGTTTAAAAACTGATAAAGCCCCATATATGGAGCAAAAAAAAAATATGTGAATTTTTCTGATACATGGTAGTATTATTAATACAGGTGTCTTTTGGAGGGCATCATTCTGCTTGGTCACTGACTGACTGACATGAAAGTAAACGATAGTCACTGAGCGCTGTCCTCTTTCACACCTCGTCACTACACGCACTGCTACATTGTTACAATATAACAGTGCTCTTTAGCACTATAACAAAACATGTTTATACAATGTTCTGGAGCATTAGAAGCCAGACAGATAAAAGTCAGGGGAGACAGAACAACATAAAAGGCAAACACGTAAGGAAAAGTAATCCTCTTGCATACATTTGCCCGGTCAGTCAACCGGAGCAGTGAAAGACTCGTCAGTCATTCTGAGGCAGAAAAAGCCAAACGCTACCGCTCAAGATCAGCCGCTAAACTTGTAAATTATCTGGACGTGGACAGAAACTGTTAAACTTTACAACAGTTTTTCTTCTACCAACCCTGGAAATCTACAGCCTAGCTAATAAGCAGTGAATGTAGAAATCCTCTGGCTACAGTTAGCGGGTCAGTTAGCATGAGTAAGAAGCTGATAAGGGTCCTTTCCTCGCTTCTATATCCAGCAGCAGACTGCTGTGAATCCCATGCCAACATCACTGACATGGGATTTTACCTCCTGAAAATAAGTAGACGTTAGCCTTTTACTGAATTACACCACAGATATATCATACGTGTCTGTTGGACTCACCGTTGTGCTGTGTCCAGTTTTTTGGTTGAGAATGGTGTTCTCTCTGTTCCGTCAATCCTCTAGACGGGCGCAGCTGAACGTGAGCGGGCAAGCAGTGTAGTAAATATACCGTACAGTGATAAAGGCGGTAGGTTGGCCTCATGCGGCTTTCTGTTCAATGAGAGGAAACAGCGACACTTACTGGCTGCGTTGCAAAACTACAGGTGCAGAAATCATTACCTTTAGTCCAAATAACCACTTAATCTAAAGTAAAGTCAAGACCGAATCTTCATCTGTGGTCCGAGAGAAATCCACATTATATTCAGTGATAAATCAAAGCATGCCATGACAACACGATCAATCACACTGAAAAGTGTAGGACATTAGGTAGTCATCACTGGGACTGTCAAATGTATGCATGCCTATATTTATTGGTATTTTTAACAGTATGAACTGGTTCTGTAGTGGCTCATTTAGGTCTCAGTCTTAGTCTTGTGGCCTTGAACTTTGAACTTGATCTTTGGGGTCATAGTCTTTCTTAATTATCTTACACACTTGCTAATGTCCCTGACCTTTTTGGCAGCTTTTTAAAAAAAAAATTGATTTTTTTTTTTTTTTGGCTTAAGCAATTAACACATTCCAGAGGTTACCATTATATAAAGCCCTGTGTGTGCGTGTGTAGGTCAGGTTTTGCCTCAATTTTAGGGAGCAGCCAATGGTTCCGGTGAGAAAAGTGGCCTAATAAATACTAAATAAATGCCTTAATGAAAATGTATACATGCAAAAAAAGGTTTAGAAGTAGCATTAAAAACAAATGAGTGTGTGTGTGAGTGTGTGTGTGTGTTATAATCACAATGGAAAAATTTGTTTCCCACTTATAATTGCTTTTACACAATTACGTGGAATGAGCTTACGATCTGCTGTGTGTAATATTTTAGTCAGTAATTTGTGGTCTTCCTTCACACATCTATCTGAGTGAGAAGTAAATTGTAATTTACATGCATTTAAATGTCAAATGATAATAAAGCAATTTGGCACTTATTTAGATTAACAATTGTAAACATTTTGATTTTATTTCTTAATCTATGAGTGAGTGAGTGAGTGAGTGAGTGAGTGAGTTATACAAGATTATGATGCCCAACTTATTACTTTTAATTAGCCATTAATTTAATGTGTAATTTATTTAATTTAATTTGAAAATAGGTAGACAAAATCATGTGCACTAAAATATTCTTAATCTAAAACAATAATGAAAATAATGATAAATATTCAACAATACAACAACCATTGCAACAGTGTTAATAACATTAATAATAAATAATATTATAATACGAATAAGAAATAACAACCATTATAATTTGTTTCATCTTTTATTAATGATGTGGACATTGATGTTAGTATTACAGTTTTTATGAGTTGTGTATGCTCAGAAAAAAACTGTGTATATTATGTGAGGAAGTTCAAAATATGTGTAAATACCAGAGAAATATTATTTCAGACTAATGGCTTAATTGAATAGACTGAAATATACTCTCTTGCCTAGAGTAGGTGACATACATTTCATGAAAACCTTGATAGTTGTTCTACTATTAGAAAGTCACATATAAACCATTATATATTAAATAATATAAAACATCCAATTGTGAAATAACTAGAAAACCAAAGCCAGAGAGTTAATGAAAGAAACATTAAAATAAAGAGAAAAAATATAATTAAAAAAAAGTACTCGTAAATATCAGATTAAAAACTTACAGCTTTTTTGTTCACATATGCAGAGATTGTTTGGTTTCATTAACAAATGCCAGAAAATTAAGTTTGTTATTAGTGAATTTACATTTGTGTGGAACTTTGAACTTAGCAATATAGATAGATGGATAATGCTGCAAAATTTATTTTAATAGTACTGGCCAGTAGGTGCTACCCGCGAGCAAACTTTCAAGAATCTATCAAGAGAAGGATGTCTCTTAATATAATATAATACAATATAATATAATATAATATAGCTCAATTAAACTCATATTCAACTGCCTGTACTACCCTTACCTTTTCTGCACATTTAATTTCCCCTTGCCCATCTGTACATCTGTACATGGTATGCTGTATCAGTAGATGCATTACTCTGTCGATGTCCTATTGTGTATTTCCATATATATATATATAGTAATATATGGTGTATATATATATATAATATAATGTAATATAATATAATTTGTTGCTGATCTGATCACGTGTTCAGCATTAAATACAGGTCTAAACAAGGTCTAAAACGTTTTGTGATCGAATCACAAAAAACACATAGGAATGTGGTCAAAACGCATGTGATGGCTTCTTATTTTAGGTATAAATCCTAATCTGTCCTTAATGCGTCCCGGCAGCAGCGAAGTGACTCCCCTCACCTGTCAATCAACCACTGCATTTAAACAAGAGTTTAAACTTTGTCCGTTACAAGCGTCTTTAAAAGAAAACTGTTATGCCAAATGGACTGCGACTGGCTGAAGAGGGCTGTAAAGGCACGATATGCCGAAAACGACAGTCACAAGTTAAATCACAACAATGGCATCTTAAATTGTGCTTCTTTAGCCCAGATCTTGCTTTAAAAAAACACTATTTTTCAGAACCATGCGCGTTCTCGAGTTAAAAGACAGACGGTGTGTACCTAAAATATGATTGTCTCTTTTACCAGTAAGCCCGTACTTCGTTTTCTACATCCGCCATATTTGGCATTCCGATTCCTCCAAATCATTTTAACACAAGTGGTCCGTGTGGGCGAAAAAGTCTTTGGTTCTGCATCGTCATCCCCGTGGCCGTTAGTTGAACTGCAGCCGATGCAAATCGACCAAATAGCCAGCAGCGAGAGGGGCTACGTCATTGCCTAAAGCGTCATAGAGGGGGCGGGGCATCTCGATCGGGGATGAGCTTTAAACATGAGAGCGTAACCTCTGGGTTGTGTTCCCTATCAAAACAGTTTTGATCTCAAAAAGCGCTTTCAGCAGCTGGGGTGTATGAGGAGCAAAAGCGCAAAGCGATTTACCTCGATCAGGTAGTGAAGGAGGTGAAAGTAGGAGTGGAAGAGGGGGGGCAGTGGCTGGATTTACTGAAAGAAAACAATATGGCCGCGGTGGAGCTGGAATGGATCCCAGAGACCCTGTATAACACTGCTATCTCAGCCGTGGTCGATAGCTACAGCCGAGCGCGACGGGACATCCGCTCTCTGCCTGAAAATATACAGTTTGATGTGTACTATAAGGTAAGAACGACTCCAGTACGGAACAAACGTTAAAAGCATCTGACACTCTTCACTAGCTGGTCGGCTAACAAAACTGCAACAGCCTACTAGTAGATCGCTCTAGCTAGGAGAGTTTAACCGTTAAATTTGACAAAACGTGTTAATGACAGCTTCTTGGCAGGGTTTCTGGGTTAGGAGTGCATTCATTTTTCTTTGTGACATACTGGTTTAATATTGATTTGAGTGAACACTATGTTCCAGTTATCCCTTAGCCCATAGCTTATCTAATGCTGCAAGGCGGAATGAGGTGTAGTTCACTGTGTCAGTAGTCCTAGTTAACCATATACCTATTTAACATTTTCCTGTTTCACTCTTGGCCTTTTATTGTGTGTGTGCTAGCTCAGTATAATGAGCTTAATGTAATGACATGCGAGTATTTAAACCATAACCATATTCCCAACGAATTTATGAGTTTGATAAAACGGTTGACATCTGTTGATAATATTCATTGGCCTTCAAACTTTGACTGGTTTGGTAACAACTAATACTGCTGTAAAAAGAAGCTAACAGACACTCTCAAACACAATGAAAGACTTTTACGTATGGAAACACCCAATTACTTATAATAGCTCACATTAATCTTTATTTGATGTGAGATAGGTGGCTTTTTTTAAGGGTTTGAATCACATTGTTATGCTGGTAGGCTATCAAACATGGCTTTGTTTATGTTTTCTGAGGCTAGTTGTTTTATCCACACAGCAACCTGTTTAACTTGTCCTCTTCTTTTTTAATTTGGTGCACATTTTTGGTTTGTTTGGTACCTAATGTGATTAGACCAATCCAACTGTATTATATGCAGATTGCAAAGACTATCAAGTTTGTTGTGTGCAGTGACAAATGATGATGAATAATGATGACAGATTTGTAGTGTCTATTTTGACAAGGCCAAGAAAATATCCGCTTTTTTTTTTTCTACATTCCCAACTGAAATTTCAGAGTGTGCCCTATTTATTGTCATACTTCTAGATGTAGCTGAACTAATTTCCCTCAGAGCAGGTGGGACAATGATTTCACAAGTGAAGTTTAGCCATACCCCAAATAGATGAAGAATATTTATTGACACAAATGGGTCCCTTTTTGTGAACTTGTTCTAGAGTTCTTATCTAGCACAAATCTTACCTTCACTTGAGTGTTCATCTCATTTTGGGATGATCTATTCTTGGCTGTGATTGTTTTTAATGGAAGACTGGGGTTAAGTTACTCTCCTGCAAAGATGGTTTAAGCATTTAATCAGTACATTGTTTAATTTTCACAGTGTAAATTAGGCCAGGAGTCGCATCTATATTTTTGATGTCTGATACCAGATGTGCCATATAACAAACAGAATGTTTATTTGAGAGTTTGGCACACATATTGGTCTTGCACAAAGTCTCCTCGACTGTACATTCTTTCTCCATAACAGCTACTTTTCCTGGTTTTCTGGGTTATAGCAGTCCCAAGGGAAAGGCTGAGTTGTCTTTGTTGTGTCACATGTAAAACAGGGGTCAGCAGTATCACATTTCTTCATGTATTCCAGCTTTACCAGCAAGGCCGGCTCTGCCAGCTGGGTGGGGAGTTCTGTGAGCTGGAGGTCTTCGCCAAAGTCCTCAGGGCCTCTGACAAAAGGTATTTGACATGTCAATCCACCATTAGTCTGTCCATCAAAGTTATTGGAACAGAATGTCATTTAAAGCCCCATACATTAATGGTGTTAATATGGCCAGCTATACAGAATGAGACTGAGTGTGTATATATTTTGGGCTCATGATTCAAATCTTGCATGATGCTGTGTGGCCCGGGCCTTCATTGGCATCTTCACCAGACTTTGTTGTGTACAGTAATATTTAGTGACAGACAGACAGGTCGATATTTGTTCATTTTGAGATTGGCCAATAACAGCGTCCGCTTGGCCGAGTAAGTGTCACTTCCAAAGTCTACTGATAGCATTGTCAATGGCTAATGAACAAATTTCAGTTTTCAAAACTTTTTTAGTGAATTGAGTAAATATTGTATAAAATAAGTGTTCATTTCACAGCAATTCTTTGTACATCTCATTTGTTGACAGTCCTGTTGTTGGGAAAAGATGTATGTTCCATTTTAATTATCGCTGGTTCCAATTAATTTATACTTGGTCATTAATACTGTACTTATTTACAATATTATCACATTATTGTATTTCAACCTAGATTCTTCCATGAAAATAGCCATTGAAGCTGACATGGCGTTAAAAACGAATAAGAAACTGAATTTGCAATCGTCCACCCTGCTCTTTAATATTGGTATCTGCATTCAACCACTGAAAAACTCATATCGGTAAATCACTAGTAATATTACCCGTCCTTCATGAAGTTAATGGAGTTATTATACCCTCACCCAAAAAAACAGTAATGATATGTCTCGATTAATGAGAGAAACAGTGATTATTGACCTCGATTGAAGACCCGTCATGGAGACTTAAAGGAATATTTCACCCTAAAATAAAAATACTCTCATCATTTACTCACCCTCATGCCGTCCCAGATGAGAATGGCTTTCTTTCTTCTGCAGAACATAAATTAAGATTTTTAGAGGAATATCTCAGCTCTGTTGTTCAATACAGTGCAAGTGAATGTTGACCAAAAATTTGAATATCCAAAAAGCACATACAGTAAAAGCAGCATAAAAGTAATCCTTAAAACTCCAGTGGTTCAATCCATGTCTTCAGATGCGATATGACAAACATGAGAAACAGTCAGATATTGAAGTCCTTTTACCTATATATTCTCCTCCCTTTCCTGTAGTTGGCAATATGCATGAAGAATGCAAATCGGCAAAAACTCTTAGGAGAGAAGAACACTCGTGGGGGGGGGGGGGGGGGGGGGTCTGTTTGAAAGTGAAGCTTAAATTTTGATCGGGTTCTCAACCACACCTGTCATATTGCTTCTGAAGACATGGATTTAACCACTGGAGTCATATGGATTACTTGTATGCTGACTTTATGTGCTTTTTGAGCCTTAAAGTTTTGGACCCTGTTGACGTAACATATATGGACCTACAGAGCTCAGATATTCAAAAATCTTTGTTTGTGTTAGCAGAAGAAAGAACGTCATGCACATCTGGGAATGGCATGAGGGTGAGTAAATGATGAGACAATATTAATTTTTGGGTGAACTTTCCCTTTAAAATTTCTATTCCTTCCATAGGCACCTCCTGCACCACTGCTTCCAGGCTCTGATGGATCACGGTGTGAAAGTCGCGTCAGTCCTGGCCAACTCCTTCAGCCGTAGATGTTCATACATTGCAGAGTCTGATGCGCATGTAAAAGAGAAAGCTATACAGTTCGGCTTTGTTTTAGGTATGCTAGTGTGGCTCTCTTTTCTTAGATGACCCCTTCAACTTGTATTTCTGGCTAAAGGAATAATGTTTTTCTGCTATCCTCAGGTGGCTTCTTATCAGATGCAGGCTGGTATGGAGATGCAGAGAAAGTCTTCCTGTCGTGCCTCCAGCTGTGCACACTACACGATGAGGTTCTACACTGGTATCGTGCGGTGGAGTGCTGTGTGAGGTGAGATTGTCACCTCAACTCTTGTTTTTCAAGCCAAAACGAAAGTAAATGGTAACCTAGTCACATAAACTGTGGGGTATTGTGGAGCCACACTCATATTCACACACTTATACTTGCGTGCCAGGTTGCTTCATGTGCGTAATGGCAACTGCAAATATCACCTGGGAGAAGAAACCTTCAAGCTGGCCCAGTCTTACATGGACAAACTAGCCAAACACGGCCATCAGGCAAATAAGGCTGCTCTGTATGGAGAACTGTGTGCCCTGCTCTTTGCCAAAAGCCACTATGATGAGGTAAGTGTCTGGCAATGGATGCAGGGTTAGGGGTGTGTTTGGAGAACAGCCCTTCAGTTGCCAAACTGTGTACCTTGTGTGTTTCAGGCATATAGGTGGTGTATAGAGGCTATGAAGGAGATCACAGTTGGCTTACCCGTGAAAGTAGTAGTTGATGTTCTGAGACAAGCCTCTAAGGTCAGTGACTGCGTTGTTGATCATCAGAGGACATGCATGTTTGAGTCAGTAAATATATGCCCATGTGAATTTTGAAGGGATAGTACACCCAAAAATGAATATTCTCTCATCATTTACTCACCCTCATGACATCCCAGATGTATATGACCTTCTTTCTTCTGCAGAACACAAAGAAATTTTTGGAAAAAATCTTAGCTTTGTTAGGCCATTCAATGTAGGTGAAATTCCAAAAAGCACAGCATAGCAAGGCAGCATACAAGTAATCCATAAGACTCCAGTGGTTAAGTCAATATCTTCAGAAGTGATAGGATAGGTGTGGGTAAGAAACAGATATATATTTAAGCCCTTTTTTATTACAAATCTACACTTTCTCCAGCCCTTCTTTTCACTTTCATGAGCGGACCGAGTTCTGTTTTTTTGTTGATACATATTCTTCTAGCATATCGCCACCTACTTGTCAGAAGAGAATAAAATAAGGGAGGGATAAAGGAAAATAATATATAAATGATAGCTGCACAACAGCCCAGTAGGTGCCGATATGCCAAAGAATGCAAATCAGAAGAAACATAAACCATAAACAAAAGACCATAAACAGAAGAAGAACCCTATGAACATGCATAGGAGGGCTATTTAAAAGTAGATTTATTGTGAAAAAGGACTTCAATATTTATGTTTCTCACCTTCACCTATTCTATCACTTCTGAAACATGGATTTAACCACTGGAGTCATATGTATTACATTTATGATGCCTTTGTGTACTTTTTGGAGCTTCAAAGTTTTGGCCAACATTTAAAAATGTTTTTTTATCATTTTTATTTTTTTTCTTCAATTAAAGTGAAATGTGACCTAGGCTAACATCTTTTGAGTTTTATCGGTTTGGACCAACAGGAAGGAGTGCAAATATTGACAAAATTATAATTTTGTGTTAACTATCCTTTTAATTTCAGTACTGCTGAAGTGTGCGTGTGTGTGTGTGTGTGTGTCTTTAGTGAATATAAAACATCCTTGTTCATCCCTGCAGGCTTGTGTTGTTAAGCGGGAGTTTAGGAAAGCTGAACAACTGATAAAGCATGCAGTGTTTTTAGCACGGTAAGATATCTTTCATGAGTTGTATATTTCTTTTGAAAGCATGGGATGAGGGGTATTGTAATATGTTCAGCTTGACAATGATGAAATGCTTATGTATTATCATATTGTATTTATAGGGAGCATTTTGGGCACAAGCACCCGAAATACTCAGATACACTACTAGATTATGGATTTTATCTCTTAAATGTGGATAATATCTGTCAATCAGTGGCTATTTACCAGGTGAGCCAAGAACTATTTAAACTTGGGGTACAACATTTTCTCATTCACTGGAAGATAATTGGTCATTTATATGATATGGTGTGATCTACCCTCAGACTGCACTCGATATTCGGCAGTCAGTGTTCGGAGGAAAGAATATCCATGTTGCCACGGCACATGAGGACCTGGCCTACTCTTCCTACGTCCATCAGTACAGTTCTGGTAAATTTGACAATGCACTGTAAGTATCTTAATCCCATCCCAAGTGTTTATTAGATATTCAGAGAAAGAATCATGAGCCTTAAAGATGCACTCAATAACTGTTTGTGTTGCACTGGGCAATACAGTGTACTTATAATGACACTTGGCGATATGGATGCAGCAACATGCAAAAGCAATAGTTTTTGGCTAGTGATGCCATTGAATAAATGCGCTGTTCAGTTACATTAGTGTTCAGTTGGTCATGTGATCTCAGCATGACGGCCCCCATGGAGTGCCCCACTCCATGTAAATTATAACAAATTGTATTAGGCAATTGATATGATGACTTCTCATGTGAGTCAACATGATTTTAAACACTTTCAAAAGTATTATTCATATCTTTAGGGGTAAAACTTTTGCTGTGTGCTTTTGGGTGCACTTTTAAACTTCTGGTTTATCCCACTTTGAATGTAGGTGATTTATCCATTTTCAGTAAAGGTGTATAAGTTGTCAATACATAATAGGTCAGAGGCAAAATAGCAGTGCTGTTTCTATTAAGGAATGAAAGTCCTAGAAAAAAAGAGTTCCTTTTTTTAGGCTCACTAATGAAAATATGAATCATTTAATTGGTGCTATGAGTCACCTCTTGAAAAGTGAGATGCCACATTGGTGAAATCATGATTGCATCTAATCTGGTATGAACTTTAAGTGATTTATTTGTCCCCTGAGTGTTTGATTTTTAGAATGCAAGTCCAGAAAACAGATGCCTTGTTGTTGTCCTAACCTTTAACACGGTTAAGTTGTTCTTTTAGATGTGTTTTTCCTCATTTTTATTTTTTATATGGAAGTGATTATTGAATAATGTTTACCAATTTCATCTCATTTTGCTGGTAGATTCCATGCAGAACGTGCCATAGACATCATAACTCACATACTCCCTGAAGACCATCTGTTGCTGGCCTCATCCAAGAGGGTGAAAGGTGAGACTAGCACTTCCAAAAGCTTTTATAACTAATTCACAGCTGCATTTCTGGAATGACAACATTAAGATGGCCCTTGACAGTTCAAAGTACTATTATCTTTTCACTCTTGACGTAGGGCTGTCACGGTTATGAAATTTGACTGACGATTAATTGTCAACTGTTTTTGATGATTTGATGTCAGTTTGAGGGCATACACAATTAACTGTCATATAAATTTACATATTTTTTAGGTGCTTTTTTTCTGCATGTGTGCTTCATACACATTAAGTATTTATTACTTACCATATACATATTACCTTACATATTTAACTTTAAGTATATAAATAAAAAAAAATGAAATGGGAATAAACTATGATTTCCTTTTAAAGCTGTAAAAACGTACGAATGACTTGAAAATGTATGTTTTAAATGTAAAAATCTTTCTAAATACTTAAAATATGTCTCTCTTTTTGGTCAACTTCAGTTTTGGTCAATTTTACATGTACACTTGTTTTTGAACTCATCATAATGTTTCATCATTTTATCACTCCACAGAAATAGACAAAGTGTGCGTCTCCTCTGTCACTGCTTGTCATTAACACCAGGAACATTTGCCATCACACGATCGTTTAAAGTGAAAGCAGAGTGCTTTGCATTCACTATCAAAGTTTCTACTTGTTTGTTTACATTTTCGCGGGAGTTTGGCGAGCCTCTGCGGACAACGCGCGCATCAGAGCTCTTCACACGCTCCTCAGGACAGGAGCTGACAGAAGCTTGTTGACATCTGCGGTGCATCTCAGTGATGCTTGGGCTCTGTTCAACTGAATGACACACAAATGCGCAATTCATGGCATTTAAAAGTATAAATGAATAAAAATCCTTAAATTTCCCTTATTTGGGCATCAAAATGTTATGGAAATTTTAATGCCCAATAATCGCAGTTGTCTCAAATAAACACGGTTAGATCAAATAACCGCAATCAGACGGTTATTTAATAATCATGACAGGCCTACTCTTGAGGTGATTTGATTTGTTCAGGAGTTATAAGTTCATTTGTATTTTGATGTTCCATCTTTAGCCCTGATCCTGGAGGAGATTGCCATTGACTGTCATAACAAAGAAACGGAGGAACGTCTCCTGCAGGAGGCACATGATCTGCACCTCTCCTCCCTCCAGTTGGCCAAAAAAGCCTTCGGAGAGTTTAACGTTCAGACGGCTAAACACTACGGCAACCTGGGTCGCCTCTACCAATCCATGCGCAAATTCAAGGTTCTAATTAATTCTATACCTTCCTTAATAAATCATGTTTAAATGTTAAGATTTCTGTGACAATGGTTCTAAACTGATCTCAGGTTCTCAACTGGATCGCAGGTCTGTTCTGATGGGCTCGCAGTTTCATTTAGATCTTTTTTTAATTTCTTTTTCTAAAGTGATGAATGAGGAATGCAGTAAAAGCGATTCATTCTCAGGAGGCTGTTTTATGCCTGCAATATAAGATTAGGGAGGAGGGTGAACAACAGTGTTGAAGAAATGAGTGAGATTTTATGTACATGAAACTTTAGTTCTCGTTGTCAATGTGTTGGATGCAGAAGAAATGGGCAGGAGTAAATACCTGAGCGACTTTGACAAGGGCAATATTGGTATGGCCAGGTGACTGGGTCAGAGCATCTCTGAAACCGCAAGGCTTGTGGGGTTCTCCCAGTCAGCAGTGGTGAGCACCTACTGACAGTGTTCCGAGGAAGTACAAACCTGTGACAGAGATGTATCTTTAGATGTTTTGATAGTAGTTAGAGATTCAGCAGTTCGTGTTGAGTTTTGAAGGTCGCTCCACCAGTGAGGAGCAGTGGAAGTAAAAGTCAGAGAAAGTGATTTTGTGCATCTCTGAGATGGCACCTTTAGGCACTGTTCCCCCACTGATCGCAGTCTTCTAGAAGGCACATAGACTTGAAGAACTGAGTGTAGAAATGGGTGAGCAGAACTAGTGGCTGTTCTGTATGCAAGCATCAGTGTCTTGAACTTAACGCAAGCTACCATTGGCAGTCAGTGCATTTTCATGATAGAGCATTGCAGTAATCAAGTCTAGATATGACAAGAGTTATGTTAAAGTCTGTGCATCGCAACTTTCTGGTGTTTTAGGGCAAATTAATTTGTCGTTTAGTAGAAGCTAGCCAAATTAGGTAGATGCTAACCTGGTCAGGTTGTGCGACATGTCCTCATCCTTTAAAACCCTGAACAGAACTATGCAAGGTCAAAGGAAATACAACCCTGACTACATTTAAATATGGGTTCAGACATTGTTTCGTCCAAAATTAATTCATTTCAATGTATGGTTTTAAAGACAATTTTGTTTGCTTTTGTATAAAATGAAGCAAAACCAGTTTAGAACCACTGTCCTTTAATAAAAAGAAAGCACTACTGGTGGATCATTGTGTAAGCGTATGTAGCTTTTATATTGTGCAAGCCAATCTCAAGACTGAGTGCTTTTAAGGTTGCTGTTGTGCTAACTTTCCATTTCATGGTGTGATTTGTAATGCAGGAGGCAGAGGAGATGCACATCAAGGCCATTCAGATCAAGGAGCAGCTGTTGGGGCAGGAGGACTATGAGGTGGCACTGTCAGTGGGACACTTGGCCTCACTCTACAACTATGACATGAATCAGTATGATGATGCCGAGCGCCTCTACTTGCGCTCCATTGCCATTGGTGAGGGCTACAATTTGTCTTTTTGTTGTTAATGTTGATGCATTGTGGACAATTTATAGAATGCTTATGTTTTACCCGGACATTGGTGTATAAGTCAATCACTTGTTTGGTTTTCCAAATATGAGGTTATGGAAAACCTGTAAATATAAGGGAATAATACAATTTAGATTTTCTGGCCTGGAAAAGTCATGTAAATTTATAAAATCTTAATAAATGATGGACATTTCTTTTTTTAAATAATTTTTTTTTTCTACTTGTGCTCAGCTCTAAAATATTTCATTTTGTGAGTAGCCTTAAAGGATTTTTAAATATTCTTGTCATGGAAATTGATCAAAAGGTGTGGGAACTATGCAAACATAAAATAACTCTCTTATTAATGTTTGTATATTTTTTTTTCCCTCAGGCAAGAAGCTGTTTGGGGAGGGTTACAGTGGACTGGAATATGATTACAGAGGCCTCATAAAACTGTACAACTCCGTTGGAAACTACGAGAAGGTCTTTGAGTACCACAACATTCTGTCCAACTGGAACCGTTTAAGGGACAGGCAGTTTGCCGTAGCTGACGCGCTGGAGGACGTCAACACAAGCCCCCAGGCCACAGAGCAGGTGGTGCAGTCTTTCCTGTTGTCCCAGAGCCACGGAGCAGGACGCTCCTGCTTGGGCTAACGGCTGGAATGCCCACTGCTCAGCTCACATAGATGCTCACATACACCCACCCTCATTATCACACACATTCACACTGATTTATTTACATGTAGTCAAGAAGGGTGGGGAGTGCTGTTATCAAGAGCTTTTCAAGCTCGGACTTGACTGTCAGTTTGCTCGTACCAGCATCTCCCCTCGCCTTGCTCATTTACATTATAATGGGAGAAAACCCATTCCATATTTCCACTAACACGATGGATAAGCAACCATTTGTCGAATTTGATTCTCTGATGGCTGAAGACTTAAGAAAAATTAAGCAGTCCAACATAGAGCTTTGCTCACGGAAATGCCCTTTGATTTTGTGTCACCGTGTTTTTGATTATTGGAATTTTATTTACATTTATTTTGTATCTAATGGAGAGGCGCTCCACACTACAGGAATAGTTTGTTGATTACTGCATCATCTATTTGTGGAGAACATTGCTTTTTGCAGCACCCATTGAATAAGATTTGATGGGGAAAGCACCATCACTCCTATAAATGAGTGTGAACATCCGTAAACATGCATGTCCCCATTAACACAAGGATTAGAGGTTGACTTCATGTAATGCAAAGCTTTGCATTGAGGATTACCTGTGTGCTCTCTGGAAAATGAGACCAGTCATGTTACATTATGGACCATTATTTTGTTTTTTCCTTTTTTTATTAATTAATTCATGTCATCTATGGACCAGTGGGTTTACAATTGTTCTAGATACCTTGTTTTAATCTCTCTCTCTTCTGGTTTTGTATTCCTTTAGTACTGACATAGCTTATTTTAAACTGCCAATAATTTATATGCAAGGTATGCTACGATTTGTAGGTGTAACATTGCAAATGGATGAGCCAAAACGACTTCTGTTAATAATAAGTGAGACTACATCTAACGTCTTTTGCCATAACAAGTAAATGGAGTGGGCTACAGGTTTGTGAAGCTGGCTTTCTTGCAAAGTGGAGCCTTTTTAACACAACACACATTCGCATAAACACAATAAGCTGGAGTGGTGGTAGCTACAGGACCAGGTTTCCTAGGTGGCGTTGATTAACACCCCTGGCCTGCTGCCAGCTGACTGGACACATAGAGGAAATGGCTGAGCACAGCACCTGTCTTTGTGAAGAGGCACCACTGCAGGGGAACCAGTGGGAATAGTTTGCAAAGGGAGCAAATCAATGCACGTTTGTAGTGTCGGTGCTTCTGATATTACAATGAAGCTGAAATAGATATTTGCTAAATGCACCTGTACCACTGTTCTCCAAATCCTCTCCAGATCCATTTCACTGCCTTTCTCCTAAAAGCTCCTCTCAAATATCTCTAAAATCATCACAGACTCACAGAAAATCTTTGCTCTAACTCAAATTTAAAAGATAAACATTTCAAATTAAGCCCCAGGAGTCACAGCTAGGCCTCTAGAGTGTGATTCGTGGGCATGCCATCAAAAGAACAAATACTTAATGTCATAATATGACCACTCATTAAATTGACATTCCGTTATGTCACCTCATAGAGCTCTCATTGTTTTTGAATCTACAGAAACAAAGCATTAATACAGGCTAGGAACCATTGAGACCTATAATTTAGAATGTGCTGTTAAATGTCTTTTTGCCGCTTTGTGCACGCAATGCCCCCAACCATGGCAGCAGCTGAAGACCCAGCCTTAGACTTAAAGGGCTCTCAGCTGGTGAGGATCTACTTTGTTAGCCTTGTCAAGAAGCTTGCTCCACCTGTGGCATTTTGAACACTGCACTGTTTCAGCTAGCCCCATTTTAACTAATAAACAGAGCAACAGATCACCCATGTGAGGGACATCGAAATGTAGTCACCTTCACTCCCAAGAAATCCCTTCATTGTCACATATAGAGGTTTAATCTCAAATAATCAGATTTCTCTTGTGTTCTCAATACCATATAGGAGAAATGAGGAATCAGAATGGAGTTATAGGAAGGAGAAGAATTTGCCTTGGTCAAAGAGATGAAGATGGAGTAATGGAATATTGTAACAAATAAACTGTGATCTTGAAAACTTTGTAAGTGCATTTCAGTTGAATGTTTGCCGTAAATGGACTGAATTAGTAGACTACTCAAATCAGAGGGTTTAGGTGAACCTCTAAACTATGAACGTCAGCTGTGAAAATAAAGCACAGGGAAGCGGAGTGGATAATGAATGAATTTACAACGTAGCTCTGATTGCTTTCGTATGAATGTTGATTTAATGGGATAGTTCACCCAAAAATGAAAATTCTCAAATCATTTACTCACCCTTATGACATACCAGATGTGTATGACTTACTTTCTTCTGCAGAACTCAGATTAAGATTTTTATAGATATATTTCAGCTCTTTTGGTCCTTACTATGCAAGTGAATGGGTGGCAACATTTTAAACTCCAAAAATCACATAAATTATCATAAAATTAATCCATAAGACTCCAGTGGTTAAATCTAATGTCTTCAGAAGTGATATAATCGTTGTAGGTGAGAAACAGATCAATATTTAAGTCTTTTTTACTATAAATTCTCCCTGCTCAGTCAGTCTCCACTTTAACATTCTTCTTGTGTTTTTGGCAATTCACATTCTTCATGCATATCGCCCCCTACTGGGCAGGGAGAAGAATTTCTAGCAAAAAACGACAAGGAATTGATCTGTTCTCAACCACACCTACCATATCACTTCTAAAGATATGGAATAAAACACTGAAGTCATATGGATTACTTTTATTATGCCTTTATGTGCTTTTTGGAGCATCAAAATGTTGGTATTCATTCACTTGCATTGTATGAACGTACAAAGATGGGATATTAATCTAAAAATCTTAATTTGTGTTCTGCAGAAAAAAAGAGCATCATACATATCTGGGATGCATAAGGGTGAGTAAATGAGAGAATTTTCATTTTTGGGTGAACTATCCCTTTAAGGGCTCATTCGTCAACCTCAATTGGCATTTCATGGTTAGAAACATAAATTGGTGTTAGACATTGAGAAGCTATCAAAATTTTGAGACTGTTATTGATCAGAATGGGCTGCAATCCCCTGGAACAAAGTGCTTTTTGGTCAAACGTTCTCTTTGCATGTTTAAATAATTATGTGAACATATATATATAGATGCATATACAAGTGTTTAATGTCTCGGTGAGCTCCATAGTGACGTACAAACAAAAAATACGTGTTGTTGCTCAGAGCAGTTAATACTGTAAATACCCCAGGGATTGATATTCATAAAAATGTAAATTTTGCTAATACAAAGTGTTGAATTGATCATGGAAATTAATGAATAGTATCCTCTGACAAAAAAGGCAATCAATCAATGCGCTAAATAAATAACAGAACATGTTGGCTTTGTTATACACAGGACATGCAGTGCTGTGCAAAGGTTTTAGGCACTTGGGAAAAGTTTTGCATAGTGAAGATGTCTTGAAATATAATAACATAAATAGTTTTCATTTATCAATGAATGTCATAGAAAGTCCAGTAAACATAAAAAAAAAAAATTGGGGGGGGGGGGGGGTGCTCTGCAAGGGCCATGACATCTGTTGCAGGGCTCCCTGTTCTTCTATTCTATTTGCAAAATAAATGTTTGGGAGACAAAAATGTATATTTCCTGTTGACACACTAAAGCAGAAAATATAAATAACCATCTTAAGACAAGTGATTTTGTGAATCATCTTATGTGCCTAAGTCTTTTGCACAGTACTGTACTAAGGCTGTTGGTCTCTCACTGAAACCCTGTGCTGTCCTTCAAAGTCTGACCTCCGAGAGTTGGAGAATTAAATTACGGGTTGAAAAAGGGATTACTAACTATGGAGATGCTCACTGTATGAAACAGCGTTCATTTTAGTGAATACTGAGTGATAAAAGAGGGGCCTTTTTGAACAATGCTGATTATCTTAATGAAATCCTCACATTCATTTGTTTGCAATATGTGTATGCAGTCATGCGCAGTTTGCGATTTAGCCAAAGTGCTGTTTCAGATTACTCATTCTACTATTGCATCGGAGTGGTATCCTGAGCATCAGATAGGAGGATGAGGATCCTAAGTGGATTTGAGCTCATGATTTTGTTTTAAATAGCAGTTTGAGTCTGAATATCCATTCAAGACACTCTAGAAGTGTTTTTGATTAAGTCCAATGACAAAGCAAAGGAAAGTAATTGTGTTGTTAAATTGATACTGACAGTTACCCTGGAAACGTCAGTAACCTGTGCCACAGCGAGCCTCTGCTTGGATACTCTTCATGTAAGGTTTATTCATTGGCTGTATGTAACTCACACCTCAGTAGAGTCTACTGTACTTTGTACATCTGTAATCACCAAATCTTTATTAAACTCATTTGTATCCACCATTGTGAAAATATGTAACCACTTCAAACACAAAAAAACAATGTAGAGCTGTCTTAATAGACTACAATGAGCAATATTGCTTTTGAAGTATTAAATGCTATATTTCTTGCCTTTAAGTTGATAA
This sequence comes from Moxostoma hubbsi, assembly GCA_032164185.1. Taxonomy (NCBI): domain Eukaryota; kingdom Metazoa; phylum Chordata; class Actinopteri; order Cypriniformes; family Catostomidae; genus Moxostoma; species Moxostoma hubbsi. Next base: position 21,711,536 of record JAVLUX010000030.1, on the reverse strand, counting down.
TTGTCCACTTGTTCCTGAATTGAGTATGATATTAAGAGTCCATGACTTGAATGAATGCAACAGAAGATCCTACAGAAACCACATTATTGTGTGGATTAGTGGCTGAACCCAAAAAAGAAGAATAAAAGACTATAATCAGCATGTGTACCATTAAGATATTTGCTCACATTTTCCACCAGTGTCATCATGATTATAGACTGAGGCCAGAAATATCACTTATGAAATCTCTCTCAAAGCATTGTAACCTGCCTAAAAGTTTGTATAAAGAGTGTAGTTATTATGCAAACTTTTCAAAGTTAGTTTAAAGTCATTGTATATATTAGGAGCCACTAAATAGCATGAATGAAAATTAGTTAGTTCACCCAAAAATGAAAATTTTCTCAACATTAGATGTGCATGACATTCTTATTTCTGCAGAACACAAATTATTTTTAGAAGAATATTTCAGCTCTGTAGGTCCATACAATGCAAGAATGGTGGCCAGAACTTTGAATCTTCAAAAAGAGCATAAAGGCTGCATAAAATCGATACACACGACTCCAGCGGTTTAAACTTTTTGCCAAGTAGGTGGTGTAATGTACAAGAATGCAAAATCACCAAAAACAAGAATGTGTAAATGAAAGTGGATATTTATAGTAAAAAAAATGACTTAAATATTTATCTGTTTCTCCCTTACAAACCACTGGAGTCTTGTGGATTACTTTTATACTTATCTTTTTGGCGATACAGAGACCTGGCCACCATTCTCTTGCATTGTGTGGACCTACAGAGCTGAAATATTCTTCTAAAAATAATTTGCAGAATTAAGAAAGTCCTACACATCTGAGATAATATGAGGGTGAGTAAATGATGAGAGAATTTTCATTTTTGGGTGTACTATCCCTTTAAGTTCAATCAACCGCATTTGTGGTATAATGTTGTTTATTACAAAAAAATACATTTAATACATAATAATACACTCTTGTCCCTTGTTAATAAAATAAATAAAAACGTGTGTAGTTACAGTAAGGCACTTACAATAGAAGTGAATGTGGCCAGTCCATTAATATTAAAGCACAACCTGTTTGGAAAGTATAGGCACAAGTTGTGAACATTATACATGTTAATATGATTTTAGTGTGGTAAAATCGCTTACTAAGCTACTTTATCTGTGTAAAGTAATAGCCAATTTTACAACTTGGTTGCCATCTAATCTTGTAAACACTATCATTGGTAACTCCCTAATTTTATCATACAAAAATCTTATTAACGCATAATGTTTATGCGATGTGGCTTTACTTTGAAACTGTACTTTATGAAATTGTTTATAGATTGGCCCCATTCACTCCTTACTGTAACTAAATTAAATAAACCAGGGCCAAGACAAAATTATTTTTTTATCGTTATCAACATCAAATGCTGTTAGTTGAGTTTAACTTGTATTGAACCCAGAATATTCCTATAACTGAATGATTGTACATCTGTGTATATATATATATCCCTCAGGCAAATCAAGTTATCTGTAGAGTTCAAATAAATTTTTAATATATAGTTTAATATTTATAAATTAGAAACATAAATCTGTTCCAGAAAACTTACAAACAATAAATAAGATCTACTAAATACATTAAGTAGAAGTTTCACTGCAAGCAAAATCAAAAGCAGCGCCACAATAACAGTGCAAATGGCGTCCTTTGTTATAAAGTGCATTTTAGAACATATAGTAAATATGTACCATTTTGGGGGTTTTCAAGAGAATATAAATAGAACCCTGCAAAGACATTCCCTGGTTAACTGGTTTGTCTTTTAATAAGTCAGTTACATTCAATGTGCTTAATGTATGAGATGCAATGTTTTGTGAGCTACTGTTCAAAGCAATAACCTCATAATATACTCACATCAATCCCTTCACCACGAAGGCTCCAAGGCTCTCTTGGGAATAGTGACAGTAGCAGCGATCATCCAGGAAAGGGATGCATCCCTTTAAATGCATCTATTCTATCTGAAACCAGAAGAACACTTCACGATTTCTCTTATTCTCCTTTTCTACCTCTTCATCCAAAAATAAGAATCTCAGATGATTTAAGATGCAAAAAGACAAACATGCACATTAGTGTTTACATCATATCAAATGCCACTAATTTGTGACACAGTAACAACACATTCATATTAAGATAACTGTGCTTCTCACCTCCACCGCAAAACCCAGCAAACACCCTCTTGACAGCACCAAAATCCCAACAATCTGCACCCAGTTTGTGACATTGAGAGTCTGAGAAATCACCTCATGCTGATAGCCATACAGCCACACTGGCAAACATGGATCCCTGCTACTGTCAATATTCCCAAGGGGGTCTTGGAGCCTTTGTGGTGAAGGGATTGATGTGAGTTTTACTACTGATTTTCATCAGTATCTATCCTGTGTGCTACGATAAAAAACATGGAAGGACGATACATCTTGCCATACCTTTTGCCATCACCGCATGCACCCAAACAGGGCTGTCTGTGAAAGTGTTCTTCCAATGGGCTCCTCTGGGATTGTGCTTGCACAAAATACACACCAAATCTCAATGGCATAGCATACACAACCCAGGCAGTGAGTATAAGAAGAATCCGGATGTAACCCATAATAAGACACAGCATTTTTACAGGGGTACCATATTGAAATGTTGCATCAGACATGTCCAATTAGTGGGAGTAACCTAATTTTTTCAATTCTCTGAAAAAAAAAAAATGGGAGTAATAATTACCCTGACTCACAGATTACACTCGGTACAGACAGACATGCATTCACATATCGCATCGGCATGTTCATAGTAACCCACCTCTCCATTATCGTATCGAACGAGCAGCACGTTTCTTATTTGTTTCTTATTAAACATTTTATGTTAAACAGAAATCTAATTGAATAGAAACGAATCAAAAGTGTCATTGTGAATTATTAATCTCACTGCAAAAAGGTCAACCCCTTCTCCATAAATGACATTTATATACAGTAAACAGAAAAGTCTCTTCCGTCTTTATGAAAACATTCGTGTTACAATAGCCACCAAAGTCCATTGGAGGGCACCAAATGATAAGCGCCAGAAAGTTTTTTTGTTTTATAAAATATATCAATTTTAATTATAACAGAACAATAAAATGTATAAATATGCATATAAGAGCTTATATACAGCTTCGCCTTTGGATTGCTTTGGACGCCTCTGTTTATATTATTTTATTTGCATTACCAACACTACCACACTCCTTCCCCACTAATAGCCTAGAATAACCACATAAGTGGAGACACAGTATGTCAGTTACGGTCAGAAATTAATGGGACCTTGGGGCAAAAATGCCACCGAAAGTGGCCAAAAAATAAAAAGTCCTCGAAATTAAAAATGTAGTGGTAAAAAATGCTCCAATTGCACTTCAAAAAATATACATATTTGAGCCTATTTTAAAATTATGTGATTGGATTATATAAAAATAAATAAATAAATTTCATCAGCTTGAATTGTGTAATGTTTAAAGATACTACTACTACTTCTACTAATACTACTACTACTAATAATAATGATAAAACTTTCAATATTATATTTTTATTTTAGTTTATTAAAGATTGCTCAATTCAATTTACTGGAATTTTCTTATGAAATTGAATTGCGTAAATTTGAAGAAAAAAAAATTAGATAATGAACATCTGATATTTTTCCTAATGTTTTATCCAAAACATTTGACACAAATATATTATTTAATTCTGATTTAACTGTATAGGTAACAACCTTACTGCATTAATTTGAAATTGATATTAATAAACTGATTAAATTCCAGTATTTTACATAAAAGAGCTGCACAGTATTTTTTTTTTTTTAATGCTCTCATAAAGCTAAAAAAAAATGCTTCTAAAAATCAAATCAGGGGCGGAAGGGGCAAAAATATTGCCCCGTAATAAAAAAGAAAAAAAGAAAAGAAAAGTACATTTCTGATCATGATATCAGCTAAATGGGTCTGCGTCTGCGCCTGAGCGGCAACGCTGCGTTTTTCTTGCGAGAAACTGACGCGCATACGCCCCCTGCTTTCTGATTGGACAGAAGTCACGTGATCCAGCCTGGAGGCGTCGGTGCTGAGACGCGTCACTCGTTGATAACGCAAAACTCCACCGCTTGACTTGATACGGACACCAAAAAAACCCAACAACAACAACGGAAAACAAGGCAACAGGCACCGGTCACACTCTGCACATGTCTGCCATTGCCATGAAATGAGGGCACCATGGGCGCCAAAGAGTCACGGATAGGCTTCCTTTCGTATGACGAGGCCGTTAAAAGAGGTAAGAGCTTTGATCTTGAGCGATTAACGGCGGTCGGCTAGCGTTAGCAGCGTTAGCCAGCTAGTTAAGCCTAGATATGAACTCTTCCTGCGAGAATAACCTGTCATTTCACAGAGCTGTTATGCGTCAGCTCGCTCAAGTAGCGGTTGTGAGCCATTTGAGGTAAAGGTGGGGCTGTTGGAAATTGTCTTTGTGTTATAAGTGTAATTCGATGTAATGTTGTTGTCAGAGTCCCAAAATCACGTGAGCTGCCAACCTAGACAGTATTTTTGGCCATCACAGCTGCATTCCAAACGTTCGCACTCGCCTTTGCAGCCCAGAATGAGTAGAAAGTAGACTGATTACTAGGTTTTATGAGACATAGCCAACGTCTAACGAGCAGCCGGCTGGAAGTGCAACTAATCTGGGTGGTGCAGCAGCGCTCCGTTCACTCTGATAAACAGATTTCACTAATCTGTGAACATTTGTCAACATACCCCCGACACATTGAAACCTGATTTACACTTTAGTATTGAACATCTGTGTATTTACCACAACTTCACCCTAAATGAATACGATAAGGAGTTGCCTAAGTGTCCTTTTTTAATATTCAAGGCCAAATGTAAGTTCAGGAATTAAGTAATGGAAGCATCATTGTTGATAAGGCCTGTTGACATGACACTTTTATTACAGCTCCTATCAGCTGTGAATCACATTTACAACAAAGCTTCATCTGTTGGCACATCATAATAAACATGGTGTAAATTCATCACTGGTGTGGAGTAATCACTTCAATTTACATGGGTTTTGTTTTCTCAATACCAAGGCAGTACATCTGGGTTCTGCGCAAGTGGTTTCTAAGTAGTATTATATAAATGAAGGTAGATATTGAGTATGGCTGTATATGTTGTTGATCCAATATGCCAGTATTACTATGTCATCACCTGAATCTTTCTTGCACTCTGATATCACCTATAATGATTAGCGTTACTGCTTCCATGTCCTGACCACAAGTTTTGTCTCAGGTTTCTGATGATACACATTGATGACGTCCATTCTAGTTTTCTGAAACTAAAATCTGTTTAGCAGTGTAGTCTAATAGAAGAAAACAGTCTGACAGAGTGTGATGCTGGTGAGTTTGTGTGTGCAGCGATCAGGTTCGTGTACACAAAGGTGGCTGAGAGCAGATATACTGGCCTGGCATCCGAGATTGAGCGTGTCAGCAATGCTTATCTTTCCACACCTTAATGAATAAGCAGAATCTAGCTGGTGTTTTGCATAGGTGTTATTTGCATCTTTGTTTCTCTTACCAGGAAACCACAAGTCAAGGTTTACATTTTGGCCAAAGCTATAAGAACTATAGAGGAATTTGAAAGTTTGGCTGGTTTTGCGTCTTTATCTTGTTGACATCGTTGCTGACAATATGATTTACTACCTAATGAGGAAGTCGTGAGTGGTGTTGAAGAGTCAAATTTGTGTGATTACATTCTTTTGCTTTCATCAACATCGTGTGTGTGTGTGTGTGTGTGTGTCTTGGCATGTGGGCACATTTATACACGAGTGTGTGCACGTTGGTGGAAAGCAGGGGGTTAGCTGGCCAAGAGCCCACCAGCAGAGGTAGAATTACCATAATTGTTCCAGCTGCACCCACACTGTGATAGCACATTAATTGGGGCTTTTTGCACCATTCTGCCCAATAGCCAATGCTGCTGACATCACAGTAACGTTGTGTTAAGAAGCCATGGAATTCATGTAAGTGTTTTATTGTTTGTTTTATTTATGTTTTTTTTTTGTCCCATTATGTGTATCGAGGCTATTTTTAAATCATGCTTTACTAATCAGTGTGTCCCACAGGATTTAGTGAGACTGTGTGATGGACCTTGGGTCCTCTAGGGGGGTCTGGGGCCATGCTCCCCTGTAAGAACATTTTGTACATTTTAAAGTTAAATGCCTCAATCTGGTGCACACTGAGAGCAAAATTAAGAGGCTAGATCTATGAAGAACTTTGTGCTCCTTGTAAACAATTTTGTGCTCTATTAGTAATTCAATCATAAAAACATTGGTTGTATAGATATGAATGGTGAAGACATGGTTAAAAAAAAAAAAAAAGCATAAACCTGATGGAGTTAAACACAAAATCGACTAGAGCATACATTTGAGCCAGGGCTCAACATTAAGCGGTCATGTGTTTTTACACATTCGAATGCTGAATCTGTGCATTCAAAATTTGGATGTGTGCCAAGAACTGACGATGTCTTGATTTATCGTATTCTTGTGCTAAAAAGGCTAGACACAGTGCAACTATACAGTTTAACAGAATGCAGGTGTCTCAAGATTTAATTAGACAAATCATATAAAAAAGCACTCCAGCACAAGATGCTGAATAAACAAAAAGGCGAAACAAAGACATTTGTTTAGCACGCATATAGAAAGAAAAACAAATGGATGGTTGCAAAAGCGATGCGTTTGATGTGAACTAGGGCTGGGTGATGTGAGGATGTAATCGGATCCCGGTGCCGATTGTGGATAGATGATGATCGACAATATCTGGAAATGGCAAAAACATAGATCTAGGGAAGCTGCCAAATATATTAAACAATGTCCAGTTTGTGAAATTATCACCTACCATCCGCAAAATACAACGAGGCTGAATCCGGTTCACAAGCTCCTTCCAAATGTATTTCATGCGTGGGTAATTTTGCTCATCTACCTGCAACAGGCGGGCAACCTGTAAGATGTGTCTTAGTGTGATGCATTACAAGAAGTGTTGTTAGTCACAAAGACCTGCGCTTGAAATAACACACTTTATTATATTTTTAATAACAGACAAAAGAAAATCCGTCAATGCTTGTGTCTGAATCACTGTTCCTTGAGAGGCGTGTAACATGAGCCAGTCTACCAGAACACACACATGTAGACATGCAGCACAAGCCTGCTCCTTGAGCTTCAATCGTCATGGTACGGGAGGTGCTGTGATTTTATTTCCACACGGGTAACATGCATTGTGAATGCAACTCTGCAGGTTCAGTAATATATTACTTTGTATAAAATAAATACGAAAGTACGGCTGAAATGATTAGTCGACGTTAACAACAAATTTTCGTTGTGGAATAGTTGTTTGATCTAATTTAATGTAACATGAGATCACTTTAAACTGCAATGATGAGAGCAGCACTCCAGCTCTCTGATTTAGGAGATGAAGAATTACACAGCTCACAGTCCAGATGCACTCTAAACTTTCCAAACAGCTTCAGGTGATGTAGATCCCAAAGTATGAAGGAATTATAATGCAAAAATACAAAGTAAGTAAATACAGAAGCACTCTCGTTGTGGAATAATGTAAGAGCAAGAGGTACCGAAGCATTCGAGCCCTCACGGCCAGTCTGTGTAACAGCCATCAGACTCCTCAATACTCAGAGACTGGACTGACACACACACACACACACATGTGTCCTGAGTTGCACTTTAATTATTGTCACTTTATACCTGGCTGCTACCTCAATAACTGCTATGTGCATAGAACACTATCTCATAGTATGTTATGTTTACATTTGGCATTTTTAGAAACTGTCATCTTTGCACTACTGTGTACTGGTCGGCGCTGCACTGTGTCTTACTGTGCCTATTGTCCTGTTCTTAAATGCAGTTATATTTAATGCATTATAGCTTTATTAAAGTTCAAATAATATGGATGCAGATCATGTAAATAACTACAAACTCTGAAACTGGCATTTCTCTGTGCGGTCAGCGCCTCTTCTATGAGTTGCGCAAATGTCCTGATCTAAGGGGGAGAGATCGAAACTGCACCCGGCTGATGCACACTCGCGGTTGTGGGGACACTCAACAACGTACATTTTTTTTTTTAGCAGCTATACTGCAGAAGAAAAAGTTGTTACCTGAGAATGCTGAATATAATATTAAAAATACAAATATTTTTAAATATCTAAAAATCCTTTAAAAATAGATGCATTCACCTGAGCAGCAGCCTATACGATATTTAGACTTGCTTTTAGAGAAGAGATCTTGAATATAAGTATGTTTTGTCTTTACTGTACTCGCAGAAGTATAACCAAGTAAAAAAAATACACTTATATACAAAAAAACTTATATTTAAGATACGTTCTGTTAAAGCAGGTCTAAATATCTTATATGTTGCTTCTCAATTAAATGTATCTTGTTTTAAGGATTTGTAGACATTTTTAAATGGAAAACAAAACAAAAACACTTGATAACAATAGGATTTTTTGCAGTGAATTTCTTTACTGAATTAAACTTATAGAAAGTATTTTTCCCCCCACATTATTTCAGTGAATGTCATTTAGAGGTATTTTTAAAAGATGATTTTTTTTCCCCCTCTATTGTTAGTCAGCACGTTTAATACAAAATTTTAAGTCAGGACACAAGCAGAATAATCGGTTAAGTGGTAATGATTAATCGTTGCAATAATCGCAGAATAGTCTAATAATTGTTCTAATAAGCGTTAGATTAATCAATTATCAAAATAGTGATTAAATCATAATGTAATGCAAGACACGTTCACCTTGAACCTAGTTTTATTTTAATTTAGGCAGTATTAACTGTATTACCAAAGTTAATACAATCACAAATTCAATAAGAAAACATTTGGCAGCATTATTTTGGGAGCACAAGGGAATTTATTAGGCTTATTTATTTTGATTATTATTGCCTTTACATTTATAATTGTTTACTAATAGCCTACAGATTAAGAACTAATGTCGATGGATGCTTGCGTGATGGCAAATGGAGTCATTGTAGACAGTAAATGTTTGAAGTTGGGGAGTTAGTTAAATAATATTTTTTCAATAAATTAATTAAATTTTTTGGAGTCAGTCAGCATGCCCTGGATTCGAACTCGCGACTCCAGGGGTGGTAGTCTGTGTCTTTACTTGCTGAGCATTACAGTAGGTGAAGGTACTTGGCTATTGCATCTTGCTCTCTTATAAGCGTTTCTCAGATTAAGCAATAAGTTGTTTAAATGCTTTGTCAGGAAAGATGTTCAACTTGGAAATGTGTGTCTCGAGATCCTCGCATTTGGTTCCATTCTGTTGTGTTCCATCTAATTGAACAGTCCCTGGCCTGGGCTGATAGTCTGAGCAGCTTCACCACCGAGTTCAGCCAAATACCTCTGCTATCTGGGAATATTGCTATCCTACATACAAATGTAATTAATACAAAATAATTTGGTATTTTGCTGTTATTATAGCTTGTGTCTGGGGTAGTATACTCTGGCATCAGTGCTAGTGTAACACCATGTGGACTGCCTATTGAGGCGCTGTCAGACTCGAGTTATACTACTCCAAGTATCTCCATACCTTCTCACAATCATGTTCTTGACATGCACAGTGTTCCCCATTACTTACCTAGACTGTGGAGGACACAGTTTCATAATGAACTGAAAATATTTTACACTTCTCATCTCTAATGTGTTTTGCACTGTTGCTTCGGCAAAACATCTCTCACTCTTAGTCAGTCAGCCCCCCCTCCCCTTGATGTACACACGTGTGCTCACACACACGCACTGAAACCACCTGCCAGGCTCGACATTAAAGCCGGGTTCACACATCCTCTATAATTGTGGCATGAGCGAGGCGCAAGCGACTCGTGAGCAGGGCAGTCGCATTGGACGTTTACACTGGACACGTCTCTTCTGCGAGAAACAGCAGCGCCGCTGTTCAGAAAATAATGTTATCTATGGGATCCTATGCCAAATTTTTTCTTTAAGGTCATAATAAGCTGAGGTTATTGCAGCTTCAAGGACAACAGCAGGCAGTCACATGCTCTTTACATTTATCAGCACACTTTGTTGTGATTGGTTAATGTTTTGTCTATACTGTACACCTATATACACAGAATGGCAAAAGTTCAGGCAGTTTATTAATTCTCTCCTTTATTACATAATTTTTTATTGAGTTTACTTGCATGCAGACATGTAAATTGTGGTGTACAATAGGTTCGGTTTGAATATTTTTGACTTGCATTTGTGTCTTTTCTATAAATTTCCTGATTATTTTAGTGTTGAAATGCACCCAGAGCCATTGAGCTCAGCGTGAGCTGCACAGCAAAAATGGGCTCAACGCCAAAACTATCGGCTTTCATAGGAATTATTTGAAAACGCTCTCAGCTTCGCTCACAGCTCGCCAGTGGTAACGCAGGGACAGACTAGATGAACTTGCTAATGCTAGCTGCCTTGCTAACGATTAGGCTATGTCAGACACCGGATTGATTCCATCCGCACCGCAAGACTTCATGACAACAGTTGCGCTCTCTCATCGTCTCGTGAAGAGCGTGACAGCACAACAGTGATGTGGACAACAGCTCTGATCTTTCTGTGCTGTAATCTTGAATATTGTTCTCTAGCACCAAACATGCATAATTCCTACCCTGTCCCGCTCCGCACGCGTTGCCTCTTTTTCCTGCACGCGTGAAGACATGAAGCTCCGCATGAGTTAACGAGGTTTCAAAGCACCTTTTAGACCATAACGTTTTTCTCTTCTAAATGTATCTTTATTAATCAGCATGTTAAGAGCCTTTAATAATAAACTAATCGAATAAACAAATCGATTTAATGTTTTAATTTTGTGAAAATTAATTGGATGTCTGGACTGGATAAGGAAAGACTAAAATTACTAGTTGGTTTACTAGTCTCTCACTTTAATGAAAATATCCAAATGTTTTTTACATTTAAAAAAAAAAAAAAAAAAGTTTTCTAAATTTTCTCTCGGGACACCCCTGAACCCACATTCTGCATCATACCACAGTCAGAAGGGCTTCTATGCCCCATACTTGGGTATCTGAATCTAAAGAAAAATAAAACATTTTTTAATTTTAATGTAAAAATATAACAAATACTGGACTGCTGTCACTGTGCTTCAGAACAAACAGACGATCATTACATTTATTTTCAATTGATACACGGTAAAAGACGGTAAAATTGGTAAACCCCACTGCCGTCTCTCTTTGGCCGTCTCGTTTTGTAGAGACTATTTTGACTGTTTAAAATTAAGTTTTTCTTTTTTTCGTCCATAAACTTTGAAAAAAAAAAAAGAAAGAAAGTGCAATGTGTGAATGTATTTCGTGATAAATATCTATTTCAAACAATATGAAAAAGATTATCATGATAACAATTTTGGCCATATCGCCCAGCCCTACCTGATACGTCAATAACTAAAAAATAGCTGGCTATATTTGTGATAGCCTAGGCCTGTGTCACTTATTACACACCGGGCATGAAGTTCAGCGGAGGATTGTGCACAATTTTTCCCTCTTTATATCGTAATATTAGAATTGGCACAACTGATCAGTGTTACTGCTTCTCTTGCAGCATTCCGCAGTATCCAACACACAATTTTATCATTATCAATATACGACAGTAAACAGATAACGTTACTGCAGAAGTTATCAATAATAATTAATGTTAATCTAACGTTAAATAAGTTGGGTTTCATTAATGTTAGGTAACGTTAACATTAGCTTACAATGTTAGCTGTCAGTCTTCTCGCTTATGTCGACTGAAAAACAATGTATAATGTATGTTAAGTTATATCCAGCTAACTAACGTTAGCTAATTATCTAACATTAACATTATTACCAGCGGCTCTGACAACGTAACTATTTTCATCCTCTGACTGACCACAGGTAACCACATATGCATAATTTATTTGATGGCTCAAATGTACTGTATGCTCTAGTTGATTTTGTGTTTTGACCATTTGTGAGCTGTGTTAAACTCTGTCTTGTTTACCATGCTTTGTGGGTGTGACTTTTTTTGCCATGTCATCACCATTCGTATCTAGGCAACCAATGTGTTTATGATTAATTTACTACTAGAGCACAAAATTGTTTACAAGAGCACATAGTTCCTCATAGATCTAGCCTATTAATTCTGCTCTCAAAGTGCACCAAATTGATGCAAAAATGTACAAAATTTTCTTATGGGTGACCATGCCACCAGACCCCCTTAGAGAGTTTGAGGTGCACCCACCACATTCTGACAAAATCCTTTGGGAAACACTACGTGCAGATCCACTGTTGACATTTTACCTTCATCTCCTGCTGTTTACCAGTGATTAGATCTGTGCAAATAATTCCAGATGCATGCAAATTCTGCATGTTCAAAGATGCACGGTTAACTGGGCTGCATGCGTTCAGTGCTCAAGCACTCTGCTGATGACGTGAATTGTCACGCGTCCTGTAGTGTCCACATCTGACCAAGTACATTTGATTTCAAAAGTTTATATACACTTCGCAGATTTAAGCAAACTATATTTTTGCAAGTCGTTTAGGACATCTACTTTGTGCATGACACAAGTAATTTTTCCAACAATTATTTACACACAGATTGTTTCACTTTTAATTGACTATATCACTATTCCAGTGGGTCAGAAGATTACATACACTAAGTTAACTGTGCCTTTAAGCAGCTTGGAAAATTCCAGAAAATTATATCAAGCCTTTAGACAGTTAGCCAATTAGCTTCTGATAGGAGGTGTACTGAATTTGAGGTGTACCTGTGGATGTATTTGTAACAAATGTTCGGGTTGGGCAGATAAAGGAGGAAGAAGGAACCAGTTTCCACTGTTCACGTGAGTCCGTTTTATTCACAAATAATCCGAAATTTTAGTAGGGCTGCACTATTTGGATCAGGATTTTAACATCCAATATGATCTTTTCATCTCATCAATCTATGCTGATCATTTAACTTTTTATCGGCAGCTCTGTCAACTGGTTATATGTAAGCTTTCTGCTCAATGTCACTGTTAGCTGAATTTTCCTGTTGGTAAAACCATAGTTGTTGCCTAGTTTTTGCTGTCAAAAATAATGTTGGTTGATTTAATAATGCAATAAACACAAAATATAATTTTTAAATATTAATTTGACTCTTTATTCTAGGCCTTAAAACTAGTTGGCTTATACAAATTATTCTAAGATAGTCCTAAAGAATGAGGCTTAATGTCAATCTGAAGTTGAACTGGTAACCCATTGGTGTAATTAAATTTAAAGTGAACATTTTGGGATGCTCTCTCGTGAGAGGTAAACAAATGACAGGAGAACGGAGAACGAGAAGTTTCTGGACTCTACAGATGTTACTGTTAATGCTGTTTGCTCAGCAATCATTTAATAAAGATTTTTTTTTAATTATACCCCATCTTGTATTCCACGTTATTATGGTATTATGATGCCTGTGCCTTGCGGAGACTGAGATGATGCTACCACAGGTAATAATAAAATCTGCTTCATGCAGGATGCGCAGTTTAGTGTAAATAAAGCGTTAAGCGCGCTCCGAGCAAATCGTCAAATGGTCTCAAATTGGTGCAATCGCCGTTAAGGGGGATCTGCCAATATCCCTTTGTCAAATCCAGTGTCGAATAAAAGGAGCCGAGCCCAACCGATCAAGCAGTTCGTCAATACAAGGCATTGGATAAGAATAAAATTTAGATATTATAGTATATAGATATTTCTCCTATTACACCCATATCGAGCATGGCCTTTAATTCTTTCCGTATTACCTGTTTCTTGTGTTTGGGTAAGTGGTAGGGATGACTATGGACCACTACCCCTGGGTTTGTCTCGATGTGGTGTTTTATGAGATTAGTGTGGCCGGGGAGAGGCGAGAACAGGTCAGAGAAATAATTTTGCAACCTCTGTACGTTGTGACAGTGAGAGACGGTGCAAATTTCCATAACTGAGCTCCCCTGTTATACAGTCGGAACTGACATTTTTGTGCCTGTAGCAAATTCTCCTGTGATGGATGCCCCAGTTTGTGGAGTTTTGCTCTCAGGTCAAGAATGTATTGAATTTCATTTTTGCTTTGTGAAGGTCCCTCCTCCCAATTTTCCTTCATGGCGTCTAATACGTCACAGGGCTTACGCGTAATTCAAATGGGGAAAACCCCGTGGAGGCTTGCGGGACCTCTCGTACTGCAAATAACAGGGGTTCGAGCCACCTATCCCAGTTCCGAGCTGAAGAACACCATCCCAACTGTTAAGCATGGGGGTGGCAGCAACATGTTTTGAGGGTGCTTTGCTGCAGGAGTGACTGATGCAATGATGCAAAATATATGGCATCATGAGGAAGGAAAATTATGTGGATATATTGAAGCAACATCTCAAGACATCAGGCAGGAAGTTAAAGCTCAGTCACAAATGGGTCTTCCAAATGGACAATGACCCCAAGGATACCTTCAAAGTTGTGGCAAAATGACTTAAGGAAAATAAAGTCAAGGTTTTTGGTGTGGCCATTACAAAGCCCTGACCTCTATCCAATCCAAACATTTGTGAGCAGAACTGAAAAAGCGTGACCCAAGATAAACAATTTAAAGGCAATGCTACCAAATACTAACAAAGTGTATGTAAATGTCTGACCCACTGGAAATGTGATGAAAGAAATAAAAGCCAAAATGAATTTTTTTTTTCCCTATTATTATTATTATTATTATTATTATTATTATTCTGACATTTCACATTCTTAAAATAAAGTTGTAAAAGTCAAAAAAACTATGAGTGAAAAACTATGTTTAAATTTATTTGGCTACGGTATATTTAAACGTCTGACTTCAACTGCATACTGGTTTAATTCTCTTATTTTCTGTCATTCTTAAAAAAGAAATTATATTATCTAGGTTCATTCTTGAGTAATATTAGATTTTTTTGTGGGTTTCACTCCAGTGCGTATCCTAATAGGTCTTGCGTCCCAGCCCTGTCGTCTGTAGCCAGCTTACAATACCATCTCCCATTCTTACAGTGAGTCTAGACACACACCTGTCAGCATGACTCCGAGAGGGTCCTCTGAGGTTACATGCCAATGAATCCAGAGATAATTATGTTGTGTCTTCAAAAACTCATGTTTATTTATTTTGCTTTACCTGTAAGGGTCAGTCTTCTCATTTGCACTCGTGCGGTCCTTGGGGTCCTCTGCCTAGAATGGGGGTGGGGAACCTTTTTTTTTTTCCATTCCTTTTTTCCAAAAAATTACTGTGTGCAAGCATTGTTTTACACATGTTGCCTACTCAAATGGAAACACTTCCAACATGACTGCACATCCGCGGCGCAATCACCCAGCGCTATCAATGTCTGATAGCAGGGCAGGTAATACAGTCATCCAAAAAGCAACAGTCCCTTGCTGATTTCTTGCAGGATACATACTCAAATGGTTCCGAGAGACACAAAGAAATAACAGAGGCAGTAGGGGTGTTCATTGCCAAAGATTTGCAGCCGTTTTTGGTGATTGAAGATGTGGGCTTTCGCCACCTTATGAAAGCACTCAATCCGCGTTACAGACTACCGTCTCGCACTTTTTTTCAGTGCCGAGGTAATTTCCGACCTCCAGGGCTGGACTGGTAATCTGGCATATGGGGCATTTTCCCAGTGGGCCGACGCACTTTGGGGCAGATCATGGCCCCATTAATTGTATCAAGGCCATTTTTTGCTTTAAAATTATTTCTCAAATGGACTCACGGGCCAGATAAAATGGTTTCATGGGCCTAGACGTTCCCCACCCCTGGCCTAGAATGAAAGGTTGCCTCCACCTACAGACCTACATTAAAGGAGTTTACTAGGAACTCAATGTAGGTCATGTTTCTGGGTAGTAGTGCACTGAAATTTATTTTATATTTACTGTAGGTTACAGTGTATCCTGCAGGCTTCCATCATAGACTATTCGTAGTGTTATAGATCTAGTTCTCTCTCTCTGAGGGGAAGCCACCACTCTGACTGGAGGAGGAAAGGAAAATCAGAGAGGCTGTGAACGCTTTAGCAGTCATGCAGTCTATTGCTGTGTCATTTCAAAGAGTAGATTTGTCACAAATTTCCCAGAGCAAGAAGATATTTGCATTTCCTCTCTTTCCTGTTTTTCATCAAGTTAATATGAACACCACTGAGTCAAGATTGGGCTTTCCTTTTTGGATACTATTCTGGAGAAATAATGTAATAATTGTATTTAATCAGGTAGATATTTAGTGTGATTGCAGAATTGAGTCACTAAAGAAGAGCATTTACATTAGTGTGACTCACTCACTCAACGAGAAGTGTAACTTGGGCTACAACAAATATCCCAAATTTCATTCTCTAAGCACTGTTTTTCTGTTTCAAACATTCTTTTGATTTCAGGATCTTTAAGGTTTAATTTATTTTTTGATTTTTTTATTTGCTCCAAATCCAGAGACTTGTCAACCAATAAAATGATTCAGCAAATTTAGTTGAAAAATTCACTCTCTTGAATTAGTTATCTCTTTTTATGCACGTTTTAATAGCCGCACTGCTGTGCTATCACTCTGTATAATCTGCCACTATTTTATGATTTGCAGACACTGTATCATTTTAGCACCTTTGGAGAGAGCAGTGTGAGACATGCAAATTCTACCCACTTAATTGGCCCATAATGACCTCAGAACTGGTCAGGAGTTCCTCCTGTCTTTATTCAGAGTGCACTGAAAATGTCTGCAGTATTTGGCAGAGAATAAGTGAACTATTCCTTTAAGTACACAGCACAGTATCAGTTCTTGGTTCATTTTGAGTCAGACATGACAATAAAAATGGCTTGTGGTTCAGGACGTTGGCAGAGAGGAGTCATTCGTTCAGGATGTAGGCATGTATGTTTTGCGGTCTCAAGTCAAATGAACCAACTCATAAGAGTCATTCATTCTGGAATCAGACTTCACTGGTCACGCTGTAGGTTTCATGCTGCTGATTCAATCTGTGTTGCAGTTCTGTTGAATGGTAGTGCAGGAAACACTGTCAGAGTATTTTAGCATGGTGTTCCATCTGCATCAGCTGAAGAACGCATGTATGATAACCGTCAATGGAATCGAAAGTCAGAAAACAAATTTGGTTCAAAAATTTTGTGTAAAATGGAACCGTTTCTGCATAAGAGCCGGTTCTCGGCTCCCAATCCTACATATAATAAAATGAAATGTCATCTGAGCCTGTGGAGAAATACAGTTGAAGTCACCTTAAATACACCTTAGTCAAATACATTTTTCACAATTCCTGACATTTAATCATAGAAAACATTCCCTGTCTTAGGTCAGTTAGGATCACTACTTTATTTTAAGAATGTGAAATGTCAGAATAATTCTAGAGAGAATTATTTATATCAGTTTTTATTTCTTTCATCACATTCCTAGTGGGTCCGAAGTTTACATAAACTTTAAGTATTTGGTAGCATTGCCTTTAAATTGTTTAACTTGGGTCAAACATTTTGGGTAGCCTTCCACAAGCTCCTCACAATAAGTTGCTGGAATTTTGTCCCATTCCTCCAGACAGAACTGGTGTAACTTTAACTTCCTGGCTGATATTTTAATTTTGCTAAAGTATATCCACATAATTTTCCTTCCTCGTGATGTAATCTATTTTGTGAAGTGCACAAGTCCCTCCTGCAGCAAAGCACCCCCACAACATGATGCTGCCACCCCCATGCTTCACAATTGGGATAGCATTCTTTGACTTGCAAACCTCACCCTTTTTCCTCAAAACATAAAAAAGGTAATTATGGCAAAACTAAATTAAATTTTTGTTTCTTCAGACAAGAGGACATTTCTCCTAAAAGTACAGTTTTGTCCCCATGTGCACTTGCAAACTGTAGTCTGGCTTTTTTATGGTGGTTTTGGAGTAGTGGCTTCTTCCTTGCTGAGCAGCCTTTAAGGTTATGTCGATATCAGACTTGTTTTACTGTGGATATAGATACTTGTGAAGACATACATCTTCACAAGGTCCTTTGCTGTTGTTCTGGGATTGATTTGCACTTTTAGCACCAAACTATGTTCACCTCTTGGAGACGGAATGCGTCTCCTTCCTGAGCGGTATGATGGTTGCGTGGTCCCATGGTGTTTATACTTGTTTACTATTGTTTGTACAGATGAACGTGGTACCTTCAGGCATTTAGAAATTATGTCAAGCAAAGAGGCACTGAATTTAAAGGTAGGCTTTCAAATACATCCACAGGTACACCTCCAACTCAGCACAACTCCTATCAAAATCTAATTGTCTAAAGTAAGTAAAGGAATTTTCCAAGCTGCTTAAAGGCACAGTTAACTTCTGACCCACTGGAATAGTGATGTAGTCTATTAAAAGTGAAACAAACTGTCTGTAAACATTTGTTGGAAAAATTACTTGTCATGCATAAAGCAGATTGCCAAAACTATAGTTTGCTAATATGAAATCTGTGGAGTGGTTAAAAAATGAGTTTTAATGACTTCAAACTAAATGTAATGACTTCAACTGTAGGTACACCGTAAAAAGTTTTATAATTAACTGAAAAAAATGCTGCAGTAAAAAAAAACACAACAAAAACGTTAAACTTGTAGTTACCTTTAAAATAAATGGTAAAATTTTAATAAAAAAAAAATAAATTATATATATTTAAAAAGACAATACATGTAGTTTTATGGTAAATTAAAAAATCTATATATATTATGTAAAAAGTATTATTATTTTGTAGAATTAACAGTAACAATTGATATTATGTTTAACAAGAGAGTACATGTACTTTTTACAGTTTATAGCCTAATATGGTAAAAACAATAATCGGGGGTTCCCAGAATTCCCTGCATGACCCAGTTCATTTCATTATATTTTAGGGGAATAGTTATATTTCTTCTGATATTTAATATCAGTTATATACATTGGTGTATTCTTTGTTATATTTTATGTAGTTAATGTTTATTACATTATTTTAATTTCACATGTGTTACGCTGATGGTGTTTGTATGAGCACTGTCTCTTCATGTTTATTGGTCATTGCTTCAGGAAGGGCCTATATTGATGAACTTCATGTCATCATGTGCCCTTTTGTAATTACTATGGTGATTAACAATACATTATAAAGTGAAAATCAGATTTTTACAGTTTCAGAAGGATAATATATCAAGTTTATTATTTAGTAATATAATCGACTGTAATGAACCGTAATATATACAGGCAACAAAATGGCATCCCGTAAAGCCTGAAACATTTATGCATTTATATTACATGTATGCATTTGGCAGACGCTTTTATCCAAAGCGACTTACAGTGCACTTATTACAGGGACAATCCCCCCAGAGCAATCTGGAGTTAAGTGCCTTGCTCAAGGGCACAATGGTGGTGGCCGTGGGGTTCGAACCAGCGACCTTCTGATTAGCAGCCCTGTGCTCTAGTCACTACGCCACCACCAGGTGTGTGAATTTCTGGCAACCAGAAATTGTGTCAAATTTGTGTCAAAATGGTCTACTCCACAGCCATGTTTGTGCATAGTCACAAATAGAAAAAGACCTCATTGACCCACCTCATCTTTCCCCCCAGTACCATTCTCTAGTCTATAGATTGTGACCTGGGAGAGTGGACGTAATTTGGCAATTAAGGGTTTAAAACCAGTAACCTACCTTTTAGTCCTGAGGAATTTTTATGACCCACAGAGCTCTGAACTGTTCTCAGGGAGTCTTTTATGGTCCATACTGTGCAACTTTATGAATATCTGCAGTCTGTTTCCTGCTTCTTCACAGGGCAAAATATCCCTTTCTTCCTGGTATTATGAAGACTGTGACAGGACTATTCAGTGAATGGGTTGAGCCGTATGTAAGATATAAACAATGTTTCTTTCCATTGACTCATTGGAAGAACCAGTCTAAGCTTAGTTCAATCGAAGAACCAGAAAAGTGTGGTGCGGTTTTCTGAAATTTGCTTGTGTCCTCCTCATTTGTCTTTATTGAGTCATCAACATCCATAGGCAGAAATTACCCCCGGTACTCAACCTGTGGCTTGCGAGCCTCATTAGGTTTTTAATGACAATGGCTTCTGGCTTAAAGTCTTATTAGAATTTTTTTGTTTTTATCTGTGGCTTGTCAGTAGGGTTGCAACGGTATGAGATTTTCACGGTACGATAACCATCTTTTGTGGTATAAGGTAATACACAATTATTATTATCAGTTACAATGACCCTTAAAGGAGTGAAAACAGAATTTATTTATTTTTTTGGTTGAACAAACGCTTTATTATAATTGAAACCTGAAACCATTTATTTAAATTGAAGTATGTGTAAAAAAAGTTGTCCGTTTGAAAGTAAATAAAATAAATAGAATAAATACGAAAGCTAACAGAATTATGATAATAAACCGAATTATAAATAGCATGTAACTATAACATGTTATATAACTAAAGCATGTTAGTTTAAATGTTAGCATAGCATGTTATATTAACTACTAAATGAAAATAACATCAGCTGTGTGAGCTTTTAAAGTAATGTCCTTTGATTATTAATAATTAACATATACTGCAGGTGCGAGACAGTATAGCCAGACTGATCCTGTCTGTACATTTAACTCAGTGGTTCTCAATTATTCTTTTTGTTGTTGATGTCAACATCAAAATCTACAGGAAGTTTTCTCTCTCTCCCCTTTTTAAAAATGTAAGTGCTTATTTACTAAAATGAGCCCATTATTATCCAGTTTGTTTCCTAATTTCAAACATCACTCAAACAAAATATGCGTATTACACAGGAGGAATAGCTGCTCATTACTATGGTTAGGTCAGTATAGTTAATCTTAATAATAATAATAACAAATTACAGTATTTATGAAAAATAAATACTAGCTGAAACACATCTTGAAACTTTAACTACAACTGCCATTGTTGATATTAAATGAGGTCTAATAGATTCTACATTTTAGATTATTTCATATGAAACTATAACATTTTGTTACTTTTACTCATGTAAAATTGTGAAACAAATTTGTAAAGGTGATGATGTGTAATGAAAGAAAAAAATTAGTGCATAGCAGAGTGTTGCTCTTTTCCTCAGTGTTGTTTGGTATGTCAGGACTACCTACTGTTTGAGATGTTTGATTTGACTTCTTCTGTAATGCTTTAAAATAGAAAAGTCTCACTACAATTGAAATTGATCTCATCAGTTTTGAGGTCTGCGGTCCACAATATGGAGGGAAGCCCGTTTGTTGCACTCCTGCTTCAGAGAGCCAAGTAGGCTATATCATGATCGTGAGCTGGTTCCGTTACGCTCGTGCGAATGTGCAGATGAGAAGCCTTTAGCTGATTGCGAGATTATCATTAAATCTGCATCGGCAGTCCTAAATAGGCTATCACTTGTGTGGCCGCCGAAATATTTTCATTGGGAGAATCATGGCATTGTTCTTTCCCTGCTGTCCGTGACCCAGTCCAAATAGACCTGCGACCCACCAGTTGAGAAAAACCACTTTAACTCACACACACACACTCACTTATGTCATCCCCTCGCTTCTCTCTGACATTTTCTCCTCAGCATGTGTGTGTGTGTGTGTGGGGGGCAAGTTGAGGTGTCTGACAGGCAGACGAGGAGGAAAGGAGATGAGCACGTGCAGGTGAGATTTTCCGCTCAGGTGCGTTTTTTTTTCTCAATACTGTTGATAAGCAAATGTACATGGTATGATGACCGTCAATTTTCTTACCGTGGTATACCTCTCATGAGGATCATGTGTGCTCTGGGTGTGTGTATGTGTGTAGATGATGATAGTGAGCAGAGTGCTGTGAAGCATGCAGCACATGCAGAATATATCATTATTTTAATGGGGTTTAATAATCAAACTGGGACAAGTACTGCTTATCCGGAGGTGAGAAACTACTGTCAAAAACACACAGAAACAGCTAAATAAAAGCTGGATATAAATGGACATGTGAAATGGGGAAAAAAAAGATAATGTTTAATGCAATTAAATAATAGTGTATTAAAACAATATCTCACTTCTGTGATGTGATCTGTTGTGCAGAACTTAATTTCACAAAAATATCTCCAATGTTGTTTCAGATTGTACTGTGAGGATTTTGTAGAAAGCTCTTCATTTGATAAAAAATAATGCAATGTTATGTTGAAAAATTTAATATTTTTTTTATTCATTTGATTAAAGTTTTAACAAATTAATTTGATTTCAAATCAAATCAAATCAAAATCAAATCACTTTATTGTCACACTACTGTGTACACGAGTGCAACAGTAGGTGAAATTCTTGTGTGCAGTTCCGAGTAACATTGCAGTAATGACAGTGACGAGACATAAACCACTTTACAATAAACAACATATTTACACAAAACAATTTACATAACAAATGTACACGTACTTACACAACAATTTACATAACAAATGTACACAATACACACAATGTAGAATACACATACACTAGAGAAGGGTATAAATATATATAAACACTAATTGAATTGGGAGAATATATTGACAGAGTGATGATTAATAAAGTGCAGTGCTGATTGTTGATCGTGAGAGATCATGTGTTCAAAAGTCTTATTGCTTGTGGGAAGAAGCTGTCATGTAGTCGGGTGGTGCGGGTCCTGATGCTGCGATACCGCCTGCCTGATGGAAGCAGTGAGAGCAGCCCATGACTCGGGTGACTGGAGTCTCTGATGATCCTCCGAGCTTTTTTCACACACCGTCTGTTATATATATCCTGGAGGGAGGGAAGCTCACCTCCGATGATGTTTCTGGTCGTTCGCACCACCCTTTGCAAGTCTTTGCGGTTGTGGGCGGTGCTATTGCCGTACCAGGCGGTGATGCAGCCAGTCAGGATGCTCTCTACAGTACTGGTGTAGAACCGTGTGAGGATGTGGTGGTTCATTCCAAACTTCCTCAGCCGTCTCAGGAAGAAGAGGCGCTGGTGAGCCTTCTTCACAACGGTCTCAGTGTGGACGGACCATGTGAGTTCCTCAGTAATGTGGACACCGAGGAACTTGAAGCTGCTGACTCTCTCCACCGGTGCTCCATTAATGGTGATGGGGCTGTGTTCTCTGTCTTTCTTCCTGAAGTCCACCACAAGCTCCTTGGTTTTACTGACGTTGAGGGAGAGGTTGTGCTCCTGACACCAGCATGTCAGAGTGTGCACCTCCTCTCTGTAGGCTGTTTCATCATTGTCAGTGATCAGACCTACAACCGTCGTATCGTC
The DNA here is from genome assembly GCA_032164185.1 of Moxostoma hubbsi. Taxonomy (NCBI): domain Eukaryota; kingdom Metazoa; phylum Chordata; class Actinopteri; order Cypriniformes; family Catostomidae; genus Moxostoma; species Moxostoma hubbsi. The sequence goes on along the minus strand of JAVLUX010000030.1, from coordinate 21,688,335 downwards.
AGCAAACTTAATGATGGCATTGGAGCTATGTGTCGCCACACAGTCATGTGTGTAAAGGGAATACAGGAGTGGGCTGAGAACACAGCCCTGTGGTGCTCCAGTTTTGAGGGTCAGTGATGAGGAGATGTTGCTGCCCATTCTAACCACCTGACGTCTGCCTGACAGGAAATCCAGGATCCAGCTGCACAGCGAGCTGTTTAAGCCCAGAGCCCGGAGTTTCTCATCAAGCTTGGAGGGCATTATGGTGTTGAATGCTGAGCTGTAGTCTACAAACAGCATTCTCACATATGTGTTCCTTTTTTCCAGGTGGGAAAGAGCAGTGTGTATTGTAGATGCAATGGCATCATCAGTGGAGCGGTTGTTGCGGTAGGCAAACTGCAATGGGTCCAAAGAGGTGGGCAGAGCAGATGTGATCTCTGATCAACCTCTCAAAGCATTTGCTGATGATGGGGGTGAGGGCAACAGGACGCCAGTCATTTAAGCAAGTGATTTTTGATTGCTTCGGTACAGGCACAATGGTTGATGTTTTGAAGCATGTGGGGACTACAGACAGGGATAGGGACAAGTTGAAAATGTCCGTAAAAACACCAGCCAGTTGGTTCGCGCATGCTCTGATGACGCGGCCCGGAATGCCATCTGGACCCGCGGCTTTACGAATGTTCACCCGTCGGAAGGATCGGGTTACATCCGCAACAGAGACGGAGAGTGAACCATCATCTGTAGTATCGGCCGCGAGTGCTCTCTCTGTGAGGGCGGTGTTGTTGTCCTCGAAACGAGCATAAAATGTATTAAGCTCGTCCGGGAGAGAGGCAGCGGTGTTCATGGCGGAGTTTTTATTCCGTTTATAGTCCGTGATGGTGTTAATTCCCTGCCACATACTTCTGGAGTCAGTGGTGTTGAACTGTCCTTCAATTTTGTGCCTGTACTGGCGTTTGGCTGCACGGATGGAGTTACGGAGGGCATAACTGGCTTGTTTACGCTCCTCCGCGTTCCCGGAATTAAAAGCGGTGGTCCGCACAATAAGTGCCGCGCGAACATCGGCGTTAACCCATGGTTTCTGGTTGGGGTAGATCCTTATATTTTTTGTCGGAACAACGTCCTCTACGCACTTCCTGATGAAACACGTTACGCTATCAGCGTAAACCTCGATGTCGTCATCGGAAGCAGACCGGAACATCTCCCAGTCCGCGTGATCAAAACAGTCCTGTAGCGCAGAGTCTGATTGGTCCGACCAGCACTGGATCATTCTGAGGGTGGGTGCTTCCCGTTTCAGTTTCTGCCTGTAAGTGGGCAGAAGCAGAACGGAAGAGTGGTCGGATTTGCCAAATGGTGGGCGGGGGAGGGATTTGTAGCCATCCCGGAAAGGAGAATAGCAATGATCCAAAACCCGGTCCCCTCGTGTGTTAAAGCTGATGTGTTGGTGGTATTTTGGTGCTATTGTTTTAAAGTAGGCTTTGTTGAAGTCCCCGGCAACAATGAACGCGGCCTCAGGGTGCGCGGTTTCCTGCTGACTTATACACTCATACAGTTCCCTAAGTGCCCGGTCTGTGTCGGCTTGTGGGGGGATGTACACAGCAGTGATAATGACCGCTGTGAATTCCCTCGGTAGCCAGAATGGTCGACACAGAAGCATGAGAAATTCCAGATCAGGAGAGCAGAAAGACCTGATAAAATGTACATTCCTCTGATCACACCATGATTTGTTGATCATAAAACATACACCTCCACCTCTGCTTTTACCTGAGAGGTCTTTCGCTCTGTCCGCTCGGTGCACGGAGAAACCCGTGGGTTCGATGGCCGAGTCTGGAATCTCCACGGACATCCAGGTTTCCGTAAGACAGATAACACAGCATTCTCTCGTCTCTCGTTGGAAGGAGATCCGCGCTCTCAGCTCGCAGAGCTTGTTGTCCAGAGACTGAACATTTGCCAGTAGTATACTGGGTAGCGGGGGGCGATTTGCGTGACGTCTTAATCTGATGAGAACGCCGGCTCTTTTTCCTCTTTTCCGTCTGCGTTTCCGCGGCCGGGCAGCCCAAACAAAGGGATCCGCTGGCGTGTTTGTAGACCGCGGGTCGGCATTGAGGAATGTGAAGTCCGGTTTTCGGTGTGTGATTGCCGATCCAATGTCCAAAAGCGTTTGTCTGTCGTACACAATAAGGCAGACAACATCCAAGACAAAAAAACACAGAACTGTAAACAAAACAAACAATAAACTGCAGTGTTTTGACGGAGCTCGCGACGCAGCAGCCATACTCGGCGCCATCTTGAAGCATGTCGATTTGACACCATTTTGATGAATACATTTAATTAAACTGTTTAATACAGAATTTTGAAAAAATAACACTACAATAAACACAATTTTATATATTGCAGTTTTTGCTTAAATATTACAACCTTGTGGCACACAATATGTCCTGGAAATTTGTGCCTTGAAAAGAGTGGGAACCCTGATTATGATGTGTGCCCACTCTGGGCAGTGTCCGACCACAATTTTATTACATGGGGAATTCCCACCTATGTTTATTCGCTTATGTAATAAGAATTGGTAAGTTTTTCCAAACTGAACAAAGCTACAATTTTTGTCTTTAGAGTCACTATTGGATAGGGGTGTAACGTTTTATCGTGTCACGTACATACATCGCAGTTTTAAATGTGACTGCGCATTGTGGAGATGGGACTTTTTTGGTATTTATTTATTTTGTTATTATTTTAGTGTTGTGTTCTATCCAAAATGCATGACACAAACCTTCATAACGTGGACATACAACTGGAAATCGCTTCTTTGCACACAAGGAGCTCTAAAATATGATTGCACGCTAACAGCCACAGGTGATGTAAGATGAGTTCGTTTTGGAGTATATTGCACAAGTCGCTTGGTCCACTTTTATAGGGCTTTTTTGGTAATTTTGGAACTTGACAGCCCCAGTCCTCATGTATTTTAATTAGGGCTATATGGAAAAGAGTGGCCTAGGATATTTGTCAAAAATATTAATAAGCCTTACAATGAAATTTGGAACGATTTGAAGGTGACTACTAAATGATGACAGAATTTTCATTTTTAGGCAAACTATTCCTTTAACCTCAGAATTTAAAAGAACAATTTTAAAGCAGCGCTATGAAACCAAGCATTCAAACTTAAGTGTGCATTTTGGGGGTTGTTTTTAAAATGTGTTTCTTAAATACTCATGAAAATGATCATCATGCTTTTTGAACTATAGCTAAGAATGAGCACCACTGTACTAGTTTAATCTCTTCCTTTAGTTTGACATCTATCAACATGTCAAATCAAATTTAGGACGGGCCAGGTGGAGCCTAATACCAGAACAGTCAGATCCAGTGCTCACTCACACTCCATTTTGTTTGGAGAAAAAAACAGACATAAACAGAGGTCAGGAAAACACCAGCTGCTGTACTACAACACTATCAGAGTCATTGTCAGCCCCTGTGTGCGCAAATGGTTCTGACCCCAAAGCACCCATCCTTTGATCACAACATAGTGGCGCTGCCTTAATAAATTACACTGCAGTGGGAAGTGTTGCATTCCTTTATTGGAAATGTGCCTCACTACTTGGAAATCTGAGTTCCTGGAGTGGCATTTCAAAGTCAGTTCTGTTCTCTCAGAAAAGTATTTCGGAAAAATATCCCATTTGCAGAGAACAGCATGTTTTTGTGGTGTGATTGGTGGTAGGGATGGGCACGAGTACTCAAGTTCTCAGGTTCTCGGATGTGGCAGCAATGATCGATTATGAAAACGATGATCGATGGTGATCGAGCATGATGTGACTACTCAATTCTAAATTCAGTGACAATAATCTGACAACTGAACACAAACGTGTAAAAGAGGGAGCTTATTTGTAATTTTGAGATTGATTTTGTGATTTTAAGGGGTACATTGATTTGTCAGAGATGTTTCATAGCAACCAAAACTGATACGACTCTGCAATGCTATCGTTACAATAATCAAATGGGAGTGTAATTAATCATGTTTTGAACACCTGTCTCTGCAAAACGTTTGCTAAACATGTTTTATTATCATTCAATATAAGAACTTGACTTGTCAATATATATATTATTTAATAAAAGTGAATGTTTGTCACTGAATGTAAACCTCCCAGCCCTGGGTGTCAAAATGTGTGCGTGAAGTAACACACACTTGCATCTAAACGTATGTGAGCTGAAGATTTACACACAAATTTCCAAGTTAGAAGTCCAACATTAAGTGTCATTCCGTTGCACTTTCCCCGGATGAAAAGTGGAAATTTCGAGACTCCGAGTTGAATGGAACGATTCATGAATCATCGCAGCACGATTATGAAATTTGGCTGACGATTAATTGTATTTTTGGGCTGTGATGATGAATTGTCTCATTAAGGGTTTTCACGATTAATTGTCATATAAAGTGTAGCAAATTTTAGGTGCTTTTTTCTGCATGTGTTCTTCACACACCTAAAGAAGTCATGTTTACATATTTAACTTCAAGTATAAATAAATAAAATAGGAATAATCTATGATTTCCTTTTAAGGCTTTAAAAACTTATAAATGGCATGAAAATAATGTTTTAAATATCAAAATATTTGTTAATACTTAAAATATGTCTCTTTTTGGTCAACTTCAGTTGTGGTCATTTTTACATGTACACTGTTATTTTGTTAACTCATATTTTTTAATTTTTTAAAATAAAATGTTATATGTTGTATATTATATTTTCAAAATATTATGCTATAGTAAAATATTTATTTCCTAATTACCTCATTCGCCCATTATTTTAATGCTATTAAACCGAGCCCATATTTGTCACGAAGCAAAACCTTTGAGATTTCGTTTCATCGCTGGAATAAAGGATATGTCTCCTCTTTGTGTATGAACCAGGAACATTTTTCATTAACACAGTTGTTTAAAGTGAAACAGGAGCGATTTGCGTTCATTTTCACAGTTTATACTTGTTTGTTTATATTTTCACGGGCGTTTGGTGCGAACCTCTGCTGAAAGCGTGCGAATTGAGAGCTTTTCACATGCACTGTAAAGGACAGGAGCTGTTTGATGTTCCTGGCTCACTGATGCTCGGAGTTCATCTGAATGACACTCAAACGTGCGTTCATGGCATTTATACAGTATGTTCGTTTAAATGTGATGGGGCTGGGCGATTAAAACAATATCAATATTTATTGCAATAAAAAAAACACGATATTGACGATAAGCTTTTGAGTAATTTTGGATATTTAGCCTGTGTTCTACAGCTAGACATGAGTGTAGCAAAAACGCCAGCAGTTTGGCTTTCTTGTTGTATGTTTCCACTGGAAGCCGAGCGTCAAGCTCACGAGGTGGAATGTAAAATTGACAGCAGCGCGGGGCAAGCGGTTCCCTAGTGTTGGGAGTGGCTTTGTGCGGATTTCTTCGGCGTCAGTGGAAACGCAGCCTCAGACTGTCTGAAGTTGCTATTGCCCCCGCTACGCAGGTCTACCCCAGATAGATTCCATCTTGACTGTAAAACATCATGACGACAGTTACACCCTCTCATCATCTCTATTGAGCAGCGCGACAAAAAAATTTTAAAAAAACAGTGCCGGTTACATCATATCTGATCTTTCTGCCCTGTATTCTTGAATATTTTTCTCTAGCACTGAAACACATGTGAGTAAACATGAGCTGGGAGTTTCCAGAGCGTCTTTAGACCATAACGTTTTTTTCTTTTTAAATTTTGCTTTATTAATCAGCATGTTCCAAGCCTTTTATAATAAATAAATTTCTGTTCTAATTTTGTGAAATTTTTTATTCAGATGTCATCATCTCTGACAAGGATGAAAGACAAAACAATTACTAGTTTGTAGCCTAGTCTCTCACTTGAATGCAAATAGAAAAATGGCCCATTCATACTTTTACATTTTCAAAAGTTTCTCTCTGGAGATACCCCTGAACCCCCATACAGCATCATTCCTCAGTCACAAAGGCTTCTGTACACCCATACTTGGATATCTGTAAAGAAATATGAAAATAATTTTAATGTAATTTTTTTATATATATATACCTTCATTATGATTCAAAATGAACAGATCATCTTGTAACATTCATATCCAACCACACTCAATTGATAAACTCTATAAAATATTGTAATATTTTCATAGAAGATCCCTCAGACACCACTGCATTGGCTGTGTCTGGGCCCCCAACGCAGTTTTGTAAAACTATTTAGACTTTTTAGGATTTTGTTTTCTTTTTTTGGAAATTAAAAAAATGTGCTATGTGCAAATGTGATTGTCCCCAAAGCACCCATCGATTATCGATATTTATCAATATAGTGATAAATATCGATATCAAATGATATGAAAAAGAGTATTGTTATAATATTTTTGCCATATCGCCCAGCCCTAAAATGTGATTAGAATTTGAATGATCGCGGTTGTCTAAATAACCACGGTTAGATCAAATAATGTGATGTGATGGTTATTTCATAATCATGACAGGCCTAGCAACAACAATACAGAGCATCGTGCCTTTCCCCACAGGAACAAACACTTAGGGACACACACACACACACCAGGTGTGTTGCAGTGGACTCAACGCTCTGCGAGTGTTTTAAACAGCTAGACAGAGTGCAGCTAAATGGAACAGGATGCTTCTTCAAAACTGAACTTCAACTTAATACGCATATTAAAAACGTGATGGTTATTGCGTCTCCTGTTAAGTTATCCGCAATTTGAAAATGGATGGTTTAGACAGTCACTAAAAAAAACTGGTGCGCTTTTACTAAGATTACTGCGGTTACCTGAATGAAGAACAGAGAGATGTCCGTTTTGCACATTCTTTCATTGAGTTGGTCAGAGAATCTTCACATAATGACAAAATATGAAGCATCTTATCTTTTGTACATTTTGTAACAGATTCTTTTATAACAGCCTATGATAATGAATAGACGATACACTGGAACAACAAGACGCAATGCAGCAGCCAAAAATGTTTGTCAGACATGCTATTGTATATACAGTTATGTTCATGTCATTGCACCTTGAGTACTCTCTGAGTGGACAAAACAGTCAAAATGCCCATCCCTAATTGGGGGGTCTCTGCACCTGACCCCGTTAAGGATGGTTCAGATAGAACAGTTCTGTGGTTTATGAGCAGATCTGTGATGTATTGTGCTAGGTAGTACAAGGCTATGCAAAGAGAGAAGCAGCGATGTAAATGTCTGGGTTAAATACAGGCTGCAGGGGTGGTGATGTTTTGTGTGTGTGTGTGTGTGTGTGTGTGTGCACAAAATTAAAGAGCACTGGCTTTAGTCCCTCTCTGCCATCATAGCCCAACATGATGGCAACAACATATTTGCACGTTTAGGCTTTTTAATGTTGCTCTGCAGTAGAGCTTTCTTTCTTAGGCCTAAAGCATATTCACGCCAAATACTAATAATTTTCTGCAAGGAAAACATGCATGACAAGAAAATGAATTAATGCAGACGGATGAACTCCTTCACGTAGATTGAGAAATATAATACTGTTCAGAGCCATTGCATGGTGGATGGCACATAAGAGCCTTCTGCTTATGGGAATGTAGGTTCAAATCTGGCCTGCGTCAGGTCCTGATTCTGCACCACCCTCTCTCTCCCCCCACTTTCCCGTTCCATATGTTAGAGCAGGGGTCGGGAACCTATGGCTCAAGGTTTGAAATCTGTAAGACTTCTCGGAGTGATATATAACAAGAAATTAAAAACAAAGATGCAGGTTTGACGAAACGTGTTTATATTTTGAAAAACAGACGAAAGAAAAGTCACAGATGCGCATATGAAGAAGCACAAAGACAACAGACAAAATAAAAGTCGTCATTGTTTGCGTCCGAGTTGCTGTTTGTTCAGAGGCGTGCAGCGGGAGCCTGTTTCTTGGAACAAGTGCATGTAAAGAGTCACTACTTTTTCTCTGTTTCATTCATCTGTTTGCAAGAATAATGTCATCTATGAGAATGCTGTAAATGATCTCCGATCATCTCCGAAGGTGCTTTGAGTTTAGTTTGCTTTATTTCCATGGAGCAGTTTACTCTTACACATTGTGAATGCAACACTGCAGGTTCAGTAATATATAAAGGGATCTTTGTATTTAAGAAACAAAGACGAAAGTGATTAAATCAAAGTAATACAAGACCCGTTCTATTTTATTTTCTTTAGGCAACATTTACTGTATTACCAAAATGCAATACAAATACATTCGGTAAGAACACACATTTGGCAGCATTTTTTGGGAACTCAAGGGAATTTATTAGGCTTATTTATTATGATGATGATGATGATTATTCTAATTATCTTTACATTTATAATTGTCTTTAGTTCTTAATTTGTTGGCTGTTTGTAATTTTTCACCTGGTGTCCTTGACGGATGTTTGCGTGATATATATGATTTCTTAATCACTTTATTTTATTGCTTTTGTCATTTAGTTTAAAGTGCAAATTGAATTTAGAGATGTCTTTGGTTTAAGTTTTTCATGTTTCAATAAATAGGCTACATGTAATTTTTAGAGCAAAATCAATCAAGCAAAATGATTCACTGACCCTTGGCAGGGGGGTTGACCATATAATCGGATATCACAATATTTTATCACAATTAGGCGATTATTATTCAAATATTTTTTTCATATCTCTTAGCCCAAAAGAGAAGTTACATTTTTCATGAATGATAATTTTATGGAGACCCACACAAACGCGTGTATTCAATTCCATATTGCAACATGTTGCCTATTCATTTTTGCATATTTGTTTGTTTTTGTGTTTTTGAGTAGTCTATGGGCAATATAAAAACATTTTTATTTTATTGAAAAACATTGTTCACCATTTTCGTGTTCACCATTCGTAAATGTAGCAAAATCAATGTTTTAGAGCAGTTCGCAATGAACACGTTTTTGCATTTTTCTGCACTCCTTTTCCATTATTTTTTCAGGAGTTAGAAGTTTTTCAGTCGCTGTTTTTTCTGCATAACTTGTTTAGACATTGTGTCAAGTAAAAAAGAACATCAACTTTTAAAAGCACGTCTTGAGACACCTGCTTTTTGTTATATGCATTTTGCTGTGTCTAGCTTTAACCCTCTGGGGTCTGAGGGTGTTTTGGGCCCCGGAGAAGTTTTGACATGCCTTGAAATTTGTGCTTTTTTCAGTTGCTTAAAAACATATTAATGGCTTAAGTCTGATAACACGTGGACGTGGCCTTACAGCTTAGGGCTAGCTTTTTTTCTTCTTCTTCAAAACTTTATGGAATGAGGTAAATTCACCATCAAACATGGTGTGATTAGTTTGTGTGAGTTGGTGTGTTGGAAATTTGTTTGCCATAAAAATATTTTAGACTGATTTCATTTAGTTGCATCAGACTTGGTCTTTTAGACATTTAGGTGTCATTAAAATCTCTACTGGGTATAAAACAATTAAACTCTTTTTGTAGTTCTCTTTTATTTATTACCTCCTCACATCCTTTAAAGCTTTTTGACAACTCCCTCTTGTGTTCACAGTCACTGATGTGGAGCTTAAACGTCTGCGAGATGCCTTCAAGAGGACCAGTGGCCTGTCCATCTATATGACCCAGCAATGCTTTTACAAGGAAGTTCTGGGCGATGGAGTTCCACCAAAGGTTGCAGAGGTGAGTGACCTAAGCATCATAATTTTTTTTTTAAATGTTATAAATAAAATGCATCACAACAGATTAGATTATATTTAGGACTAGGTGATACAATCCCTTGTTTGTTGCACATACCTTGAGGCCTTGCTGTTATGAGTGGGAAGGATGATGACATCTCAGGGTTTTCAAGTGGGCATCCTCCTCCTTCAGTGTTTCACTGATGAGCCCACTACACCTCCAGAGGGTTCAGCAATGAGACCTGGCGTCCCAGGCTCACCCCCCCCTTGACATCAACTCATTCTTGATGTTACTTTGGAGCCCAGGTATTGTCTCTCCTCTTAATCCAGAGCCACTGGCTTGCCCTTTCAGCTGCACTGGAAAGGGCTTTGATGGCTTGCCGTTGGGCCTGGCCTCAGATTCCCAAGTCCTTAAGCAGCCTGGTAGTTAACATGCCTACGAAGCCTCTGCAGCCAACTTCCACTGGACAAACCTTAGCTTTCCAGCCATTTTGTTCAGCGTCGGCTGCCAGCTCAGCGTACTTAAGGCTCTTCCGTTCATAGGCCTCATCTACAGTATCCTCCCAGGGCACTGTAAGCTCTATGATGTATGTGGTGCAAATTGAGGTGGACCAGAGCACAAGGTCCGGTCAGAGGTTGGTCGTGGCGATCTCAGCTGGGAAGCAGAGCCTCTGTTTCAGGTCCGCCAGTAACTTCCAGTCCCGTGCCGCTCCCAGCTGCCCGGTCTCTGGTTTTGAAGTGCCAGCCTTGGGTTGCTTTGCACCTTCCCGAACAAACTCTCTTGCCGATGCAGGATGGGATGACTGAGGAGGCTGGGCATTAAAGTCTGTCCATCTGCTCTCCAACGTAGCTGCTAGACACTTCAGTATTTGGTTGTGCCGCCAGGTGTAGCGGCCTTGTTTAAGGCTTGTCTTGCAGCCAACGAGAATGTGCTTCAGGTTTGCTGGGGATGGACAGAGTGGGTATGTAGGGTCTTCGCTGTACCATTGGATGAGGTTTTTGGGAGATGGCAGGACATCATATGTGGCTTGTATAATGAAGCTGGTTCGAAATGCTTCCATGTCCCACAACTCCTTCCAAGAGAACTTTCTCTTCTCAACTCCCTCCCATCTTATCCACTGCCCTTGCTTTGCATGAGAAACAATGTCCCTGTGCTTGAGGGCTGACTTTGCCTGCTGTGAAGCTGCCGATGGGGTCCACTTCCTCCCAGTTGCCAGGGTGGGAGCAGTTTGGGCTACTCATGGATCACGGGATTCTGTCAGTGTCATCTCCAGCCTTACCTTGGTGCACTTGAACTCCTCTGAAAGACTGGACATGGGAAGTTCCAGGATGCCTTTTCCATAGAGACCTATGTTGCTAAAACACCTGGGGAGACCTAGCCACTTTCTGGCAAATGAGCTGATTATCCTCTCCAACTTGTCGACCTTTGATATCGATGCCTCGTAGATGGTCAATGGCCATATTAGCCGGGTAGGAGACCAAATTGAAGGCACCAGAGCTTCAACCTGCCAGGAAGCAAGGACCTATCAATACTCTCTAGGCTGTTGGTGGTGTCTTGCCTAAGCTGGTCCACTTGATCTGTGTTCTTGAGGGTTGCATCATACCAACGTCCCAAGCTTTTGACTGGCTTCTCACTCACTGATGGTATGGGCTCATCACCAATGTGGAAGCGTTGTTCTGACAGCTTCCCCTTTACGACAGAGCTTAACAATATGAATGAAAACATGAATGGAAAAAAAAAAATCTAATTACCCTGTGACACAAGGCTACTTGCATTTGTGATATTGCTTTCAGATGATGTTAATAATGTGTGCATGTGTGTGTGGGAATCACATGACAGAGCAGAGCTGCACCTCTTGTTCATTCTGTTGCATGTGGCGCATGTGAGTGTAATTTATTTGATTAAATTACATTCTTCTGCTGTTGATCACACTTGGCCATATCCAGAGGTTTTTGTTTTAGTGAAACCTCTGTAACAGTTCAAGTGAAAGGAGGCGGCGAGAACTGGCTTTACAATATAAATAATATTTGAATAAACAAAAAGACAAACACATACAGGGCAGCTGCCCGTAACACATTCTCTTGAACTGCCGCCTCCAGTCACCCTTATCCATCTCAAGGCCTTGATTAGCCTGATTAGGGGCCGAGTGTGCAGCATCTAGACCTGGTCCCGCCCTCCTCCCTGCCACAACCACATATGTTTGTTTGTTTGTTGTTTTTCTTAAAATAAAGTTGATTTTACTTATTAGAACCAATGTTGCATTTTCTTAATCATATTAATTTGTGCTTGGATGACATCCCTTAATAGGCAGAGGCCTGCTGCATGTAATTAAATTAGGGCAAAAATAACGCGTTAAAAAAAACTGACGCATTTAATCGCATGCCCACGGACCATAATAAGGAAGATTCCTGAGAAATGCAAGTTTGTAGTACCACCTGTATACTCCAGAGGGCAGTAAATTAAACTTAAGCTGTGTGAGCAATGCACAGTTTATACAGAGAAGAAAACTCTTCAGTAGGCAGTGTCACTACTCGATCTACAAACATGCTTTACGTTCTTGCGTTCAAAACATTTGAAGGAGCGCAATTGCGATCTAAGGGATATCAAGATGTTTAAAGATTGAGTATTAATCTATATTTAACTTGACACAGTGACCTAAACATTTTGTGTTTATGATGCAACACACCTGAGACGTCTGACATAGGTGTAAATTGACTGGGTCCTTAAGCAAGCCCTCATAATAAATCTCGAACTGATTGACAAATTCACTTGTGAAATGGATATCTGTGAACTGTGTGCCAATGATTGGATTATGATCAATAATATGGTAGTAAACAATACATTGTTTTCTAAAGATGCTTTTTGTCTTATCAATGATTAAATCTTCTGCTACAAGAATGTAATGCATTTTAATTATCTGAATTATCTATAATTTTTTTAATATTTAAAGATAACTATGTATAATTATATATTGATATAAATATGTATAATCTTTATATATTGAGTTATTGTTATATGAGGGGCTTTCTCAGCAAATATTTGTATATGCAATTAATCACGCTTAATTAATCGGGACTCCATGTAATTAATTTGATTAAAAATTTGTTATCGATTGACAGCCCTAAATTAAATCTAAAATAAATCATTTAAAAATGCTACATAATGGTCATAAAATCTTGACAGTCTAGATATTTGTTGTAACAGCATGCAGTTGCTGATACGGTGTTTTATGTGGCTGCCGTTTGACAAGGCTATTTCCCTTTTCGTATGTAGTTCTGTTTTGGTTGTCCTAAATTCCCAAATGTGGTTTCCAATTTGTAAACTAGAGTAGTACTTACCGAATGTGGTAACAGGCTCACACATTTGTCCACATCCTAACTTCTGACATTTGGAGCCTTCCCCTTGACCTGGCCTCCTCTATAACAGTTCTCCAGTGGTTTCACATATAGTACGTTTTAAGTTAACCAAACCCAGTTCAGTTAAAGTTAACCAGAAAGGGAACCAGCCGCAAATGACCTCAGTGCTTTTGGTGTTCACAATGTAAGTGGACTTAAAAGAGGACCCAGTTTCTTTTTTGGTTGTCTTTACATTAACGTCGTCTCAGACCCCTTGATGTTCACAGCACAGCTCCTTACGAACTCAGACCCCATTGCAGCTAGGGCTGTCATGATTATGAAATTTGGCTGACAATAATTTATTCATACATATCATACTTCTTAAGGTTCACATATGCTTATTACAGATAGGCCTACCCTACACCTTAAGTAGTAATGTATTGATGTGTAACTTGAAGTAAAAAAATAAAATAAAAAATAAAAAATAGGGCTATTTGTTTACTTTTAAGGCTTATGCCTTAGTATCAATTAAAAAGTCCTTAAATCTGCTGGAGGCCTTTTTACAGGGCTTTATTCTAGTCATAAATTATTTTGTCAGTTATTGTTATGAACTTTCCATCGTGGCTGCAATCCAAAGAAATTCTTTCAACAGAATAAAAATTCCACTTATCCAAGAAAAACAGAAAGAGAAAGTGATTTACATTGTTATGGTTGTCTTTTTAGGTCTTTTCCCACATCCTTGTTGTAATAGCAATCCTTTATCTTGCTGAGCAGCTTGTAATGCTTTTATCGAGTGGATCTTCTTCTGTAACGATCCTTCAAACATATCTCTGAGCACGCTACACTTTCTCATCTCCATTTCTAATGTCGCTTAGCACACAGTGCTGGTTAACGGGCAATTTCAGAAAAGGAGGTTTGAGGTTTCCTTCCTGATGTAACATTTTCACCTCTCACTGCGTTAACACCAATTTTCAGGATTCAGAGTTGTACTGCACTCGACCCTTCCTAGTAGGATTGCATAGATACACATTTTTTGTGCCAATACAACATTATCTAGAACAACATCTGCTGATACAAGTATTTTGGTGGTTCTGCGCTTTTTTTTTTTTATACTACCTTGTTTAAAATCACTGATAATGAATTACACAACTTCAGTATTAACTTTATTCTCTATGTCTTCACATGTCTTCCATGAATCAGAAAACTGGTTTAAGTTATAAAAAAAAATAATAATAATTATTGAAACAAAATGCATTATTAACTTACATAAACTGAATTCTGAATAGCTTCTTGTTAAGCACATATTACATTATTTTCTAAATATATTTCCTTTTTTTAACTCCCATTAACTGAATTATGAAGCTTATCCCTTTTTAGCTGAGCCACTCTCCACTATATCTTTAACAAACTTGTCATATCCCCTGTTGTTGAGCTTTAAGGTAAGTTATCAAATTAGTTGTGAAGGCTGAAGTGTGTTTGTTTTGAGTGACCCGTCTAGATGCTACACAAAAACATTGACTCAACCAATGGCGTGAGTTCTGGATGGGACTATCTGTTTGTTTGATCAGCTTCACACTGGGAATTTGGCAACTTCACACATTCGAAAAGCCTTTTTGAAAACATTGTTTATTTTTGCAATTCCATTAGGTGGCGCTAGTGTTGCAGAAAAACACCCTTCAGCTTTAATGGTTGTTCTAACTAGTGGAAATCAGTGTAAAGCTTACAAACTCTGTTTTCATTGTTAACCAATTCAAAATAATTCCAAACAAGAGACATTTTCTTTCTCACACAGTTTGAGTTGTAGGCTAATTTTCCAATGCATTTTTTTTGCCCCTCTTTGACAGGAAACAATCTACCCTGATTATATGCTGTTTTTAAGCAATCGACCGATGTCCAATAGTGCAATAATTGCTTTTATCAGCTGCTACTTTTGTTTGGCTGATGCGTCGGGCATCTTTATTTTCTTACCGTGGTTTAGAATCAATATATTTAAAGGTACACTAAATTTTTGGTTAGAAATGAACAAAATAGCATTATTGAGTATAGTACAATATTGTATTGTACATAGTCACTACGGGAAGCCTACAATAAGGATTTACTTTCAGAGATGTTGGATTTGATTTGGTGGGAATATTCAGGCTTCCGTCATTCGTCCATAGGGCTTTTCACACTTTAAAATGTTAACCCTGTGTTATTCGAATCCCTTGGTAAACAGAATCCTGGTTTACCGGTTTCATGTTTCACACTGTTCATACTTCACCCTTGATTAATAAGTAACCCTGAATATTCATTTTCCGATGTTTCACACTGTACATTCATAAACCCCAGGTTAACGTTCTTATTTGCGGTGTCGATAACAATGATTGGACGAATACAGCTTGTGACACACAAAGAGCTGCTCTGCTCTTCTGTGGAAATGTCACCAAGTAAATCAGTTTTGTTTGTCTTTTTCTGAAATATGCCATGAAAACCTGGAATACTGCATCTTCATCACGGCAGTTATCGCATTTGCTACCGCTGTTTGACGCTTTACCAGTTTCCCTCAGATGGAGAATGTATAAACAGTGCTTGAAAGTTGCAACGACTGAAAAAAAAAGAGCATGAATGTTTAACGAGATGAGTACTGAGGCTTTATTTGAGTGGTTGTCTGTTGCCAAACAACTTTCTGAAACATTCTAACACTGCATCATTTCATACTGTATACATTTGGCACCGCAACATGTGGTTAACCCTGCTCTGGAGAATGGTTTTATAACCCCTGATAAAAAGTGATACTAACCCCCTTTCAAAATTGTGTGTGAAACAGTGCTTTAATCAGGCTTAAAAGCGGGGTTTAGAATGAAGGAAACCCGGGGTTAAGCACAGTGTGTAAAACCCTCATGAGTGTTTAACGTCATGTCTAGAAACAAAGACAGGAAGCTACTTCCTTGTTCAGACAAAATATATTTTCAGATATTCATATATTTGGCAATGGGTAGTTAGACTTCAGTTAAAACAGAAAAATAAATAATATAAAAAATAATAGTCACACACACAAGTGATGATCGTTTGATGATAGCTCATTGCCTTGTGAAATGGTGTAAACATTACAATGTAATTTTTTCATCACTACCACAGTCAAGCATGTCTTTCAATCCAAAATACTTAAATACCAACGACAGGAGAGTATGTGCGTTCCGTGTTTTTTCTTGGCTACAGCTTACACAGTTGTATTGAAAAATTATATTAAGAGTTTACTGTAATACATATTAGTAAGGGCTTTGATTATGTGAAAAGTCTTATAATTGATGTTGGTGCAGGGCAGGCGTTTTCTCTTTCCCTCGTCAGCACTGCTCAGACTTTCTGGGCTGTATAGCCATTTCACTTGGTTGAATTTCTCCGTAGCGCTTTAAAATAGAAAATTCTCATTTAGAATTCAAATGTGTCGCATGCGCCACGATATCGAAGGAAGCCCGATTTAATTGCACATTTGAGCCGTTATGCTCTATCCTGTCACTGGAGCTTGCAGTCGTGTTGACATGCATGCACAGATAAATCTGACCACAACTTCTGGCTTCAATCACTCAATGCACATTTATATCCCACATGAAAAGCATATTTAGTGCTTATAAAGCGAGATGAATATTTTAAGGTTGCTGCATCTCCTGACGGAAATGTGTATGGACATGGCTGGCATTAGAATGTAAAAATAAAGGTGCATCTAAAAACATAAAATTCATGGATGTTTATGCATTGAATCAATAACATCACAACGTGGGTGATTTGATCAACGCATCGACCCAGATCGATGTATTGTTACACCTCTACTGTTGTGCCGTATTTACTTAAACTACTGAAAAGTCAGTGTCTTCAGTTCCCTGGGTAAATTAATATACAGGCTATAGGTGACACCACGCACTGTGTCCATCATCAGCAGCAGAGGTTGGAGGATCCCTGATCCCCCAGCTGCTCATATCATCAGCATGATAAGTGGATCGGTTTCCCTGAACTCAGCTAGCAGCCAGCCAACACCTTGCACTGATCTTTAGTGCCTTGCCTCATTAAATCCTTTGCAGAATTGCACACTTCTTTATCTCCCACTTCCTGTCAGCACACGTGTTAGCCTCTGGCATGCAACAGTTGATCATTACCTCCACCTTCAGTCGCTCAGTGTTTTTATTACATCAAAGGCCAATGATTACATGTTACAGAAGCATGCTATGTCATTCATTATGAAAGCAAATCTGAGCCACTTTCAAAAAGAATAGCTTCTGTTGATGTGTATTCTGGCTAGCTGGTGTTACTTTGTCACTTTGTTCAATTCATGTCCAGAAATTTATGCACCTCATTTTACCGTGTGTGTTAAAATAAACTGTTTTGTAACAAAGAAGTAAATTGTGTGCTGGAACCATGAAGTTTTGTTAGTGTACACAGTACGCAGTATCACCCATCTTATCATACACACTTTGATAAAGTGACATACATATGTGCAAATCTAATTCTGTCAATCAGAAATTAATGGCAATGCAGTTTATTTAATTTTTTTTCTCTCCCCATTTTCTCCCCAATTTGGAATGCCCAATCCTCAATGCGCTCCAAGTCCTCATGGTGGCATAATGACCGATCTCAATCCGGGTGGCGGAGGACAAATCTCAGTTGCCTCTGCATCTGAGACCGTCAATCCACGCATCTTATCACTTAGCACATTATCACACTTTCACACCATTCTCCACGGCATCCATGCACAACTCACCACGCGTCCCACCGAGAGCGAACCACATTATAGTGACCACAAGGAGGTTACCCCATGTGACTCTACCCTCCCTAACAACCGGACCAATTTTGTTACTTAGGAGACCTGGCTGGAGTCACTCAGCACACCCTGGATTCAAACTCCCGATTCTAGGGGTGGTAGTCAGTGTCTTTGCTTGCTGAGCTACCCAGGCCCCCAATGCAGTGTTTAATAAAACAAAACTTAGCTTCATTAAATGTGAAGTGTGTAACTTTTTTGATGTTTCAGTTTATTGTGAGTGTCCCTTAACCTTTCGATCTAAACCTATAGCGTGAGATTGGGGTGTGGCTACTTGTAGTAAACCATTCAACCGGGACAGTATGAACGTCCATGTCAAATCAATTTTATTTGTATAGCGCCTTTCAATACACACATCGTTTCAAAGCAGCTTTACAGAAAATCAGGCAGTAACCGAAGATAAAACTGTAATGTCTATAATGTCGATGAATCATCATTGTGTAATTAGATAAAATACGATTTTGAATTGTTTAAAAATAAATAATAATTGTATTTATAACACCAGTGAGCAAGCCGAAGGCGACCATGTCAGATGTTTTACAAAGGAAACAATATTTAGCTTTGCCAAAATTCTGAAATTTGCTAAATGACAAAGAGACAAAGAATGGAGTAAAACCAGAGTTAACATTTGCAACAAGCAGGATTTTGAGGGAATTTTGGGGTTTTGATTCTTGCCATGTTGCTTCTGGACAGGGAAGCTACATTCGCACAAGTTAGCTTATTACTGTTGGAACCTCAGATAAAAGTAAGATACTCTTAATATTTATCATTATGCTTAATAGTTATAAAGAACTATCTTACCTCTTGTGCTAGATCTGCTGCATACCAGCTGTTGTTAAATCCGGCAATGTTACTGGACAAGCCAATTCCTCTGCAACGGTTTCTGTCTAGTGTGTTTGATTATAGTGGTCTTGTTTATTACGACGTGAAACGTTTATCACCTTTTATTTAGTATTGCCCTTATGTTCATAGGGAATCAGAGAGTGCAAAAGGACTGGGGTGGTGTTGGCGAAAGGATATTTGAAAATATTTATTTTTGTAATTCCATTTGGTGTCACTAGTAGCGCAGAAAACACTCACTTCATCATCAAGACTCCCCAGTAAATTGCAAAATTTACTGAAAGTAAACTCGAGCAATTTTGCATGAAATTTCACATTCCGTTGCCTACCAAAGTTAAAGTTTGTTGTACTCTCACCTGTGAATTTGGATGATGGGAAGGTGCGTGACCAAACATCACACACTGACCTCTTGGCTCAATACAAATAATACATATTTCAAAGGTGCATGCTTTATAGTTGCAGAAACGTGAGTAGACGGTATATTTGAACAATTGTGAAATATAATATTTATTAAAGGGTTTGTTCACCCAAAAATGAAAATTCTGTCATGATTTACTTACCTTTAAGCCATCCCAGATGTGTATAACTTTCCTTCTTCAGCAGAACCGAATTAAAGATTTTTATTAGCAGATTTCAGCTCAGTTTGTTCATACAGTGCATGTAAATGGGTGCCATCAGGCTGCTGGCAGTTTGACAGTTCAAAAGGCATATTTAGGCAGCATAAAAGTAATCCACACAATTAATTGTCTTCTGTAGCAGATAGGATGGTGTAAGAATCAAATCGATTTTAAATTGGTGCTTCTGCCCAGCACTGTATTTCTATTTTAAAAGAACTAACTCTCGCATGACGTTCGTTCCTCTGTTGTATACAAACTCATGTGAATGCACTTACGTCACTGTATCAACTACTGGCAGGAAGCGATTTATTATTTTTAATTTTTTTTTACAGTTAATAAAGTCTTAATTATTGATTATTTTTTGCACACCTATCGATTTGCTTCAGAAGACATTCATTGATTATTGATTGAGTTGTGTGGATTACTTTTATGCTGCCTAAATATGCCTTTTGGATTAGCAAATAGCCAGCAGCCTGATGGCACCCATTTACATGCTTTTCTGGACAAACTGAGCTGGAAGGTGCTTATTAAAATCTTCACTTTAGTTCTGCTGAAGGTAAGTAAATCATGAGATGATTTTCATTTTTGTGTGATCTAACCCTTTAATTGTGATTTATTATTTATTAAAACCAGAAGCCCTTGTGTATGACGTCATGTAATGTCTGTTTTTTTGCACAATTACAAAATCAAAGGGAAAGAATAAATAATTAAATAAATAAATAAATATACCTCACACACACACACAGGTATAATGTTTTAATTTTTTTACCATAATCATGCAACCCTACAATGATCTGCACTGTTTGCTACAAATATGCAAGGTGAAAAACAGCTAAATAATAAGTTGTGGGTACAACAAAATGTATATAATTTTACCGTGAACATTGCAACTTGCCCCACTAATGTCACCAAATGGCATTGCAAAAATAATGATGTTTCCCAAACACATCCCCTGTCTGCCATTTGTCTAGTGCAGATAGTGGCAAACTTGACAAACATGTCCAAAAGGGAATTTAGGACCCTGCTCACAAATAAGGATTTATTCAAACTTTTCAGTTAAAATTCACTCTGACTTGCTAAATTTGTACTGTTGGCCATGCTCACAGTGCACTACAAGCTCCTTAGTATTCATCAAGAACAAGACTGGCACCGCAGGGCAGGAGATCTGTCAATGTATGGAAAACCCACTCTCAACTCGGCACAACGGAGTTACACTGTGTTTCACTTTGGCACAACCACAGACTTGTTCAGAACTGCAGGAAACAGATAATGATAATATTCCTCCTGAACGGATCCTTGTAAATGTTTGTTTTGTACACCATAGAGTGCTAGACTGTGCAGCAGAAGAGCATGAAGATTTTAGTTACATGTAATGTCATGGGTAAGACACGGTGTCATGCCAGACATAAAAGGGAATTATGCCTGCGTGAGATGTGTCTGTGGAACAGACTGATCAAAAGAACTAAGACAAACCGTTTTTACTGGTAATCCTCCCGCTGGGCTGTATTTTGCTCAGATATCTTTACAGATAATGTGCTGAAACATATGTAGTCTTGCAGTGTTGGGTAGAGAGCAAACTTATTGTTTCCTCTGTATGAAACAAAACTTTGTCAGTTGGTTTATTGGGAGATATGAATCTATGGAGCACAATCGTTAAGAGTCTGATGTTTCTCTGAATCTCTGTGGAAATCAAAGGTCTGAGATAATGGCCAGGCTGTTTCTTCCTGATGTGCTGAACACTAGTCCATATTGTAATGTGGTGTGCTGCTGGGAAGTAATGACTTTCTATTTAGTGTAACTCATTGTAGTTTGCAATGTAAGACTAAACTTGGTCTGTTCTGTAAATGCCTGCATTTGAGGATAAGACATTGAGATTTTTTTTCCCCCAAAATGTTTCTATTAATAAAGTTAAATGTATTATTAGCACTATATACTGAACTCAGTATTTTATTGCCATCTGTCATTTGATGACCTTTGCATGACATTTATGTGCTTTACAATGTACTTTTATCTCATTTCCTGTAATATATAAAAGACAATGTCTGAACACAGAAATAAAAGGGATAGTTCCCCATAGAAAGGATAGTTAGTCTTTGTTTACTCACCATCATGCTGATCCAAACCTTCCTTTCTTCCATGGAACTCAGGAGGAGATAATTAGCTAAATGTTCAAGCTGCTCTGTCTCTGGTACCATTTCACTTTCATGAAAGTACAACGTACAGTGAAAGTGAATTGTAATCTGGTACAGAGCAGCTTGGACATTTTTTTTTAAATATTTTCTTTTTTGTTCTTCGGGAAAAAAGTCATATAGGTTTAGAATGACATGAGTTTGCTCATTCTGTAAATTACAGAATACAATTTTTTAGGTGAACTACCCCCTTTAAATGCTGATTAATTATGTCCATTTTAAGTTGCATCAGTGAGATCAAATTTAATGAGCTCCCTTCTTTCCACTTTCTCATCTGTTGTAGGTGATCTACAACTCTTTTGGTGGCACATCCAAAGGGCTACACTTCAACTACCTGATTGTCGGGCTAGTTCTATTAACAAGAGGACGTGATGAAGAGAAAGCCAAATGTAAGTGTACAGAGGGGCTTTGAAGAAAAATGTGATATGCGATTACTTGTTAAATAGTGCAATGCAAGGATATGATAATTCTATAAGTATGTTAAACCACTTTATATAACAAACATAAATTTTTCATGTTCTTTCGGGGAAAAGAAGTATCTTCATCTACAACTTCTGAAAGTGAACAGCAATATTTTACTGTAGCGTTAGAAAAAAAGCTGATCTTTTGACATCAATGTAAACAAAAACATAAATCATAATTGAAATAATCACTAACTCATAGGTAAAATCTTTCCTTTGGGGATTCTTTTCTCGAACACAGCTGATACAAATCGTGCTTTGACTTTTGGTGACTGAAAAGTTTGTAGTGTTTCCTGTTTGTGTTGCCTCCTGTGATTTGCATGTTTTACGTGTCACTTCAGTCGACATTTGGTAATCTCTTTTAAAGCAAAAATACTGTAATGTAATTGAGGTGCTGCTTTGTTTTGGGACTAAATCATGAGCAGCTGCTGCTAACTTTTTAGACTACCAGTTTGCAATTAGTGCATCATGACAGCTTGTTGATCGTCTTGCAAATGACATCATCTGAGTATGCACAAAACACTCCAGTCAATTCTGTTATCTGCATCCCTGTAAAATAAGACTTTTCAATTATTAAAATAATTTAGTTATCTCAAGTCCCTGCTTTATGCATATTGCAAAATACAGTGCAGCCCCAGCATACATTTAGCATACTTCCACATTATTGCATTGTTTTGCAAATGTAATTGTATTCTCTAACTGTTTGTTTAATAAATTCTGTGCATTAGGCTGTATAGATTAGTTACTCACTTTTTTTTATTTGCTTCATTCTCAGAAGTTCAAGTTAAGCATCAGCTCTAAAATAGCCTTTGCCAGCCTTATTTGTGTGTTTTGTTTGTGTTTTGCACAGTGTGTTTCACAATAGGTACCCAACTAATTCCATTAAAAATAGCACACCTCAGGCTCAATATATTCAATAATCTGCATATTCAATAAGGCTGTTTGCCTTCCATTTGGTCTCTTCTTGTGTATGATCGTAATGCTATCTTATTGGGTATGCACATTGCATTTACATTTGGACACATAAATGTGTCTCTGTAAAATGATTATAAATCAATCAACTATTCCTGATCTAATTGCAAAAATAACCGTTCACTCACTTGTTGATACAATTTATTCCTAAAATTGTTTCTACGTTTGTGGTCAAAAATGCACTTGTGGATTGCAGTCCTTTTAAATCGCCATATGCTGACATAGTCCTGTTTGGAAAGAGTAAGATTACGTATGTGGCCTGAAGAACCAGATGCATTGACAATTCAGAACACCTCTTGAATGATCACATTGCTATCATTCAAGAGGTGAATCCCATATGATAAGTAGAAATTCACAAAAAACTGTTTCTCCCAGCCACATACACATCCCACTTCTCCGTAGATTCACAGTCTGATATTACCTGTTGATGTACTGTCTGTGCTCGTGTGTCACTCTCTCACTAGTCTCTGACAGCCATGATTGATATGAGGGTGCAAGACACATTGCCTGCTGGACTCTGATAACGAAAGAGTGTGAGAGTGAGTGTTAACCATCATGTCCTCTGTATCCACAGACATCTTTAGCTTGTTTGCCAGTGATTCGGGCACATATATTGTGCGGGATGATGTGGAGAACATGCTGCGTTCAGTGGACGGGGAAGTCCCGCCCTCTCTTAGGAAGTGCTTCACTGAGGTCAGTGCATAAACTCACCTGTGTGATTCACCTCAGTCAAACCTATTTGTCAATAGTGACTTCTCAGGCTTACTGTTAGGTCATCCATTCACGGAGAGTGTTCAAAAGAGGGGAGAGATTCCAATCAAATGACTAACGGGAAATTAAGATTTTAATGTCTAATTTTTAGATTCTCTATTCTCTGAAATTTTTTTTACGATAACCAAGAGGTTTATACAGTGTCATCAAAAATAAACATTTAGCTGTTGCACGTCTCAGGAATTTATAAACTGCAAGTTAGGTTCTTTAAATACAGAATGCTAATTTACAGGATTGGCATTGATGCCTTTTTCACGCATCGATAATCAGAAAATTTTTCGAATTATATCAGCATTTTATTAGATATAAATTGGGCTACATGTTGCGCAATAGTTTTTATCTCTTCATCCATTTTTCTCAACACAACTTTGGTCAAGTGTGAGCGACAGGGTAATTTAAAGGATTATTCTGAGTTCAGTACAAGTTAAGCTCAATAGACAGCATTTGTGGCATAATGTTGATTACCACAAAAATATTTTTCGACTCGTCCCTCCTTTAAAAAAAGTACAAATCAAGGTTACATTAAGGCACTTACAATGGAAGTGAATGGGCAAAATTTTGAAGGGTTTAAAGGCAGAAAAGTACATTTCTTATAATTTTATAAAAGCACTTACATTCATTCTTCTGTATAAACTCATGTATTATTTGAGCTGTCATCATGTCTATTCAAGTGTACATACATACAGAGATATTGCATAATAAATGTTGCAATTTCTAACGGTTCAGTAAAAAACATTGTAACATTTCACACTTTAAAACGTTAACCCCGGGTTATTCTAAACCCTGGGTAAACGGAATCCTGGGTTACCTATTTCATGTTTCACACTGTTCGTACTTTACCATGGATTAATAATTAATCCTGGATATTCATGTTCACACACAATGTTTCACACTGTACATTCGTAAACCCCAGGTTAACAGCTAAGGCTAAACAACTTTCTAAAACATTTTAACACCACATCGTTTCACACTGTATACCTCTGGCTCCGCAATACGCAATATAATTTCGAAATTAAAAGTGTGAAACGGTGCTTTATCAAGGGTTAAAAGTAGGGTTAAGAATGAATATTACCCGGGGTTAAGCACTGTGTGAAAAGCCCTTTCGTATGTTTGATGACTGAATTCAAAACTTTGGACAGTCACCTACACTACATCAACACTGCGTGTGTGACTAGAATCTCCCCCTTGTGCTCTTCCAAAGCTATTACACCAGACTACATTAAACAGAAGGCCAACTGACCATAAAGTGGAAAGCACATAAATTAAGCTTCCAATTTAAATGTTGGCTAATGTTACTCTGGTGGCCAAAAGTTTGGAATAATGTGTAGATTTTGCTGTTTTTAAAGGAAATTGGTACTTTAATTCACCAAAGTGGCATTTAACTGATCACAAAGTATAGTCAGGACATTACTGATGTAATGATCTAGACAGGCCACATTTCCAGCAGCCATCACTGAACACCTTATCCTTGAGTAATCATGTTAAATTGCTAATTTGGTACTAGAAAATCACTTGCCATTATATCAAACACAGTTGAAAGCTATTTGGTTTGTTAGCTGAATGAAGCTTAACATTGTCTTTGTGTTTGTTTGAGTTGCCACAGTATGCAGATGACTGGCATGTCTTAAGGTCAATATTAGGTCATAAATGGCAAAAAAGTAACCGCTTTCTAAAAGTACCCATTTCTTTCCATAATAGTGAAATCTGTCCATTATTCTAAACTTTTGATCGCCTGTGTATATCAATGCTTTAAAAATGTATCAAGAAAATAACATGCCAATCAATAATCGATACATCGACATTTTGTGACAGTCCTAATAAGCTAACGTATGCACATTTTTCACAACATAAAATGCATTGCTGGTCTCGAACCAGTAATCAGTAACATTAACGTCAGAGGGAGGCCAGGTTGATTGCTCCCATAAAGTCTCTTGACACCCAATGTGGTGCCTCGCTGCATACACCCTGTTCCTATTTTTGTCATTATGCACAGCTGCTTTATTTCCCCCTTTATTCTGTCTTAAATTATTTTGTTTATAAATGTAAAATTAAAGTAAACTAAAATTAGTATAAGTTTATAAATTAAATTAATAGTCATTTGTTTGATATTAATTTTATTTATGTATTTAAATTACATCTGACTGTGACATAAAAGCTTGTGATGGCATAAAGAGGCTGAATTAAATAACTTTGGATATTAAAAAGTGCTTAGAGGTGTTAGACTCGTATACAACGATCTCAGTGCGTTTTTCTTTTTTGTGGGAATGCTATTTAGTAGCAAAGGCTGTTATGTCATTGTACAGCTCTTAATTCAGTGAAAACGCAGGCCGGTTCTGAAAGACGTGTGCTGATCCTCTGCTTTCTCAGCACCATTTCAGTAATTGAAAGGGGTATTACAGAGAAAGTGTTTTTTACTGCAGGAATTATCCCAATTTGTATATGCTCCCTGATAAATGGCATACAGGACTTATTAATACTCTCTCTGTCAGGCCTGTTAACACTAAGTCCCTTGGTCTCTCAAAATCTATATATACAATATCTTTTGAACTGTTTGAACTTGTGTTTACTGGCTAGAGCTTTATCTGTGTTATAGCCCCACTCTAATAATAAGCTTAAAAGGTGACAGTGCAAACTGACAAGGTCACCTAATACGGCTTTGACATACGTTCCCACCTATTTCCCTATTAGCTTGTCTTCTTCTCTGCAGTATCACTTCTCGATTTAAAGAAATTAAGTGCAGCACTGATGGTTATCGACGGTTGAGCGGCTCAAGACTTTTACTTATCTCTTTACCCAGCCCACTCACACAAATGTATCTGCACGCAACAGACTTAAGTTCACATTAATAATGAGAATACTTCCCCTTCATTGAACAGAGGAAGCAACGAACACCAAGCCCAACTTCTCGTTTGTTCACTTCTCTTTTGTTCACTTCTCTTTTGTCATTGGTCATGGATTCATCAGAAAATATTGATTATTTATAGTCTTTCTGTCTCTTTCTGTCCAGGGAGAGAAGGTGAATTATGATAAGTTTAAGAGCTGGCTCCTGCAGAATAAAGAGGCTTTCACATTCTCCCGCTGGCTACTGTCAGGAGGCGTGTGTGTCACCTTGACCGATGACAGTGATACACCCACCTTCTACCAAACCCTGGCAGGTGTCACACACTGTAAGTGTCACAATACTCTCTGAATACACTCTATATGCTGCTCTGTAAACTCCCTTCATTTGAATTCTCTCTCAATCCTGTCTTAATACTTTATCAATACTCCCCTGATGATCTCATAATACTCTCTCCATATTCTCTGAATGCTTTCTAAATACTTGCTCTATACTTTTTGAATATGACCTTGATACCCTCCAAATACTGTTTTTCTGGATACTGTTTTCCATCATTTCTCTCTTCTTCCTCAATACTCATTAAAACTCTCTCAATCCCACCCTCTCAATACTCTCATCATGTCTGTCAATACTCCCTTGATACACTCATGATAGTCTCTCAATATTCTCTGAGTACTGAAAAAGGGAATAACAACAACAATAAAACAATACTACTAATAATAATTCTCTCTCCTTTTCTGTACTCTCTAAATTCTCCTTTGAGACATTCCCAATAATATCTCAATATTCCATTTTCTCTGAACACTCTCAATCCTTCCTCTATATTCTCTGAATAGTACCTTGATACACTCCCAATACTCTCCCCATATTCTCTGAATACTCTCAATACTCTATATTCTCTGAATGCCCCTTTCATGTTCATTGAATACTGTCTCAATCCGTCCTCGATACTTGTTTCATGCCCCCTCAATACTCTCTGAATACTAGCACAATACTTCCTCAATACTTTCTGAAATCTCCTTCCATACTCTCAGTATTCTCTTAATCCCTCAACATTAATCTTGACATTCCCTGTCAAGACATATAATACACCCAAAACTCTCTTTATACTCTCTGAATACTCAATACTTCCTCAGTTGTCTCTGTATTCTCCTTCCATGCTCTCTGATCAGGGTTGTTTCTGAGCATATGGTGGCCCTAAGCAAAATCCTACATGAAGCACCAGTTGAAGCATGAGTGTGTAAGCGTGCCTGTCACATCTAGCTACAACTTTCTCCTTGCAGTTACATTCTCCCTTCCCTCTCTGGCCACAAGGGGGCCCCCTAATACTGTCTAATTGTGCCATAACAGTGGCCTGCGTCTTACTAGTAGCCAGAGGGGGTACCAGGATGTCATGTTTGGGGGGGCATTTGGCTTGTTTGGGGGGGCAACATAAACAACTGAAAAAAATCGGCGCAAAATTAAGCTATACTACACACAATATGTTTTAGTGCAGATCTTTTTCTAAGCCAGGAACCCAGAGATAGGCACAGGGCCCCTATTAGACTATAGGGCTATCAAATAAAAGTTAATCAAATCAGGTCAACATTAATAATAATATGATGATATTATTATTGACAGATTCATATATATCAGATAAAGGTGATTTCCTGTGTTTGCTTGTGAGAAGACGTGCTACACGAGTAGGCTACCGAGAGGGATGAGAGTTTTTTAAATGAATCTGAAGTCACGTTTGTAGACAAGAGATAAATTAATTTGTTTCTTCTTCTAAACTGTCCCACACGTAGGTTCTACTTTTAGGGCTTAAATGTTTCGTGAATTACTCTTAGTAAAACACAGTCTAAAGTTATGAGTCACATGCCCATTATTTTTAGGAGTTTGGCCAGTTAGGAGCTACTTGTAGCCTCTTATAAGATTCTTTGTGAATGCGGCCCCAGGTAAACAATTTTGATATGCTCATTTGAACAGTATGAGAACAGTATTTGAATGTTATTCTCTGGTGGCTTTGGATAAAAGTGTCTGCTAAATGAATAAATGAAAAATGTAGGCCTAGATAAAAGGAAACATATTAGGCTACATGCAGGGGGTCAGGAGACCTAGAGAGTTGAAATAAAAGCTATTTTTGTGAAACAATAAGAATTGAAAGTATGATATGATTAGCAGAGGCAACATAACTTTTTTTAAATATAGTTTTATTTTTATTTTTATTTTTTTTTTATTTTTTTTTTTTATTAGTGGAACTTATTCATGGATTTAATCAGGTCCCTGATACATCCAGTGTATCCTATCTACAGGACCAGTCTGCGGCTAGTCTTGGCAAATTCAGAAACAAATTGATTCATGTCCAGACCTTTTGTGATTTTCTTTTCGTGTGCCAAAATGACCAAATCTCTCTTCCTTGAATGCAGCATTGATCTTCGGAGAGGGGTGAGAATGCGGCTCAGGGTAGAAAAAGAACTTTCACATGCAGCTGAGGACACACCTATGATGAGTGCTGTGACATACAGCTTATGCAAAATGGGGAAGGCATCTTTGTACTGCTGAATGCACTTGCATACTTCAGAGAGGTTAGCATCAGTGGACAGTTTATTGAGCAACATTGCTTTTGCCACAGCAATTTCATTTTGCAAGGACATACTATTTTGCTCTGTGCCTGCAAGCACTTGAAGTGGCTCCAGGAGAGAAGGGTCAAGGAAAGATGCTGATTTTGGTAGGAGAAATGATGTTGCCCTCATTAAATCAACATTTCTTTGAGAGAATCTCGTCTCCATCTCCACAATAGCCCTATCAAGGATGTTGAACATAGCCCTTTTAAAAGTCTGATTAGGAGCAGTTTGGTCATCAGGGTCACCACCATGCCCTATTGTAGACAAGATAACACTACTGACAAGTTGTGAATTAACTATCCGTCTTCTTTTTGGTGGGTTGGTAGGCCTACTTCCACACTGAGAGAAATGCTCCTCCCAGAATGAGTCGCATCGCATCTCCTTCAGTGTGCCCAGGGAAGCTGTCACCACTTCCCCTGCAGTGCACAAATCCACTGTTTGGGACTGCAGAATTGAATTGGCTGGCTTCAGCGCACCAAGCACATGCAGAAGAAATTTGCCAGTGTCAAAGAAGTTCTGTCTGTTAAGCTGGGTCAAAAGACCACATGCCTCTGTGTTAATGTCAAATGGAGCACTATCATCCTCTGCTATCTCAGACAGAAGCCTCCTGATGACATCCTCATTGTGAACAATAGACTTGGTGACATCATAATGACTGGTCCAGCGAATTTCTAATAGTCTTTTCAGTGTGGGTGTACTGTATCTATTTGCAACATAATGTCTGTGACAAAATGTGTTTAGTGAACTGGACCAGTCAAAGAACTTCTTTGCCACAGGTTCTGCATGCATTGCATGTACCACTGCCAAATGGAGTTGGTGGTTGTAGCAGTGCACTATATGGGATGTCTTTACCCACTTTGTTTTGCAGCAAAGCCTGCACACCGCCCCTCACTCCTGACATGACAGAAGCACCATCATAACACTGAGACACTAAATTGTCACCATTGTAACCTAGGTCAGACAGATTAGACAGAATTTGGTCACATACATACTCAGCATCAAGCTGATTCAATTCAATGAGGCCGATTAGGTGTTCCTCTGGGATTGAGTTGCGGACAAATCTAATGATGACTGACAAATTCTCAATGTTACACCGATCCCTGGTACCATCACTTTTAATACAAAGGCCAGGAGAGTCGGCCTCCTCATATTTGGTCTGGATGTCTTTTAGGACCATTTTGGCAAGAGTTTGAATCATCTCGTTCTGAATCAAATTGGACGTGTATTTCGCGTTTTCGGGAATGCTTTTTGCAATCTCTGCGAGTTTAGGGTCTTTTTGGAGGGTGTAATCAAATAACCGAATTAAAAGACCTTCCTCATCCCCACCCCCGTGATGGTGCCCACGTAGAGCAAGTTCATTAACCGCCAGAAACTGAATAACTTCCCCAATACTTTTTACATAATATCTGTTTTTTTCTATGTGAGTTTGACCAAGCTGGTGAACAATAGTATTATCGGTCTCTGTCCGGCACTGGTATTCCTGCCACGCAGACATGGCTCTGACATGCGCAGTGCCGGAGGCATGTTTCTGAAAACCACTGTTTTTTATCAGCGCTTTTTTCCAATTGGTGTAGCCTACTTTTGTGAATGCATCATCTCTTTCTGAATTGGAGACACTAAATTTACGGCAGGGAAAGCAAAAGCTGGCATCACGTAAGAGAGAATATTCGAGCCATGGTCGAGACTGATACCAGCCCGCATTGAAACACCTGAGAGCCTGTCCAAATGGGCGCTTAGGATAGCTACTTAGCTTGGGCTGGGATGGGCTATACAAATCTAAGTCAGGGGGAACAGACACACTAGAGCTGGAGGAGGATTGTCTGTTTTGGGGAGGGCAGAATGTTGCTGGCTCTGACACAGATGCAGAGCTGGAGGATGGTGCATGTGGATTTTGTGGAGGACATGCGTTTGGAGGATTTACCGTTTTGGATGCAACAAGGCTCTGCTCGGTGTCGGAAGCAGAGGTACTGGGCTTGTCAGAGGCAGCATGTTCACTGTTGCTAGCAGGTGAGCTGAGCTCAGCAGAGACAGCTTGTATGGAGGGTGAAGGACAAGGTGCCTGTTTTTTAATGAGCCACTTAAGCATTTTTATGTTTAATAAAAACTGGTCTAATTATTAAATCCAAAAGCCTACTTCATTGACTTCAGTCAGTCAGTGCCAACTTCAGTGACTAGAGACTATAGCAACTTAAGTGACTAGCAGCTAGCTAAGCAGCATGAGCTAGGGTGTGTTACCCAACAAATTAATAGCCTACTAAAATGACAAAAAAAAAAAAAGTGCACACAAAACTGTTCAACCACAAGACTTTCAGGAAAAGCTTATAAGTACATACTAGCATTAAATGAGAAAAGAACAAAGTTGTGATCAGTGAGACTTTTAACACGAGCTGCCAACAGATTCAAAACCTAAATCGTCTGCGTGCAGAGTGAATTTGACTGCTGCACTCTCTGGCTGTTAAAGTGATCCGGCAGCAGACTGACACACCCCCAATAACGGCCAATAGAAAAGCAATAGGCTAAAAAAAAAAAAAAGTAATGAACGTTCTGGTTAGGACTGTTCGTTTTTTATTTAAGGGGCTACTGGAGGAGTTTTGAGATATATAGTAAAAATAGACTTAGATAAATGTATTTAATTACATACTTATATTTTTCACAGTCGTCTTTTTACTTTAAGACCGGGGTAAAGCAAGGAAGACTACAATTTACCTCAACAAGGCGACAATAAACGACACTAGTCTCATACGTGGAGGTGGAAAAACAAGTTCTTTGTGAAATGCAAGATTTATTGTATTAAAATTTAAATGCAAAAGAAAAGGTATGTGTCTGCTGTTTTTGTCAATTTTAAGTTAATTTAAAATGTTTGCGAATCAGATTTTAATATAAATACATGATTAAATATTTTACCACTTGCTTGAGCAACTAAATATGTGATATGCGATCTGGGAAAACCCGTCAGAGTTTGAAGCTGCTCGTCTAAAAGACCTTGCTCGCCTCTCAATCTTCTAATTTCAAAACGGTTTTCACAGGTTCAATTTTGAGTTCGTAAGCTTTCGAATGATACGTAATCTATGATGATTACTAAAATATTTGATATGAAAAAAGGCAATAAAAAAGGGAGCACCAGTCGTCGCGCTAGCAGGACGTGACCATTAAGTAAACCTGTTTTTCTCAAAATTCCATTTCTGAAAATCATAGTCATCAGCCGACTTCGGATTACCACTTAAACTATAAAATAAATGAAAACAGATTTGGAAAGTGCTTGAACCCAGCTTTAATATGGTGCCAAACTACCAAAACCTGTAATATGTCAAATTTCACCATGTGGTGGGTTTTCCCAGATCGCATCACATATATTCTATATAGCATACGCACTGCACACGGCTTTCTCTCATTCATCATTTGGCCATTTCAGTAGATTTACTCACTAACATTGTTGTGGAAACACATTAAGCGCATGGAAACTAAAATATGAGATAGTATAATGCGCACATTCTATCAGCTGCAGTTCTGGCGCCACAGTCCCAATAATCGACGTACATTCACATCACATGTTAATGCCGCGCCGCGGTAGTTACCATACACTCACAGGACACTGCACTTATTCGCAATCACAAAAATTCATTATTTGCTCGTGCTTTAAAGCTTTGCCAGGTAAACATTTCATTGGCGTTCTGTTCTCACATTATGCACTTTTTCAGAGTGCGTCCGAAGCACGCGCACACTGTCAAACAGCACCAAACTGGATTTTTGTTGGGTCAGACCCTTCCGCTAGCGATGGAAAAATATGCACAAAACAATCCACTTTTAAATCTTAATTTATCATCAGATGGGCAGATCATTTCTCAGGGGAGGCAGGGCTTATCCTAGGGGAGGCACTGCCTCCCCCAGCCTCCCCCTAGACACGCCCCTGCTAGTAGCTGTTAGTATATTTATAAATAACATTTTAAATGCCTTACTTTGCAGGGCCCCAAGTGGCCGTTTATATCTAGAAATACCCCTGTCTATGAATACTCACTCAATACTTCCTCTATTCTCTAAATTCTCACTGCATCTATCTGAATGCTCTCTAAATGCTCCCTCAATACTCTCTCAATACCCTTAATAGTCTCTGAATATGCTCTCAACACTGAGCTGCTTATTTACAGGAATGGCCTATGTTTGTCAGTTTAAAGGTTTATGTTTACTTTAAGTTGTGTTCGAGTGTGAATTGCCTTAAATGGAATATTTAAGGTTATAATTTAAATGTGCCAGAGAGATTGTCACTTAAGCTGACAGAAAATGGTCTTTGCTGCAGGTTTGTGAACAAGTTGTACATCTCGTTCCATCCACTTCTTTCTCCCCCATGACAGACAAAAAGCATTAGCAAATCAGCCAGCCTCCCCTCCACCGGGAGAGAGGCATCTGTGTGAGATAATGGCGAGTGACAGACAACACTTCCCACTCAGTGAACACACACACACACAGTTACACACACTCAGCCCTCTTGCAGCTGTCACTGTCAGCCAGCTATTAAAACAAGACTGACACAGCGGAGGAAATGGCTGCATTCACTCTCCTGTCATCTGTGTTCAGAGACCCTGGGCCTGCACTATGACAGAATATCTGAGCACTGGCTCAGAGCTGCTCCGGCTCTTCTCATGGAGACAGTGATTTATTTAGGTGAAGATCTCCCACCCACTCAGTCACTCAGAGCTTTTGCTGGCATGAAATCGTAATTTGGGAACCTTGTAATGTATTCAGTTCAGGATGTGCTGCACTGCTCAGTTGACTCCCATTCACATTTGACCATGCTATGACTGCCGTGATTTTTTTCTTAGATGTTTTTTTTTTTTGTTCTGTTTTTTTTTTTTTTTTTTTTTGCCAGTTTCTGCATGTGTTTTTATATATTATTGTTACATTATAGAAAGTTACATTTTTGTGGCTTTTAGTCGTTGTCTTTTAGTTGTCTATATGGTTGTGTAACCCTAAATTTAGACAAAAGCAACTTTTAGCTAATTTTCTGTACATATTTAAAATGGATAATCCCTTCTGGGAAAATTGACCAAAACTAAGGATGCTACAGTGTGACATTAGATTAACGTCTGAGAAAACAAATCACAGTTAACCGGTTTTACGATTATTTGCAAATGTTTTTATTATGCAACAGCACTGAGGAAAAAAAATCATATCACAATTAGAAATGGATGCATTTCTTACCGATATACTGTATGGATGCTAAACACAGCCCTACAATAGGAAAACTGATAAATATAAAAATCAATCAGAGGAATCACGCTTAATAGCATCCCGGGCAAACTTCATTGTAACTAGAGTAATTTTTGCTTGCGGCATATGTCAGCACGCTTAAACCTTGTGCGACCTTCATGACATTTTTGTCTTTTTCATTTGTTAATGCCAACAGCATAAATTTTGCCAAAGGTGTGTATTTTTGGGGGAATTTTTATATTTCAAAGTTCCTATAATACATCTATAATTCACTGTGTACACAAAATAGTTACACTCAGGATATTTTCCACCAGATGGCGCCATTTTTCTCATGTTTTGCCTATGGAGCACTTACATGCTTTTTCCTATTTTCTGTATTATAGAGTGCTGCAGACCAATGGAATAAATTATGCAGATAAAATTGGTATGGATGTCAGAGTGTGTTGTGTGTGTGTGTGTGTGGCACAAGCGCAAGATATTTTCACATTTAGGCTTACTTTGTTATATTATATTTTTGTGTGTGTATATACAGTGTGTGTGTGTATGTATATATATATATATATATATATATATATATATATATATATATGTATGTGTATATATATATATATATATATATATATATATATATATATATATATATATATATATATATATATATATATATATATATATATATATGTATGTGTATATATGTATGTGTATATATATATATATATATATATATATATATATATATATATATATATATATATATATATATATATATATATATATATATAAAAATATATATATATATATATATATATATATATATATATATAAAAATATATAAATATTCAGATAATTAAAATGCATTACATTCCTGTAGCAGAAGAGTTCATCATTGATAAGACAAAAGGCAGCTTTAGAATACAATGTATTGTTTACTACCATATTATTGAACATAAGCCAATCAATGACATACAGTTCACAGCAAACCATTTCACAAGAGAATTTGTCAATCAGTTGGAGATTTATTATGAGGGCTTGTTTAAGGACCCGTCAATGTACACCTGCGTCAGACATTTTTTTAATTTTTTTTTTAAACATGCCAGGGGTATACTTAGTACACATTACTACCTATATATTTTATAATAATGCCAAGACATTATATTCATTACATAGTGCAATGGTTTTCAATGCTTTGGAGTTATTGGAGGTACAAAGAGTATTTAGATAATATTTCAAGTCTTTACAAAAAAGTGCAAATAGGAGCTTTATAGACATAAATTTACAATTATGTATAAAAAAACTTGGCAAGAAAAATAAAAAGATTAATCAAAAAATATTAACTTAAGTTATCAAAACTGTGAAAACCAAGTAAAACATCTTTATAAAGCAAAGAAAAAGCAGTTAAATAGAGGTACGTACAAACAAACAAAATTTTCTCAAATGCTACAGTGTGGACACATTCCCAAAAAAGGTGAGGGGCAGATTCATCTACAGCATTACAGAAGGAGCAAAGTGGATCTATTTCAGGGAGCATGTTTTGTTAAATAAAGATTGACTGGGTAAAAACGGTGTAACAGTTTAAAGGACATCTCCTTAACCTTGTTGGTAATTAAATATTTGTTAGGTAAAGACCATACGACTAGCGTCAGACATGCTTGTCGTGTCGCAGGTGTGTTGCGCCATAAAAATTAAATGTTTGGGTCACAGTGTCAAGTTAAATATAGTTTAATACTCAATCTTTAAACACATCTTGAGATCCCTTAGATCGCATTTGCGCTCCTTCAAGTGTTTTGAACGTAACGCATGTTTGTGTTGCGTGTCCGCTGAAGGGTTGTTAATGTTTTGTTCACCGTAATAAACTGCGCGTTGCTCACACAGCCGAAATTTCACTTACTGCCTTCTGGAGTAAACGGGTGGTACTACAAGCTTGCATTTCTCAGGAATGCATTGCGATTTAAATGCGTTAATTTTTTTAACGCATTATTTTTTTGTAAAATTAAACGCACGTTTTTAACACGTTAAATCAACAGCCCTAATATATATATATATATATATATATATATATATATATAATATTGTATTTTTTCCCGTGTAAATAAAACATTTGACTGTTTTGAACCATAGATTCTAAATTCTTATGGTTACATTTTCTGTGACATTTTTAATTGGGGTTAACAGTAAAATAGTTTAATCACAAAATTCATAGATATTTCATCCTGCACTTTCTCATTATGTCCAATAAAATACTCTCTAAAATGAGTGTGCTTCTGCCAATACCACCTACTTCTGACTAGTTATTGCTAGCAGCAAATCATGTTCATGGCTGTGACGTAAATTAAAAGCTGTGTGCTATTTAAAATAAATAAATAAATAAAAGAGGGGGATGTGTACTTCAACATGTCCAGCCCTAACTTCCTTTTTCAAAAGGAAATGCATCATCACAGAAAAGAAAAGAGATTTCTCGTGAAGAGATTTCTTGGGGTCTTTAAATTGAACCGGGAGATAGGTAGCTTTTTCGGTGTTTAAAAGAATCTTGTGAGCTAGACATAATTTTTATCCGCCATGGTCAAACGTTTGAATCGATGATGCCCAAAGAGCCTAGGTTTTGAAACGAGTGCTGGGCATGAACAAACCAATATCGACAGGCCTGTTCTGTTCGTGATTTAGAACAGTAGCCTATAAATTGATTCAGACAGCATACACAGAAGTTGTTTGTCTTTGTCATGAATCCATTGACCATATACAGTCATTATTGGATGGTCAATTTATGAGCCCATCTGAGTATTAGTATGACCATGATCAGTTCTGTCTATAGCATATTCCTCCATCAGTGCACAGGGCTGGGCTTGATTCACTCACCATGTCTATGTATGTATGTACATCCACAGATATAGTCTCTTTGTGTGGAAAACAAGATGTAAGAAAATACAAAAGGAAACTGATTATGCAAATGGCTCAGTAAAATTAAAATAGGTTTGCTTTGTCGATCAAGGACAGCTTTGGAAAAAAAAAAAAACTGACCTGTGTCTCTGTCTGTGGCCAATCAGAGAAGCTACCTGAGCAACACACGGTAATCTGCGGCCTGCTCCAGATTATCCTCTTAGCACAGTGAGAGGGCTGTGTGTGTGCTTTCAGTGTGAGGCAGTCATGATCTGTGTGATCTATGTGAGTGTATGTGAGTTTATGAGATCATGTGTCTTCCGGAATATGCTTCACATCAAAACAAGGCCTAGTGCTAGCAGGCAAGAGGCCTATCAGAAAGGGCAAGATAGTGATGACTTGGTGACCGTAATCTGTGAGAAAGAAAGGAAAGCGGATTGGATGCAAAAATGGCAAGTAACTGCATTTTGCCAACGTAATGGTCGCTCACGTGGTGTTTGCTACTGTGCTTGCCATATCTAAAAGCCAGGGCCGTGACATGTGCAGTGGAATATGATATGGTTCTTCTGTTGCCACTCTGATAGAATTGCTCCTCTAGGTGAGTACTGGCATTTTAAATGGGTAACTGACAAATAACACATTTCCACATTTTAGAACATTAGTAAAGGCATCAAATCTATTACATAATATGGACGTTTAGGAATTATGTAATGAATACAAATTTTTTTACAGAAGTAAATTTTTATTGATAAGTTTTAAATTTTAGCTCATTCAAAACCAGATAAAAGTTCCTATGTGTTCTGGGCACTTGTTGGCTGCTTTTCTCTTACTTTCTTGTCCAAATTTTAGTTTTGTAAAGAAATTCAGATATAGGCAGGCACAATTGACTTTCAAGCTTTTAAGCAAAAGCCTTAAGATCAAAAAAATCTGTGCAATCATGAGTAATATACATGTGATCTCATGTGTGCAGACTTTGACTGGTAGCGTAAAAGGGAAAATGTTTTGTATATTTGAGGTGGTTTTTTTTTTTGTTTTTTTGTTTTTGCAGTTTGCTTTAAGTCACGCAGTGTGAAATTACAAAAGTCTCTCTATTAATATAAGGCCATAAAACGTTTGGCAAAATAGACATTGAAGAATTAGAAATGGTTTTATACAGAATTGTTTCAGCCTCCAGCCCATACAAGTTAAGCTCAAGCAACAGCATTTGTGGCATAATGTTGATTACCAAAAAAATTAAAAAATACATTTAGTCATTTTGCAGATGCCTCTATCCAAAATGACTTTTAAATGAAGAACATAAGCAATTTGTCATACAATTATTTTGACTTGTCCCTCTTGTTTTATATAAAAAAAACTGAAATTACAATAAAATCATTACAATGGAATTAAATGGGGCCAATCCATAAACATTAAAATACACATTGTTTCAGGTATAGTCACAAAATGTGAACATTATATGTGTTAACATGATTGTAGTGTGCTAAAATCTCTTACAAACCTATCCAATATTGCAGCTTGGTTGCCATGAGCCCTAAACCTTCCATGGTAAACACTGCAATCAAATTTAGAAGAGAGATTGTATCACACTTGTGGCTATACTTTTAAAACCGTGTGTATTTTAGCATTTATGGACTGGCCACATTCACTTCCATTATAAGCGCCTTACTGTAACTGTTTGTGCTTTTTTTTTTTAACAGTAAAAGAGGGATAAGTCAAATATTTTCAGTGGCAATCAGCATTATGCTTTAAATGCTGTCAATTGGGCTAATTTGTGTTGAACTTGTATTAGATTCTTTTTAAATAGATGAAGCAGAAGTAAAGCTTCTCACACTGAAAGACAGTGCAGTCACTGTTTGAAATTTCATGTCAACCACCCAGGTATAGAATTTTGAAATTGCTCTTTTGTTTGCCCCAGAAGAAGAGATATGTTATTTGACAAGCATTATTTCCTACAGAACTGCATTAAATGTTGCTTTCCCACTGGTCTTTGAATGATGAGCACTTTTCAAATATTTTTCAAATATGTGCCATCAAAGAGCGGGTTTGTACACTAGAGATATTTGTTTGTTGCTGTTGTTTTCACTACTGAATACAAAGTATTCATGCATCTCACAGCAGACATGTAATTTCTGTCTGTCATGTGTTAGATGTTCTCTGTGCCTTGTAACTGGAAAGCCAAAGAAACAATGCCTGTCCTCGGCACGATGCATTGCAAGATTATATCAGGCCACAGCTAGCATGATATATGAACTGCCGATGGTGCCTCAGATTAAAGAAATTGTTCACCCAAAAATGAAATTCTGTCTTCATTTACTCATCCTCATGTTGTTCTGTGGAACACAAAAGGTGAAGTTAAACGGAATGTAAAGGACTGGCAGCCTCCGTCATATTCACTTTCATTGCAACTTTTTTTCATACGATAAAAGTGAATCGTGGCTGAGACTGTCATTCTGCCTAATATCTTCTTTTGTGTTCTATAGAAGATGTTAGGTCATTTGGGTTTGAAACAACATAATGGGGAGTAAATAATAACAGAATTTTCATTTTTAGGTGAACTATCCCTTTAAGGTAAGCTG
Source organism: Moxostoma hubbsi (assembly GCA_032164185.1). Lineage (NCBI taxonomy): Eukaryota > Metazoa > Chordata > Actinopteri > Cypriniformes > Catostomidae > Moxostoma > Moxostoma hubbsi. The sequence goes on along the minus strand of JAVLUX010000030.1, from coordinate 21,648,659 downwards.
CAAACATTCAGGATGAATGATGGTTCTTTTGCGAATCCATACTGCGCATAATACGTTTTATAGATTAGCAGTCACTGTACAAAGTACAACGGATGTATAACACTCAAGCAGTTATTCCGTTTTCTCCAGCTACGGTATGACTAACAGCTAAAACATAATTGATCTCAGTAATAATAACTTTGCTCTGAATAATAATAATACTTTGTCACAAAGTTAATTAGGTGCTACACTCTTATGAGACTTTAAACCATGGGGATATTTGTTGTGAAATGTCGATTGGCTCTAAACACATATTGGGTATGAAGTCTTTGTTAACAGGTGTTACTTTGTGTCTACGTGGATTTCCACTCTCATCTGCCTCTAAAATGACACTGAATCATTGATCGTTAGCAGTGGCAGGTGGTTTTGTAAACTCCTATAGATCCCCAGACTCCTCTTTGTGGTCCTAGTCTCTATGTATTCAAGGCTTTGCCCCATAGACGGTAGACGTGCTCTCTCAGAGCACTATGGGAAATAATGACTATCGACCCACTCCAATCAGACTCTCAATCGTCTGTCAAACCACAGAGGTTTAACTGCGCTGCTCAAGTCTGAGATAGCAGGAGTTCCTGTATATCTACAGGACAATCCAGAGTCTGTTCATTACGATACAATTATTGCTGTCCCCAGAAACACCTACGACATTCTTTTGTGTGGATCAGTTTGTTTATTTATATTTGTCGTGCATTCTTCTAAAATGTATTGTTTTTGAGTAACAGAGAGGGATTTGGTCTGAAATGAACATCAGGCTAGACAAAAGATCAGATTTGTATTCCTGTGTTTTGACACTTGCCTTTATGTGTGGCAGTCAGTATGGGAGGAGCAAGCCAGATCCTATTAGCCTAAGCTAGAGATTATGGCAAAGCCAGGGTAGTCAACCTGGGTCCTCTTAACCTACCCCCACCCTGACACCATATATATAGTCCATTCTATCAGTTAATTCGGGTTGAGTCATGCTTTCACCCTATAGGCCTAGTTGTTATGTAATCACTTGTCATTCCTGCAATGCATCTCATGTCATTCACCACAGCCCATTATGGTTGTTGTTTTCTAATGTATAGATATTATGGCACAAATCACCATTTATTAGCATTGTCAAACAGATATATTAGACATTAAATATTGATTTAGGGTGGCCTATATTTGTTTGATTGGCAACCAAGTATGTTTAGTTGTATTGAATACCATATACACGTACACTATGGGTCATATTTGACCCGCATTTGAAAAGTATGGGAAGTGATGCCTTCCTAATAATTAAAAAATGTAAAAAAAATAGTCTGTTCACATGCTCAAAGACAGCCTATTTTAGGCATTACTGTGTTGTTGGATGAAAAGACCACTTCATGTTAAGTAAAAAATTGGAACTTCGGGTCATTTTTGACCTATGAATGCATTTTAGGGTTAAGTCATGCTCATATTAAGGTTGACTCTAATTACAAAAAGTACTATTGTACAACTATGTTGTTTTTGTTGTTTTTTCAAACATGTTCTATGGTACAACCATTTTTTTTTTTTTTTGGACATAGTGCCATGGTGTTCTTGAAAGAACGTCGAAGTTAGATCTATTAAATAACTGTCTAATCGCGGTTATTTGAGATAACTGCGATTATTGAGCATTGTAATTCCAATCACATTTTTTATTCACAAGTGAATATACTGTGAATATGGCACATTTTTGTGTCATTCAGTTGAAGTCCGTGTCCGAGCATCACTGAGCCACACCGCAGACGTCAACCAGCTCCTGTCCGGAACCGCACGTGAAATATGAACATATTTAATTGTAACAATATTAACAATTCATTTTAAATTTAAAAATAACAGTGCAAATGTAAAATTGACCAAAACTAAAGTTCACCAAAAAGTGTTTAGAGATATTTTGTTTTGAAAGCCTTAAAAGGAAATCATATATCCCTTTTTATATTATTTGTTTTATATATTTGAAGTTAAATAAAAATGACTTCTTAAGGAGTGTGAACACATGCAGAAAGAAAGCACACCTTAACAAATATGACAATTTATGTGACAATCATGAAAGCTCTTAACGAGACAATTAATCACCATAATTTCAATTATTTGGTTGACAATTAATCGTCAGCCAAATGTCATAATTGTGACAGCCCTAGTTGAAGTACCATGTAGAAATTATAGTACTGTATGTAAATGTCAGTACTTTATTAACATACCATGGTGTAACAATTCAGGATGGCAAAGGAGGAAGCTGGGACCGGCTTGACAAACACATAGACATTTAATGACACTTTTCAGTGTACAAAGAAACAAAAACATGCACTGCTTGTCAGCCAGCTGTGTCAAATCATAAAAACAATCAAACAGGCGGACAAGCTTCGTACATCTCTCCCCCGTCTGTCGCTGTCTCCTCCTTAAATACTCCCATCTCCCCTCGTTGGAACACGAGGCCTTTGTGGTGCACATGTGAAGTCATTCGGCACATCTTCCCAGCCTTGCTCTGTTCAGACACCGCTTGGCTTCACCCTGCTCACCACATATGGTTTTACCATCTGATACCATTTCTGTACCAAAGTACTACTTTTTAGTCTGCAGATGAAAAGATATCATTTCTGAGGCTGATTTTTTTTATTTTTTTTGTCTTCTATCTCGCAGTAGAAGAATCCGACATTATCGACTTGGAAAAGCGCTACTGGCTGCTGAAAGCCCAGTCAAGGACGGGTCGTTTTGATTTGGAAACCTTTGTCCCTCTGGTCTCACCCCCTATTCATGCATCCCTAAGTGAAGGTAAGACAAACTTCATTGGAGCAAGACCTCTTACAAGACTCAGACATGCATCTACCTGCGGCTCACATACGTAAAAAAAAATTGTTGCACCCATAAAGTCACAGTTCATCTTTTTTTTAGTAGCAGTAGGCCTTGCTTTTGAAATATATTGGCTCATTTGTGATAAAATATCTCCAAAGAATCCAATTATTCTTTTTGGCTAATCTGAGCACTGACCTTTTCTCCCCTTTTTCAGGCTTGTTTCATGCCTTTGATGAGAATCGGGACAATCATATTGACTTTAAAGAGATATCGTGTGGCCTCTCAGCATGTTGTCGGGGTCCTGTGGCTGAGAGGCAAAAGTGTGAGTGTTTTATTTCATCTCAGTGTAGAAAACCTGCAATGATTAAATAATATGACAACATTCCCCAGCACTTTATGGACTTAATCTTACATATTTAACAAGGATGGTTTTGCTGCTGGCCCAGACAAAATATTTTGTTAAACATCAAATTAGAGTTTTCATAAATGAATTATCTGAAGAAGCTCATTTTCTGATCAACGGGAGCATGACTCTGTTTTGCCATTCTTATGGGTTCTGGTGGCTATTGTTGACCAGTCTTAAGAAATCACACAGAACCAAATGAGACAGTTAAGGGCCATTTAGACCAAACACATTCTTGCTCTAAAAATAGCTTGACGCAGTGAAACAAATATAAAAGAAAGCAGAAGTTATTTTTAACTTGACGCAGCATCAAATGTGACACTCCTGCATGAGAGACTGAAAAAAACAGCAAGACACAGCACAATGGTCAATGACGTTGATTGATCGCATGTTTACATAAAAAACAATGTAATAATGATGCAGACGGATGCATAAATTTGTTCTTATCCCTTATAATGCTAAATTACCATATTTTCCAGAATATACGTTGCGTTATTTTCTTGCGATTTATATTACAATGTAACTTATTTGCATAATAGTTCTCATTGAAAATGAATGGAATCGTGTCACTTGGTCGCTGGAAGTCGCTGCATGTGTGTACGTGGCTTTATACAAAGACTTACAGTATCTTGTTTTTGTTTTGTTTTCTCTCAACAATGCAATTTTGACCAGGTGTGGCTTATATGCTTGTGCAACTTTATTTGTGGAAAATACAGATAGTTAAACGTGTTAACGGTGTCAAACGTATTTAAACTCGGAAGTTAATGCGTTCACATTGACAGCCCAAAGCTGTAAGATATGTGCATCGTTTGTTGTACAGTAAATTTGTTGATCATCGCCATCAGGTATGGGAGTGAATTTGGTTTTTATTTAGCGTGATGAGTTTCACATTTTGTATGAATAGGCCTTTAGTTGTTCATCTTATTCCACTGCAGTACTCTGAATGTATTTAGTTTGCCTAACCACTTCCAAGGATTCAAAGCAACCATCCTGGACATATTCTCATATTTTAAGACAGATTTGTCCTCATTTTATTTTAGCAGACAGCATTGTTTGACGGAAATATCACCGTTGTTTTCTCTTTGATGAATGCTCCCTGTCTAAATCTGTTTGTCTTGGTCTTTTGCAGTTTGTTTTAAAGTGTTTGATGTAGATCGGGATGGAGTTCTGTCCCGGGGTGAGATCCATGAGATGGTGGTGGCACTGCTGGAGGTGTGGAAGGATAATCGCACCGACACCTTACCTGTAAGTGCAGAGCAGCTGATTGTCTAATCAAGCTAACCAACTTTCCATCCACAGAAGCTGCAAATGCCCATGATGCAGTATAGCTATCTGGTTAACAATCTTGCTGCCAAAAGATCTTGTTTGGTAACACTTTAGCTACAAATTACTGCTGGGATGTTATTTCAGTGTACTGTTTATGTGGCCTGTTAATAAGGTGATTAAGGCAAATGAGATCAAATCATTGGGTTGCAGGTATGCATTTAAATTGAACTTCCTCTTGATTCATTATTGATTTGTGGAGCCGGAGCTGTCACTGTTTCTTAGATCCAATGCAGTCCTTTCTTGTCATTTTGTATGGAATTGCTTCTTGTTGATTTCATTATTTATGCTATTGAATGTTTCAGGAGTTTGATTCCAGCGTGTCAGACATTGTAGAGGACATACTGAAAATGCATGACACAACAAAAGTAATTAACCTTTTATTTTTATTAGCATTGCAATATTATGTACATTTTGCATTCTTTTGACTCTTAATGCCCTAATTTTTTTTGTATTGTTATTCTCACAGCAAGGGCACTTAACACTGGAGGACTATCAGATATGGAGCGTGAAAAGTGCCCTCGCCAATGAGTTCCTCAACCTGCTGTTTCAGGTAAAATCCAGCCTACAATATTTTACAAAAAAATATTAGGCACTAAAGTTTCTTTGCCTAAATGCTTCATATTCTGGACTCCAGGGTCCAGAATGATTCATGACTGGGTGCATAAATGCTATGGAAAGTGACCAGATGCAGAAATGCCCCAAATATTTCAAATGTGGGGGCAAACAATACACCTGTGGTGAATCTCTACAGTCTTGAGTTTAAAATATGTATAAAAAATCATAGTCTAGGCCTATCTAGTTATAGACGTACTGCTTCTGCAGATGCTGACCTGTCAGATAGTAGCGTTGTTGTTGAATGTGTAACTAAGATGAAATGGATTTTGATTTCACAGGTAAGAGCCATAATTGTTCAGAATAAGAATTTAAATTTGAATGTTTTTCACGGTTATAGAAATGCCCTCCATATAGGTAAAAATGCCACTTAAAATCAGTTCCTGGAGGCAAATATTTCCTCTTAATAAAACTGTTGCACACACATTTGGATCCAGCAAAGTTTGTACATTGTTGTTTTGGGTCTGGCCTTAAATGCCTTGTTTAATTGGTTCTTTGTCAGGTGTGTCATATCGTTCTGGGCCTACGCCCAGCTACCCCTGAAGAGGAATGCCAGATCATTAGGTAAGTGTAGGACACAGTAAGACTTTCTCACCCAATCACAGTCCGTAACTAACTTTGCTTTCATGAGCTTCCCCACAGAGCACTTTCTTAATACATCATGTTTTAAAATAAGCTTTAATGAGTGCTGTATTGCATTTCAGTCCCCGATGAGCCTCACGATTATGCTTTATCTGTTTATACCGTCCAATGTACCTACATTACCTCTACTTTGTTTTAGAGCAGACACAGATTAAGAAAACAATTTCACAGCTCAATTGAATTTTCCAGCAGTACTGATGGTCCACATAAAGACACTGTAAATGCAGTACCAACTCATTACTGTTTCTGTTGTATCGATTTGGCTGTATTTTTACACATTTCCCAAGTGTATTAATAAAGGAGAGTTCACAATAAAATGAAAGTTCTGACATTATTTACACCAAACATTTATACTGGCGGCCAAAATTTTGGAATAAAGTACAGATTTTGCTATTATGGAAAGAAATTGGTACTTTTATTATTATTTATTGGCACTTTGCAGGTACTTGGCATTCTAACTGTCAGTTTGTCTTTTTGGGCACTTCTGCCACACCTTACAGTCTAGCTGAAAAGCTCAATGGGGTTAAGATCCATAACACCCTTTTCCAGTTATCTTTTGTCCTATGTCTGTGTTTCTTTGCCCACTCTAACCTTTTCTTTTTGTTTTTCTGTTTCAGAAGTGTCTTTTTCTTTGCAATTCTCTACAATTCTGTTTCTTTTTTGCCATTTATGACCTAATATTGACCTTAAGACATGCCAGTCTGTTGCATACTGTGGCAACTCAAAAACAAACACAAAGACAATGTTAAGCTTCATTCAGCTAACAAACCAAATAGCTTTCAGCTGTTCTTGTTATAATGGCAAGTGATTTTCTAGCACCAAATTAGCAATTTAACATGATTACTCAAGGATAAGGTGTTCAGTGATGGCTGCTGGAAATGTGGCCTGTCTAGATCATTACATCAGTAATGTCCTGACTATACTTTGTGATCAGTTAAATGCCACTTTGGTGAATTAAAGTACCAATTTCCTTCTGAAACAGCAAAACTGTACTTTATTCCAAACTTTTGGCTACCAGTGTATGACAACATTAGGGTGAATAAATGATGACTGAAATTTCATTTTTGGGTGAACTATCCTTATAATTTCTTATTGGTTCAGAACAGAAGGAATATTTTGTGGGTTTATTTTGGTGTTTGTGTGTAATGTCCACTCTGATTTTGCCTGTGTTTGTGGTATCACAGGGGTTGGCTTGAGAGAGAGAGCAGGCATGGACTGCAGCCGAGTCAGAACTGGTTCCTGATCTCCAGGCAGTGGTGGCAGCAGTGGAAGGACTATGTCAGATATGTGAGTGAGAACTATTTCTGTGCAGCTTCTACATGACAAGGTTTTACATGGAGACTGAGGTTTGAAATATACATTTTTCTGGTAATAATAAGACAGTTAATGTCGTTTTAGGGTTTTACAGTCGTTTTAGGGTTTGTTGAGATTACATCATCATGGTAACGAAGTTGTAAAATTGTCTATACACAGAAAAATTAAGTAATTTGATCACACTAAAATCATGTTTACCTGCATATTGTTTGTTTTGTGGCTATAAAAAGTGAGTACTGTATTTTAATGTTAAAAAATTGGCCCCTATTCACTTCCATTTTAAATGCCTCACTGAAACTGAAACGGCAACAAATACTGTCGATTGAGCATAACTTGTATTGAACCTGGAACATTCCTGTAATTCAAAGGTTAAACAGGTTTATTTTCTTACCCCATTGGCAAAAAGTTTTTTTTTTTAATTTAAGAATGTTTAGATATTTTTACTGGAAAAGAAGACAAAAATACTAATTAAGAAAATATTTTTTTTTCAGTGTATAAACAGTCAATTTGGTCTTCTGTAAATGTAAACTGATGAGACAAACTTGTGTCCAAATATTGGATCTCTGCAATAGGCCTTTCAGTGTAAATGCAATCTGTGAGACATTCATGGGTCACAGAGTCCATTGTACACATGATTTCTAAGGTGGTAATTTTTAACTAAACAAATTACTTACAGAAAATGGTGCAATCTGCTTTTAAAGGCTTTTGTTGTGCATTGCAGTTATCTTTTGATATTACTGACCATGCAGAAGATGCAGCTGTTGTAATTTTCTTATGCAATTGTTTATGTTAAACAGGATAATAATTCCATTGTCGTGGAGCAGCCGTCAGTGCAGGGAAGTGGGTTGAGAAGTCTTCAATCCACAGCATCTGTAGAGTCTTTCCTGAACAGAGTTGGAACAGTGGCTCGTTCCCCCAGTTCCCAAGAAGAAAAATTCCCTGACAATATGTCCAGTTCATCAGAGGCCTCAGAAACCACTGGGAATAGTAAGTGAGAAATCTCCTTAGCAAGATTCATGCATTGTTATAAGAGTACCTCAAGACACATTGAGCCGTGTTACTGACATGGTTGACATGAGTTTGAATACGGCTTGGGACATTTTCATGATCTTGTTCCTTATTACCATTACCCCCTTATTTTCCCATAATTTCCCCATTTCTCCACTGTCCATATAATTTAAAACAATTAAGGGTCTAGTAGGTAGTAAGGTAGTATGAAATAATCAAGATTATGATTACAGATGTAACAATTTACTAATGGTGAAAAGTGTGGATGACAGCATACATTGGCTCATTCAGTGGTGAGTTTCTGCCATGCCTGTCAGTTTATATAACTAAATAACCGATTTTGAAAACAGTGAATTTAATTTGGTTGCACAGAAGTTACACTCTTCATCTTAAAATGGCATGCAGTTGTTTCACAAACAACAACAATTTGAATCGTGCAGCCCAAGTGGGTAGCGCTCAGAAGACAAAAAAGAGGTGTTATGCTCACAGGCTTGTAGCTTTGAGACCAGTCTGTTTCATGTCCCAATCCCATTCCTCTCTCTCTCTCTCCATCCCTCTCCGCTTTCCTCTCTACCTCTACTGTCCTGTCTAATAAAGGCAGTAAAGCTCAGCCTAAAACACGGTGTGTTTTCACTTCCTCAGGCCTGACTCCACACATCAGTTCCTCTGCCACTGATGTCTGCTTCGCTCGACAGCACAACGTCTCCGACAACAACAACCAGTGTTTCTCCAGCGCCAATGGTCATTTTCCCAGCGGCATGGCTGCACAGAGGCCGGGGGCCATTGATAACCAGCCACTAGTAACCACTGAGCCCATGAAGGTCAGTGCACATGTGCTCAGAACACCCACTGTTAGCAGGATGTTCAGAGCCTCCGCTGATAATTCTCTTGAACATCCAAATGATTGTGCAATGAAGTGCATTTATTAGACCTGCAGGGAAAATAACACCTTCAAGTTGCTGTCTTGCTTTCCACCTAATTGTAACTCAGAGAGCTCAGAACTACATTAAAGTGCCATTTTTTTTATTTAAAATCACCTAGAGCAGATTAATCCTTTGTAGCATTTGATTTTCAGTAAATAAATGCAGTTTTTTGAAGCTGAGAGCATTTTGAATGAAACTGTTTGCTTTAGTAATGCCTTGTCACAAACACATTTACAGTCTTGTATTAATGTAACGTACTATATTATCAGGCAAATATTTCTTAACCCAACATAATGCAATAACCTGCTTTATTCAGCCTCGTACTCTCACAGTCATTAGAGAAGAGCAGAGCGAAGGGGTGTTTATGCTGACTTTGATTTAATTTACTAAATGTCACTGTACTGTCAGTTGATAGTAGGCATTCTTTCTGGACATCAGCACCTAACTGAATCAAGAGGTGGATCATGCGAGCTTCACTGTCTGTACTCCTATTTGTATTTACCATTTGCATAAAGTTATATGTTGCATCCTCATATTGCCAAATCTTATTGAAAATCATTCACTTTTTGTGGTTTTGTCACTGCAGATTGCTGTCAGTGTGAATCAAGGAGGTCATTAATACTTATTAGTTATTATTATATGTAGTTATTCTACTATAATAGAATGAACGTTTTGCCATTTATATGTTGCTTGCTTAAAAAAATATTCAGTCAAATTCTCTTTGAAAGGAGTCAGTGGAGAAAGATGCTTTTTGCCCTGCGCAATGGTGTAGTTACAGCATATGCCAGCAGGAGGCATATGCCGCAGCTGACTAGTCAAACCCTGAACCTTTGTGTGAGCGCCCTTTTAGTGTGTGAGTTTCTCTCTTTTATACAGGCTCCCACACTGACTATGGAAGGAGGTCGGCTGAAGAAATCCCAGCAGATGATTGCTGGCCGGGACTTTGAGACGGTGCCAGAGCCAGTATGGAGGGCACTTTACCACTGGTATGGGGCCAACCTCAGCCTGCCACGACCGGTACGTATCACTGCTCTCATCAGTGGCATCACCAAGAGCATTTTTTTTTTGTGTTCCATTGCATCATCATTGCTCTGGACAACAGCCTTTTCTCAAGGTTTACTTTCCTTTTTTGCATTTATTTGCAATGGGTTTTAACCAACTGATCGGTGTTGTTGATTTTGGTTTTGTTTTTGTTGCTATTGAAATGCACACTCAAATAATGTCAGAGTAAAAATGGTCGATACTATATTCCGTTCCTCATATGACTTCTCATCTAGAATGTTACTGAGGGAAAAGTACCAGGACTGCAAATGGGAAAGGGCCTTTTCTCTCTCTGTGGTATTTATGCTGCCCCCTCCCCCCCTCAGGTCATCATGTCTACACTCAAGAGACAGCCAGAACTGGAGCTTTTCCCCCGTTACCTTCTCTTCCTGCGACAGCAGCCAGCTACACGCACCCCACAGTCCAACATCTGGGTCAATATGGGTATGACCAGCCTGCGAATGTGCCCTTCAAACATGCCCAGAGGTAACGTAAGCCTGCAGCAAGAGAGAGGCTCCATCCACCACCTAGACCACCTCCCCAAATCTCCTAAATGCATTCAACTTGGTCTTAGCAAAACAAGCTCTCTGGATTACAGATTGAACCTCTAAAGAGCCAAATCCTTATCCCAGCACCCAGATCTCTGATAGCCCTTTTCCACCAAAAATTGTGATGGTTCTCATGCTGATCCTGTGCTCCACTGGTTCTCGGCCGGGGTAATCTGGAGCCTATCGTAAACCGAGCATGCTTTTCCACTGACCTGAGTACCGAATGGTGACGTAATGGGTTACTGTCTTGGTGGTAGTTTCACGTGACTACCTCAAACATAAGCAAACATGTCGCATCACAGTGTGTTTGTATACAGCTTTTAGTCTTGTTTTTGAGGACATGTTTAAACATATGGATTAATGCAATCCATCATTATTTAATTGCTCCACAAGATTATCAGAGATGACATCTTTGCTAAAGACTACAGGTAATGTAATTATATTATATTGTATGAACTTTGTATGAAATTATGGATTAATGCAATCCATCATTATTTAATTGCTCCACAAGATTATCAGAGATGACATCTTTGCTAAAGACTACAGGTAATGTAATTATATTATATTGTATGAACTTTGGCTTAACTTGCCAAGTTCTGTAAATTGTTACAGTGGAGTCAGTATTAACATTGGTGTTCCAGATGGTTGTATTTGGATTTTTGCTATAATATATAATATTATTGATTGAGAATCCCACCGTTTTACTTGACAGATGGCCGTGATCTTCCAAACTTAGTGAGTAGCTGTTCAAAAATCCCCTTACAGAACAAAACAATAAACAAAATAAGATGACAACAGTGTAAGAAAAGCTAACAAAGTTGGCAAATAAAAAACTTATTGAGATCAGCTGCAGAGGACACCAGCGATTCACTGTTTATCACGAGCGTTACTGGCTGAATTCAATGCGGTCAGATAGCAGACTGGTCGGTGTCCAAGTCCAATTGTTGCTCCGTCCACTGTCCCTTTTGCTTATGGTCCTTATGGTCCCTGTACTCCCTTTTATGTTTTTCAATTTGTTTATGATTTGGTCACTTGTCCAATTGAATGTGCCGTGCATCATTTCGTGCTGTATCTTCATTCTTGTTAGAGTATTTTTCCCTTTGCGATCTCTCTCTAGTTTATCTCAGATCTTCGTAAATAACATATCACAAGTAGAGCACTTGTTTCGTCGTATTACCTGAATGCTTTTGATGTCTGATAATTTTGTGGGTTTTCTATTGTTGTTATAGAGCGAAGAAGTACTCCTTGCTGCAGACGGTAGCTGCTGTTGTTTTTTGGGAGAATTTTATCATGGTGACGAAACATTATTCCGCCATCTGTCACCTGAAGTAATCAGTTCCTGCGTAGAGACCAGCAAGCTTTTGGGGCCAGTGTCAAACCAGGTTTGCGGTCCAGGAACTGCCTTTTCTGCGGTGCAAATTCGTGGAACAGTTCGAGAATTCACACCAGACCAGGAACCTGCACACGAACCATGTCTGTGGAAAAGGGCTATATGTCATCTTGTGAGTTAGGGCTTGAGAAATGGGAGCATGTTTTGTTAAACAGGCTAGTATAAGGTTTACCAAAAAAAAAGAGCAGGAGTGGAAAGGGCCACTTAGCTCTGCGATAACCTAATTTAAAATGTTGTTCAGCACTCAGACTATAGTGGGACGAGAAATAATGTGTGCCACTCTGTCATGGCTCAGCCATACTCAGATGTCTGTTTGGTGTGGGTAAAGATGGGTTCTCTCTGGTTAATTTTTTCTTTGCAGGGTTCCCATGGTACAACTGTGATTTTCAGGCCTGGAAAAAGAATTAGAAATTGAAAAAAAAGCCAGTAATGTTAGTAATGTTCCTGGTTCAATGCAAGTTAAACTCAACTGACAGAATTTGTAGCATAATGTTGATTCCCAACAAAAAAAATATTTATTCTCTTTCCTTGATTATTTCAAAAAATCTAAACTTGCAGTTACATTAAGGCACTTAAAATGAAAGTAAATGGTGCAAGTGCATGTTAAAATACAAAATATTTCAAAAGTGTAACCACAAAACAAACATACTTGTTAACATGATTTGAGTGTGATAAAATTTGGGATTTTACAGGGTTTACCAACGTTGCATCATCATGACGAGTTTGTTATATTGGATATAATTTTACACATATAACGTTAGTAAGTGATTTTATGACAGTGAAATTATTTTAACACATCATGGCACTGATTTACTAAGATCCCAAATAATGGGTACTAATTTGCAATCTATCAAATTGCATGTGCACACGTTATTTGGGATCCCACGAGGGCGTATTGCAAATAGCAGCATGTGCAAATATGTTGGACACCCTGTAAAAGGAGGCTTTTGTGTGTGGCAGTTGCACCAAATGCAGGCTCGTAAATGTATCAGGTGGTAGAGCAGGTTGTCCACTAATCATAGGGTGGTGGTTCGATTTCCGGCCCACACAACTCCACATGCCGAAGTGCCCTTGGCCAAGACACAACCCCACGTTGCTCCCAGTGGCAGGCTAGCGCCTTGAATGGCAGCTCTGCCATCATATATATATATATATATATATATATATATATATATGTATATATGTATATATGTATATATATATGTATGTATATATATGTATATATATATATATATATATATATATATATATATATATATATATGTGTATGTGTGTGTGTGTGTGTGTATAGAGGGACTAGTCAGTTTTTTTTTGTGTGGTAATAACCGTTGTCACAAATGTTGTCAGTTGAGATTAACTTAAATTGAACTTCCTTTAAAACACACTTTAAAATGCCATGGAACTTTGTATAGGTAAAATATGAAGATAAAATATGTAATCAACTAGAAATTGCCTTTCTTTTTTTCTTCCCAATTTGTAATGCCCAATTCCCAATGCTCTCTAAGTCCTTGTGGTGGTGTAGTGACTCGTCTCAATCCAGGTGGTGGAGGATGAATCTCAGTTGGTGACCAGGGGTGGTAGTCAGTGTCAATACTTGCTGAGCTACCCAGGCCCCTGTGTTTGTGTGTAATCACAAACAAAAAATCATGGAAATTATTTTGTCAAAAGGAGTGGGAACCTTGCCTTTTAATTGTTTTCTTTGCAATCATACAAATCAAAATAATTTTTTCTTCTTTTTTTTCACAAATAATTTTTTCAGCACTAAAATCTTCAGTCTTCAAATCTTCACTCCCCCCCCACCCCCACCCCCAAGATTACCAAGACTAATGAATTAATAATTTGATGAATATTCCCTTTAAATGCCCTTTCTTGCTGCTGCCTTACAACTAATCCTCAGTCTGTCAATCAGGTAGTGGGGCTGTGCGTGCGTGCGTGCGTGCGTGCGTGCGTGCGTGCGTGCGTGCGTGCGTGCGTGCGTGTGTGTGTGTGTGTGTAAAACTGATGTGCTTCTTGTGACTGTTTGATTTAATAGCATGCATACTCTGATATATGTATGAAGTGGACTGAATCTTCACATTTCCCATCATTGATTTTAAATGAAACAATAAAAATATTATTTGACTGAATTAAAAAAGTAAGTTGAATTAAGCTGCGATCTTGCAGTTGCTTTCAAATAGCTTTTTTAAAGTTGGAACATCTCAGCAGGGAGCTGATCGTTTGGGATTGTTTAAAACTGGTAATTGTTTTATTGTATGTGATTCCCAACACAGGAAACGTTCCTTCTCCTAACGCCCCTCTGAAGCGAGTGCTGGCGTACACAGGCTGCTTCAGCAGGATGGGCACCATTAAAGACATTCATGAGTACTTATCCCAGAGGTTACGCATTAAAGAAGAGGATATGCGCCTCTGGCTCTACAACAGTGAGGTGGGGACCTCCTTAACTGACACTGGACAACAGAGCATTAAATGTAGTAGTACTGTGATCAAAGACATTCATAAGTCTATCCTCGTGCAAGTGTAAAGTAAAGGGTACTGTAACTGAGGCACCTCACTGCAGTGAACTGTGGAAATGTTTTAAAGACCCCATGAAGTCTAAATTGAAATTTGGTTGCTTTTAGTCTGTCTGTTAGCCATCTGTCTGCCAGTATGCTCCTAAATGTTAACAATTTTCCTGTAGCAGGTATACAGTATGTATTTGGAATTTACAGAATTTCTCTTCTGGGAAAACTGACTGAATTTTGCCCGCTCAAAAGCTCTCTGGAATGAAAATATCACCCCCACTCCTTATACTATCAGCAACTGACTAGCAAGTTGCAAATCCTGATTCATGGCTGTGATAGGACTGAAGACTATTGGCTATTTGAAAAAGGAAAAAAAAAAAAAAAAAAAGAATGAGCCACTTCAATATGTTCTTGTTTCAACAGGAAATACGTCAACACAGAAAAAAAAAAAACGAACTCATCATGCAATTTTATGGTGTCTTTAAATGTTTCAGTAATTCTATACACTGAATGTGAGGCCAAGAGAGTTTGTGAGACTCATGTACAGTATATTGTATAATAACCTTGCTTTTATCATCTTAATCATTTTGACAGAATTACCTCACTCTTCTGGATGATGAAGATCACACTTTAGAAAGTTTGAAAATTCAAGACGAACAGCACTTAATCATTGAGGGTATGTCTGATATTATGTCTCTCAATTTAAGTTTTATCTCTTAACATTTGCTGAGCAGTGAGGATAGAATTGCAAAGCATGCATAAAAGAATTGATGGAACAAGGAGAATTAAGATTTGTTTTTCTCTTTCTCTAGTTCGAAACAAAGACATGAGCTGGCCTGAAGAAATGTCTTTCATTGCGAACAGCAGTAAAATTGACAGACACAAAGGTAATGTCCAGAAATCTTGAAAAAAGGGTAAAACACATTTAAGTGTTCAAAGTCTTTGCAATATTGGAGGGCAGCCAATGAATCTACAAATATCAGGATATTTATTAGAATTTGACCTCGACTAGATGGTGCTGTAATACAGTTCTCTAGATCGCTTTCTTCTAACAAACCTCATATCAAAGTAGATTATTAACACACTGGCTCAGAAGCACCAAGAATACATGAAACAATTACATAACAAAGCAATACAAAACTGATATCAAGACAAACATCAGCTATGACATTTAAAGACTCACTATGTTGGCATCTTACAAAAAAACTCTGTGACATACTGAGTAATTGAACTTCAGCTCAAGTTGCCATGCTTGACAGCCTAAATTTTATCTAACCTTCAGTCACTTTCATGATTGTGATTTTTCCCTTTCTGTTGCAGTCCCTACTGAGCAGGGCGCCACAGGCTTGAGCAACCTGGGGAACACATGCTTCATGAACTCCAGTATTCAATGTGTTAGCAATACCAAGCCCCTCACGGACTACTTTATCTCAGGGCGACACCTTTATGAGCTAAACAGGTAAGAGAACATGGAAGGGTTATTCCTACTTGTAAACTACTTGTAGCGACAAGGTTATACTCGGGAATTTTAATCCATACACTTCTAGAAAAATTCAATTAGAAAGTTTTTTAATGGATCACAGTCATCTGTCAAACCTCTTGACCAATGAGCTATGCCTTGACCTGACAGAACCAATCCAATCGGAATGCGAGGTCATATGGCCAAGTGCTATGGGGATTTGATACAGGAACTCTGGAGTGGAACCCAGAAGAATGTTGCACCTCTAAAACTCCGGGTGGGTAGTTAACCTCTCTAATCATGCTCACTCAACCCAAATACAGTGGCCCAAAAAGGTTTTTGGACACTTAAGGAACACTTAAAAATTTATGAAACCAAAAGTGCCATTTGTTTTAAAGAAATACAGCACAACCATACATTTCAAGCTAAACATAAAAAAGTAGCGTAATTTGTTTGTAGATGCTACTTGGTTTGATATTTTGCTTCTTATGCAATGAAATTCATACATGTGTGACTAAAGTGTCCAAAATAGTCCAAATGTTATTTTATCATCCACTTCATTTTTGTAGTTAAATTTCTTTAGGCTATTTCTTCAAAAGAATCTAAGATTCACCTCATTTTATTTAGTGGACCATAGCAAAGTATGCACCGAGATTCAATGGCTTCCAGCAGCAAGATTCCCAGGAGCTCTTAGCCTTCCTATTGGACGGGCTTCACGAAGATTTGAATCGTGTGCATGAGAAGCCATATGTGGAGCTGAAGGATAGTGATGGACGGCCAGATCTTGAGGTGGCCACTGAGGTTAGTTTAAGACTCCTGCTTCCCATCAGTTGCTTTCTGCTTTTGAAACCCTGCTAGACTCATTACACCAGCTGAGCAATTCTTAATCAACTTTAATAGGAATGTTGATGATTCATTAATGAAAAGATGGCATTTTGAACTACCAACAGTATGTGAGGACATTAACTTGATTGTGATTAAAATGTGATTCACTCAGTGGGTGTTTCTTTCTGCAGGCCTGGGAAAACCATTTGCGAAGAAATCGTTCAATCGTGGTGGACCTTTTCCATGGGCAGCTCAGGTCCCAAGTGAAGTGTAAGACCTGTGGCCACATCAGTGCTCGTTTCGACCCCTTTAACTTCCTTTCACTGCCGCTTCCCATGGACAGCTCCATGCACTTAGAAATCACAGGTGAGGTCAAGCAGAAACCTGTGATTTCTTAAACCCTGTAAAATCCATAAGCAGATATTCACATAAGTTCTTTTGATTTGCAGTTATCAAACTTGATGGCTCCACGCCAGTCCGGTATGGGCTCCGTCTCAACATGGATGAGAAGTACATGGGCCTGAAGAAACAGCTGAGTGAGCTATGCAGCCTGAAACCTGAGCAGATCCTGCTGGCTGAAGTCCTCACCTCCAACATCAAGGTCAGCTCAACTTGACACATCAGACAGTGATGCATTTACACCTGGTTTTCATATCCATCTCGGGCAATGCAATCAAAAGTGGACAGCGCAAAATAGCTGTGTAAATGGGATCCAGCGCGTTTTGTGTCTGGATCATTCACAACACATTCTAAAGTATTCAGAAACACGTGACCACATCGTATTTGACTTGAAGGAATATTCCTGGTTCAATACAAGTTAATCTCTATCGACAGCATTTGTGGCATAATATTGATTACCACAATCAATCTTTTTTTTCTTAAAAAAGAAAAACAAGAAACTAAAATCGAGGTTCCAATGATGCACTTACAATGGAAGTGAATGGGGGACAATTTTTGAACATTAAAATACTCACTTTCAAAAGTATAGCCATAAGACATAAACAATATGCATATAAACCTGATTTTTATGTGAAAAAATTGCTAACCTTTTATGCAACAAGTTATTGCTAATTTTTCACCATGATGATGTCATATCAACAAACCTAAAATGACAGCCAAGATAAACAACTTTACAGCTCTAATAATACATTAATACTTAGAGTTTTAATGAAAGAATTAATGTAAGTGCTTTGATAAATTATAAGCTTGACTTCTCATGAATGATTTCTTGAGAATGTGGAACACTGTTTACCTTGAATTGTCTTTGCTGTGGTATTGAAATTGGTAACGAGAATTGTGAAATTTCACTGGAATTGATATTGGCTACTGAACTTTTGGCATTGTGACAACCCTTGTATTCATGTCATTAGACTCTCCCCTCTAAGTAATTGGATCCCAGTCGATGTCACAGAAGATACATTTGAGACGGTTGTTAATACCTGGTGTAAACAGGGCCACTGTTGTTGTTACTGGTAACCCATGAATATGATGGCAATCAAAGTCGCCTGGCTTTTAAATTAGCACTTGGTTGTGCTTGGGTCTAGAACTTTCCTCAGGACAACCAGAAGGTGCGACACTCTGCGAACGGATTCCTCTGTTCATTTGAGATCCCTGTGCCTGGCTCACCCACCTCAGTCACCTCTCCGGTACAAACGGGTAACAAGGACTCATTTCTTCTTATTTTTTGTTCTCTTTCCCTAAAGCAGAAGTTTTCTTACTACCTTTCATTATAAATGTTTTATTTAGAATCTGCAACAATGGCTAATGGGACAGCTGGAAACAATCACATTGGAAATTCTGGACTTATTCCCAATGGCATGCCAAGCACAGTGGTTCCCTGTGCGCCTGAAAAGCCCCTCAACAATGGTATCCCTAACGGCCATGCCGTGCCAATCCAAGACAGTCCCTTCATTGGGTACATCATTGCCATGCACAGAAAGATGGTGAGCAGCAAAGTTTGAAATCACTGTTGGATTTTACGTGCTGGTCACAAGAATTCTAATAGTGAGATCTGTACCCTCAGATGCGGATGGAGCTGTACTTCCTGTCCTCTCAGAAGAACAGGCCAAGTCTGTTTGGTATGCCGCTGATAGTGCCATGCACAGTGCACACCAGTAAGAAGGACCTCTATGATGCTGTGTGGATCCAGGTGTCGCGGCTTGCCAGCCCACTGCCCCCACAGGAGGCTAGCAACCACGCTCAGGACTGGTCAGTGGCATTCGCAGCTCACAGGGCTCTTATACTAACAACAATGTTTTTATATTTGCATCTATGCATTTTGCAGATGCTTTTGTCCCAATTGACTTTCAGTGCATTCAAGCTATACATTTCATAAGTATGTGCATTCCCAGGATATAAAAACCCAAGCACTTCCCAAGCTACCAGTAGGTTTGTAATAAAAGACGGAAATTAAAAAATATGTAATAAAAGTGATGGTAGGAACCATAGCCTAGCAGTTAGTGTTTGTTCTTTAGACATGTTGACATGTTAGCCATGGCACTGATGCAGGAGATGCAGGTTCGAATCCAGTGTCATGTCAATATCCCACTTTACCACTTTGTACATGAGTAATGTAATCACGGCTCCATTGTAGCTTTTGAGTTTGTCATCCGTTCGTGCTTGTGTGTGAAGTTCTTGTGCGGTAACTATATTGTGTAATTATTTTTGTTTTTACTTTTTACAAAGTGGTAAAATGCCCCCTAAATGATCAAGTGACAAATTAAAATATATTTGGTGTTTCTTTCTTTGTTTTTCTCTATGCATTAAATGTTTTTCTTTATGCATATATTTAGAATGATATAAAGTGTTGTGCTCTCTTGCAGTGATGACAGTATGGGATATCAGTACCCCTTCACTCTGCGGGTGGTGCAGAAAGATGGTAACTCTTGTGCCTGGTGTCCTTGGTACAGGTAAGAAAAGTTAATCAGTTGTGCATGTGGATTAATGTCTATCTGACACCCCAGTGTGAGTTTACACAACTGACGAGGGCTGCCGGTGTCTTTGCCAGGTTCTGCAGAGGCTGCACAGTGGATTGTAACGATGACCGAGCATCTTTGGGAAATGCCTACATCGCTGTAGACTGGGACCCCACCGCCCTGCACCTTCGTTACCAAACCTCTCAGGAAAGGGTGAGTACTACGGTCTTACTCAGCATTTCCAGAGGATCTGCCTTTTCAAGTGTGATTGTGCTTAATTAGAAGATTGACAAGGGAGATCTAGTCCTGTCATCCGTTAACATTCCATAACATTCCACATCCACTCTCTTTAGCTATTCACCTGAGCTGTACAGCTGGGCAATATGAAAAAAAATATTTTATCGATAATCGCCTTAAAAAGTATTGCGATATACGATTATATCATCAAACCCCCTCCTGAGGGTCGTGAATATTTTTGCTTTATTGAGTTTGCTTTCAAAATTTAATTAATTTATTGAAACATGAAAAACATAAAAGATGTTTCTAAATTAAAATTGCACTTCAAACTAAATGTAAAATAATTTGTTAGTGGATCATGTGACCACCAACATAGCAGAAATGCTTTATAATATATTGGCTAATATAATCAAAACTGTTAACAAACTGTCGGGGAAATTCGACAACCTAATTGGGAGGCTGGGAACAATACAGCAGCTGGTGTCAGGCTTTGAGGATGTGTTGGCTACGACTTCAAAATTTAAATTCTTCTCATTATTCACTTACCCTGATGCCATCCCAGATGTGTATTACTGTATTACACAAATTAAGATTGTTTGAAGAATATAGAGCTCTGTCATTACCTTATAATGCAAGTAAATGGATGGCAGCATTCTGACGGTGCAAAAGTTGATCACTGAATGTCTTCTGAAGCAAATCGATATGTTTGTGTAAAAAATAAATTGATAACTAAAATGTTATTAACTTTTAAAAAGCACTTCCTGCCAGCAGTTGACGCATCATATAGCTGTCGCGTGACAAAGGCGTGTCGGCGAGTTCACATGAGAATTCGGAAGCGGCACTTATTTACAACAGATGAACAGAAGTCACGCGAGAGTTCTGCCATTTCAAAAAGCATCAGAGCCCTGGACGGAAGCACTGATTTAAAGTTAAAAACTTTTTAAATATCATCTTGTTTCTTACATAACCATATTGATTTGCATTAGAAGACATTCATTAATCAGCTGGAGTTGTGTGGATTACTTTTGTGCTGCCTAAATGTGACTTGGACAGTCAAAGTGCTGGCACCCATTTACTTGCATTATATGGAACTGATAGAGCTCTATCTTCTAAAAATCTTAATTCGTGTTCTACTGAAGAAAGTCAGTAATACACATCTGGGATGGCATCAGGGTAAGTGAATAATGAGAGAATTTAAATTTTTGGGTGAACTATCCATTAGACCGTCTGGACAGTTTTGAAAACAAAGCCACCGGTAAAATGTCAGGATTGTCTGGCTAAAAGAAGTCTTAGAGGGAAAGGCTCCAGTCTAATTTTTCGAGAAGTGGATTCCAGATATTTTGGACATGCAAAAAGACTGGCTTAAGATCAAGAGAGCCCACCGGACTGGCCCTCCACTGAGAATGGCTGGTAAGGATGATCCAAGAGCTGTCCTGGTGAGACTGCACAGCTACACCGACAGGCAAAGAATCTTGCATGCAGCTAGGATGAAAGGCAGAATAACACGATGGCGGGGGTGTTTCGTTCTATCAGGATTTCTCAGTGGAAGTCGTGGTGAAAAGAAAGGAGTCCATGAAGGCTCGCAAGCTGCTGAGGGATGCAGGGATAACGTGCACATTCTATATCCTGCTGTTATTAAAATTCTCGATCCTGACGGCACCAGTTCTTCCCTTTCAAATATTAGAATCTGAATTGGAATGAGCTTTATTGCCAAGTATGCTTACACATACAAGGAATTTGTCTTGGTGACCGAAGCTTCAAGTGCACAAACAATACAACAACAAGACGTTGGAGGCGAGAACCGACTTGACAATATTAATAATAGTTTTAATATAAATTTCTTAATAAATCATATGAAGAATCTAGCTCCAGATTCATTGTATAGGGTCAGTATAGTTTTAATAGCGAAGAAAAATAAAAATCCAGAACTATGTTCTTCATACAGACCAATTAGCTTACTTGGAATGGATAATATAAAATCTTATAGGCTAGAACATGTTATGAATTCTATTGTAAACGCTGACCAGATGGAGTTCATAAAGGGCAGAAATTAATATTATAAGACGAGACGTTTATTTAATATGTCATTATCTTAACTTTTCTGTCAAATTCCAGGTGCCATAGTGACTTTGGATGCCTTTGATAGAATTGAGTTGTAATATTGTTAAAAGATTTAAGGAGATTTGGTTTTGGTTCAGTCTTTCTTAGATTGATTAAATTGTTATATAAATCACCTACAGTCTCGGTTATGACCAATGGCCTTTTATCGGTTTCCTTTAAATTAACGAGAGGCAGAGCACAAGGAAGTCCGTTATGTCCACTTCTATTCTCATTAGCTATAGCGCCATTAGCCATAGCAATCAGCCAAAATCAAAATATTCAGGGAGTAACTATTGGAACAAAGCATCAACAGGTTCTACTGTATGACGATGATGCAGATCGACGATGATGAATTTGGAAAAGTCAGAAATAATGCCCATAGCTTAAAGTGGAAATGTTGAACCAGTTTTTTAATCAATGTTATTCACTGTTTTGAAACAGAGGGATATAAAGGATATTACTAAAGCACTAGCTGACTTTATTTGAGCAAGTAGGAAACCAAAGGTTAAGATAGAGACATTACAGCGACCAAAATAAGGTGGATGGGGCCTGCCAAATATAGAAAATGATGTACTGTCAATACAAGCGAAAATTATGGATACTTGATTATGGATTCTTCATGGATACTTGATCACTTAGCCCTTGCTTGGTTTGATGTACAAAAGGAGATGTGCAAACCCTACTCCCCTGTAAATCTATTGGGTGAACATACTTGCAAATTGCCTAGTCGCATTAATGATAACTCCTAATGAGGAATGTAATATGGGCGTGGTGAAAACGTAAGAAATTGTTCAAAAGCACTCACCGGCTGAATGCTCTTACAACATTGGTAGGTAATCCTGAACTATTGCTAGAGGGTTTAGGACCATGCTTCAAAGATTGTCAAAAAGCAGGAATTTAAAGAATTAATTATCTTTTTGGTAATGGTCGATTTAGATGTTTTGAGTCTATAAGAGCCCAATATAATTTTATGTACCATCCAAGGATTTTTATGTAAATATCTACAAATCAGACATTGTGTATAAAAAAAGATAACTCTCTCAATATTTCAAATTATTAACACTGTTGTTGCCTTCCAGGATTTCAATCTGTAATTGATATATAAAGAGCTACAATATATTATACACATATAATTATTATACACAATTTTTAGATTTCACTCTAAATTTATAGTAAATATAAAACAGTAGTCTCTCCAAATTGTTTGAAATGTAAAGAAAATTATGGGAACCAGATTGCATTGTCTCTGGGAATGTACTAAAATTCAGATATTCTGGAGGGCAGTATGCCACAAGTTTATCATTAGATCAACAATTGCCAGAAAACCCTCTCTTATGCTTGCTCAGGAAAATACCTGCTCATCTCAAAGGGCATGAGGACATCATTCAATCACTCTTGATGCTGGCCAAGGCCAGTGGGTCGAGATGATTCTCGCTCAGTTCCATTGTGGAGATCTCTTGTTGTTGACTTTGAGGCACTGTGTTAACTGGGTAGAACTCACCTCTTCGTTCAAAAATGGGGAAAACCGCTAGAAATTTTAGGCATTACATGCAATTTGGACTATGGACAATAACATGATTTGGGTAGTGAGGGTGTTGTATGTGCCTTGGATCCTTTTTGTTTCCATTTCTTTAGTAATATATATATGTGCTTCGAACTAATTTACTTTTTTTCTTCTTTCCTTTTTGTTTTTCTTTTTTCCTTGTTTTGTTGTATTGTTGAAAAATCTAATAATTATTTTATTTTTTTAATTAAAGTCAAGGCCAATCTTATCTGATCAGCTTGATGCAAACTGCACACAAACCCTGCCATTCTGTAGCAGCTCTTAATAAACGATTGTAACTGTTGAAGTGTTCTGATTGCATCATGAGGACCTTAAGAGACTGCGGAAGTCCTGTAGGACCTCAGAGCTCATGTAAGTAAAACACATAGCCGACAGTGAACAAGGATGTTCAAGGGCAGCATCCATGCTGTCATATCTGCAACGTGGAATGGCGGTGACGTTGTAGGCTAAAGCACATAACTGGTAATCAGAAGGTTGCTGGTTCGATCCCCACAGCCACCACCATTGTGTCCTTGAGCAAGGCACTTAACTCCAGATTGCTCTGGGGGAATTGTCCCTGTAATAAGTGCAGTGTAATTCGCTTTGGATAAGCATCTGCCAAATGCATAAATGTAAATGTGAGGCAGCAGTGCTAAAATAATTTCCGCTACCAACCCAATCTTATGGTTTACTTGATGTTGTCTTTAATAAGGATAAGGGAGCAGTTAATTGGAAATACTGAAATCCTAATGGAGAAATGCCTCAGAAATGTATCCTTTTGTGTTGTGCTGTACAGCAGATGGTTGTGATGTTGATTATGCATTATAACTTTGTCCAGTCTACAGTGGTGTAACTGAGCATTCATAATAGAGGAAGTGGAAAAAGGAATTCAAAGTGATTTTTCTCCATTTCATACAACAGCAACACATGTTGTTTTGTTAAACAACAATCGTAAGATGTAGCATCACTTTTTAGATTTTTTTTTTCTTCTTTCAATTAGAGTCATAGCTTACTACATTCTTATTCAAGTCAGGATGTCATGTTTTTCCTATAATTTCATGGCAGTGACCTCACTGAAAGGTAAAGGTAGTGTCATACATAACAAGTTGCTGATGTTTTTGAACCATGTCATTAAGTTTTGAATTGATTGACCTTATTAAAATATTCAGAAAAAAAAGATATGTTTCTTCAAGCACGTGTCTTTGTGACTAACAGCATTTCTTGTCATGTGTCACTCCGAGACATCTTGCAGGTCGCCTGTCTTTTTCAGGTGGATAAACAAAATGCCAAAACATTTTGACGAGGAGCTTGCAAACTCAATTGAGCCTTGTCGCCTTTAGCGGATGGTGGGTGCTAGTTTCATGCCCTGGGCTACTGTTTAATATATTTGCTGATTTCCCAGATCCATGGTTTCGCCATTTCCCGATATTTTCGTATCATTGTCTGCCAATTGAGTCTGGCAGTCGGCATCAGGATCTTTATAACATCGTCGATATCCGATAACATCGTCCAATCACCCAGCCCTGCTGTGCCATAAATACAATGTGACTAATCAATTTGTAGCTGCAGTAAAATGACATAATGATAGTGTTGGTTGGCTGATGGGACCACAAGAATGCCCACAGTCCCAAGCCCTTTTACTAGCAACTATCTGGAACTATAACATGAAAGACAACAGGAGCAACTCAATCCTCTCCCTAGTTCAGTAGTAAGGGCATTGATCATGGAGTCTGTCATTTGTAGCCTTGTTTCCATAGCAAAATTGTTCCCGTGCACTGAAATGTTTGCTCCTTAAAAACTACCAGAATGCACCGTAAAAATCAGGGAGCATCATTGCTCACTATGTTCCCTTACTGAAAACATCGTTATGTCTTCTGAAGTCTCTCAAGTCATTAGATGACAAACACAAGTGTAAAATTAAGTCAATGGCTAATTTTTTGTTAAAAAGAGATGATGTTTGGATCTTAGATCCATAATGTGCATAAAAGAGAAACAATCTTTTAAATATTCCAGTTGTAAAAAATTATAATTTTGTTCTTTTTCGTGTTCTTTTTTCGTTAGAATTAGTGTTCTCCGTATACTGATTCATGACATAGGGAACTAGTGAGCTGATTGAGACACTTTTAAGAGCTCTCCAAAAAAATCGATCACTGGCAAAACATCTGAAATATAATGAAACATTTGCCATACATGTTGCTTTCAAAAAAAATATATCTCACGTGAACACATGGCTATTTTAGAATGGCCATCAATGAGGAGAGATGTCCTGTGTGCCCAGACAGTGTAGTTATGGCATCTACCAGCCGGGGCTTACTGGGCCATGCAGACCAGCCAAACTTTGAGCCTTTGATCTAGACTCACTTAGTATGACAACATCAGTTAAACTAATATTAATAATAGGTCATAATAACCACCGTACCCTAATTACATTTTTACACAGAAGACAATACAATGCATTAAATGTCAGTTGAGCTCAGATTTAACTCTTATGTTATTTTGTTATCAATATGTAATGCCATAAAAGCCACCTTTTGAATAGTTAGAGTCAGTCCAGAGATTGCTGCTGTGTAAAGGGTGAAATAATTCTGTACTCAATCTTTTGCAGCAGTATAAGTCAAACACAGTGATTGCTCTGCCAGTGCTGTCATGGCCTGTGATGAGATTTCATTCCATCACACATCACAGCTGTGAAATCCCAACAGCTTATTAAATGATTCATTGCTAACTGTGTCTGCTGCTTCAATTTTACCTCCAGCAGGAGCTCCTGATAAAACGATGACTTCAGCCTGCTAATTTGATCTATCATTACTACTGTTGCAATAGACACTTATAGTTTGAACAGTATGTTCATTGTAGGGTGTTTCCTGAATGCAAGAGCTACTGCGGTGTTGTAGTAATTGATCTGTTTAAAAATTGGAGATGACAATATAAATCAAAGCCATTTATACTAGCTTAAAAACATAGTACACCCAAAAATATAATTATTTCATCATTTACTCTCCCTCATGCAGTCTCAAACTCGTATTACTTTTTTTTCTGCGGAACACTAGGATATTATGATTGAAATATGATATGAATATACTGTATCTAAAATGCAAGTCAATGGGAACCAACCCTTCTAAGCCCGACAAAAAGGGAGCTAAAGGTACATGAGTGGTTTAATCCTTTAATCTTCTGAAGAAATTCGATTGGTTTTGGTTGACAACAGAGCAAAAGTTTAAAATAATGAAGCTTAGAAGTGTTGGTCCCCATTTACACATATAGCATTCACATTATATTTCAAAATTATAAGAGAATTCTTATTTTTGGGTGATCTATTCCTTTAATGTTGAAAGAACTGCCACACAGTGGGGGTTGTTATTATTTTTAATGATTTAAATAGATAATTAAATACAGTCAAAATCTCTTTAGCAAGACACTACGTGACCATCTTTGGAATGCTCTCAGGCAGGCTGGCCAGCTTTTTTTCTATGTAAACAAGAGGCATAAATGTGTATCTCCTTTATACTAAAATCGTAAAATCTCTAAAATGGTTGGTCATGATTGAGATAAAAGAACATACAGTGCTGTGGAATTTTTATTTTTTTTATTGAAGCAAAAAAGTTATCCAACACCTATATCACCCATATGAAAAACTAACTGCCCCCTTAAACTAAATAGCTGGTTGTGCCACCTTTAGCAGCAACAACTGTAATCAAATGCTTCCGATAACTGGAGATCAGTCTTAGACAGCACTGTGGTGGAATTTTGGCCTCCTCTTTGCAGAACTGCTTTAGTTCAGCCACATTAGAGAGCTGCCCGTTTAAGGTCTCATCGCATCTCAATCATGTTAATGTCAGGACTTTGACTAGGCCTCTCCAAAAACATTTATTTTGCTACTTTTGAGCCATTCAGGGGTGGACTTTCTCCTATGCTTTGTGTCATTGTCCTGCTGCATAATCCAGTTGCACTTGATCTTCAGCTCACTGGATTTTCTGGTAGAGGGCAGAATTCATGTTTCCCTCAATTATTGCAAGTCACCCTGGCCCTGAAGCAGCAAAGCATCCCCCCACCATCAAACAACCACCAACATGCTTGACCGTAGGTATGATGTGAAGAGGACCCCGTCTTCCAAACAGTTCCACTTTCGACTCGTCAGTACATAGAACATCCCAAAAGGTTTGTAGTTCATAAAGGTGTGTTTTGGCAAAATGCAGATGAGACTTGTTGTTGTTCTAGGTTAGCAGTGGTTTTCGCCTTACCACTCTTCCATGGATGGCATTTTTGGCCAGTATCTTTCTGATAGTGTAGTCATGAACAGTGACCTTTTTTGATGTGAGAGAGGCCTGCAGTTCCATGGATGTTGTTCTTGGCATTATGGGGACTTCCTGGATGAGTCGTTGCTGTTCTCTTGGAGGAATTTTGGAAGCTCGGCCACTTCTGGAAAGGTTCACTACTGTGCCAATTGTTCTCTATTTGGAAATAATGGCTCTCACTGTGGTTCTCTGGAGTCCCAGAGCCTTTGAAATAGCTTTGTAACCCAGACTGATATATTTCAATCACCTTTTTCCTCATCATTTCTTGAATTTCTTTTGACCTTGGCATAGTGTGCTACTGGGTGAGACCTTTTAGTCAACTTCATGCTGCTGAAAAAGTTCTATTTAGGTGTTGATTTGATTAAACAGGGCTGGCAGTAATCAGCCTGGGTGTGTCTAGTCCAGCTGAAACCCATTATGAATGCAGTTTCATAGATTTGGGGAATTAGGAAACACACTTTTTCACATAGGCCCAGTTGGTATTGAATACATTTTTTGCTTATACGCAATAACATTATCATTTAAAAACTGTATTTTGTGTTTACTCAGGTTGCCTTTGTGTTATGTTAGCTTTTATTTGAATTTTTGAAACAACTTAGTTTGAGATAAACACAAAAAAGAAGAAATCAGGATGGGGGCAAATACTTTTTGTACTGTATTTCAGATCAACTGTAAAATCTGTCAACACTGGTCTCATAAATTGTGCTTCTTAACCTCAGGTTACACTAAGAAAATGAACTTTTCCCAGCTTGTCTTGCTAATGCGCATGCGTATTCTCGAGTTGATTGACAGGCTATGTCTATATCTATAAGGTAATTGTCTCTTTTACCTGTAAGACGGGACTTTCTTTTCTACATCCGTTGACCATTGGGCATTTCAAATTCACCCATTCATTTTAATAGAAGTGGGACCGGAACCAACCATTTTTATAATTTACATAAAGCCTGCAAAAATTACATAAAGCCTTTATAAAGCCTGCAAGAATTGTGTGTTCTATTCTGCATTCAATTTAATGACAGTCGGACTGGATAATATATGAAAAACTTTCAAATGATCCCTTTTTCTAGTCCACTTCTCTATGTTTCTGAGTGGTTATGAAGTCGTTCTGTCAGTGTGTAATGTAATTAATTGCTTTGTCTGTATGAAACAGATAGTGGAAGAGCATCCTAGTGTTGAGCAGAGTCGGCGTGCTCAGGCCGAGCCCATCAGCCTGGACAGCTGTCTAAAAGCCTTTACTAGTGAAGAAGAGCTGGGAGAGGATGAGCTCTATTACTGCTCCAAGTGCAAGACCCACCGCCTGGCCACCAAGAAGCTGGATCTCTGGAGGCTTCCCCCCATACTGGTCAGGAACACAAATTATTCATATTATCTCCTTGTCCCCTTTTTTTGGCAGATTTTTTTTTTTTATAGGTGCTACGCACCGGTTTTGCTTAAATCATATTTGTTATTATTTTGACACACATTGCAATTTGGAAACAAACTGAAAACAAAGGTTTGTGTTTGTTGTGAAAATGCCTTTAGTCATCACCTAGTGTTTTAATTGCAGAAACTTGAATTGCATTTTGTTAGATTTGCCCTGAATTGATTTAAATAATTTTTCGATGTCTTGTTTCAGATTGTTCATTTGAAACGCTTCCAGTTTGTCAACGGCCGTTGGATTAAGTCTCAGAAGATTGTGAAGTTTCCGCGAGAGAGCTTCGACCCGAGTGCATTCCTAGCCCCACAGGAGGTGGCTCAGAGCATGAGCAGCCTGCAGAGCCAGAGCGAGTGCTTGGTAGAGGAGCTCCAGAAGCTGGAGAGAGGAGACTCCTCTGTGTCTTCTTTCTCAACTACTACTCTGGCCAGTCCTCCCACCTCTGGCAAAGGTTTGTATTTGTCCCTGCTCTTTCTCCTCTCCTTGCTGCTTGTTAAATGAACAGTAAGTGAGATTCTCTGGCCCTGTTTACACCTAGTTCTAAGAAACATCTTTTAATTGATCCAATTAAAGTGGTCAGCTGAGACACATCGCTGTTTACACCTGGTGCCCTCTTGTGATCAGATTTTGAGAGGAGGGTCCTTGATCACTACATATATCACTCACAATGTCAGTGTGCTACTGTATGTTGATTAACTGTAAGAAAAAAATGTTTTGCTTTATTGTTTCAGGCACCCCATGCTCAATCAGGAGGGTAGGCAGCCCACTAAGCAGAAACAGTAGCCCTAGTAGCAGCCCCAAGAACACGGGACGGAAACAGGGCCGTCTGCGTCTGCCCCAGCTGGGCAATAGACATCGGCTGTCCAACAGCAAAGAAAACCTGGACAGCAGTATCACATGCAGCAGCAAGGAGGGCGAGACAGAGCTAGAACAAGGCATAGTGACGGACGGGGAGAATCAGGGGACGGCCATGCTGTCTGACGCAAACACACAGGACTCCTGGTCACTGGATGCCTCAAACACAGACTGTGATGTCATCATGGTGAATGGACTGGGACAAGAGTGCAGTCAGAGTAATGGACACACAGATGTCAGCGAAGAGCTGGACACCCCTCATCAAAAAGATGACATCTGCCTGGAACCCCTCTACAATTTATATGCAATCTCAGTAAGTGGCTCTTGTTTATGTTTTTCATTAGTTCGGTGATTGAAAAAAATATTTTTTTCTAAAAGATGTCATTATATTTCTCTTAATATTTCCATGCTCTGTTGTGGATCTTGTCATAGGTAGTATTGGTAGTGGCCTAGGGTGGCATTGTTCTCTGGGGCACCCCAACAAGCCAAGCTGCATCCCTGCTTCATTGCATATTAAACAGAAGCGTTACAGTATAGTTTCTATTTTCACAATAGTTTCGCTTTTCCGAGCTATTTTTTTATTTATATTTTTGCAACTATTATTGGTGTACCATGTCAAAACACAACATAGCTTTTTGTCTCATTGTATTGTGCATGCAGTAGCCAAGCAATTAATGTTAATTGCGACATAAATCTAACGAGTGTACCTAAACCGTCTTCACACACTCTCTCTCTCTCTCTCTCTCTCTCTCTCTCTCTCTCTCAGTAAGTCTAAAACATTTAAGTGAATCGGTTAGTTTTGATGGTTTATTAATGAATCTGTTTAAAACAAACGATTCACCATTCCAATTATATGTAGCGTTTTGAAGTCCAAATCATTTTAGGAAATAGTTTAATGTGGACAGTTGATGTTAATGAAACAATAATAAATGGTTCATTGTGCCTTCTTTTTTGAGCAAAGCATTTAGATTATTTCAGCTGTTTATCACTCTGTTTTCAACTCCGTTAATATAAAAGTGATTTATTAGTTGCATTTAGCAAAAAAAAAAACAATTTCTTTAGTGCATTTTATTTGGTTTGAATTTATTGTTCAATTTAATGTTGCCACATTTTTCTTTTCTTTCCCCCCCCTTTCTCCCAATTTGGAATGCCCAATGTGCTTTTAAGTCCTCATAGTGGCGTAGTGATTTGCCTCAATCCGGGTGGCGGAGGACGAATCCTATCTGCTTCCGTGTCTGAGACCGTCAACCCGCTCTTCTTATCACATGGCTTGTTGAGCATGTTGCCACAGAGATATAGCGTGTGTGGAGGCTCTACGCCATCCACTGCAACATCCAAGCTCAACTCACCAAGCACCCCACCGAGAATTAACCACATTATAGCGACTATGAGGAGATTCCCCCATTTGACTCTAGCCTCCCTAGCAACTGGGTCAATTTGGTCTTTTACCACTGAGCTACCCAGGCCCCCGCTACATTATTTGTTTTAGAGCAAGATAAAGTGTATACAATGTATTGTATATTTATAATAGAATTAAGTAATATAATTTGATAGAATAAAAAAAAATATCTTTATTTAATAGCCTCAATGTAGTTAGATACTTTATCGCCATTTTTATTTTTTTTGTGGGGTGGAGGGCTGCTCATTTCTGATCTCGCCTAGGGCGCCATATTAATCTGGAACACCATGTCCACGCTTGTTAAGAGAAGTGATTAGATTTTAAATTCCCAATGCAATTAAATGTGCCTCTTAGCAATATTATTTTGCTTTTGCAGAACTGTTACTTTTATACAACAGTTCAATAAAGATGATAATGATTTCAGACACAATATTGCTGGATTCATTTTTGCTCTACTAATGAAAATAGTTTGGTTACAATGTTGCAAACAATGGAGTGAACACAGACGATGGATACAAATGTAAAACATTCTTGGAACGCTGCTTGTCCAATCATGTTGACAATCAATGCACAGTAGAATATTACACTGGTCTTCCCCGCCTCCTGGGTACCTGGTTAGGGGGAGGAGAGAGAGAGAGAAAGAGAGAGAAAAGAAAAGACAAAAAACCTCCGGTTCCCTACCACGCCGCCATTCCGTCCTCAGTCAGCTGTCCAGCGATCCTCCGCAACGGCGGGCGATGGCACTGGATTCCTCCCCCTGTCGGCCGGCAGCGGCTCCTCTGTCCCCTGCCATAGGCAAAGGTTCCTCCACTTCTTGGCGGATGGCAACGGCTCCTCCACTTCTTGGCGGACGTCAGTGGTTCCTCTGCCTCCTGGTGGATGGCAGCGGCAAATCCGTCACTCCTCCGTCCCCTGGCAGACGGTAACAGCTCCTCTCTGCCTCCTTGCAGATGGCAGAATCTCCTCCGTCTCCTGGTGGACCGCTCCAGTACCATCAAACCAATACTCTCTTCAACATCGCAGGCTCTCTTTTTATCTCTCTTCCGCTGATCGGCGCCGGGCGTGCATCCTCCCGACCCAGCCACACCGTCCTCCTTATCACATACACATCAACAGCCATTGTGTTTCAGAGATATTTTTCTATTATTACAAATCAGAACTGATGAATCTATTAATTTATTATTTTAATTAGGAAAATTATTGAAGATTGTGTTGATCTATAAATTATAGTTGCATTAAAGAGCTTTAAAGTTTTCTCTAAAGGTTGTCTTTTGTCGTATGTTTTATGTTTAATTTAAATTTGTGTTTTGTTTTAACTTATTTTATTTTTGTTTTTGTTTTAATTTGTTTTATTTTTGTTTGCTTATGACTTAATGTTGGCTTTTGTATTTTTAAAGTAATTTCAAGTAGTGATCGATGGATATGGGTTTTTTCATTGCTGATGCCGATATCCAGAGTGCAGGGTGGTCGATAGGCAGATACAATGCCAATATATCACACAATTTAATTTAGTAAATAACATTAGTAATTTATTTGCCCATGAAGAAATTGTTAATATATATAAAATAAATAACAGTACACACAGTAGTCCAGCAACCATGGATGGCATGTCCACATTAACAATCCAATTTTCCAAAAATAATACCAAATCAAAGCAATTGTATGTACAGTGCAGAGTGAATAAGTAATTTATTATAGCACATGTGAAACGTTTTTATCTAGCATGAGCAGCAATCTCCTGACAGTTTAAATGGCCTGGACTGCCTGCTTGGATTGTGACCGTGAACAACATGATTTGTGAATCAGAGGAACTTTTGAACCTGATCCTGAAGTTTTGATTGTGGCTGATAGAATACATGTTTCAGAGGAAGATATTGCTGTAAATGAACACTCAACGGGAAGAAAACGCTGGATTTTTTTGAAGTTCATGAATTGCAGACTGTATATAATAGAAGTTTTATTTATATTTTCCTTTTGTCATTAGAAAAGAAAGTTAAAAGGTGACAGGGAACTGCTGATGAGAGACTGATAGCATATGTACTTTAGAGGTAAATAAATGAGCGCCCCACAGGATGCTGGATCTGCAGCATTACATCCGTTTAAACGAGATATGTGCATATTTGGAGATGGTATATGATAGTAGTTTATATATATTTGCCTTTTATCATTATACAAGACAATTAAAAGTTACAAGGAACTGTTGACGAGAGAGAGGGAGAATGAAACCGGCGAACACTAACATTATGAGCTCAAATGCGTCTGCCGCTGCTCTGATATGTGGACCGTTTAAATTAGACTGTGTTGCACACCGGTCTTATTGTAGTAACACACTGGCACGTATCAATAAACTGAACATTGACTGGTCGTCTCATGTCTCAGTCACTTCACATGCAAGCTGGCGATGCTCGTGCCCTCAAGAAACAAAAAATGTATCGTCCAATGCCGATTATTAAACAATTCTGAATATCGGCCGATTTATCGGCCTCCGCAATATAGCAGTTGACCACTGATTTCCACACACTACCTCATATTTCTGCAATTTATCCATGGAAAATATAAGTGTGGCATTATTATATCCTGGGAGAAAATACTTTCTCTATGGACAGAATTAACTTTACAGAAAATATATTGTTTTTCAGAGATCATTTTCTATTAGTACAACTTAGCTGCCCAGAAACAATTCCTTTTCTAAGCAATCTCTTTGACACACATGTTTTTTGTTTTTTTTTCTTTCAGTGCCATTCAGGAATAATGGGAGGGGGGCACTATGTGACTTATGCCAAAAACCCCAACGAAAAATGGTACTGTTACAACGACAGCAGCTGCAAGGTAAGATCCTCGCTCTCTGTGTTTGATCTTTGATGTCTCAGACATTACGTTGTTTAGCACTTTGCAACTTTCTGCACAGCAAGAACACACAGATATTTCTATGTAGTTGAAAAACTTCAGACAACAAACATAGGTTTGTTACCCATACCCTAGCCACGGGCATGATGTGTAGGCTATCAACAAATATAGCAACTGTAGTTATGGTGCGTTCACGTGCTATGGTAATTATGGTAAATACCAAAAGCCAACGTGGAAAATGCACATGAACACCCCCTCATGTGGTATTTTCCACTGGGCAACTCGTAGAATATTTTGATGCACGAGTTGCCGAGATGAGATAACCTTTGACCTTTTCAAAATGGCGGAGAGCAACACGAGAGTGTTGAATGGTAAGCATTGTACAAAACCAAACCTTTTTTGCTACTGTTAGCTAGGGGTGGAATGGTACATTCGTATTGAATCGAAACGGCGCGGTCCGGTGCACGAATTTACACGGAGAATACACGTTATAAAAATAAATAAAACTCTAAATAGCGATAAATTACGCTCTATTTGCGTTTGGTGTGAACGCAGCATAATGAACAGGCTGCGATGTCAAGATTGCAATTGTGTGTGTGTGTGTGTGTGTGTGTGTGTGTATCCATCTTTTTACCACATTACGACAACAAAAGCACTTGAACGCAACACACTGGTAAATACCAGTTCACAAGTGGAAAATATCATATTTACCATAGCACGTGAACGCACCATTATTGAAAGAGATTTCCCATTGTCACTCAGTGATAATGCGGTGCTTAACTGCTGTTCTAGGAACAGTTTATCCACCCCAGTTCAAAAATGTATTACTATTGAGAAAAGAAATGCTGACTCCAGATCAGTGGCTGCGGCCAAATTCATCTGATATCACTGGAGTGAACGATACGGCATGTGCTAGGAGAGTGTTTTTGTTTCTGAAATAATTTTAAATTTTTAAAGTATATATTAAATTACGCAGTGCAATCCTTACCCTGTAGTAGGTTTACCCTTTGCCTATGACAACAAAGCATTGAGCAACACTAGAAACAATCTATTTCATGTGTTCTCTTCAGGAAGTTCACTCGGACGAGATTGACACCGATTCAGCTTACATCCTGTTCTACGAACAGCAGGGAGTGGACTACTCACAGTTTCTGCCTAAAACAGAGGGCAAAAAAATGGCAGACACCACTAGCATGGATGAAGACTTTGAATCTGATTACAAAAAGTACTGTGTGCTTCAGTGATGTCATGCTCTTTCACATGAAAGACACTAGGGAAGTCCGTTGGTATGCCAGTGCAATGAAGACTGAAATGGCAGCACTGCCCTGATCAAAGGATCGTCATTTGCGAAAGCACAAAATATCAGTTAGTTGACCAACCTAACACCGTCACTGACTGTGCTTTCAGAACAGGGGTGACCTGACAGTTCATTTAGACGAGTGAAGGTGTGCGTGAGAGACAACATGTGAAAGGATGAATGGAGAGAACTGTAGCGATTATGTCATTGTTGCCAAGCAAACAAAATTACTCGGTACTGGACTGGAAGTTGGCCAATCCCTTGATAGCATGATTACCAGACAAAACTAGCCGTTCTTTTACATTACAGCCCACACAGGCAAATCAAAAAAATTGCATAACGATAAACAAAAATGCTATTTATATTACTGTATCAGACACAAGCGCATGCTCCTTTATTGCTAATAGCGAGACTCTATGATTTTAATTAGGAAACCGATCTATTGCGTTGATCTACATTGTAGTTAATAAAGAGCCCTAAATGTTTCTCTAAAGGTTTTTTTTTATTTTAAGTTCTTGTTTCAGTTTTTTGTTTTATTTGAATTTTGTTTAATGTTTTTTTTTTTATTATTATAATTTTTGTCTTTCTTTTTTTTTTTTCATTTGTTTTGTTTCTGTTGGCATTTGCCTCTGTCATTTTCATACGCTACCTCACATTTTTGCTATTAATTGGCCAACTGTTTATCGAAAATCCACGTGACAGTATTATATCATTGGGGAGCAGTTGAAATTCTTTACTTTATGGACAAAATTCACTTTCCAAACATGTCCATAATATTTCATTTTAAAGATATTTTCTACCACTTAAAAATCTTCCCTCTCCTTGCTGCCAAATTATTCATATACTTTTTTTGTTGTTGTTTTGCTTTTAAATCTTAAGATGGTTTATTTTCAAGATTCATTCCTCTTTCAAAGAGTAAATGTATAGTTTTATAATCTTTTTGTTTGAATGTTTTTTATTTTTTATAACAACTTATTTTTATCATTGATATTATTTTTTAATGCAGTAGTTCACTTTGCCTGAACTGGGGCTTTCAAACACTTAACTAGTCTCAGCAGTCAGATCAAACCACAGCGTCCTCTCAACGATAATGCCACAAACATGCCGCTTTCTACATTGTTTTCCTGTTTTCACTGTAGTTTTTGCTTCTCTATATACTGCTGACGGCAGAGAGTAAAAACGGCAACCAGATACATATCCGATCACTGTTGTCTTGCGAGGGAAACTTCACATGTCCAAGCCAAAGTTTTAAACTGGTCATGTACATAGTTTGTGGGAATCATTGAATACTGTTGATGAAAGCTAAAGAAAGAGGTCTGTTGTATGAACAGTGTTATCTGTATGAATGTTTTGTTAGAATGGATGAAAATTTCACAACTTTTGCTCTTAGAGAACAGCATTCTGCCTAAATCGCTCAAATCTCAAGAGTTCTGAGTCTGATGGTGTTCCAGGTTTCTAGTAGCATTTCTGTTGAGCCAAACTTAATTACCACTGTGAAATATGTCTGAAATATTGAAAGGCTCTTATTTTTCATCAACTGAATGAGCTCCTCCTAAACGTGGGGCATTAAACCCCTTGGAAATCATTGGGGATCCCATACCTATTTTGCTGCTGTATTTTAAAGATTTCTATGTCATAGATATTCAAACTAAATGTTAGACATCAAAGAAAGGTATTATCCCTGTTGGAAAAAAGAGAAAAAAAAAAAAGATAAACGTTTGTGAAATAAAAGCAACTGTATTACTGTAAGGTAATTATAGTCATCAAGAGTAATGCACATATGTTATATGAACTGTAAACGATTTTTAGATATTTAATGTTAAAATAAAAAAATGCCTATCCAACATTGAAAATCAAAATGTAAAAGTTTGTCTTCCTGAAAAATGTTTCACTCTTCTCAAATTGAAATCTGGCTTGACTTGGAATTATACATGTGTGCTTTTAGTTTAACTGAAGCTGCATTACGATTACAGTAACCGCAAACATACAGCTGAATTATAAACATTCGCAGAATTGTTTTGATACAGGGATAATTTATTAAAATGGCAAAAATGATTACTTTTCAAGTAGTGCAATCAACTACTGATGTGTGTCTTTGTCCATGTTTGTTAGTCATAATTTTGTTAAATTAATTTTGATGAACTCCTAGAGATGTATTAATTTAATGAACTTAGTTTTGTAAAGTGTTGTTTAAAGAATAAAATTGACATTGCACTGACAAATGTACATACATGTTTTGTAAATAAGCCAATGAAAAGGATGTATTTGAAAATGAACTGTACAAATGTACTTGTAGTTGTATATGGAGTGATACTGTTGATCTGTAACAATTATTCAAGAAACGAATTAAATGCAGCCAAGTGCAGTTACACTTGTGTCTCTTCTATTGCACGGATTTACATGAAAGCGAGTGTTTATTTAATGTGCATGGCTTTCTAGTGAGCGATGCGAGGTGTTTCCTTGAACAGCATAAAGGAAATCACACCTCCCTCTGTTGGGCTGTAAGCCGTCCAGTGCCATCAGTCAGGCTTGCTTCCTTGAAGCCATATTTGACATTTGAGCTAACCTAATATAGGACATCTACACATCCTTCTTCTCAATTTTTCCTCCATAATTTTTCCCTTGAGTGATACATGCAAACAAATAGATCACAATCATGATCACAAGACCTTGTGTGTGTTTGGTGGGTCATATAGAGTTTCACAGTTTTATATATATATATATATATATATATATATATATATATATATATATATATATATATATATATATATGTATGTGTATATATATATGAAGGCTAGCATAATTCAATCAGGAAATGAGTCTGAACCTACACACTGCTACTTAAAGAATTGTTCTGCTCTACCACAAGCGCTGTAGTTTAGACTTGTGACTTACCCTCGGTGGTCTTCATGTATGCTCATGTCATGAGTTCATGGTTGGAAAATGGTATCCATTGTATAATGATTTTGGGCTGGGGTTGTGTAGACCTGCTTTTTCATTTTTTTCCTAAGAGGTATGAAAAATATAGTTTACAAAGTTTTTGCACATTGAAGGAATACACCATACAATGAAGTCAAACTCTCTGAGTTCAAGATTCTCCTCCTCCATGTCCCATCGCGTTGAACCCTACTGAACCACTAGACCACACTGCAGAAATCCCATAACAATGACAACAAATGACAAAAAGTCAAGCTGCAGATTACCCTGGAAGCTTCTCCAACAGGTACGCTACATCTTAGTTGTAAATCAGCCTCTTATTTTTGAATGACAAAATCATTTAAGCATTTGCAAATGCTTAGATTTGGCTTTAAAGACATATATATATATATATGTGTAAATGTATATCAAATAGTCAAATGTGATTGACTAGTATAGTCCTCAAACAATAATATTCAGGTACCCCAGTTCACAAACGCAGACCTGAGCCTCATTCAGCTCATAGAGGTGGGGAGAGAAGGGGTGTTACAAGGGGCACTTGTAAAGGCCACGCTCTAATCACATGCAAAACTGGCAAAGAAGGTAGAACAGCCTGAGAAAATATTTCATTCCCATCTTATACATTTAAAGGCTTGCAGCTATTTTTGTATCAAGATGTGTGAGAATCTTAATCACAAGCCTGCAGTTTAGATCATGTTTTGGCTGTCACTTGCAGGTATCACCCCTAAACAGATGGAAAATGAGGTGTCTGTAATGAGAAAGCTGACGTATCATAAAAATGTGATGCAGCTGCTTGACTGGAATACAATGGCGAGTAAGTCAGACTGCTCTATTCTTGTGCTTTATTAAAGGTTCAAGCCCCTAAAACTGATCGTGCAGACCAAACCTCAAGGCCTAGAGACGTGTCATGTGTCATCTAGGGACATTCATAACAAAAATGATCAAAAGCTTTTTGATAGACTAAACGGTTCTTGAACAGCACTTCAACGAATTAGGCAAGATGCCAAAAAGCATCAGAGGCTTTGCTGTATTGACATGGAGTTTTGTATGTCATTTGGCATCAACCACCTCAAATTCGGTGACAGTGCCATTTATTGGTCAAAAGTTATCATGAAATGTTTTCTTGAAATCATTTATGCTTGATGTATTTTTTTATTCACGCAGACCAAACCATCATAAATATCATAACAAAATAAATGTAAAATAAACAAATAAAATTATACTGCTTTAGCTCTGTTTTAGGTGCTTACAAGCTACCTGAATATTAACATCGTGACACATGCACTTAAAGGCCCCATGCCGCTTGCACCCCAATAATTGCTGCTTGCAGCTACAGTATATATGCTTTGTGACTTTAATTAACCTTAAAAGAACATACAGTGGGATACAAATATCTGAGTCCAATAGTGAGAATTTAAATATCTATTTAGAATATTTCTGATTTTACTTAGAAAAGTACTCTTTTTTTTTTTTTTTTACTCTATAGTTTACTTTTCAGTATGAGACAAGTATGATTGAATTGATACAAATACTTTCTTAGTATTTGTTATGTCTAATTTGTTCTTTAATGACAACCTGCATTCAAGATGGTATGGACTCCACAAGACTGTGCAAAACCTGATGATCCATGTTGATTTAAGAATGTTTCAAGGAGGGGAGTCGCGTGGTGCCATGTGAGGTTCGGGCGTGTGAATGGCAAGATCTGCGCACTTTGCTAGTTTTAATACTTTTTGTGTCATAAACTGTTGAGACTCGATACACCCTGATTCTTAGCTGTTCTAGGCAACATGTAAAAAAATTAATTCCATCCTCGACTCAGAATCATTAAAAGACACTTACGTACTCAAACTGAAGCCCGCGAGCAGCAGGCCGAAAGCCGGGGAGTCAATTTGGCCAGTGATGTGAAGGAAATTTAGTGACAATTGATGAACGTGTTGGCAATGCTGACGAAGGTCGTTGCTGACTTGGAGGAGCTTTCTGTAATACGTCGATCGATCACTGCTATGGAGATGAAATTCCCTGAGATGGTTACAAGAATGGTGGATGTTGAGAAACGGATCGATTATCTGGAGTCATTGGAGAGGGAATTAGCTGCTAAACCACTAGCGACTAAGGTGGACTTGGAACGTGTTTTGGAAAAGTTGGAAGATATGGAGAATCGTAACCAACGGAATAACATCCAAATTGTTGGAATTCCTGAGCAAGCAGAGGGTCAGAATATGGTGGAATTTCAGGACGGGCTCTTTCCGAGTCTGCTCGACATAACAGGCCATGAACAGTAAATCGAGCGAGATCACAGGGTTCTGGCTTGGGGATCCGCTGAGGGAGACAGGCCCCGATCAATCCTGGCCAAATTTCTGAGATCATCCGATAAAGATCTTGTGTTACGTGAGGCAAGGAGTAAAGGAAGGCTTTCTTGGAAAATCCTCAACATTTTCTTTTTCCCATTCTTTGCAAATTCGACAAGAGTGAAACATGATTGATTCACGGAAGGTAAGAAACTCTTACATCAACGGAAGGTCACTTTTGCACTGATGATCACGGACAAATTGCAAATAGATGCTCAGGATGACCTCAAAGTATGTCCCCAACAAGCATTGTCCTTCATAAAGTCAATGGAATGAGTGAGTCATTGTGTGATTCTCACAATGCAGCTGAAAGGGCCTGACTCACTGAAAATTCGCTTGACCATCTAAGGAAACTGTGTGCCTTTTTTTGTTTTTTTTTGTGCTGGTTCCCCCTAGTGGCTGGAGTTTGTTTTGTGTAGTAACACTCCTTCGGGACAGTTATGTGGCTGAATCTGCACATTCTTTGTGTTTATTCTGCCTGTTGACTGGAGTTTGTTTAATAGATTTTACTTTATAGACACACGGTAGCGGCGGAACAAATACATTTATTAATTTCAGATTATTTTACTCTGGATAGGGGCATCCGTCAGGGTTGCCCTCTTTCCCCATTATTGTTCTGGCTTGCCCTGGAGCCATTACCAGCCACGATAAGAAAGGAGGAGGATTTTCCAGGGGTGGTGGCGGGAGGTGTGGCGCATAATCTTCTGCTTTACGCAGATTATATTTTATTATTCATCTTCGATCCCATTAGATATATGCCTTGGCTCCATAGAATTATTAATTCCTTTTCTAAACTTTAACCTTTGATTTAATTGGTCTAAATCTGAAGCTTTGGCTCTGACAACGTATTGCCCGACAATGGCTTCTCAGCCAGGCACCTTTCAGTTTCAATTTCAAGCAATTTGATAGCATAGTGAATTCCTTCATTTGGAATGGGAAATGTCATCCTGAACATCCTGGCCTTAAACACCCACCTGCTGGCGATGCCAATCAGAAGATGGAGACACAACCCATGTCTTTTGGGGTTGTGTAAACAACCAGGAGTTTTGGATGAAGGTTCAGAGTTTTTTGTGTGATGTATTGGGCACTCAGGATTCATTTTGCCCCAGGCTCTGTATTTTGGGCGATGGAGTGGTCATCGATGTGTAGAATAGACAAATAAAGAGTTGGGTCCTAACCAGTGTCATGATCGCCTTGACAGATAGTTTTAAGGGGATGGAGGTCGGCTGGAGTGCCCTCATTTCTGGAGTGGTGCTCGGAGATAAGGTGGCGGCCTTTGAATTAGGGTCATTTAGAAGACCTTGGAAATGTAACTTGTTTGTGGGGAAATGGGGCGGATATCTGGCATTTCTGGATGTGTGATTATTATTTATTTATTTATTTGTGAGTGTGTGTGTGTGTGTGTGTGTGTGTCATGTATGACCACTGGGATGTTGATGGGGGCCAGTGTGAGGTTGGGGATTGGAAGGTGGAGGGGTAATAGTGGGGGTTAATTGTAATTATGTCTATATATGTTTTGTTATGTATATATGTGTTCAATATGTGAATCAATAAAAATCCCATGTGTTTGATGTGAACTTTTGAGCACCACTATACAGTATAAAGTAGCCTGTACAATATATACTATAAGAATATGTCATGTTGGTGTAACTATTCTAAAGGAATATACCGGGCTTAATACAATTTATATTCAATCGACAGCATTTGTGGCAGAATATTGACATGAAGTTTCCACTTGTCCCACCTTTTCTTTAAAAAAAAGCAAAAATCTGGTTGACAGTGAGGCACTTACAATGGAAGTAAATGGGGCCAATTTTTTAACGCTAAAACACTTTTTCAAATGTTTAGCCACAAGACACAAACAATATGCATGTAAACATGATTTAAGCATGATAAAATCACTTACCAACCTTTTCTGTAGCAAGTTTATCCAGTTTTACTACTTCGTTGCCATGACGACATAACATGTAAACCCTGCATTTCCTGGAAAAAAAGATGATTGAAGCTACTTTACAGCCCATATAATACATGCGTTTTAATGCTACATTTAATACAACTGCTTTTGTAAAATAATCAAATTCACATTTCTGCCTTTAAACTTTCCCAAAACTGGCCAAATTCACTTCCATTGTAAGTGCTACTGTAACATCGATTTTTGCTTTTTTAAACAAAATGAGAGACGAGTAGAAATTTGTTTTTGTGGTGATTAACATGATTAACAAATGCTGTTGATTGAGCTTAACTGGCATTGACTCGTACTTTAATTATCCCACTTGAAATGCAACATTGCAAGCATTTCCTTTCATTTACCATTATTTACATTATTTTTAGGGAAACTTGTTCTAAAATATAATGATGTATTATTTTTGGTATTTTGAAATGCAAATATTTGTTGAGAAATGTCTGATAATGGGTCCATAAACAAGATGTTTGCTAAATGTTTTAATGAGTCAAAATTTTTGCTAAATGAATAGCTGTTATTGTATTTATTGTATTTAATTTGTCACAGGCACCTTACCTTACTGAACTCACCTGAGCAAGTGGTGTATGACATCTATGCTGGATATAAGAACGCTGTTCTGATGATTTATTGTCATCGTAATTGGCCTACTGTCATAGTCAAGATGCTGACATTATATTGAATATGGTGCTTTGTGTTTTTAATAATTATTGGAATTAATTTCAATTCAATTCTATTTTAAAACGTAGAGAACTGGTCATGCAAGACTGCTGGTTGGATCCTTACATGCCCAGAACTTTACAGACATTGTCAGAATCCTGGAGAATATCGTGGAGAGTGATCAGG
Source organism: Moxostoma hubbsi (assembly GCA_032164185.1). Classification (NCBI taxonomy): domain Eukaryota; kingdom Metazoa; phylum Chordata; class Actinopteri; order Cypriniformes; family Catostomidae; genus Moxostoma; species Moxostoma hubbsi. Next base: position 21,604,854 of record JAVLUX010000030.1, on the reverse strand, counting down.
GGCGAGTCATCATTGGCCTTGATTCATGCTGAAATTGTCATACCTTTGTCCTGCAGATAAGTGATAAGGCATTATTGATTTGTTGCAGGATTATGTAGACTTGTTGCTTCACACACGTCTAATAACCAGGGGCGGAACTAGAATGTGATCTTTGGGGGAGGTGGCCAACTCTTTATCTCTTTGTCAGACCAGGGGTGCTCCTCCTTGATAATTTTGCTTGGGTTGGTCCCCCTTGATCATGTTTCGGTGTTGGTCTAGGGGTTTCAGAAGATTTAAAGTTGGAACAAGGAAAATCTAAGGGGGCAATGCCTTTAGGCCCCCTTTAGTAAAATCGAGAGTTTTGGCTAACCCCTGTGGTAAATATTATTACATTTTCATTATTTTCACATGCAAATGAGCTTTGCAGCAAACTTTTGTGACAATTATTTTTCTCATGTAACACTCCATTAAATCTGTACATACTTTTTAAACATTTTTCGTATTTAAGGACATTACACAACTTTATAACCAAAAGCATTTTTGACATGTTTCCATGCATAATTTTGAAAATAAACATTCCAAAAATGATCACATCTGTTGTGATGAATGCACAATGCACATAATATTAAAGGTGCACTCAATAACTCTTTGTTCATGTCATCTTAGACTTACAGTGACACCTAGTGGTGTGGATGCAGCATCATTCAAAATCAACAGTTTTCAGTTTCAGATGCCATTGTAGAAGTTCACTATTCACAATAAACCATGATTTAATCCAAGAGTGAAAGTGTCCAATAACAAGATGGTTACTGAGATTAAGCGAGTAATATTCAGCTTGTCGTGTGATCCTAAAATGGCAGCCCCCATTAGGGTGCCCCTGCCCCATGTAGAATAAAACAGCTTTTGTAAGGTGACTGATATGACGAGAGTCCTCAGCTCATGTGAATGGTCATGATTTATACATATGTTTCAAAATGACTATTAATTTATTTAGGAGTAAAACTTTTTGAATGGGGAAAAATTACTGAGAGCAACACCATATAATTTATTGTTAAATTTTTAATGGAGGCTTGTGCTTCACCAAAGTCTTTCTTTTGGTTAAGATTTGTTCTGGTATTTTCTTAAAACTGAAAAAAATATATATATATTATTATCATTATTATTTGGGGTTTTTTATGACATAAATGGCCAGTGCTTTAGTGTTGTAACTAAATGTTGCAGCCTTTCACAAGCATTTAGTCGGAAATATGATTGCTATGGTAGTTTGCAAGAGCTGTGTTTTTCGGTTACGCTCCATGATTATCAGCCAATAAGCAATCAGGAATCCGCCCACTTCAAAATCAACCGAGCTGGTAGACCAATGGAAAGAAATAGACAAGTATTAACGAGCAGAAGGACCAATCAGAAACGGAGGAGCAACACGCTACAGTACGCTGACCACTGCTGCCACACAACTCCGACACCCGACAGAGGAGACGCTTAACAAATACAGTTACATTAACTTGTTTTAAAACCCCAATTCGAAATGTTTCTTCGCGTCTTAGAAATTGTATATTTCATTTATTTTGCATCGCACATTCCAATCACTGTCCTCATTGATTTCCAAGCTTTACTACCTGAACATGTGTATCCACCAGCGGTAAGTTTGCACTGTGCAGTCTTTGAGTTTGTCACTGCACATATCTAGGTTAAGGGTTGATATGATTATTTGCTTTACAGCTGAAAAACGTGTTGCAGTGGTATGCTGCCGAATTCAAGGATCCGATGATGATGGACCCGCCTGTATGGTTCAAGTCGTTTGTGTTCTGCGAGGCTCTTGTGCAGCTGCCCTTTTTCCCAGTCGCAGCGTACGCCTTCCTGAAGGGTCAGTACTGGTCAATCTGTTATTGCAAAGATTTGAGTGAATGATTTATGAAATCAGAAGTTTTGAATGGGATTACAGTGACATCTAGAGGTGGCAATGTGCATATTTGTGGTATAGGCTTCATAGTGTTCAATGGTCTCATTATCCATACCTATTTATTTGTGTTTAATAGGTGGCTGCAAATGGATCCGAACACCAGCAATTGTTTATTCCGTTCATGTGGCCACCAGTCTGGTCCCAATTTTAGGCCACATCCTGTTCTATAACTTTCCCCAGGTACCACATCCAGGTCCGCAAACTCTGCATGAACGTCTGAACCTTGTGTCTATTTATGCGCCATACCTCATCATCCCCATCATGATACTTCTGACCATGCTCTTCAGCTCAGCATATAACTCAACCTCTCCAAGTGGAAAAGCTTCCACAAAGTCCAAGAAACAAAGATAGTTGCCAGTTCATCCTATTCACAGACCTGTAGACATTCCACTGTTTGACCAGTGTAAGGCTGGATACATTGTAAATCACTTATGGGATGTAATCTGGTACTGATTACAAATTACAGAAATTTGAGAACTGTACGCAGCCGTTGCACATCAAGCAGTAATTGATTAAATATTTTGTTTACAGATGACAAAATAAGGTAATTGCAAAATATATTTTTATTCATGTGTACTTCAACTGTGTATGAAGTTTGTCAAATATTGAGATAACACACCTGATGATCAACACCGTAAGGTAAATGTAAACGAATAATAAATGAATGCACTATTTGGTTTTGAAAAGTACAATACCTCTGCTGTATGTCCAATGCAAAGTGTTTCTGGTGTGGTCCCACTAACAAACTGTAAAGATGTCATGAGGATATGATAAAGTAAATTGTAGATGGGTTCAAGTCACAAACAGCAATTAAAGTACAAATCATACAGAAAATAAAACATTTATCCCAAGACGTCTCATGATGAAATTATTTACAGTAACATGCAAATACTGCATTTTCCTGTAGTAAGAAATATCAAAGGAATTTTCCATATAAATAGTATAAATAACTTCATTTGTATATAAACAGCATTCATTTGAGATTATGATACATTGTGGGGAAGTGTGTTTCCATTGGATCTGGCCATGCAACAGCACTCAAAGGTTGAGGCTGAAACAGACATCTGTTGTCACCTATTGACTACTCAACTCAATTAACCTAGCTTGAGACCCAGCACTTTATAGGAAGTCATTGCAAGTTGATGCATAACATCACTTTTGTTGACCAATAGACCGGATGTTATTGAAGAAACAGTGGAATCTTGAAAGCAAACAGCACTTTCATTTCTGCAGTATAAACTGGTCAATGAATTCATTCTGCTCTGCTTCCACTTTTTGAAGAGCTTCATATTCTATTCGATATCTGGAAAACAAAAGAGAAGAATTTAATGCACGAATAGATTATTGCTCAATCAGAAACAGTACTTGTAAACTAATTATGAGCCAAATATGACTATACCTTTCCAACTGCATTTTCTTTTCTGTGATCAGAGCTTGAAGCTGTTGCTGTTTAGCCTCACGTTGCTTTCCAACGGATTTCAACAAATTTCTGGCACCTATGGCCTGTAGAATAATTACGTAGGTCATTAGAATGAACATAAGACCACTGTGAATTATTAATTGTAAATGCAAGTGCATACCTTCATTTTTTCGGTTTCTGCTTCCTTTGCTAGTTCATCCACAAGTTCAATAAGTCCACCTACAATTTTCTGAAATTGGCCAATTTCTGTTTTCAGAAACAAATGTAAAACAGAAGCAATGCAAAGCCATTGGTCTGTCTGTACTCTGAAACACTAAGACATGCAAAACATCTTCCCCAAAGACATAACTGCTGTTCCCTCTGCACATTAAAGTAGATTAAATGCGCTCCTCAACAACAAAATGAGCACACTAAAACTCACTGTCAACAAAGTCCTCACAGTCCTCTTTGAGCTCTGTAGTTTTCTGGCTCACGTCAGGCTCAAGTACTCGTAGTTTGTTGAGTTCATCAAAATGAAGACCAGCCTCTGCCAACGGGTCTTTAGCCATGACCAGCAGACCGAAAACTGCCTGTGTGATTGATGGAAAGCTGAACGACAATGTAATAGAGATACATCATTTTTAGAGATAGACTGGGTGATTCTCATGAAACCGGTCAAGAAAATGTCCTGGTTATATTCCCCCCCCCCCCCCCCCCCAAATATATATATAGTTAAAGCTGATGTAACTTTTTTTGTTAAAAAATACTTCCATTCCAGCTTAATATGCAGAGACAACTAAGCTATTCACGGTTTAATTTTCTTGAAAACTAAAAAAAAAAAAAAGTTGTCTCTGTGGCATTTTAAAAATTCCTCTTTGAGTGACCCACTTAGACCCACCCCCACAATATTACTCAACCAATTACTCAACTAACGCCTAGTTGGGGTGGGACCATGGGAGTATGTGAACAATGTATTTATTTTTTGCATGATGAAAATGAAGCCTATATTTATTACAGTAAAAAGATGCTGTTGAACAATAATTTTTTTTTTTATTGCAATTAATGAAACTTTACAATTTAAATAAAATATTTTTATAGGATATCATAATGACATTTTTATGAGAACTCTTTTTCAGTGATAATTAGAGGGTAAAATGTGTGCATCGGTCATGAAAATAATGTCAATGTAAAAAAAATAAAAATCTCAATAGCCCTAAAATCTACTTCATTTACTATATGCAAATATAAATATAATTTCTTGTTTCTATTGATTGTGTGGTAAAATAGGACCAGACCATTTTCTGGACAGGTTTCCTGAGAATCACTAAACTGTACCAAACATCTGTCAAAGTTAAACCACATGGATATGCTAATGCAATTTCCTTCCAACTCTATTATTTCTGTGTAGCACCTCTACATTCAGCGTTATATTGCTGATGTTGCAGCATAATGGGCCAACATTAAAGGGGTAGTTCACCCAAAAACGAAAATTCTCTCACTCTTACTTTTCACCCACATTTGCTATATGTGCTATCCCAGATGTGTATGACTTTGTTTCTTCTGCAGAACACAAAAGAAGATTTTTAGAGGAATATTTCAGCTCTGTAGGTCCATTCAATGCGAGAGAATGGTGGCCAGAACTGTGAAGCTTCAAAGCTTTAAGCGGAGGTGTCTTTACTACAGCACAACCCCCACCCCCCCACTCAACAACTAGGTGCCTTTAAGAGTGAGGAGGACACTCAGTCCATGTCCTTTCGCCCCTGCTAAGGTCTGTGGAGTGTGCAAATCACTGCCTCTGAAGGTGTCCTGAGGTATCCGGCACCAAGACATTAGCAGCAGGTCCATTAAGTACTGTAAGTATCATGGTGGGGCCTCCATGGATTGGACTTGTTGGTCTGTCTGGCACATCTTCTCAATCGGATTGAGATATGGGGAATTTGGAGGTCAATCAATACCTTGAAGTCTTTGTCATGTTCCTCAAACCATTCTTGAACAATTTTTGCAGGGTGCATTATCCTGCTGAAAGAGGCCACTATCATCAGGGAATACCGATGCCATGAAGAGGTGTACGTGGTCTGCAACAATCTTTAGGTAGGTGGTACATGTCAAAGTAACATCCACATGAATGCCAGGACCGAAGGTTTCCCAGCGGAACATTGCCCAGAGCATCACGTTGCCTCCGCCGGCCTGCCTTCTTCACATAGTGCATCCTGCTGCCATCTCTTCCCCAGGTAAACAGAGCACACGGCTATCCACATGATCTTTTGGAAAGATCTGATGCTCACGTGCCCATTGTAGGCTCTTTTGGCGGTGGACAGGGGCCAGCATGGACACTCTGGCTGGTCTGCGGCTACACAGCCCAACATGCAGCAAGTTGCAATGCACTGTGTGTTGTGATACCTTGCTATCATGGCCAGCATCAAGTTTTTGCCCATTTTTCCTGCTTACAACAACATGAAGTTCAAAAACTGACTGTTCACTTGCTTCCGAATATATCCCAACCCTTGACAGGTGCCATTGTAACAAGATAATAAATGTTATTCACTTCACCTGTCAGTGGTTTTAATGTTGTGGCTGATCAGTGTATAGTAAAAAGGAATTAAATAGTGATCTGTTTCTCACACACACACCTTTCATATTCACGTTTCTGAAGATAAAGATTTAACCAATGCAGTCTTATGGATTACTTATATGCTGTCTTTATGTGCTTTTGGAGCTTTAAAGTTCTGGTCACCATTCACTTACACTGTAAAGTACCTACAGAGCTGAAATATTCTTATACAAATCTTTGTTTGTGTTCAGCATAATAATTAAAGTAATTCACATCTAAGATGATATGAGGGTGAGTAAATGATGAGATCATTTTTGGGTGAACTACCCCTTTAAAGCACATGTCTCACCATATCCATTAACTACAACAAGCTAGTTAACCGATTAGCTAGTTAGCTGGTTAAATGGATTTGTCATTAAGATGCCGTTTCAATACAACTCGGCTTGTCCACACCAGAATTCACGTTTACAAAGGTGACTAAGTAATACTGTTTCTCACACACATTTATTTGTTGCTTGAAATCTCTGGGCTGTTATTGAGCTAGAATAGACAAACAAACAAAAACAAATAACTGACCATGACCAGACAAGTTAAGTAGCCTGGTGAACATATGGTCGAAAAGAAAACGGGACTATCCACAATTAATCTCTCAAATAATTAAATTGACAAAGAAATTTAAATTAAGTTAAAAAGATAATCGACTGGCTCCAACCTACCTTATTTCAATTTGATTATGTGGTACTTCTGCTGGAGTAACTGACTGACCGCCTTCTCGCATCTGTCTGCCCGTCTTGGCTGCCAGGCGACGGCCGGTCCACCTGATGATAAGTGAGAGGGGTGCACCGACACAGTTTAACATTAATGTTGGGCACATTGTATTGACAATAATGGAAAAACAACATTTTTATTTTTTCCAAATGTATAGTAATCAAATACAATTATAATTGCCAGAAATTAATGTCAATCGTGTATTTATGGCTAACTTTTCACATCAAAGTCCCCCTTATCCAGATATTTTAAGAATTCGTATTTAAATACCTCCTGCAGTTCCGCGCCAGAACACAGTGGGGTGCGAGAGGGAGAGGATGTACAATAACAGACTGTCCAAAATATTGGACGATTGAGCGGCGACAACTTTTAAGGGCGCCAACCTCGAAAAAAGTCTACTCGCTCTGTTTTAAACAATGAAAACCTTTTTCATGTGTATTGGGTAAGTTTAACATATGAAAGGTCGATGTTGAATATGTTTAATGTTTACATTTTTCTTTATTGGGATGGGAAGCTTGACCATCTGTGTGGATGTAACAGTACCTTCTACACCGATCAGCCACAACATTAAAACAGCCCGCCTAATATCATGTAGGTCCCACTCGTGCCGCCAAAACAGCTCTGACACGTCGAGGTATGGACTCCACAAGACCTCTAAAAGTGTCCAGTGGTATCTGGCACAAAGACGTTAGCAGCAGATCCTTTAAGTCCTGTAAATTGCGATGTGTGGCCTCATCTGACTTGTTGGTCCAGCAGAACATTACCCAGAACATCACATTGCCTCCGCCGGCCTGCCTTCTTCCCATAGTGCATCCTGCTGCCATCTCTTCCCCAGGTAAACAGAGCACACGCACCCGGCCAGCCACATGATCTAAAAGAAAACGTGATTCATCAGACCAGGCCACCGTCTTCCATTGCTCTATTGTCCAGTTCTGATGCTCACTTACCCATTGTAGGCACTTTCGGCGTGGGACAGGGGTCAGCCTGGGCACTCTGACCGGTCTGCGGATACACTGACCCATACACATCAAGCTGTGATGCACTGTGTTCTGACACCTTTCTATCATTGCCACAAGTTTTTCAGCAATGTGTGCTATAGTAGCTCATTTTTGGGATCGGGCCAGCTTTCGCTCCCCATATGCATCAATTAGCCTTGGGCGCCCATGTCACCGTTCACCAGCTGTCCTTCCTTGGACCACTTTTGGTAGGTACTAACCACTGCACACTGGGAACACCCTACAAGACCTGCCATTTTGGAGATGCTCTGACCCAGTCATCTAGCAATAACAATTTGGCCCTTGTCAGAGTCGCTCAGATCCTTACGCGTGCCCATTTTTCCTGCTTCCAACACATGAAGTTCAAGAACTGATTGTTCACTTGCTGCCTAATATATCCCACCCCTTGACAGGTGCCATGGTAACGAGTTAATAAATGTTATTCACTTCATCTGTCAGTGGTTTTAATGTTGTGGCTGATATTATGATGATGGATCATGATACTTTGTAAATTTCTAAAGCAGCTGGTGAGTTAATAGCAATGCAGTGTGTGTATATATATATATATATATATATATATATATATATATATATACTTTTTTCATTGCAGATGTTGACATCGCAGAACCATGCCTCTGTCAACTCAGTCCCAAGCAGATGATGACCAGTACATTCTTATAGCCAGTCTGGATAATGCAAAGAATCTCTCCAACATCCTCAAAGCCATCTCTTTCAAGGACCATGCCATCTTCAATGCTACGCAGAATGGTTTAAAGGTGACAGTGGAGGACTCCAAGTGTCTTCAAGCCAATGCATTCATTCAGGTTTGTTTGTGGGGAACAGCTTCTGACAGAAACCTGTTTCAGGTTTTAGGAGTTGGGTTGATCTGTGCATTTGTATGTATGTTATGTCAGGCTGACATCTTTCAAGAATTCATCATCAAAGTGGATGCAGTCGGGTTTCAGGTGAACTTAACTGTGCTCCTGGATTGCCTCACCATATTTGCTGGTAGCACAGTGCCAGGTACATGATACATCATAACAATATTTAAATATCTATGATGTTCAGCCCTGATATATGTTAATGTCAGAGAACATTTCTTACTCTCATGCAAGTATTTTAATTCTGTCTCTTCTTTTACCATTAAGGTGTGTGCACTGCCCTGAAAATGTGCTACGCTGGCTATGGACACCCACTGACATTGTTCCTGGAGGAAGGCGGCGTGGTCACAGTGTGCAAAATCAATACACAGGAGCCGGAGGAGCCCATAGACTTTGATTTTTGCAGCACAAATGTAATCAACAAGGTTATTCTGCAGTCAGACAGTCTCAAAGAGGCTTTCTCTGAGCTTGACATGACCAGTGAGGTTCTGCAGATTACTATGTCACCAAGCCATCCTTACTTCAGGTATAGTAATGGTGAACATGTACAGTAAATTGCAATCGTTTTAGGCAGTTGGGCAAGATGTTGTATGAGGATGTTTTCAAAAAAATAATGGCATGAATCATTTTTATTCATCAATTAACTTCATGTAAAGTCCAGTAAACATAAAAAAAAACGAAATCAATATTTGGTGTGACCATCCTTTTCCTTTAAACATCACCAATGCTCCTAGATACACTTGCACACAGATTTTCAAGATTGTTGGCAAATAGGAGGTTCAAAGCTTCTTGGTGATGGATTGATGGCTATTCTACAAAATGCAATGTATTCATTATTACATCTTCTAAATACAAACTTCCTTTTCACCCTAGATTATCCACATTTGGAAACTCTGGGAATGCCCATTATGATTACCCTAAAGACTCAGACATGATGGAGCTGTTCCAGTGTACTATAACGCAGACAAACAGGTTGGATGACGTTTGCCATTTTAGCGTGTTTGATCTGTGTGCTAATTTCAAACCTTGTCACAAGACAGAACTCTTAAAGGGGCATTCAGTAGTTCTCTAGCTAGCGTTAGCATTGTTCTTCTTCGTGTACTTGAAGTACAGACAGTGGTGTGGATTCTGTTCTGCCATCTATCGATGTGGATAAGCATGATCGTCTCTTTTGCCCCCGCCAGCTTTGGAATATCATTTGTATCTGGAAAATGTCGGTGTTTGAGGTAATTTATAAAGTTATTTATTAGGTTGGCTTGAGAAAGCCAACTTACTGAAATCCTATTTAAACTTATTATTAGGTTGGCTTGAGAAAGCCAACTTACTGAAATCCTATTTAAACTTAATATTATTATTATTCTTCTGAGACTAAATTTCTAAATCTAACTCCTCCTAGAGCTTTTAAGCTACATGCACCAAACTCGGCACAGACCTTCAGACTAATCCCGAATAGTGTGCTATATCTTTTCTAACTGATTGGACTTATGGTTTTCCTAAAAATGACGATCAAAACTCGGAAAAACTCCCATTGACTTAACATTGCGGAATGTTCAGAAATTTAAATCCCAACTGACGTTTTCACACACACAGACAAAAAAGGGCCTGTCAGCCCTGCGTCTCTCCCTCTCTCTCTCCCTCAGAGGATTTATTTTATCAAGCAGCCAATAAGTAATGACCTAAAATCTTCATAGCCACAGTATAGTAGCTTCCAGGTTGACTTTGTTCACTCAGTATGGAAAGGAGGCTTGATAAGTATCACCCTGGTAACTGCATAGCAACCAGACAGGGTTACCCTAGCAACCAAATAACAAATCACATATTTCTGCACCAGAAAATCATACAGACTTCCTGTTTCACTTATTTCACTCAGGATGGAAAGTAGCCTTGATATGTATCACTCTGGTAACTGCCTAGCAACCAGATGGGGTTACCCTAGCAACCAAGTAACAAATCACATATCTCTGCACCAGAAAATCATACTGACGTCCTGTTTCACTTATTTCACTCAGGATGGAAAGTAGCCTTGATATGTATCACTCTGGTAACTGCCTAGCAACCAGATGTGATTACCCTAGCAACCAAGTAACAAATCACATATCTCTGCAACAGAAAATCATAGAGACTTCCGGGTTGACTTTATTCACTCAGGATGGAAAGTAGCCTTGATATGTATCACTCTGGTAACTGCCTAGCAACCAGATATGGTTACCCTAGCAACCAAGTAACAAATCATATATATTTGAACCAGAACATCGTAGAGACTTCCTGTTTCACATATTTCACTCAGGATTGCAAGGAGCCTTATGAGTATCACTTTGGTAACTAACTAGCAACCAGACGGGGTTACCCTAGCAACCAAGTAACAAATCACATATCTTTGAACCAGAACATCATAGAGACTTAGGGGTTGACATATTTCACACAGGATTGCAAGGAGCCTTATGAGTATCACTTTGGTAACTGCCTAGCAACCAGATGTGTTTACCCTAGCAACCAAGTAACAAATCACATATCTCTGCACCAGAAAATCGTAGAGACTTCCTGTTTCACTTATTTCACTCAGGATGGAAAGTAGCCTTGATATGTATCACTCTGGTAACTGCCTAGCAACCAGATGCGGTTACCCTAGCAACCAAGTAACAAATCACATATCTCTGCAACAGAAAATCGTAGAGACTTCCGGGTTGACATAATTCACTCAGGATGGAAAGGAGGCTTGATAAGTATCACCCTGGTAACTGCATAGCAACCAGATGGGGTTACCCTAGCAACCAAGTAACAAATAACATATCTTTGAACCAGAAAATCATACAGACTTAGGGGTTGACATATTTCACACAGGATTGCAAGGAGCCTTATGAGTATCACTTTGGTAACTGCCTAGCAACCAGATGTGTTTACCCTAGCAACCAAGTAACAAATCACATATCTCTGCACCAGAAAATCGTAGAGACTTCCTGTTTCACTTATTTCACTCAGGATGGAAAGTAGCCTTGATATGTATCACTCTGGTAACTGCCTAGCAACCAGATGCGGTTACCCTAGCAACCAAGTAACAAATCACATATCTCTGCAACAGAAAATCGTAGAGACTTCCGGGTTGACATAATTCACTCAGGATGGAAAGGAGGCTTGATAAGTATCACCCTGGTAACTGCCTAGCAACCAGATGGGGTTACCCTAGCAACCAAGTAACAAATCACATATCTCTGCACCAGAAAATCGTATACACTTCCTGTTTGAATTATTTCACTCAGAATGGAAAGTAGCCTTGATATGTATCACTCTGGTAACTGCCTATCAACCAGATATGGTTACCCTAGCAACCAAGTAACAAATCACATATCTATGCAAAAGAAAATCGTAGAGACTTCCAGGTTGACTTTATTCACTCAGAATGAAAAGGAGGCTTGATAAGGATCACCCTGGAAACTGCCTAGCAACCAGATTGGATTACCCTAGCAACCAAGTAAAAAATAATATATCTATCTATCTGTCTATCTATCTATCTTTCTGAGGGTCAATATCTATCTGTCTATCTATCTATCTATCTATCTGAGGGTCAATATCTATCTATCTATCTGTGGGTCATACTCTATCTATCTATCTATCTATCTATCTATCTGTGGGTCATACTCTATCTATCTATCTATCTATCTATCTATCTATCTAAGGGTCAATGACTATCTATCTATCTATCTATCTATCTGTCTATCTATCTATCTATCTATCTTTCTGAGGGTCAATATCTATCTATCTATCTATCTATCTATCTATCTATCTATCTATCTATCTATCTATCTATCTATCTATCTGAGGGTCAATAACTATCTATCTATCTATCTGTGGGTCATACTCTATCTATCTATCTATCTATCTATCTATCTTTCTGAGGGTCAATATCTATCTATCTATCTATCTATCTATCTATCTATCTATCTATCTGAGGGTCAATAACTATCTATCTATCTATCTGTGGGTCATACTCTATCTATCTATCTATCTATCTATCTATCTATCTATCTATCTGAGGATCAATATCTATCTATCTATCTATCTATCTATCTATCTATCTATCTGAGGGTCAATATCTATCTATCTATCTATCTATCTATCTATCTATCTATCTATCTGTGGGTCATACTCTATCTATCTATCTGTCTATCTATCTATCTGAGGGTCAATATCTATCTATCTATCTATCTATCTATCTATCTATCTATCTATCTATCTGAGGGTCAATATCTATCTATCTATCTATCTATCTATCTATCTGATGGTCAATATCTATCTATCTATCTATCTATCTATCTATCTGTGGGTCATACTCTATCTGTCTATCTGTCTATCTATCTATCTGATGGTCAATATCTATCTATCTATCTATCTATCTATCTATCTATCTATCTATCTATCTATCTATTTGATAGACTGAATGGTTTTATAATCTCTAAACTTTGAACTTTGAAAACTACTACTTATAATTACATCAAACTAAAAACCTTAAATCTTCAAACTTTTACAACTACTTCAAACTTTATGCTAGGCTTTCTCAAGCCAACCTAAAGTTTGTACTCAAACTTTTTAATCTAGTTAGGTTGGCTTGAGAAAGCCAACTTACTGAAATCCTATTTAAACTTATTATTAGGTTGGCTTGAGAAAGCCAACTTACTGAAATCCTATTTAAACTTATTATTATTAGGTTGGCTTGAGAAAGCCAACTTACTGAAATCCTATTTAAACTTATTATTATTATTATTATTATTCTGAGACTAAATTTCTAAATGTAACTCCTCCTAGAGCTTTTAAGCTACATGCACCAAACTCGGCACAGACCTTCAGACTAATCCCGAATAGTGTGCTATATCTTTTCTAACTGATCGGACTTACGGTTTTCCTAAAAATGACGATCAAAACTCGGAAAAACTCCCATTGATTAACATTGCGGAATGTTCAGAAATTTAAATCCCAACTGACGTTTTCACACACACAGGCAAAAAAGGGCCTGTCAGCCCTGCGTCTCTCCCTCTCTCTCTCCCTCAGAGGATTTCTTTTATCAAGCAGCCAATAAGTAATGACCTAAAATCTTCATAGCCACAGTATAGTAGCTTCCAGGTTGACTTGATTCACTCAGTATGGAAAGGAGGCTTGATAAGTATCACCCTGGTAACTGCCTAGCAACCAGATGGGGTTACCCTAGCAACCAACTAACAAATTACATATCTCTGCACCAGAAAATCGTAGAGACTTCCTGTTTCACTTATTTCACTCAGGATGGAAAGTAGCCTTGATATGTATCACTCTGGTAACTGCCTAGCAACCAGATGTGATTACCCTAGCAACCAAGTAACAAATCACATATCTCTGCAACAGAAAATCAGAGAGACTTCCGGGTTGACTTATTTCACTCAGGATGGAAAGTAGCCTTGATATGTATCACTCTGGTAACTGCCTAGCAACCAGACGGGGTTACCCTAGCAACCAAGTAACAAATCACATATATCTGCACCAGAAAATCGTAGAGACTTCCTGTTTCACTTATTTCACTCAGGATGGAAAGTAGCCTTGATATGTATCACTCTGGTAACTGCCTAGCAACCAGATGTGATTACCCTAGCAACCAAGTAACAAATCACATATCTCTGCAACAGAAAATCAGAGAGACTTCCGGGTTGACTTATTTCACTCAGGATGGAAAGTAGCCTTGATATGTATCACTCTGGTAACTGCCTAGCAACCAGATGTGATTACCCTAGCAACCAAGTAACAAATCACATATCTCTGCATCAGAAAATCATAGAGACTTCCGGATTGACTTGATTCACTCAGGATGGAAAGTAGCCTTGATATGTATCACTCTGGTAACTGCCTAGCAACCAAATGGGGTTACCCTAGCAACCAAGTAACAAATCACATATATCTGCACCAGAAAATCGTAGAGACTTCCTGTTTCACTTATTTCACTCAGGATGGAAAGTAGCCTTGATATGTATCACTCTGGTAACTGCCTAGCAACCAGATGTGATTACCCTAGCAACCAAGTAACAAATCACAAATCTCTGCAACAGAAAATCAGAGAGACTTCCGGGTTGACTTATTTCACTCAGGATGGAAAGTAGCCTTGATATGTATCACTCTGATAACTGCCTAGCAACCAGATGTGATTACCCTAGCAACCAAGTAACAAATCACATATCTCTGCACCAGAAAATCGTAGAGACTTCCTGTTTCACTTATTTCACTCAGGATGGAAAGTAGCCTTGATATGTATCACTCTGGTAACTGCCTAGCAACCGTATGTGGTTACCCTAGCAACCAAGTAACAAATCACATATCTCTGCAACAGAAAATCATAGAGACTTCCTGTTTCACTTATTTCACTCAGGATGGAAAGTAGGCTTGATATGTATCACTCTGGTAACTGCATAGCAACCAGATGTGGTTACCCTAGCAACCAAGTAACAAATCACATATCTTTGAACCAGAACATCGTAGAGACTTAGGGGTTGACATATTTCACACAGGATGGAAAGTAGCCTTGATATGCATCACTCTGGTAACTGCCTAGCAACCAGATGGGTTACCCTAGCAACCAAATAACAAATCATATATTTCTGCACCAGAAAATCGTACAGACATCTGGGTTGACTTAATTCACTCAGGATGGAAAGGAGGCTTGATAAGTATCACCCTGGTAACTGCATAGCAACCAGACAGGGTTACCCTAGCAACCAAATAACAAATCACATATCTCTGCACCAGAAAATCATACAGACTTGCGGGTTGACTTTATTCACTCAGGATGGAAAGGAGGCTTGACAAGTTATCACCCTGGTAACTGCATAGCAACCAGACAGGGTTACCCTAGCAACCAAGTAATAAATCACATATCTTTGAACCAAAACTTCGTAGAGACTTATTGGTTGACATATTTCACACAGGATTGCAAGGAGCCTTATGAGTAACACTTTGGTAACTGCCTAGCAACCAGATGGGGATAGCCTAGCAACCAAGTTACAAATCACATATCTATTTAACAGAAAATCGTAGAGACTTCCGGGTTGACTTATTTCACTCATGATGGAAAGTAGCCTTGATATGTATTACTCTGGTAACTGCCTAGCAACCAGATGGGGTTACCATAGCAACCAAGTAACAAATTACATATCTCTGCACCAGAACAACATAAAGACTTCTGGTTTTGTTCATGGGACTCAGGGTAGCAAGGATCTATCTATCTATCTGTCTGTCTGTCTGTCTATTTATCAGTCTATCTATATCTATCTTTCGAACTGTCTATCTATCTGAGGGTTAATATCTATCTATCTATCTATCTATCTATCTATCTGAGGGTCAATATCTATCTATCTATCTATCTATCTATCTATCTGAGGGTCAATATCTATCTATCTATCTATCTATCTATCTATCTATCTGAGGGTCAATATCTATCTATCTATCTATCTATCTGAGGGTCAATATCTATCTATCTATCTATCTATCTATCTGAGGGTCAATATCTATCTATCTATCTATCTATCTATCTATCTGAGGGTCAATAACTATCTATCTATCTATCTGTGGGTCATACTCTATCTATCTATATCTCAGGGTCTATGACTATCTATCTACCTATATAGATCTGACGGTCAATATCTATCTATCTATCTAAGGGTCAATGACTATCTATCTATCTATCTGAGGGTCAATATCTATCTATCTATCTGAGGATCAATATCTATCTATCTATCTATCTATCTATCTATCTATCTATCTATCTATCTATCTATCTATCTGTCTATCTGATGGTCAATAACTCTATCTATCTATCTGATGGTCAATATCTATCTATCTATCTATCTATCTATCTATCTATCTATCTATCTGTGGGTCATACTCTATCTATCTATCTATCTATCTATCTATCTATCTGTGGGTCATACTCTATCTATCTATCTATCGATCTATCTATCTGATGGTCAATATCTATCTATCTATCTATCTGTGGGTCATACTCTATCTATCTATCTATCTATCTATCTGAGGGTCAATATCTATCTATCTATCTATCTATATATCTATCTATCTATCTATCTATCTGTGGGTCATACTCTATCTATCTATCTATCTATCTATCTATCTATCTATCGATCTATCTATCTGATGGTCAATATCTATCTATCTATCTATCTATCTATCTATCTATCTATCTATCTGTGGGTCATACTCTACCTATCTATCTATCTATCTATCTATCTATCTATCTATCTATCTATCTATCTATCTATCTATCTATATATCTATCTATCTAATCTATTTGATAGACTGAATGGTTTTATAATCTCTAAACTTTGAACTTTGAAAACTACTACTTATAATTACATCAAACTAGAAACCGTAAATCTTCAAACTTTTACAACTACTTCAAACTTTATGCTAGGCTTTCTCAAGCCAACCTAAAGTTTGTACTCAAACTTTTTAATCTAGTTATTATTATTATTCTGAGACTAAATTTCTAAATGTAACTCCTCCTAGAGCTTTTAAGCTACATGCACCAAACTCGGCACAGACCTTCAGACTAATCCCGAATAGTGTGCTATATCTTTTCTAACTGATCGGACTTACGGTTTTCCTAAAAATGACGATCAAAACTCGGAAAAACTCCCATTGATTAACATTGCGGAATGTTCAGAAATTTAAATCCCAACTGACGTTTTCACACACACAGACGAAAAAGGGCCTGTCAGCCCTGCGTCTCTCCTTCTCTCTCTCCCTCAGAGGATTTCTTTTATCAAGCAGCCAATAAGTAATGACCTAAAATCTTCATAGCCACAGTATAGTAGCTTCCAGGTTGACTTGATTCACTCAGTATGGAAAGGAGGCTTGATAAGTATCACCCTGGTAACTGCATAGCAACCAGACAGGGTTACCCTAGCAACCAAATAACAAATCACATATTTCTGCACCAGAAAATCATACAGACATCCTGTTTCACTTATTTCACTCAGGATGGAAAGTAGCCTTGATATGTATCACTCTGGTAACTGCCTAGCAACCAGATGGGGTTACCCTAGCAACCAAGTAACAAATCACATATCTCTGCACCAGAAAATCATACAGACTTCCTGTTTCACTTATTTCACTCAGGATGGAAAGTAGCCTTGATATGTATCACTCTGGTAACTGCCTAGCAACCAGATGGGGTTACCCTAGCAACCAAGTAACAAATCACATATTTCTGCACCAGAAAATCGTAGTGACTTCCTGTTTCACTTATTTCACTCAAGATGGAAAGTAGCCTTGATATGTATCACTCTGGTAACTGCCTAGCAACCAGATGTGATTACCCTAGCAACCAAGTAACAAATCACATATCTCTGCAACAGAAAATCAGAGAGACTTCCGGGTTGACTTATTTCACTCAGGATGGAAAGTAGCCTTGATATGTATCACTCTGGTAACTGCCTAGTAACCAGATGTGGTTACCCTAGCAACCAAGTAACAAATCACATATCTTTGAACCAGAACATGGTACAGACTTAGGGGTTGACATATTTCACACAGGATTGCAAGGGGCCTTATGAGTATCACTTTGGTAACTGCCTAGCAACCAGATGTGGTTACCCTAGCAACCAAGTAACAAATCACATATCTTTGCACCAGAAAATCGTAGAGACTTCCTGTTTCACTTATTTCACTCAGGATGGAAAGGAGGCTTGATATGTATCACTCTGGTAACTGCCTAGCAACCAGATGTGGTTACCCTAGCAACCAAGTAACAAATCACATATCTTTGAACCAGAACATTGTAGAGACTTAGGGGTTGACATATTTCACACAGGATTGCAAGGGGCCTTATGAGTATCACCTTGGTAACTGCCTAGCAACCAGATGGGGTTACCCTAGCAACCAACTTACAAATCACATATCTCTGCACCAGAAAATCGTAGAGACTTCCTGTTTCACTTATTTCACTCAGGATGGAAAGTAGCCTTGATATGTATCACTCTGGTAACTGCCTAACAACCAGATGGGGTTACCCTAGCAACCAAGTAACAAATCACATATCTCTGCACCAGAAAATCGTAGTGACTTCCTGTTTCACTTATTTCACTCAGGATGGAAAGTAGCCTTGATATGTATCACTCTGGTAACTGCCTAGCAACCAGATGTGATTACCCTAGCAACCAAGTAACAAATCACATATCTCTGCAACAGAAAATCAGAGAGACTTCCGGGTTGACTTATTTCACTCAGGATGGAAAGTAGCCTTAATATGTATCACTCTGGTAACTGCCTAGCAACCAGATGTGATTACCCTAGCAACCAAGTAACAAATCACATATCTCTGCAATAGAAAATCATAGAGACTTCCGGGTTGACTTTATTCACTCAGGATGGAAAGTAGCCTTGATATGTATCACTCTGGTAACTGCCTAGCAACCAGACGGGGTTACCCTAGCAACCAAGTAACAAATCACATATCTCTGCACCAGAAAATCGTAGAGACTACCTGTTTCACTTATTTCACTCAGGATGGAAAGTAGCCTTGATATGTATCACTCTGGTAACTGCATAGCAACCAGACAGGGTTACCTTAGCAACCAAGTAACAAATCACATATCTTTGAACCAGAACATCGTAGAGACTTAGGGGTTGACATATTTCACACAGGATTGCAAGGAGCCTTATGAGTATCACTTTGGTAACTGCCTAGCAACCAGATGTGTTTACCCTAGCAACCAAGTAACAAATCACATATCTCTGCACCAGAAAATCATAGAGACTTCCTGTTTCACTTATTTCACTCAGGATAGCAAGGTGTCTTGAAAAGTATCACTCTGGTAACTGCCTAGCAACGACAAGGGCTTACCCTAGCAACCAACTAACAAATCACATATCTCTGCACCAGAAAATCGTAGAGACTTCCTGTTTCACTTATTTCACTCAGGATGGAAAGGAGGCTTGATATGTATCACCCTGGTAACTGCATAGCAACCAGACAGGGATACCCTAGCAACCAAGTAACAAATCACATATCTATGCAACAGAAAATCATAGAGACTTCTGGGTTGACTTAATTCACTCAGAATGAAAAGGAGGCTTGATAAGGATCACCCTGGAAACTGCCTAGCAACCAGATTGGGTTACCCTAGCAACCAAGTAAAAAATGATGTATCTATCTGTCTATCGATCTATCTATCTATCTATCTTTCTGAGGGTCAATATCTATCTATCTATCTAACTATCTATCTATCTATCTATCTATCTCAGGGTCAATGACCATCTATCTATCTATATAGATCTGACGGTCAATATCTATCTAAGGGTCAATGACTATCTATCTATCTATCTGAGGCTCAATATCTATCTATCTATCTGAGGGTCAATATCTATCTATCTATCTGAGGATCAATATCTATCTATCTATCTGAGGATCAATATCTATCTATCTATCTATCTATCTGATGGTCAATAACTATCTATCTATCTATCGATCTATCTATCTGATGGTCAATATCTATCTATCTATCCATCTATCCATCTATCTATCTGTGGGTCATACTCTATCTATCTATCTATCTATCTATCTATCTATCTATCTGAGGGTCAATATCTATCTATCTATCTATCTATCTGTGGGTCATACTCTATCTATCTATCTATCTATCTATCTAATCTATTTGATAGACTGAATGGTTTTATAATCTCTAAACTTTGAACTTTGAAAACTACTACTTATAATTACATCAAACTAGAAACCGTAAATCTTCAAACTTTTACAACTACTTCAAACTTTATGCTAGGCTTTCTCAAGCCAACCTAAAGTTTGTACTCAAACTTTTTAATCTAGTTATTATTATTATTATTCTGAGACTAAATTTCTAAATGTAACTCCTCCTAGAGCTTTTAAGCTACATGCACCAAACTCGGCACAGACCTTCAGACTAATCCCGAATAGTGTGCTATATCTTTTCTAACTGATCGGACTTACGGTTTTCCTAAAAATGACGATCAAAACTCGGAAAAACTCCCATTGATTAACATTGCGGAATGTTCAGAAATTTAAATCCCAACTGACGTTTTCACACACACAGACGAAAAAGGGCCTGTCAGCCCTGCGTCTCTCCCTCTCTCTCTCCCTCAGAGGATTTCTTTTATCAAGCAGCCAATAAGTAATGACCTAAAATCTTCATAGCCACAGTATAGTAGCTTCCAGGTTGACTTGATTCACTCAGTATGGAAAGGAGGCTTGATAAGTATCACCCTGGTAACTGCATAGCAACCAGACAGGGTTACCCTAGCAACCAAATAACAAATCACATATTTCTGCACCAGAAAATCATACAGACTTCCTGTTTCACTTATTTCACTCAGGATGGAAAGTAGCCTTGATATGTATCACTCTGGTAACTGCCTAGCAACCAGATGGGGTTACCCTAGCAACCAAGTAACAAATCACATATCTCTGCACAAGAAAATCATACAGACTTCCTGTTTCACTTATTTCACTCAGGATGGAAAGTAGCCTTGATATGTATCACTCTGGTAACTGCCTAGCAACCAGATGGGGTTACCCTAGCAACCAAGTAACAAATCACATATCTTTGCACCAGAAAATCAGAGAGACTTCCGGGTTGACTTATTTCACTCAGGATGGAAAGTAGCCTTGATATGTATCACTCTGGTAACTACCTAGCAACCAGCTGTGATTACCCTAGCAACCAAGTAACAAATCACATATCTCTGCAACAGAAAATCAGAGAGACTTCCGGGTTGACTTATTTCACTCAGGATGGAAAGTAGCCTTGATATGTATCACTCTGGTAACTGCATAGCAACCAGACAGGGTTACCTTAGCAACCAAGTAACAAATCACATATCTTTGAACCAGAACATCGTAGAGACTTAGGGGTTGACATATTTCACACAGGATTGCAAGGAGCCTTATGAGTATCACCTTGGTAACTGCCTAGCAACCAGATGGGGTTACCCTAGCAACCAACTAACAAATCACATATCTCTGCACCAGAAAATCGTAGAGACTTCCTGTTACACTTATTTCACTCAGGATGGAAAGTAGCCTTGATATGTATCACTCTGGTAACTGCCTAGCAACCAGATGTGATTACCCTAGCAACCAAGTAACAAATCACATATCTCTGCAACAGAAAATCAGAGAGACTTCCGGGTTGACTTATTTCACTCAGGATGGAAAGTAGCCTTGATATGTATCACTCTGGTAACTGCCTAGCAACCAGATGTGATTACCCTAGCAACCAAGTAACAAATCACATATCTCTGCAACAGAAAATCATAGAGACTTCCGGGTTGACTTTATTCACTCAGGATGGAAAGTAGCCTTGATATGTATCACTCTGGTAACTGCCTAGCAACCAGACGGGGTTACCCTAGCAACCAAGTAACAAATCACATATATCTGCACCAGTATATCGTAGAGACTACCTGTTTCACTTATTTCACTCAGGATGGAAAGTAGCCTTGATATGTATCACTCTGGTAACTGCATAGCAACCAGACAGGGTTACCTTAGCAACCAAGTAACAAATCACATATCTTTGAACCAGAACATCGTAGAGACTTAGGGGTTGACATATTTCACACAGGATTGCAAGGAGCCTTATGAGTATCACTTTGGTAACTGCCTAGCAACCAGATGTGTTTACCCTAGCAACCAAGTAACAAGTCACATATCTCTGCACCAGAAAATCATAGAGACTTCCTGTTTCACTTATTTAACTCAGGATGGAAAGTAGCCTTGATATGTATCCCTCTGGTAACTGCCTAGCAACCAGATGCGGTTACCCTAGCAACCAAGTAACAAATCACATATCTCTGCACCAGAAAATCGTAGAGACTTCCGGGTTGACATAATTCACTCAGGATGGAAAGGAGGCTTGATAAGTATCACTCTGGTAACTGCCTAGCAACGACAAGGGCTTACCCTAGCAACCAAGTAACAAATCACATAACTCTGCACCAGAAAATCGTAGAGACTTCCTGTTTCACTTATTTTACTCAAGATGGAAAGTAGCCTTGATATATATCACTCTGGTAACTGCCTATCAACCAGATATGGTTACCCTAGCAACCAAGTAACAAATCACATATCTATGCAACAGAAAATCATAGAGACTTCCGGGTTGACTTTATTCACTCAGAATGAAAAGGAGGCTTGATAAGGATCACCCTGGAAACTGCCTAGCAACCAGATTGGGTTACCCTAGCAACCAAGTAAAAAATGATATATCTATCTATCTATCTATCTATCTATCTATCTATCTTTCTGATGGTCAATATCTATCTATCTATCTATCTGAGGGTCAATATCTATCTATCTATCTATCTATCTAACTATCTGCGGGTCAATAACTATCTATCTATCTATCTGTGGGTCATACTCTATCTATCTATATCTCAGGGTCAATGACTATCTGTCTATCTATATATCTGACGGTCAATATCTATCTATCTAAGGGTCAATGACAATCTATCTATCTATCTAGCTATCTGCGGGTCAATAACTATCTATCTATCTATCTGTGGTTCATACTCTATCTATCTATATCTCAGGGTCAATGACTATCTATCTATCTATATATCTGACGGTCAATATCTATCTATCTATCTTTCTATCTTTCTATCTATCTATCTGAGGGTCAATATCTATCTATCTATCTGAGGATCAATATCTATCTATCTATCTATCTATCTATCTAATGGTCAATATCTGTCTATCTATCTATCTATCTATCTATCTGATGGTCAATAACTATCTATCTATCTATCTATCTATCTATCTATCTATCTATCTATCTATCTATCTATCTGATGGTCAATAACTATCTATCTATCTATCTATCTATGGGTCATACTCTATCTATCTATCTATCTATCTATCTATCTGAGGGTCAATATCTATCTATCTATCTATCTGAGGGTCAATATCTATCTATCTATCTATCTATCTATCTAATCTATTTGATAGACTGAATGGATTTATAATCTCTAAACTTTGAACTTTGAAAACTACTACTTATAATTACATCAAACTAGAAACCGTAAATCTTCAAACTTTTACAACTACTTCAAACTTTATGCTAGGCTTTCTCAAGCCAACCTAAAGTTTGTACTCAAACTTTTTAATCTAGTTAGGTTGGCTTGAGAAAGCCAACTTACTGAAATCCTATTTAAACTTATTATTATTAGGTTGGCTTGAGAAAGCCAACTTACTGAAATCCTATTTAAACTTATTATTATTATTATTATTATTCTGAGACTAAATTTCTAAATGTAACTCCTCCTAGAGCTTTTAAGCTACATGCACCAAACTCGGCACAGACCTTCAGACTAATCCCGAATAGTGTGCTATATCTTTTCTAACTGATCGGACTTACGGTTTTCCTAAAAATGACGATCAAAACTCGGAAAAACTCCCATTGACTTAACATTGCGGAATGTTCAGAAATTTAAATCCCAACTGACGTTTTCACACACACAGACAAAAAAGGGCCTGTCAGCCCTGCGTCTCTCCCTCTCTCTCTCCCTCAGAGGATTTCTTTTATCAAGCAGCCAATAAGTAATGACCTAAAATCTTCATAGCCACAATATAGTAGCTTCCAGGTTGACTTGATTCACTCAGTATGGAAAGGAGGCTTGATAAGTATCACCCTGGTAACTGCCTATCAACCAGATGGGGTTACCCTAGCAACCAAATAACAAATCACATATCTCTGCACCAGAAATTCATAGAGACTTCCTGTTTCACTTATTTCACTCAGGATGGAAAGTAGCCTTGATATGTATCACTCTGGTAACTGCCTAGCAACCAGATGTGATTACCCTAGCAACCAAGTAACAAATCACATATCTCTGCAACAGAAAATCAGAGAGACTTCCGGGTTGACTTATTTCACTCAGGATGGAAAGTAGCCTTGATATGTATCACTCTGGTAACTGCCTAGCAACCAGATGTGGTTACCCTAGCAACCAAGTAACAAATCACATATCTTTGAACCAGAACATCGTAGAGACTTAGGGGTTGACATATTTCACACAGGATTGCAAGGAGCCTTATGAGTATCACCTTGGTAACTGCCTAGCAACCAGATGGGGTTACCCTAGCAACCAACTAACAAATCATATATTTCTGCACCAGAAAATCGTAGAGACATCTGGGTTGACTTAATTCACTCAGGATGGAAAGGAGGCTTGATAAGTATCACCCTGGTAACTGCATAGCAACCAGACAGGGTTACCCTAGCAACCAAATAACAAATCACATATCTCAGCACCAGAA